>CM062289.1:302650833-303265810 GCA_031216915.1 Pictodentalium vernedei
GTACTAAGGCGTACTGCACATGTCTTCAACCGATGTAACCCTGCTTGAGCGAAGCTTGAATAGAGTTAGAATGCTGAGGAGCTGGCAGTTGCCCTGTGGTTCTCTCACCGGCTTCCTTCACGCGTAAAACTGTCACGGTCACGATTAGCCATTGTGCTTAAGTATGTGACCTTAAACACCAATAAATAAATAATCGGCCCCAGATCGTGTCCCGACAAGTTGTTTCCAGTTCTGACACATTACACTTAGATTGAAACTTCGATAGCGCTGAAGCGATTTTGACAAAAACCTAATATGGAACAATGATATGAAAGGAAGACATGAAGTAACCTTTTTAAGTAACCTCTTTGCTCAACTGAAGTCCTTGTCATACATTGTACTAAATGGTGTTCTTTTTCCATCATGGTTCATAGAAATGAAAACATAATATTATCTCTATTGTATCTTTCTAGCTATATTTAAATATTTGCGATGGGTCTGTCATGTTTCGCTGATTGATTTACTTATATTAAATTTTGTGACATGTTACATGTACATCAACATGTCAAAATAATGAGACGTCTTCGAAATTCCACAGAAGCTATCTATCCTATGACAAACAATCAACTAAAGGTGGCCTCAGTGACCATCACTTAGAATCTCTGAATGTTACCACAAATATCCCATAAAAAACTCCCACGGAGTGGCGGAGTACATAATGACTGAAGGCCCAGCAGATCTCTCAGCAGTCCTGTTAGCGGGTACAAACGTGTGTTTGCGTTTAGGGTACTTCACTTGGATAAAACATACGAGAAGAACATGTTGTTATGTCTATTGCACTACGTGCCTCTCATAGCAACCAAGAATCGTTTAAGCAAACGAAGACGCTGTCAATCATTCAATTTCAATTTCGTTTATTTGTCTTTTTCCATACAATGGCGTAAGACGATATTCAAATATACACAAATACAAATATCACGTGCGCAATTGTTCTAATGTGAAAAATAAATTAATATTTTTCAGAGGTTCTTCGAATTTAAAGTGTGGTCGAGTATTTATTGTTAACAGTATCGTGCGAACACCATCAATGTTCGCCGCTTGCAAGGACCCGATGCTATTTAATAGCCGCGTGAGCCTGCATGCCCGGGCATGGAGTGTATTCGCACCTCACTTACAAACAGGGGCGAGGTGGGTGTTTATTTCTTCCAATAAATAGTCTAATGAACATGAAAAAGCAGACGACACTTGCAAACAAAATTCTTGAGTAACTAAATTTTTTCATTTTTTGTCTCAAAAACATAGGTTATGACCCCTCATTGGAACGAGCTCGACGAGCTCGTTCCACAGTCGGGTCATAACCCATGGTTTTGAGACACAAAAAAGAAAATATAATGAAAATTAATTGGCGATTTTTGAGAATAGCGCTGGCCGGTTTTGTTGTTACGTTGGGTAAAGGGTTAAGGCTTTTCTAAGTATTTCCGCCTGAAGCCCAGCCCAGGCCATGAGCCCCCACGGGGTGAGTTCGTCTAGCTCTCCCCAATGAGGGATCAGAGGCTATGCCCCATTCGGGAATGATTAATGACTGCCATGTTTACGTTGCGGTTTGTCCTTCACTCAGAGGGTTTATCAGGTGGTGGGAAAAGAGCTAAACACTCGAGGGTGTTCGCATTCTACCTATTTCACGAATAAATCTACATAAGTTTGTTTTAGCTTCTCTTTTGATTTATTTGCAAATAGTTCTGTCAGTTTGAACATACAAGTTTTTTTTATAAAAGTACGTATCGATATATCGTTTCTTAAGTGATTGTAATTCGTCACAGACTAGCAGTACATGATACTCATCTCCTAATCCTTCCTTACAGAAATGACATTTCTCTCATCGTAAGGGGTATTCTGAATCACCAACTTCTACAGGCAAATGATGGTTACGTGTTCTAAATTTTATTAATAGGGAAGATTGTTCAAATATTATTTTACTTAGGTAAGGTTCCATCTTAAAGGTACTTTTAAATGCCTTATAAAATACGTTTTTCGGGGACGAATTTAAGACCAAATACCAATTTTGGATATACTGGTCCTGCAATATTCTCTTAATTGCTTCATGGGACCAGTGTGTATTTACATCTTGGCTTATCCACTAATTTGACATTCCCATTTCATCCAAGTTTTTTTTTAATATACCCTATCCATTCAAATTTTCTATTTCTTTGATTTGTTTCTAATAACAGAGTTTGGTATAGGAGATAACTTATTTTTGTATTTTCACTATTTATTAGTTTGGCCCCAAAATTTAATAATCTAAGTTTAATTTTCAGAGATGGAAAAATCCCAAGTTTTCCGTATACAAATACAGATGGTGTGGATTTTTTAGATTCATTACGAACTTCAAAACCCATAATTCAGTTGCTTCTATATATTGTTATTGGTCATACCCCATACCTCAGCCCCTTACAGAAGCATTGAGACGATCATTTTCTCGTATATCTCTATAACACAATCTAAAGGGAGTTTATATTTTCTCATTTTTGCTATAAGCGAGAACATTGCTTTTTTGGCATCTTGACACTGTTCCTTTTTGTACGAGACAAATGAACCGTTTCCTGTAAATATTACCCCCATGATATTTATATTCTTTTACTGTTTCTATTGTATTATTATCGAAGGTAAACTTTATGTTTTTACTACAATCGTTTCCAAATATTAAGACTTTGGTTATCCTAACATTTATACTTAGTTGCCATTTATCACAATAATCGAAATAAGCTCTAAAAGTTTCATTAAGGCCAGACGGACTATCCGCCAGTAGTATTGTATCACCTGCATTAAGAAGAGTAACCAGCTTCAATAGACCAAAAATGGTCTCCTTACTCACTTCGGAGAGTGTTAAACATTTGTGACATTTATCAATCAGAAATGCTTCTAAATCGTTCAAATAAACTGCAAAAAGTATCGGCGACAAATTTTCCCCTTAACGGACTCCATTTGCGCTGCTAAATAATAAGGAGTACTTATTATTCACAAAAACACACGATTTTATTTCTTTATAAATGTAAACTATTACATCAAGGACACGCCCTTGGATTCCTTTATTCACAAGTTTATACCACAAGCCTTCCCTCCAGACACAAAAGAATGCTTTTGTCAAGTCAACAAAGGCGCAATTTTGGCTACGTTTACACCTCTTTGTTAATTCTACCAACGCATGTAAGGCAAAAATATGATCGTGTGCTGAATACTCTTTTCTGAAACCGGCCTGAGTTTCTGATAGAAGATTGTTTTCTTCTAAAAATATCTGCCAACGATTGCTTAATATGCCTGTAAACAGTTTTGAGACGCAATTTACCAAAATAGTTTGTCGGTAGTTTTCCGGATTATTCATATCTCCCGCTTTAAAAAGAGGTTTAATTATTCCAACACCCCAATCTTTTGGTAAAATGCCTGTTTTCAGAATCCGATTAAACAGTTTGTGGTAAATTAATTTAGTTTTATGAAAAGTTATTTTTATGTTTTCACTCGATATCTGATCCAATCCACATGGCTTTCGGGACTTAATTTTTTTTAACAATATGCTCTATGTCATTAATTTCAATTGGATCGTTCAGAACTAATGTGCTATAATCAAATGCTCGTTGGACACTGCGGGCAGTATTCCCGAGATTAGATACTTATTTCGTTTACTGAAATAATCAAAGAAATCTTGTGCCGAACGTTTAGTATTGGGGCTCTTTTTCTTGTCAAGGTTATGCAGTATTCGCCAAAATTCTTTTGTATTTTTTGATTGGAGTTTCCTTATTTTATGTCGGAAAGCGGCATCGTGTTTAATTCTATTGCGCCCAATTGTAGCCTTATATTGTTTTCTGGTTTTCAGTAAAATTCCCTTATTTATTAAGTCTATAAGCTTTATGAGCTTTTCTATAAGCTGTTCTGGCCGTTATACACTCAATATTAAACCATGGCATTTTACTGCGTATTGTTTTGTTTTTGTTTTTATTTTTAATTTCAAAAACTTCAGACTGAATGTGTGGAAATACTTAAATCAGACAAGGCGCGTTGCGTCTGTTCACTAACACCGCACATCACAATATAGCAACAGTGTAAACATGACATCTTATGCGCGTCTTTCTGGAACTCAACGTGACCTCCATCATGGACTGTGGCGAAACATCACCTCTGAGGTTCCTTACCGATGTTTCCCAATATGACCTCAACACCACATGATATGCTGCTGATACTAGTAACTTTTACGAGGGAGATAATTGAGTCCTACAGGAGAGATACTGGGAGCGCGGTGGCTCAGTGGTTGCGGAATTGGACTTGAAACCGAAAGGTCCACAATTCGATCCCCGCCCGGGGTAACTACCTTGTGTCCTTGGGCAAGGCACTTCATCCCGATTGCCCACGTGGGTACACGGTGGCGCTGTGTACTAAGGCGTACTGCACGTCGATAGTGCACTTGTCATCAACCAATGCTAACCCTGCTTGTGTGGAATTAGTACGTTGGAGAGTCTGGTAGTTTCTCGCCGTCACTCGGTGGCTCTCTCCGGGTACTCCGGCTTCCTCCACCCGTAAAACTGTCCGACACGAGGTGACCCTAGCTGTCGAACGTGTTGTTAAACCTAAATAAATAAATATAATATGAGAGATACTAATTCTTACGTACGAGATGAAGAGATACTAATTCTTACGTCGGCGGTACTATCTCCTCCGTATGAGATATTAAGTCATATGTAGAAGATACTAAGTCCTACGAAGGGGATACCAAGTCCTCCGTGGGAGATAGTAAGTCCTACGTGGGGGGAAACCGAGACGCAAAAAATTCAACCTGGCCCTACAACGTTCGCGGCGTATGGATTTCAGATGGGTCTATATAATTTCCAAAACAGTTTCTGCATTCGTGCGTGCATGAGAATATGTCCATGTATACGAGTAGTATATCATGTACCCGAACAACACTTATTACATTACTGTTAAATTCCCTTATTACCTTATTGCTAGTTTCCCTTATTACCTCATTTTTAAATTCCCATAGGAGCCGGTCGTTCAGTGGAGTCGACATGAGAAATGTCTTGCACACCATCTATCTTACCATACTATATATGTGGTGGGTATACTACTTGTCAGACCCAGTTGGGTGGAGCGTAACACATGTCTCATTCCGGCTCCACAAAAAGTCTGGTACCTATGGAAATTTAACACTAGCGGCTGCATCAAAAGAACGATGAATGAGTATCGGTCAGGTACATGCTATACTATTTATGCGCATACTGGTTTCGAAAGAAGACATCAAAGAAGCGGATGGAGACACGGTGACGCTGTGCACCAAAGCGTACCGCACGACGATGGCACACTTGCCTTCAACAACTTAACGGTTCTCTCCTGGTACTTCTTCTTTCTCCACCCGTAAAACTGTCCGGCAAGATGTGACCCCGGCTGGTGAAAGTGTCGTTAGGCCGCAATAAACAAACAAAAAGGAGTCTAATCACTTTTCTTTCAAAATAAGCGTCACTGAGTGAACGTATGCTGCAAACTGGTAGTGGTACTAACGATTTTCCCAACACAAACAGCAGATGCCACTTTCTTGAACATTACTGGAATAAAAAAAATATTTTATGTCGTCTCATTGGAATGAGCTTAACGTGCTCGTTCCCATTAGGGGTCATAAACTATGTCTTTGAGACAAAAAAAAACAAAAGTTTGGGTAAAGGGTAAATGGTTGAAAAATGGTGTTTGAGATAATTGGGGAGGCCGTTGACAAAACGTCCATCAATGGAGTGTCATTTGTCTTTTCATTCTTCATTTCGCATCCTTATAACACGGGAGTTTCGCCAAAAAATCGTTGATTCCCAAATGCACATATTTTTGTCACAGCCTCGGGACTGCTGCAACAAGATTAGTGGTGCAGCATTCTCACAACACTTCTCGTGTCATAACTAGGCTGACCAAAACACTTTCTGGTGTCTTTGTGTTGCAAGTTAAAGCACAAAATAACGTACGTGATGCTCTGAACAGACCGTTCACGATCCTTCAAGCACTCATGTGAACTTTCCCCCTTGAGAGTATTGCCATACCCTCGCATGTGGGAATGTAATCGATACGTCAGTGTCACCAGAATTATCACAGCCTTTGATGTTATTGCGTTCGTGGTACTCTTTGAAGTCTCTAATAATGCCCTTGCAAAATGTCTCAGTCTGTAATGATTTTTCATAATGGCAACGTCTCCGGTAATAGCTGTCTATAAAACGGTATCTTGTTATGTCGTCTGCAATTTGGGTTGTAAATATGGTAAAATCAGACGTAAACGTGATCCATTGAAGTTCAGCTACACACTTGCCAGCAGACAGTTAATTCACCGGAGACGTCTCAACAGTGTAAAGTAGCATTAGTGAGTGATAACAGTGTCCGCCAAGAGCTCACTAAGGGAAGTGGAGGCCTTCAAAAGCGCCTGTTACAAGAATCAATTGACCCATTAATATTGATGGATGCGTATGTTTTTGTAAACATCTTTAACAACACTCTTCACCTGTCTGGTCAGACTCATCCAGTAGCGGCAGCTAAACTAAAGTGAATGAGCGTCTGGGTGGAGGTGGGGGAATGTGGAATAACTAAAAATTTCCAATGTTTGCCTCAAAAACATTGCTTACGACCCCTCATTGGAACTAGCTCGTCGACCTCGTTCCAATGACGAGTCATAGGCAAGGTTCCTGTGGCAACAATGGAACATATTTAGTTACTCCAGCGTGTGTGTGTGGTGGTGGTGGTGGGGGGGGGGGGCTGTTTTCCCATCTTTGTTAGATCTTGGTATATGCGTGAGACAAAGTAATGGATTAAATATTAGAATGATGTGGGTCATGGTTAAATGTTCATTCATCAAAAGTGTAAGGGGGGGGGGGGGGGGTGCAATATGTGGTCTTAAAAGTGGGTGCCAATAGCCCCTCTTTCCACTGGAGCTGGTTATGGTTATGTACACAGTGGTGTAGATAGCTTTCTGGCTTGTGTGGGGAGAGGTCTGTAAGAATCGACAATAAGGTGTGTCGTCGTCTGGTGACTCTATTGTTCTGCCCGATGAGACATTCAGAAGACATTGAACAAGCTCTTGCTTTTCATTTTGAGGAACTTGTAACTTATCTAAATAATATAATCGCCTTGATCCCTTTTCCATTTGTAATCAATATTAGAGTTCGTGGACTATCGTTTAAGTTAAAAAAAAATAATGGTTCTGGTAAATTATGTATAAAACTTTGGGAAACTGAACATTCATTCCTCGTCTAGATTCTTATCCTTGACAACGAATCGGCCGTATCCACCGGCGAAATTTACAAATTAAACATTTGAAATGTACATAATACATAGGAACTGGGGTCGGTAATCAGATTTAAACCACGAGTAGGATAAAGGTTCTAACCACTCCTTCATTCTACGAGTGGATTACCTGCCCTAGTACCTATTTGTTTCATTTATACCATGCTCTGGATAAATAATCGACATTGTCCCTTAAAATGGTGGAAAAACGACACTTTCTATCGCAAACACACGGGTTTGTTTTATTTACATTTGCGCCGGTGGGCAGTACTAACGGCTGCATGTCAATGTTTGATAGACACTAGACACATCGCCAAAGTTGATTGAATTTACCTTGCTTTTTCAGTCAAATTATTATTAACAATTCTTAAATTTTATTTTAACTATTCAATTGTAGGTATATTAAACTTAAGTCATTACACGTAGTAGATAGTACCACAAAACGTCGTATGTTTGAAATATCGCGAAGTGTGAATATTTCGAAGTTGGCAAATTGCGTCATGTTAAAGGTCAAGTTGAATGAACTTCCCAGATGAGGTGTAAATTTTTTTAACCGCAGTAGAAGCTTTACACCGGTAGTGAGGTTAAAAACCAAAATTTAACATACAGGCTTTTCACAGATAGTAACGTGGGAGAACATGGATTAAATATATATTAACAAGCATTAAACAAGAGATTAACAAGCATTAAACAAAACCATATCATGTGACCCACTCAGAGAAACGAGCTCGTCGCGCAAGTTTCAATGAGGCGTCATGTGATATGCTTTTAAGTTCTTTGTTTTTGAAAACTTTGATAAAACGTTAAGTAACATAACAAATTTTGATATTTTGTGCGTTGGGTAAAAGGTTTAACCCTTTACCTAACATGAAAAGCAGACGACACTTGCCAAAAAAATTCTTGAATAACTAATTTATTTCGTTTTTTGTCTCAAAAACATAGGTTATAACCCCTCGTTGGAATGAGCTCAACGACCTCGTTCCAACGAGGGGTCATAACCTATGTTGTTGAGACAAAGATGAAAATTATTTGGCGATTTTTGAGAATAGCGCTGGCCGGTTTTTTCCGTTACGTTGGGTAAAGGGTTAATAAGAGAAAAGTGGAAAACAACTAAACCAAAACTATTGTCATTTATTATTATTATTATTATTATTATTATTATTATTATTATTATTATTATTATTATTATTAAGAATACATGAAGGAATAATATCTTAACCGTTTGATATGTTGTACGTTTTATTACGTACGAAACCAAACATCACGTTGATACTTTGTGGTCATTTGTTTTGTTATTAATTTTCGATATTTTTAAGTTTTAACCTCAAATTGATTTTCTCCCGAATAATGCTCAGTGATAACCATCAAGCCGAATGTTATCACAGCTTAAAATACTAATATGATCCTACATTCAAGACTTCTTAATTGGTTGAGTGCTGGAAGCCCCTATCAGGGCTTTCAAAAAATGAGGATACCAGAGCAAAATCCAACACTTTCCTTGCTTATATTTCATATTCAGTCAAACACAAATAATATTTTGTTTATATAAATTTGTTTTATTGCAAATTATTGGAGAGTGCCTGTGGGTACTCTCCAATAATTTGTAATAAAACAAGTTTTGAATAACAAATTCCGACCACCAAAAATAATCTAGCCCTCAATCAAATAATCACTATGTCAAAAATATCTTGTTATTGGTACTTTCCGACGTTTGACGTCGCATTTTGAAAAACGTTGAAGAAACTAAATTCCTAGTGACGTTTGAACGCCAAGATAATTAAAGTCTCAAAGGGTTAATAGGGGAAATTGTCAACAGTAATTAGTAAAGCGTAAGTAATGGGTGTGGGATAATCGACTAATTTACACCTTCAGAGATTAACAAGCATTTCAGTCAGATGGCACTGCTGTAATGTGTCCTTGGAAGTAACAACCACGATTCCAAAAGGACTCGTAAAATAAAGGAGAGGTGAAAAAATTATTGAAGGAGATGGGTAGTTTATTGTTTATCTAGTCGAATACAAATAGCAATGACTGCAGCTTATGCAAGTCCTTTACTTTTAAATACGATTTTTGCGATAAAGGGGGTCAGTATGAGCATTAAAACGTTTATTATTTATAATGCGTTTTGAACGCTTCTGTTGGAGAGATACTTTCTTAACTGATTTAGGGTTGTCCCAAATGTGTGTACCATAAGCAATATGGCCTTGAATAATGGCATAATATTGAGTTATCATTGATTCATTCGATAGTAATTTTTTCACTCCACTTACGACATTGTTAGCGCGCAATGTTTGTGCATATTTGTGCAACATGGTACTTATTGGATAAATGTGCATCCATTACAATTTCTAAAAAAAATTAGAGAAGTTTCAAATTCATTCTGACCCAGCCTATTTATTTTTTGGCCGTTGATGACGATGTCCTGGTTCACAGAAGTAATCTTTTGCGTTGGATTTATTAAAATGTCTTTTGTTTTCATTGCATTTAGCATTAGGTTTTTAGCAGAACACCATTCAAATATTTTATTTAATTCTCGGTTTGCATAATTGATCAGAATATTAATGTCTTTGTCCGTGATGTCATCAGAGACGGATAGAAGATTTAGCAGTGTGGAGCGGTGGAGATTATTTACAAACAGGGGAACAAAATTGGTTCTAAAATGGAGTTCCGTGGCAATCTGCAGGTTAATTGGGCTTTTTCGGGGCTGTTTTCTTTAAATCTCACATACTGAGTCCTATTCGAGAGATAGCTCTTGAACCAATCACTACAAAGTTCACCGATGCTGTACTTCCTAGTTTATTCAATAGTTTATTATGATTTATGGTATCAAATGCATTGGATAGGTCAAGTAAGAGGGCAAGGTTGTTCTGTTTGCTCTTTTTACTATTTTCTAAAGCAACATATTTAGGAGATGCCTAACAGGGTGTATGGTAGAAATTGTTTTCGAAAGCCGAACTGATAAGGCTTTGGGATTTTATTTCTATCCAGGAAACCAAAAAGTCTTTTATACATAATTTTTTCCAAAATTTTTGAGAAGCCTGGACTGGTCGATAATTATCGAAATCTTGGTCATCACCGGATTTAAATACTGGAATTACTTTAGCTATTTCCGTCCCGAAAATGGGTTATTTATAATGTGTGTTAGTGACTCAGCTAGAAAGTCAACTGTCGTTTTAAGGGGGCTTATTTTTATATCATTACAAATCGTGCTAAACTTATTTTCATGGAATCCACCGTTATTATCACTTCCTCGCCGTTGTGGGTGTAATGTAAAAGCGATTTAGATTGTCTTCGTCCATATAATCTAAAATATCTTTCTCGATTGTACAATTGACTCTCTGGTGCGTTTACCTATACCCGAGAAAAAAAGAATTGAATTCTTGGGCAATTTTGCCTGGATCATTAATTGTGATACTCTCGTGGTTAAAATAGGATGGTCATTTTTCTATTCTCTCAGTTTTGTTTATTGGCTCATTTAGAATTCGCCATACTGATCGCATTTTATTTTTGTTAGCTCGTAGCATATTTTTGATGTAGTTCTTGTTTCACATGGCCCATCATGATGTAGGCTACATTTATAACATAGTTGCTTGCCTCAACAACAATCCTGCCCATGCCCAAACGTTTGGCAACTGAAACATCGAAGTGTATTTGGAACGCACAAATATGTAAATACACATGTATGTTTTGGCCTTAATTTGTTTTGGCATTTTTTTTTTATTTCCACGCGTTCCACAGCTGTTATATCCTTGGAGTTTTAGTTCCTGAGTAATTTCACTTTTTTCATATCAGCCAGCTCTCGAGTTCCTATGACACCTTTGCTAGAATTTAGTTTTGTGGAAATTGGTATTGACTTTGAAATCAATAACTTTGGCAGTCTGCATACACATAACCTTAATTTCTTGATATCCGTAACAGTTCTGGCAATACTTTTTGATGGCCTTCCCAGTGGTTGAGAGATTAATGGTGCTTAATTTCCTATTTTCGTCTGTTGAGTGCAGCAGATTTAACCTTAGGGCGTTATCGTCCGGTGCTATCAAATAAGCTACCAAATCGTCGTCAGAGTCAGAAGTTCCTAGATCAGTAGCAGAAAAAGGTCGGTTTGTTTTTGGACGATTTGCCACGGAATCCATCAAAGGATAGTGTTCCTCAAACGTAGTTAACCCACTGAGCTATCAGTATTCTCACATACGTATACTAGGACAGTATACTCAGACAGCATTGATGCCAAAGCATGCCACTGTCTGATTGGCCAGTGTGTGGGAGATGGCATGTCTTCAGATGTAAGTCATTCAACCAATCATTTTACAATGCACAGCAATAGAAGTTGCCACTATGAACTACCAGACAGTGCAAGAAAACCAAACGTGTTTAAAACTTAATGATTTAACTAAGTCAGTACACAGAGATAATTATGTGATTGCCCAACGACGAGACACCCTTTCTGGGGACTGCCGATTGGACAGAACGGGTCATCCGACCACCCATCTACTCCTAATATTAGTAAAAGCAGTGTATTGGACGGAGATTACCCTAACCGGTGCGCATTTTGCCATCAACGTTCACTATTTCTTCCCCCATGGCCTTCGGAACGTACCTCATGGGAGAACAAGAACAAGGTGCCTGGTTGAAACAGGTTCGTACCATTTTGGTCCGGGGCAGCTTATACAGATATTTCGCAACTAACCTGCTCATTTGAGCAAGTCGTTCCTCTATCCGCCAATGGATTGTAGCGAAGCAATTGCACAAAACCAAAAGTGATACCCCCACCCCCTCCATCCAAGGAACTGAATCCAAGAAAGTTCTTATATTCAATATTACACTATGAAACATTGGGACTTGATAATATTTTAATTGTAGTGTTGTTCAGCTGTGCCATCCCCACCCCCTTGCGTGGATATTGCTTAACTGAATAACCTTGTTGAATGAAATTAACTTCCAAAACCCTGATACCATTCACTAAAAAATTGTAAATAATTAAGCCTTTATGAAGAAAGTGCAAATCTAAAGTCTGGTAGTAGAAAAACTTCACTGTGGTAAACAGGCTCTGTTTTACTGGTAAAATAGAACCCAGTCACCAATGCTTGGGAGGTGCAACCCCTCTCTGAAATGGGCAACATGGCTTATTAACTCTCTACCCTTGTCTTGAGTTGATACTCATGTTGTTGTCATGATTAGCTATTGTGCAAAAAATATGTGACCTTAAACATCAATATATAAATAAGTAGAAAAACTGAACTGTATAAAACTGCTTCGTTTGCAGTCTATTTGGGGTGTCGCTGGGCATTCTTCAATGGATTGAAACACGAGGCAATGAACAACCAAATGTGCTACCCATCCCCCCGCCCCCATCCGCCACCCCCCCCCCCTCCCTTCCGCTACCTCAGTGGTGGCATGGAGCTGAATCATTGAAAAGTTCCCATGTTACATGTTGCATTATGAAACATTTCATTTTAGACCTTAATTTTATAATACTTTATTTGCCGCCTTGTTCAGCTGTGCTACCTTGCCTGGATATTGCTCTAATACATAAGCCCTGATTGATTAATTGATTCTTTATTCAGTAGTATACTGGCAACGTACATATATACATGAGTACTACATAGTAGTTGTGTAATAACGTGTATACTACAGGCAGACAAAATAGCCAGATTGGCTGTCTACCTGTTGTCTCCCGGAAAGTTTAATCGTGCAACAATGGAATCAGACTGCGAGGCTTCTTATTAACTGCTTGGTCACTGGTGGCCCGGTGTCACTTCCTACCTACCCACCACCCTAGAACTCTCAGTTAAATTGCTGTGTTCGGTAACATTTGTAATCCAAATTATGGTCCACACAGTCGTGTTTAAGAGGTGTACTCTATTCCCAATTTAATTTTTCACATAAAACCCAATGGGAAAGTAAACAAACAATGCAATTAAATTGCCGTTATCAATTTATAATTACAATAGCCAATCTATTCCAAGATCATCGTGTGATTAATACCAATTTCCTATTTAGTTATAAAATTCTTTGAGACCTGACCAGGGAGAAAAGGGGGAAAGGCACGAAAGACAGGGACCATTACTTCCTTTTTACTTATCTGACACAGCTTTTACGAGATGTCCAGAAACATGGGTCGAGAGACGAGATATATCCAGACGTTTTTCTATTTCTTGCAATGCGTTTGAACAGTATTCCCTTTAGCAGTCAGGCCCACCCAGTTACTCTTTGAAAATTTTGTTTGTCATGTAACACAGTCAGGGCGGTAAGTATTGTTACAGTCGATATTATCCAAGTAAAGGGAAAGTAAGTTTAACGTTTATTTTTTATTTTTTGAAAATATTCCTGTTAATCATGTTACGTAAATTTATGTTAAGAATCTTATTGTCCAAAAAAGGGGATCCGTATGGCGTTATATCTCTTATTATTTATTATGTGGAGAGAGCGTTTTTGTAGGAGCATTATTTTTTTAATTGATCTAGCATTTCCCCATATAGTTATTCCATACATTAGTTGGGAGTGTATCAGGGCATAATAGAGTGTTTTCATAGGTGCACGAGGAAGTATAGATTTTACTCAGTTCAATGCGAAATTTGCACAAGCAATTTTGGATGAGAGGTAGGATATATGGTATTTGTACGACAGACTCTCGTCAATATGTATCCCTAAAAATTTAATTGATTTTTCTGTTTCGTTTAGACCTACTCTTCCAGTAATCTGCCCATTGATTAGTATATCGTGGTGTAGTATTACTCTTTTTCTGCTTGATGGATTAATTAAAATGTATTTGGTTTTTGTAACATTCAGAACAAGACGGTTTGTGCAGCACCATTCAAATATTTTCTTGAGCTCTTCGTTGATATGAAGAGCCAGTAGATTTGGATCAGAACCCGAGGAGTGACCAGTAGTATCGTCAGCAAAAGATGGAAGGTTTATTGATGTCGCATGATATATATCATTAACATATATCACAAACAAAATAGGGCCTAGAATCGAACCTTGTGAAACTCCATGCGATATATCAACTCGGTTGGACTTGTGATCACCGTATACAACGTACTGAGATCTATCCGATAAATAACTTCTAAACCAATCATTACTTAATTTCCTGATGCCATATCTGTATAATTTATTTATTAAAATGTCATGATCTATTGTATCGAATGCTTTGGAAAGATCCAGGAAAATTGCCAAAGTGCTGTTTTTACTTTTTTGTTGTTTTCCTCTGATATAGTTTTAAGCAATTGCATGACGGGATGCACCGTACTGTGTTTTTTTCCTGAAACCATATTGGTTTGGATGTAAGATGCCGAAGCGATCTAGGCATTTTGAAATTCTTACCGACATAAGTTTTTCTAAGATTTTGGAAAATGTGGGAAGTATACTAATTGGTCTATAGTTGAAAGAAGGTGCTGGTCGCCTGCTTTAAATATTGGAATGACTTTGGCAATTTTCGTTCCATCAAGAACGTAGCCTTGTGTAAATGAACAATTAAAAATATGTGTTAAAGGTGTGATAATGGGCTTGATGATTTGCTTGATAAGTTTTGAACAAATATCGTCGCAGTATTTTGTACGTTTTGACTTCAAGGCTTTAGCAATATTTATGACCTCGAAGACACATGAAGGGCTTATGTAGAAATTATTCGTTGAATTTGCATCGAGGAAGTCGTAAAATGACTTGCCAGTACTGGGTATTTTTTCACTCGATCGTTTCCCTATATTTGCAAAATAATTATTAAATTCTTCAGCTATTTCAATTGGATCATTAATTTCTTTATCATTATAAGTGAAGAATTTTGGTAAGCTACCTGCAGGCACCGTTACGTTTTTTATGGCGTCATTTAATATCTGCCATGTTTTACGCAAGTTATGTTTATATTCATAGAGAATGCTTGTGAAATAGTGAGCTTAACACATCTTTTTTACCTTGTTAAATATTTTACAGTAATTTTTATAGTTTTTTTTATATTGGATTCGGTTGGATGTTTTAACGTTTTGTTGTAAAACTTGCTTTTGAGACTATTAGACCTCTGGTCATCCGGGGTTGTCGTTTTATAATTTTTTTACGGGTGCCGACCCGTGTTCTAGGAAAGGCTACGTCAAATAATTCCAGAAATATATTTAAGAAATTGTTATAGGCAGTATTTAGATTATCTGACTCCATTTCTATTGAAAAATCACACTGTGAGAGAAGTGATTTAAAAGTGGCTATTGTTTCTGCATTTATCTTTCGTGTCCATGTGTCTGATTCCTTGATTTTATCTAACAATCAACATTTATTTTGTCTGTATTAACTCCGTAACTGTCGTGTATCCGACCCCCGATACAGATGTTTGTATCAGAGGGTCGGATACAAACACGTTCCTTTCGCGTGAGTTCCATTTTTTTTCTTTTTGTTCATCCGTACGAATAAATAGTTCGTTATATATTCGTCTACATTCTTGACTTATCCCCAATATATTGTAAGATAAAATGATTATTACCATTATATGGATGTACAAAATATGTATCCGAGTCTCGTTCTGGGTTCTAAGGGTAGATCACGACTCGAATACATATTTTGTACATCCACATAATGGTAATAATCTCTATGTATTTTTGGTGTACTGCCCATCTGTATGTTACCATTTTGAAGCAGACAGAGAAACTGAATGCCCATATTCAACTATCAACTGATGAGATGATAAGATGTGGCAAATTTAATGAACAAATTTGTAGTATTATTATGCTTGGTTAACTGGTAGAGTGCCGAATTATTTTTGGTTAACAAAATAAATTTGTTCACATGTATTCTCCCTGTTACAATTTATGGGAGAGTGCCTGAGGCACTCTCCTATAAATTTTAACAAAGAAAAGCTGTACAGACAAAAGAGTTCCAATCCAAAGATAAGACGCAGCAGAGACACAGAATATGAAGCTTTTAAGTTGGGAGTACCTGCACTTCAGAATAAAGCCCAGATGTGGGCTTCTTAACCACATTCACAAAAACTGATTTAAGTCTCGGTAACCCTTGGCTCAGACTCGTCGTGATCTGCCCTTAGAACCCGGAGCTCGATTTGGATACATATTTTGTACATCCATATAATGGTAATAATCTCTATGTATCCAATGGTGTGGTTTCAACATGAAATATACCAAAGTGATCCGAAACGTCAGCTACATAAAATATTAGTAAATATGTGGTCAATAAGGGTTGTTGAATGAGAAGTTAGTCGTGTAGGTTTTGTTATTACGTGTAAAAGTCCATGACTAAACATTAGGCTGGCATAGCTTTCTGTTTTGAGATGGGAGCCATATTTAAGTAAGTCAATATTGATGTCCCCCATGATATAGGAACATATATTTTCTCCGTTTAATTTGTTAGTTATTTCGTTCAATTTGGTCAAGAAAAGATCAATATCTGCTTTCGGTGGTGTATCACTCAGCAATATTTTGTATGTAATTTAATTAAGGCTTAAAAACTGTATAAAACTGCTTCGTCGCAATCTATTGGGGGTGCCACTGGGAACTATCCAATGATGAAAATCTGATGATGCCATGGCGCTGAATCCTTGACAAATTAATTTGTGACATAAGTCGAATCGATAGATGCAACTGGCATCAGCCAATCATTATCTGACTGTCTAATGTTTGACTATATGGTATTTGAAAGGCAATTTTATATATTCAGATTAATATTTTTCCAAGGGGTACAAAATATTAATCTGTCTCTATAAAATTGCCTTTGTGCGGCCTGTTGGATGGAGCACCTGGACACCCTCCTCTGGTTGTAAAAAGCCAATGTTATGAACAAAGTGGCCAACTGAGCCTACCTCACACCCAAATCCACCTCACCTGTAAGTACCACGGCAACGAATCTTAAAAGTTCAACCTATGTTGGATATATTTTTTTGGGGGGGGGGGGGGCAGGGGGGGGGGGGCAGGGGGGGGGGGCAGGGGGCGGGGAGGACATTTCTACTCGCTAGAATATAACTGTTTATTTCTCGTAATTGTTTATTATCTATCTGGAAACATTTTGTTACAGCTTGCAACCACTAACAAGCTATTCTGTGACAAGAGAGTCGCTATTGTCTGTTCACATGTTGGTATGCGCAGGACGAACTCAACCGAACATACTCACGTGTTGTAGTTGGTGGTAAGCAGTCATTTCAACAACATTTGAATGCGGGTATATTTTATTTGAATCACTGAATCCAATACAACTGTAACTCTGTTTCCATAAAGGATATGTTGAAAACTTCCATAATTATGGGCGATTTGATCTTCTAAAAGGAGGCTCTCATTCCAAAACAGATTTGTTCATCAACCAAATGTTCAGTGAGGGTTTCGTGCCTGTCATCACCAAACCATCAACAGTAACAGATCGATCTGCTACTCTTATAACCACATTTTCTCCGATAATGTTTCTCAAAATTTCAAATCCTGAATAATTCTAACAGATGTATCTGACCATTTTTTAATTTTTTTTATTGAACTCTCAAATCAGAAATCTGATGGCTCTAAACCATTTCTAACACGGAAGATAAACTCAACAAGTACTGAATACTTCAAATCGCTTCTGTCCCATAGCGACTTTTCCACAGTTATGGGATCCAACTGTCCCAACACAGCCTATGAAAATTTCCCATATACTTAGTTGGCCGACTTCGACACAGCTTTCCCTTTAAAAAGACACAAACTTAAAAATAATTCCATAAAACGACAGCCATGGATGACAAAGGGACTTCTAATCTCAGCAAACAAAAAGAATAAACTTTTCAATAAGAAGTTAAGATCCCCTACAGAAGTTAACGCCAGGAACTACAAATATTACTGTAGGCTATTTAACAGAATAAAAAAACAAAGTAATCTATGTATTATGAAAAAACCCTCCTGAAAAATAAGAATAATATGCGGAACACATGGCAACTTCTAAATAATGCTCTGAATAGAGAATAAAAACGGGAACTTTGCCTTCATTCTTCAATCTTGGCGATAGAAAGATTCATGTGGAAAATGACATCGCACAGGATTTGCAAATATAGGAAGTAAAATTTCTAAACTCATACCCAAGCCTCAGAAGTCATTTGCTCAGTACCTTAATACCAGTCCTACTGAAAACCTATTTATCACACCCACTTCACCTATTGAGATAATAAATATCGCAAAGTCAATGAAATCTAAATTAAGTCAAGACTGTGATAATATTTCAACTGACATTCTGAAACATTCAATAAATTTCATTGCGCCTCCACTTGCGCATATCATGAATGAGTAATTAATTCGGAGAATAGTTCCAAACAGGATGAAAATTGCCAAAGTAATTCCAATATTCAAATCAGGGGACGAAAACAACTTTACGAACTACAGACCAATCACTATTTTGCCCGTTTTTCTAAAATCCTAGAAAAGCTCATGCTAGTGAGATTCCTTAAGTTTCTAAATAAATTTGATATCCTCTTCCCACACCAATACGGCTTTAGGAAGCATCACAGTTCACTACATCCAGTCATGCAGTTGTTAAAATACGTAGCCACCGAAAACAACAAACCTAGTAAAGACGGTCCTCTAACCCTGTTCCTAGATCTATCTAAAGCCTTTGATACCATCAGCCATGAGATTTTACTCCAAAAACTGGAATATTATGGAATAAAAGGTAACGCCAATAATTGGTTCAAAAGCTATCATCAGACCAGGACACAGTATATTTCCTTCGGGGACAGCAAATCTGACGTTGCAGAAATTATATGTGGTGTTCCACAAGGTTCGATATTGAGACCTATATTGTTTCTACTTTACCTAAACGACAAAAACAACTCAACAAAGCTATACCTCCTATCGTTTGCAGATGACACCACTGGATACAAGTTTGGGTTGGAGATAAGCCCACTTGTATCGGAATTTAATGAGGAAGTGCAAAAAATATCTGATTGGTGAGCTGCCAACCACTGGGTTTTGAACCCCAAAGAAAACAAAATATATACTTATTATACTTATCAATCCAGCTAAAGGAGATGATTCCGCCCTTGAGAAGATTTCTGTAAATAATAATATTATCGAAAATGTCGGTAGCAGACAACACGAAAAATCTGTAAAATTTCTTGGAATAAATATTGATGAAAATCTATCTTACAATGCCCGGGGGTGCTGTGGCTCAGTGGGTAGAGGTTCAGGCTGCAAGCCGAGAGTTCCTCGGTTCGAATCCCACCTGCGGCAATCGCGTTGTGTCCTTGGGCAAGACTCTTCACCCCATTGCCCATGTGGGGGCACGGTGACGTTGTGTACCAAGGCGCAGTGCACGTCGATGGTGCACTGTCTTCAACCAATGCTAACCCTACTTGTGTGGAGTTAGTATGCTGGGCAGCTGAAGTTTCTCGCCGTTGCTCGGTGGTTCTCTTCGGGTACTCCGGCTTCCACCACCCGTAAAACTGTCGGGGTCATGGTTAGCCATTGTGCAGAGATATGTGACCTTAAACACCAATAAATAAATATACAAATCTTACAATGCCTACATATCCAAATTCTTCTCGAAATTTGCCATTGTCGATCTCGGCCTCAACAAGGTGAAAATGTTCTCCCTTTTAAAGCAATGAAGACGCTGTATTTCACATTAGCACAGAGTCACTTCATCTACGGAATCCCAATATGGGGGAGGGGGGGGGGGGGGGTCATCGAAAGCATGTTCTCCGCTGTTTAAACTACAAAAATGGCCAATACGAATCATGAACAATAAGAAATGCAATGCTCACACCTACCCACTCTTCTTCAGAAATAGCATTCTGAAGATAAAAGATTTGTATGGTCTGCATGTTTATTTGTTCATGTTCGATTGGAATAACGGTAACCTTAAAGCAATAATTTCTCTACTGTCAGCAATCAGACTTATGTAAACACACGCCAAGCCGGACTCCTGCATAGATGTAGAACTAGAACAAAAACATTAGAGAATCTACCTGTCTTTGCATTCCCCAAGCTATGGAACGAATTGGAAATGGAAATTAGGACACTGGGAAACAGGAAAGAGTTCAAGAAAAAAATAAATGAAAAGTTTCTCTCTTCGTACACTAGTCATATTTCCTGCTCAAATCCCTACTGCACGGATTTTGCTATTTAGATTGCTATTCGTTTCTAACTCATCCCCAGATGTGTCTCCCTGTGCTTTGGGTTGTTCTGATGTGCACGACTTCATTCGGTAATAGGTGTACCGTGTATTGATAAGCTTCCTCCATGTAGGGTATTCATTTTCACCGCAATTTTGTATGGTATTCTCGTCCCTGCTGGTCCCCGGATTCGCCCTTCAGGCTTGTATTCCGTATATTCATGGCATATATATTGTTACACTATCACGTTGACACTTGAAGATAATGAATGCAACGGCGAGGCCCGAATCGGGATAGTCCAGCTGAACCGGGCTTCGACCACATTACACACCATCCGCTCAAGCAGAAGATGATCTATTTTCAGGTCGTTGAATGAATTCACGATATTGCTCTAGTACATTTCTACTCTTTGAAACGTCTTTTTTCTCTTCATTCTTTCCTCTTTCTTTTTTTTTTTATCTGTATCTCTGTTTCTTTTCTTCTTTCTTATTAGGGGAAGGCAGGAAGACAGCCAATCTGGCTATGCCTTCCCCTATCGGTACACACACATCTTTACACAGACACAGAAAACGAATTTTATGCTTTTTGACATGTATATTGTAAATATGTATGCTGTAAATATGTGCATTACATGTAAATTGTGTTGTGTGTATGTATACTGACGAATAAAATCTATCTATCCGCCACCTGATGACACGCCTAGTAGGATGTAATTCAGGGAGGCCCTAAGGATCCCTTAATCCCCTAGGAACATTCGCCATTTATTATTTTCCAAATTTTGTTACGCTTCACTAAACGATACCCGGGTGTGAAGTGTCTTGCCCAAGGACACAACGCGGTTGCCGCAGGTGGGATTCGAACCGAGGACCTCTCGGCTTGCAGCCTGCACCTCTACCTACTGAGCCACCGCGCTCCCACAGGAATAATCATCACAAATTTAATTTATGAATCACTGGGTACAACCCGGTGCTTTATTAATTAAAATTTTGCTGATAATAATTTTTAATACCTGGCATTCGAATGCATGGACATCAGTGCCCACGCGTGGATTACGACCAATCCACGGCGACTGTATTGTAGAGCCATTTTCAAACTCATAATTTAGGTTCAATTAGTGTTATCTCTTGTCAGTGTTCACGCCGGCCCGAAATGCCAAGTGGAATTTTTGTTTTGTGCCAATCCAATTATTTTGGTGCCAAATGAAAGATTTTAGTGCCAAATGGAATCTGTAAATAAGAAAAAGCTAACCACGCATCGTCCTTTGAGTGCACCATAGCGCCACCGGAAATGCTACATCATTGCAGATGACGTCTTGTTGCGCTCAAAGAACGATATGTTAATTTTGTATCACCTGGCTCCTTTAAGTATTTTAGTTGCAATTAAATAAAGTAAAAGGCTATTTTAAACGTTTGCAAACTAATTTCATGATTATTATTTACGAGCTGTTTCTTCCCTCCAAATAAATTAGTAGCAAATAATTTATTATCCTCTAATAGATTATGTAACAAAGAAATGTCTTGATAAGAATCAGATTAAATGGATGAACTATTAATTCAGTTCACTCTTAAAGAGTCGTGATTATGGGTTATCTACAGATTATTTGACAGGCGAGAACTGTCTCGTCTGTGTCGTCAAACAGCGATTTTATTACACGCCTGTTCTATGAAATTCCAATCTTCAGCAACACTGAACCATGCGGAAAAAGAAAACGTTCAAGGACTATTTTTAAATAGACGCAAAATGTCACTGGAATTTTCTACAAATCGTGCAAACAATTACAATTTGAATCGCTAACGATGACTGAAAATCGTCCCCGGAGTTCCAATGTGTTCTGTGTGCCAGTAGTCACATAGAACACATTGGAACACAGAGGACGAAATAGTAACACGGGTTCCCCTAGCGAATTTGGTTGGCGATAAAATGTGTTCTTTTTGTTGACCGTTGTCAAATGAATTGCTGAGTGTCCTTGTTTTTATAGACGCGAAGGCGTGTAATAAACACAGAACGACACACGCGTGTGTCGTTCTGTGTTTTTATTGAACGTGATGCACGCACTGAAATAATAAACCACAAAGCCCTTGAGACCTACCAAAACAACATATTAGGTAACCAACTGCTGGGTTGACTCGTCATTGTTTGTAGATGACTTTTTAATCTGTTATAGCAGCAAAAAAAATGAATGCTATAGAGCGCAAACTACAGCTGTGTTTAAACGGAATCCAGAAATGGGCTACAGAAAACGGCTTTAAATTCTCAAAGACGAAAACTAATTGTGTTCACTTCTGTACGCTCCGGAAGCACCACCTTGATCCGGAATTGAAAATAGACGGGAGGCGTATTAATGTTGTTAAGGAAGTAAAATTCTTGGGTTTGTTGTTTGACAGCAAACTGAATTTTACTTCTCATATAAAACAACTAAAGGTAAAATGTAAAAGGGCACTGAATCTTTTGAAGGTAGTTGGTAGCTCTGATTGGGGTGCTGACCAAAAAAGATTACTCCATCTGTATAGATCACTTGTCAGATCAAAATTAGATTACGGCTGTGTGGTTTACGGATCTGCGAGAAAATCATACCTAAAACCACTTGATGCAATTCATAATAGTAGTATTAGAATTAGCTTGGGCGCGTTTAGAACTTCACCAATAGAATCAATGCTTGTTGAAGCGGAGGAGCCTTCTCTTGAGAAGCGCAGAATTAAACTCTCCCTTCAATATATCTCTAAACTTCTTTCTAATCCATCAAATCCTGATTATACCTGTGTTGCAGAACCTCAAAATAACGATTTTTTTAACCGTCACCAGAAACATATCCCTCCATTGGGAATCAGAATTAAACCTCATATGGAGTCCGCCAAAATTGAGGCAGTTACAATAAAAGTGAACCGTGAACCAGAAACTCTCCCTTGGCATCTTAAAAAGCCAACAGTTATTTTGGACCTAACATCTACTAAGAAGTCTGAAACAAATTCTCTGCAGTTTAAGCAGAAATATGCTGAAATTAAGTCAAAGTATAGTGGATATACAAGAATCTATACAGATGGATCAAAAGATGGTGACAAAGTATCATCAGCTGTTGTCACTGATGATCATGTCACTTCAATCAGAATAC
Source organism: Pictodentalium vernedei (assembly GCA_031216915.1). Classification (NCBI taxonomy): domain Eukaryota; kingdom Metazoa; phylum Mollusca; class Scaphopoda; order Dentaliida; family Dentaliidae; genus Pictodentalium; species Pictodentalium vernedei. Next base: position 302,674,284 of record CM062289.1, read on the forward strand.
CGAATCAAAGTTCTATTTTCACAGCTGAAGTTAAAGCTTTACAACTCGCACTTGAATATATCGAGAATGTACAGGTAAAGAAGTCGATTATTTTTTTGACTCTCTTTCCTCTTTGCTTGCTTTGCTCAACCCCAGGATGAAGAACCCTCTCATTTTGGAGCTTCGTGAGAAGTTAACTGAAACTCTTATGTCTGACCAATATGATGTCGTGTTTTGCTGGTTACCTGGTCATGTAGGTATCGCTGGTAACACCAGAGCCGACAGTGCAGCAAAACAGGCTTTAACAAAGCCTCTTACTGATTTTAAGATCCCGTTCAGTGATTTTAAGCCTCATATTAATAGTTACATCAAATCTATATGGCAAGCGGATTGGGATGGGGCAACTAATAACAAGCTCCATCGCTTCCGACCAACTATTTCCGATCACTACCCATCCAGTAACCTTTGTAGAAAAGATCATGTTATTGTGACTCGATGTCTTGTTGGTCATACAAGACTTACACATTCCTTTCTGTTAGAGGGTAATTTGCGACCAGAGTGTGTTCCGTGCCAGCAGGTGCTGTCAGTGGAACACATTCTTTTACATTGCACTGATTTTAATCTTGTGAGAGGGCAGTACTTCACAGTTGGATCCCTTAGAGATCTATTTTATAATACTAGTCCACACAAAATTGTATCATTTCTGAAAGTAATCAACCTTTTTACAAAATTTTAAAATTGGTTTTATTCTTTTACTCTCGACTCATCAAATCTCAATTACTCAGGTTGATTTACATGTTATTCACTTATCCTATTATTCATTGTTCTAATCATTCTTGTCTTTGACATGTCTATTGTAGTTCTTTTTTATTTTTATTCCATCTTTTACTTCATAATTGATAAGAACGTTTTACATACCACTGTTTTCTCGCCACGTTATAGCCTTAGCTGCTGATGTGGCGTTAAGCACCAATAAATAAATAAATAACCAACTGCTGTATTTTGGTGCCAAATGAACGTTTGGGGGCAATTGGTACCATTGGCATCCGACAGCGCGAACAATGTATCTATTTGTACCTTTATATATATGTTTGGAAATAAACTATTGTCAAACTAAAGCCCGTAGAGATCTTTAGATATTGAGGGAGGGTGGCGTGGGGGGGGGGGGGGGCATGTTGGACCGACCTTGATATGATTTTGTTAAACAGTTCTTTTGTACACACATCTATGATCATCAAAGAGCTATTTTGACAAGTAATGGCTGTTATACAGTCACTGGAGCTAGCAATAATAATTAGCAATGTCGTGGTCAAGGCGTGGTAGACTGTCGCTGTGTAACAGAAAATATACAACTGTTTTGTAATTTTTTAGCTCTTTAGAATAACCAGAAGCATTTCATGTTTTCGCTAAACATAGCTTATAGTCCGAGCAACGTTTGGTACGGTAGGTGTTTAGGACATGAACGATTTTTTATCTCCGAAATCTCGACATAATCTTGAGATCTGGACATACGTGGTTCGTGATCTTGACATATCTCGCGATTTCGACATAGTTATTTAGAGATCTCTGCATAATATCTCGAGATAATATCTCAAAGTATCAAATATATCAAATACACGTATCTCGACATCTTCACATAATACCATCTCGACATAGTTATTTAGAGATCTCGACATAATATCTCGAGATCTCGACATACGTATCTCGAGGTCTCAACATTATATCTCGAGATAACATCTGGCTGTTGATATATTATGTTGATATATTATGTCGAGATACGAACGTCAAGACCTCAAAATATTATCCGAGATCTGGGGATAAATAAAATCCACCTCCTAAATCAGACACCATAGTTTGGGATAGAATAACTGCAAGAGAAATATGAAAATTCGAAAAGCAATTTTTGTGAACCGCGCAGATATGTTCGTTCGCGAGGTGAGAACTTAATTCAGCGTAAGTCTCGAGTTATGATTCAATATTGCTCTGAGCGTCAGTCGTCTAATAAGGCAGCATGAACTGTCAAACCCGGTCACTGTAGATATCCTAGTAAATTAAATCAACTCAAATTTAAACGCCCGGAGTAACATAGTTTTCTTCAGATTTCAGGTAATTTGAATTATTGAACTGGAAGAAAGATAATTATACTATTTATACTGGCAGATTGTCATAATATGTTCCTTACATCTCATCAAATTGACTGCATCTCATCAAATTCGTCTCGGGTTGATTATGTGGGAAAGAGAAACCATAACGTTAATGGGTGTAAAATCGAGACAAAGCATTTTCTTCATAACCCATTGCGATTCTCGTCAATTTTATTGACGTGTAGCGGACATCAGGGTTGCGGTGTATGATGGGATTACGATTGTTTCTGACAATACCTAAGCGAGTGGGCGTTGTTATGAGGCGATTGTTATTCAACTGACACCGTTGAGTGTGTTCATTTTTATAGATGGAACTGCCATTTTAGATTCCTCGCGAAATAAATGGCATTTCAATGGTAGAACAACTTCATATTATGAAGCAGATCGCGTGTTATGTCACCTGCGCTTCTGAATGATATTGCGGAATGTGTACACCTTTTTGTTTATTACCCTCACCCACTCCCTCAGGGAAGGGGTGTAGTGAAGGGCTCAGTTCGTTCGACATTCCAATAGTACTTTTGACGGTTTTTCCGTCTTCAAGACCGTTCGGAATTTGTTTATGCCATCATTTGGACAAAGGTGAACGGATTTCAGTCAATTTTGTCGTGCGATTTCATATTAGCAATTTATTTTAAACAATATTTTATTCGCTTGAAAAGGTTCGGTAAACAGGCTAATGCCTATATAAACACCTCACCGTTACATATAAATGCTTATTGTATGGTACAATCAATGGTGCATGAGTACATACAGTGCATGGGTAGCGTCCCAGTGAATTGCCTAGCGAATGTTGTACAGTAGAGTTTATGACTATTTACGTTCTTAATGCGTGAGGTAGTCCCACGAACAAGAGAAGTAATGGACTTCGAAGTGTTCGAATATTACTTATCCAAAAGTGCAATACAAATACACCTTGGTAAGAAATGGAATGCACGATCTTTATGGCGTGTAGACTGCAATTTCAGCCGTAAGGCCAAAAACTGGCAGTATACACACCATGTGTTATTCCACATTATGAGAGTCCATTGGTCTATATGGTCGATCCATTCTCTAGAAAATCAACCTGTTTCCTCAATAAAATTTTGAACAGCTGGAAATATCTTACAATTCTCCGTCCCAGGCATTCTGTCAGTGGCTTTCAAAGTATTGCAATATCGGTTATTATATATCCTATACCCGATACTATTGAACAGTGTATTCCGCTGTGTACTGTAGATGGGAAAAACTAGAACGTAATACTCTAAATCTTCATAGGGATGTTCGTATCATATGTGTGACCATTCAGGTCACTACACCCATTTCTAAGTTTACAGGGGAGTATCTGGCCCCTTCTGCAACCTTCGGAGTGAGTAATGCTTTGGAATGACTGGATCATTTCTTTTCAATAGTGTCTTCAGCGAGTCTGTAGAACCCCACGACCATTTATCTATTTCCAGTTCATTCCAAAGCTTCACAGCCGAAGGCAAAACGACTCAGCATAGAGTTTAGTTTGGGGATGTATTAGACAAAAATTTCTGGAGGCGTGTATCGGGTAAGTTGTTACTTCGGACACTAGGCGTGGGATCAAAGTCGCCAAATACGGTGGTGCATTTCCGGATATTATTCTGTATAGAGTGACTATTTTGTGCCGCAGTGTTATGAATCCCGTTTCAGCATAGATGCGATCATGACTGGTACCTCTTGGCAATGCCGCCTGTTGTACGAAGAGCATCCAATTGTAAGTCTTCTAATAAATCTAGTTTAGTGTTTGCACAGTTATCCCAGATTATGTCAGCATAGTCAAAAAGGGGGTAACATGAAATTACTATACAAAGAGACCAATGCTGTTCTGGACAAACTGTATTTTAAACTGCAAAGACAGTTCACCATTGGGTTAACTTTGTTGTTAATACAATCTACATGTATTTTCCATGACCCCGAGTTCTGAAAATTCAGACCGAGGTGTTTGTGAGTTTCGACTCTTTTATGGGAATGTCCTGCATCTGAAGGGTAGGTTTATCAAATGGATTATTTTTCTTGAAAAAAAATGAGAGTTACCGTTTTCTCTGGATTAAAGTTAACTTTCCAAGTCTTGACCCATGAAGAATATTCAGGAGATCATTATTTAATATATGTGCGACAATAGATGCATCATCAGCAATTAAGAAGATAGAAGTATTGCCCGCATATAATCTAATATTTGACTGAATATTGTCAACTAGGTCATTTTTGTAGATATTGAACAAGAGAGCGGACCCAGTACAGAACCCTAGGGAACACCAGCTGTTATAGTTTTATTGTCCGACATTCTACCGTTTATCACAGTTCTTTGAGAACGAGCACTCAAAGAGTTTACAGTCCATGACAATGGACCACCACGTACCCCATCTGAGTCTAATTTGAGTATTAACCCCGCATGCCAATTCCTATCAAATGCATTGCTAATATCACAGAATACAAATCTAACTTCTTTTCCTTCATCGAGTGCTGATTTTATATAATTATCACTATAGATCAACTGATAGACCGTACTGTCTCCTGTCTGAAGTCTGACTGTAAATCGGTTAAACGATTGTTTTCCATAAGAAACGTGTAAAAGCGATGGTGCACTATCCGTACAAAGACTTGTTAATGAGACAAGTCGGTAATTTCTTTTGGCATTTGGAGACATTTTGTATGTATTGGCAATACATTTACGAGTTTCCATTTGTGGGGGAAATCCTCGACGAAAGCGATAAACTGAAAAGCTGCGCGAGCTTACATGACAGCTGATTTGAAAACCTTTTTTAGAATTATATTGCTTACTTGGTCGGGACCAGAGGCATTCGATATATCTAATTTGGATGCAACATCTCGACTTCTGTGAAATCTGTTTCTGCTTCACCTATGGATACACCTCCCTGTGCCAAGGAGGATAGATCCCCTTCATCATGTTTTGAACACAGGCTTGTAAAGTAATTGTTGAAAACACCAGGGTTCAAAGGGTCAAGTGCACACACACATAGGTTATAATGGACGTTAGTACCTTGGACAATATAAAAGGTTCATTTAAACAGTTCCGGGAAAGGACAATGTTGTACATGCCTTGTTTCTCTTCGCCTCTATCTTCCTTATTCTGTCTTACCTCCCCTTCCTTTTTCCATGGGGAAAGGCGGGAAGACAGCCAATCTGGCTATGCCTTTCCCAGGCAGTATACATTTATAAATTTATATTTTTTTCTGGTTGGGTATGTATTTTATTATTGTAAATTGGGAAATTGAAGATTTACACACATTTGTCAGTTTTGTATTTGTTTAGTATACTGCTGAATAAAATATCAATCAGTCAATGTCTGAATTTTGCTTGAAATTGTATTGTTCGTGTGATATTAGCAGTGTCTCTGACAAAATCGCTAACCTCCAAAATTTGATGAAAATTAAGAGATTTATTGCCTTTCAAGATATAAATTAACAGATTTATTACCCTTCAAGGTATGAATCGTGCTTAGAATTTCATTATTCATGCAATAACTTAAATAGTAGTCGGAAGGTTTCAATAACTTTGTTTTGAAAAGCTGGTTTGTATTGATCTGGTGAAAATGACTGAAAATCAACATAGTTTCTCGAAAATCAAAATTTTGTAACAGGAATTATGAACATTGTCTTCGATAATTTCGAGAACCTTAGTGACCTGTTGAAAAAGGAGAGAGTTATTGCCCTTTGTTCCTCCACTTTTTAAAAAAAAAATTGTGATACCTTGAAAAATGATTATCAGAATTCAATAAATCTAAGTTCTTCATTACACTTTTACATATGCTTATGCAGTAGCCAACGCTTTGTTTTCTTGGTTTCTCTAAAAAGGAATATTTCTACAGCGATACCTCATAAAGTGGGATACTATTTCAGCCTGTGTGTAGTATAGAAGCTTAAGAAAAAGTTCGGGTCTACTTCTACTCGCTTTGCCTTAGATTAGATTACATCACAGCACACCATCTGCTGAAAAATGAACCTTATCGAATATACTGCAGCCCATAAACTTTAAATATCATGCAGGTTACCACATCTGTATTACTTTTCCCTTCTCTTACTTAGAAATATCAGAAAGATGTTTATCCGAAAGAGAAAGTGTTTTAAACTTGTAAAGGTAACATTTTTTATCCTTCGACGATAGGAATTGAGTGATTTAGTGATCAGTCTTGCCTACTTCCGTCCATTCATCGGACCGCCTGGAAACGAAAAACAAAAATCAGTATAACTCAATTAATTTATTTATCTGTTTATTTGTGTTTAAGGTCACATATTTCTGCATTTATACCCATGTTTCCCATTTTTGAGGACTTCTACCGTAGAAAATCAATACTGCTTCACTTCCTTGGGGTTCCCACGGGGATCAAGGCCAATTGCTAGGAAACTAAATACAATGGTGTATATCGACGACATGAAGAGAGTGTCGCATTTCGCGGTTTTGACAGGCATCACAAACGGCAACCGTCTTGTTCTGTTTTGATCTCCGTAGACCAAATAAAAAAATGACTAAAAACAAAGTCACCAAAACTCCTCCATGGAAACTCCTGGGAGTGAAACAGTGCTTGTTTACTATGGTAAACAAGTTCTGTTTTACTGGTAAAATAGGACTTGGTAACCAATGCCTGGATAGAAGTACCCTAAAATGGGAATAAACGAATTAAAAATGTTTTTATTTGATTCTCCATGTTGCGGTCGCGATTAGCCATTCTACAGAAATATTCGACCTTAAACGCCAATAAATAAATATTAACACTCAGTTGATTCAGGGCCAATTGTTATGAAACTCAATGTAATGATGTTTGTTGACGAGAGAATGAGGATATCATGCGTAGGAGTTTCACATTCCTCCAAAATGACCACCCTAGGCCATTTTGTTCAAAACAAAATAGCGTTACAACTTTTAAGCAAGAACTTCCAATTAGTGTTTGGGTTTGGATAATGTTTGGTATGGGACACAACTAATCCAATATACAGAATATAGAATACGTTTTTCCCTCTCCTACATATACTACTCAAAGTTTGCTAAGCACCAAGTATATCCAACTACCTGTTTTACGTTTTAGTTGAAATATTGTAATGAAAAGTGTATATATTTTTTATTTAATTATATCTTTAATGATTAAAGTACAGAAATTGAGATTTTATTTGTGTTTGACATTATGTTTTAGCTTTTGAATACGATAACCATGGGAAATGGATATTATTGGTAAAAGAGGAAATTTTTCAATTTGCCAAAAAGTTGACGGAATGAACTGGTATGAGTTCAATATCGAGTATGAGACCCATTACTGTTAATTACAGCTTGACAACGCCTTCTCATGCTGCCAATCAGGTTCCTGGTGGTACTTTGTGGGATGTTGTTCCATTCTTGGGCCAGAATAGCACCAAGCTCCTGGACACTTCTTGGTTGGACTAGACGGGCTGAAATTGCAATCTGCAACTCATTCCAGACATGTTTGATTGGATTGAGGTCAGGAGATCTTGCTGGCCAGCCCATACGCTCAATTCCCTCCCTCTGTCGGTAATCCCCGACAACATGGGCAACATGAGGACGGGCATTATCGTCCATCAGAATGAATCTGTCATCCACTGCACCTGCATACAATCTGACGTGGACATCCAGGATCTCATCAATATACCGCTGTTTAGTCAATGTTCCACGTTCAAGAACACAGAGCTCTGTACGTCAATTCCTGTTGATGCCAGCCCAGACCATGATTGAACCTCCACCATAGCGGTCATGGTCAGCAATGTTGGATGCATGGCATCGCTCTCCTGGTCTTCTCCATACCCTAGAACGCCTATATGTGTGGTCCAGGCAGTACCTTGACTCATCTGTAAAATGGGCAGGTCGCCAATCTTCTCTGGTCCATCCAACGTGGTCCATGACCCATTCATGTCGTGCCTGGCATGGTTCTGGAACAGCGGAATGCGAATACATGGTCTTCTCGATCGGAGACCACCTTCGATCACCATTGCCCGGGTAGTCTGCGTCGAATCATTTACTCCGGATGCATTCTGAAGGTCACTGTGAAGCTGGGTTGCTGTGGCAAAGCGGCTCCTACGGGCCTGAATGATCAAAAACCGGTCTTCAGCTGCAGATGTTGCCCTGCCTCTGCCACCATCATGCCGTCTTACTGGTGTACCATACTGCTGAAATCTTGCCCAGGCTCTGCTGATCATCGTATGGTGCATACCAAGGGCTTCACCAACCTGATGATGGGTAGCTCCACCTTCCCTACAGCCCGCCACATTTCTGCTTCAGACAAATGTCTTCTTACATTTGCATTTGCCATATTCAATCATTAAATCACAAGGGTTTGTGTTGAAATGAAAATTGAATACCCTACATGTGTCATGTACATGTAGACAGCACACAAAAACATCATGAAAATCAAGGGGTACATGCTTTCCATGACTGTCACGAAAAATCTGCCTGTCAAGAGACCTAATGTAAACACTGGGAACCATCTCAATTCATTCCTCAATCATATCCACCAAAAATATCGTAAATATGTCACAAGCAAATTTCACAATGATGTGTCAAATATTTGGTGTTTAGCAAACTTTGAGTAGTATATATTATGCCATTTAGTTATCCATCCTAGTTTTTTTAAACTGTCCGTCTGCAGACAAGAAATCCAAAAATGACCCAAATCGCTAAACTCCTTTAATTTAAGGTCATTTGTTAAGAGATAAGAGATAAATTTAACTGCAATAAAACATCCATATGGACAGATTGCATAACAATGATGAACCTATACATATAGAAAAGAACATGCATATATATATGAATTATAATTCAAATACGTGACAGGAAAATCTTAATGTGCAAACATTATAATGTATTTAGTAGCAATTGCCGGTCATAAAAGATCTGTCGGATTACGCTGCTAACTTTTGATACAATTTCTGATATGATTAGATTCATTTGTTCATCTATATTTAATTCACCAATGATCGTATGATATCTCTGCATGATGTCAAATAATATAGTTCTTAATTCAACATATGCAGGACACTCCTTTATGAACTGTTTCTCATCTTCAATCTTTCTCATTGAACAAACACACCATAACCTACTTTCAAGTTCAATGGGAGATTGGTGATGCCGTCCCTTTTCGATAGCAAGGCAATGATTACTTATTCGGAGACGGGTGAATATGGACCTATCATCACTTGAATTCGTATACACAAGATAAGGTTCAAGCTCAAACTTGCTCTTAAAGAGACGATCTGTTTTTAGTTTACTGTTATCCGCGTGTATTTGAACATTAAAATCATTTGAATGCTTTGCGTAAAGTTCATTTCTGTAAGCTGATACATTTATATTGCAGTATGCTAAGCTATCACCACTAATATGCTTCTTAATTCCAAAAGATTCCAAAGTTTTGAAAACTGATTTGTTTGAAGTTAGATTCATGTGTTCGGTAGCAGCATTTTGCAAAAGTGTGTTACTTGAGACTGATGCTAATTTGTTAACGCAAGATGTCATACGGCAAAGAATACCAATGTATTATGGGTAACTACCCAGTTCAGCCCTAACAGCATTGTTGCATCCATGTTTTCCGACTCCTGATAATTGTTTACAAAATTTAATGTGTAGTTGTTCACAGTCAAGACGATTAGTATTCGTCTCAGTTATTTCCGTCCCCCATAACTCACAACCATATAAGGCAATGGGCTTTATTAATTTGTGAAACATTTTCAGAGAATTTCGGACAGGAAGCGAGACATTTCTATGACAAGCGCTAAGTAAGGAAAGCATTGTTCTCCAACCTTTCGTACTCTGTTAAAAAATTGCTTGAGTGAGCGTTCCTGAATTTTTAATATTATTCCAAGATATTTAGATGCATCAACATTTTCTAGGGGGTTGTTATTTATGGAAAATACAGAATCTCGTTCTGCTCGCGCCCTAAATACTATGCATTTCGGCTCATTCGTATTAATAGATAATGCATTAAGATTGGTAAAATTGTGTAACTTCTCCAAACATCGTTAAAAACCGGCAGGATTATCCGAGACTAATACAAGGTCACCCGCAAACATGATGTGATTAACGTACACGTCGCCTAGTTTAACTGGATCACAAGTTGCATCGAAGGAACGTTCGATATCATCTATGATTATTTTAAATAAGTTGGGTGATAACATACAACCTTGGAGAACACCTATTGTTGATAACGTAGGCGGTCCTAAACCTTTGCATGTTTTGTGATATGGTAACTTGATTCATATAGGGATTTAATAATCTCGAACAGTTTACCTTTCATTCCAATAGCTTCCATTTTTCTAAACAATATCCCTCTATCAAAAGAATCGAACGCTTTACGGAAATCAACAAAAGCAGCGTACAATGGATCACCTAAGCGTTTATATTTCCGAATAACTGTGTTAAGTACAAAAGCACTGTCAATCGTGCATTTCCCGCTACTGAATCCAAATTGATTCTGACTAATTATACCATTACTTTCTAAAAATGCTAATATCCTTTGGTTAATAATTTTATTGAAGGGTTTTCCTATCGTGGAACTCAATGCAATAGCACGATAATTATTCGGGTCATCTCTTGTCCCCTTTTATGTATCAGCCTAAGCATAGACTCATTCCGTTCAATGGGATAATGGCTAGTGCTGACAATGATATTGAATAATTTCACGAATTCGTCAATGAGTAGATGAACAATCAACTTAAGGAATTCATTAGAAATCTGATCAGGACCATCTGACTTGCCGTTTATTAAATGGCGAACAATACTCAGAATTTCTTCCGGAGTAATTGGGTCGTTATTTAAAGGTATTTTAATATTATCAGTGGTCCGTATACCACTTATTACGCGACAACTTCCTGGTTCATCGGGACTAAAAAGTTTACGAAAGAATTGAACACTTCTATCATGATCAGACGCGTCTGTATTACTTGATTTCTGTCTCAATTTCGCTATGATTTCGAAATATTTTGGGAGGTCGTCTGACTCAAGAGTGTCTAGTTTATCATGGAGTTCAGTAAAATATGATTTCTTCTTAAGCTTTAATTCACGTTTGTATGTTTTCTTAATTGAGTGATACTTGATCCTCACTTGTCTATTAAATATATCACTCCTCATATTACGAACAAAATGTCTAAGCTTTGTTTCAATTCTTTACATCTATTGTCAAACCTTTTTCTTTTTCTGGGAGTTATTTTGTGTTTTGGCTTTTTCAAACAGGTGTGCCAATTAGTTTTCGTTATGATTTCCGTGAATTCTTTCACCGCAGTTATAGAACCTTCTGGTTCCGATTCATATGGTTGCATTCTGAAATTCATCAACTGTTGACGACATGCTGATGAGTTTACCATATCCAACGCCTTTTGGGTACATAAGTCATTCCATTTTAACATGAGACGTTGTTTCTTGTATTGATATTTATTGATTTGGTTCTCCCGATAACTACATTGAAATTTGAGATGTAAAACCAGCTGACAGTGATCGGAAAACTCAGTAGGAAGTCGAACGCAAAAATAATCAATGGAAGTTAAAATGTAGACTACATTCTTATCACAGAAAGATTATTTTTAACTTAAAAATAATCTTTCTGTGATAAGAATGTAGTCTACAACACTACTATTGATAGCTCGTAAAGTGACCGAGTCGATCACCGGGCACTCTGTCATTTATTATTCTAACACCCACAGTCAGACAAAAATGTATAAGCTGTCTACCGAAGGCATTCACCTTATCATCCATGCTGCAGCGCAAGCTAACATCCTCTGACATATTACAACTATTCACAGGTAAGGCTTCATGTTTATCATTCTCAATTGAAACATGATCCGACAATTCTCCCGTACGAGAATCCAAATCGCCACCAATAATAATCATTTTGTTCTCATCGTGCTTCAAAAGAGAATTTTCAGTTTTAATAAATAAATCTTTGTCTTTAATTTTGGTTTTCTAGAATGTAGAATTGCTTGGTGGTATAGATAGCGATACAAAAACGACATTAAATGAGTGGTTAAACATTTCCCCGCAAAATTCAACACATATAGCAAATTCACTTGCAGTGTAACTATTTACGATAAATCTTTTGAATTTACTCTCATGGTAAAACATGATACCCCCCTTCTGTTTATGGCCGTCATTGCGACACATTTGTATAGATTCATAACCTGGAATAATTTATTATGAAACTTAATTCAATAGCTTTTATTACCCGAGGGAAGAGGATATTACATATTGGAGTTTGGCAGTCATCAAAAATGTTCAAAAGACAATAATACATGCACTTTTCAAGCAAGAACATTCAAACGTTGATTTGGATTTTCATTATTTTTCGTACGGAAAACATCTAGCATAATATATATATATAACATAGGTAAAGGGATTTTCGCCCATGCATAGATTATGTAAATTAGCCAACCGTCTTTGTTTTAACTCCTTGCATGCTGCTGGCGGACATTCCTGTCAGGACAGGAATTGTCTTGTAATTAAAATAAGTAAAAGTTGAGGATATTAAACAAAATACAAACTTTTCTCTTGTAAATTCTATATACGTTTCTAACCAAAGATTTCTCGGGTCAAATTTTAGTGAATTTTTCATCAAATCTTGTCATGGCTGCTTCACAGCAGCCATGACAAGATTTGATAAAAAAATGTTTTAAAATTACTCAGCAGTAAAGGAATGTTAACACTGTGCTACAGTAGCCAACATCACCAAAAATATCATCAAAACTCAACAATTATGGCCAGTTGTTATGATGGTGTTTATTAACAAAAGGAAGAGGATATTATATTTTGGAGTTTGATTGTCATCAAAAAATGGCTTCTGGCAACCTTTTGGAGTATTCCATGATCCCATGGCCATTTTATTCGAAAAATAGTAACGACAGTTTTAAGCAAGATGACTTCCAAATATTGATTTGAGTTTTGATTATTTTTGGTGTGGAAAGTGCTTGAATGTTTAATTTCTTTATTTAATTACATTTTAATTCACATTTGATGCGTCGTTAACCTCGAAACGCACCAGCATGTTCCCCAAAGTATGTACTGAAGGCCACTAAACAATACAGTGAGTATTTTAACTTTCATCGAAATGATGCACAACAACTAAATATCATTCAAGCTTTCTGTTGATGAAACTTTCAAGAGAACTCGTACATGATGGGTGGGGGGGGGGGGGGGGTGGGGGGGGGGGGGGGGCTTTGCAAGGTGCAAGAAAATGCTAGGGTACTAGGTGGTTTCAAGTTTTTTGCCACAATCATGTCAATTTTTTCCCAAAACACCATAAAACAAATTTCTGCCAAAATTAATTATTTTATACATGTAAAACTGAAACATATTATTCCACAGAGGCAGGGGACGGAGGTACTTTCAACCTTTACTCTAAAAGTCCAGCTTTCATGAGCCATAATTAGTGGGTGCGATAATGAATGAAAAAAATTACAACGCAAGAAAAATCTTTTCTCATACTTTCCACGTGTATTCTTTGGGCTTGTTCGTTTATTACATCGCCTTTAATTAATTTGGTCTTGGCAAAACCTCACCTGGGTGGTGTGGAAGTTCCCGGAAGGGCGGAAAAAACTTTCCGTGGGAGGTGGGTCTCCTAAACAGAAAAGTTCGCCTCGTCCCCCAACTGTTTTTTCCGCCCCCGCCACCCCCCGATACTTGCATAAATTAATATGTATCAACCTCACCGTTTCCTTAGTGTACACTGCACAGTTAAGTGTTTTCCTGAATGTTTCATGTTTTGTACACTAACCGTCCTCTCTCTTTTTTCACATTTACGTAATCATATTGAGCATTAGGGTCGCTTACAGGGTAGGGGTAGCAGTTATTCGGAGTTAGTGACCTGTAATTCGGAAAGAATCGGGGTATTTATTTTCCCCGCTTTGACTTTCATTGGTAGTAATTAATCCTTAAGAACTCAATTTTAATTGTTAAATAATAACTAGCGTACATACATGTAAACAGCTGTAGGCAACTTTTTTCAAAGCAGTATAAATGTGGCCGTTTATAACTGCCTGGAGACTTAACCTTTTAAATCCGAGAGGCCTCTTTCCCGGCCGCTTGTCGACTTCATAAGTTCATTAAGAGGATGACTGCTAAGTGAACGTGTGGGGTAGACCAATCAATATGTTCAACGTGCAGTCCCAAGGCTGCACGTTGAAATTATTAATTGGTCTACCAAACAAATAATGAATACGGACCCTTCCAATTGCTGCCATTGAACTGACATGGACCATACCACCGGGGTTCAAAGGGAAAAACCTTTATTCATCGCACACGATATCAAGATTTATTACTTTAAATAGTATTTTTTCCAATTGTTGAAACAATTTCAACAAAACCATATCGTGTGGCCCATGGTTTTGTTGACATTTTTGGAAAAGTAATTTTCTTCAACTGCGTTAATTTGTAAATTACGCTTCGGTCTGTGGTCGATTTGTTAAGTTTTGGAATAATGGTTAATAACAGCGATGTGTCTTCAGTTTCGCTTTCCCGATGCCTCAGAATATAGAATGCGTATCACTTGGAAAGAATGATGCGGAAGAGTGAAGGGCCATAACTTTGGAAAAAATGTGTGAAAGAAACTCACGCAACACAGGTATCGTTCCCTCATGATGCTCTATCACAACACCAAATATCATTCAAAATCGGAGTAGCCGTGGCTCACATGCAAGGGAACATGTTGGTACGGACGGACCGAGGCCTCCACTGGATACCCCTTCGATTTTTCAAGTCGGGGGCATAATAAATAATCTCTATTTTATAGAATGATACGAGCTAAATTGTCTTAACGCACAGACGTTTATCATGCAGATGTGTAAAGTTTGCAAGCTATAAGACGCAAAAAAAATACGGTGGTCTTTTTTTAATTTCATGTTCAGTACTGGAAAACTCCTGTTAAAAAGTGGTTTTGCGAGGTGCAGCTCTGCATCCGTGATCTGTCCATCTTTAACGAAACATCTCTAAGATGTACAAAATAAAACAAAAGTACAATGAAAAAAATCTCGTGCAACATTCAGACATTTAAAACAGAGTGTGGAAAGAAATGGGGAGTGTGTGTGTGTGGGGGGGGGGGGGGGGGGCATTCATTTGTTTGATTGGAAAATGCGATCAATGGGAGATAACTCTGATTTTGCTATTGTTTTCTTATTTGTGTTGTTCACTTGCAGACATGAAGGATTTTATGTTCTCCCTCCTCTGTGTTCTCACATTTCTATTTTGATGGGTGAGATTCTATAGTAATGTGTGGGGAGAAGTTGACTGAGAATTTCGATCGGATTGCGACTCAGTCGCGATCCGATTGAAATTCTCTTTACGTCTTTGTTATCGCAGTACGGCAATCTAATATTAGGTTTTATTATATGCTCGTCTGTGAAGTATCGCAAATTATCTAAAAGATATTTCTCGATATCCATCGACTCAATGGATATCGAGGAATATCCCTCGGTAGCTTCCCAAATAACGTCACGCTACGCCGCATCACGTCGCCTTGAAGGAACGATCAGCTGATCTTTGTCACTGTTTTGAAACATACGGATTTGGGATCGAATTGGGCTGAATATTGTGCAATAAAATGTTTCGTAGCATATAATAAAAAAGAAAATCTACTCTATTTTAGTCAGTATCTGCAATTATCTCATGAGTGTGGACTTGAAAGTTTATTTTTTGCGAGCGCTTGCGCGGGTGAAAAATAATACTTTTAGGTTCACACGATGAATTTTTTCAGCAGCTCCCTAAATGACGTTACGCTTCGGCGCATGACGTCGCCTTGAACGTCGCCTTGGGGGAACAATCAGCAGATCTTGTTATTGTCTTGAAATTGTTTGCAGTCGAATTGGGCAGAATATTGCGCAGTAAAATCTCACGTAGCATATAATAAAAAGAAAATCTACGCTATTTTAGTGAATATCGGGATTTATCTCATTCGTGTGGACCTGAAAGTATTATTTTTCACTCGCGCAAGCGCTCGTGAAAAATAAAACTGTCAAATCCACACTCATTAGATAATTTTCGATATTCACAAAATAGCGTAGATCTCCTCTATGTCTTCATTCTAATGTCGGTTGGAATGTCTATGTTACGTGTACAGCTCTCTCCGATTACATGTCAATACGCAAGTCAGAGTGCTCAGTCCATAATCTCTGTGATGAAAATGTTGGATGATAGTTCAAAGTGATAGTAAATTACAGCATCACTACTAATAGAGTTATTCACATTTCGCTCTTTCAAATACAATGTGGATCATCTTATTGTTAAGCTCTTCGACGCTATGTCAGATTTATTTGGGTGTCGATTACAAATTCTGCACTTTGCTACGCTCCCGCCATTATCAGAAATATTTTGGAAGAGGACGAGTTACATAAACATAATACTTGCCGCCGGAAACATCGCTTCCATATTTTGTATTACAATGACATATTGACTTTCTTTTGTTCTATGTGTATTTCTATTCATAATGGACAATGGTTACGGAATTGGACTACAAGCCGAAGGTATATGGTTCGATCCCAGCCAGGGGTAACTGTGTCGTGTCCCTGGGTAAAGCACTTAATACCGATTGTCCACTTCATAAGTTCATTAAGTAGGATGGCTGCTAAGTGAACGTGTGGAGTAGACCAATCAATATTTTCAACGTGCAGCGCCAAGGTTTCACGTTGAACTTATTAATTGGTCTACCCCAGATAATGAATGTGGACGATTCCAATTGCAGCCATTGAACTGACATGGAATATACCATCAGGGTTCAAAGGGTTAATCCTTTATCCATCGTACACGATATCAAAATTTATTACTTTAAATAGCATTTTATCAAATTTTTCAAACATATTTCAACAAAACTATATCATGAGGCCCCCATTAGAACGAGATCGACGAGCACGTTCCAATGAGGGGTCACATGACATGGTTTTGTTGAATATTTTTGGAAAAGTAATTTTTTTTTCAACTGCTTTTTTCAACTGCTTTTGTAAATTACGAGAACGGTCTGCTTTCGATTTGTTAGGTTTAGGATTAATGGCGAATAACAGCGATGTGTCTTTAATTTCGCTTTCCACATGCTTCAGAACATAGAATGCATATCACATGGAAAGAATGATGCGGTAAGACTGAACACCCTTATGTGTCACTTCACTGAATAGAGACCCGAGTCTCTGTTTTCCTTCTGAACCCCGGGAAGTGAAGCAGTGCTTGTTTGCGGTGGTAAATAGTCTCTGTTTTGCTGGTAAAATAGGATTCGGTCTCCAATGCCTGGGCTGGAAGTCCTCTAAAATGGGCAACATGTGAATAAACGATTGGCTGGGATATCCATGTGGCGGTCACGATTAGCCATTATATAGGAATATAATAATAATGTTTAAGCCTTAAATCCACATTGTGCTCTATGGCTAAAACGCCAAAATGTGACCTTAAACGCCAATAAATAAATGGTCTCTATTTTATAGAATAGTAGAAGCTAAATTCACTTAATGCACAGACGTTTATAACACATATGCGTAAAGTTTCACAGCCAGAAAACGCAAAAAAAACACGGTGGCTTTTTGTAAAATTTAATGTTCAGTATTGGCAGTATTGGAAAACTCCTGTCAAAAAGTGGTTTAGCGAGGTTCAGTTCTGTGTCCGTGATCTGCCCATTTGTGACAAATTATCTCCAAGTTGGACAAAATAGGACCAAAATACAATGAAGAAAATCACGAGCAGCATTTCGACATTTAAAGCCGAGTGTGGAAAGAAATGATGAGGGCAGGGGGAAAATACTCATGTTTGTGATTGGAAAATGTGATCAATGGGAGAGAACTCCGATTCCGTGACTTTTTTTTCATTTGTGTTGTTTTTCAGCTTTTTCACATAATAGATTTTACCTTTTTCTCCTCAGCGTTCTCGCATTTCTATTTTGACAGGTGAGATTTATTAATGTTTTTTGCCCTTTCAAGTGCAACATGGATCATCTCATTATTCAGCTCTCCGGCGATATGTGGATCTGTCTGGGTGTCGGATACAAATTCTGTACTTTTCTGCGCTCTCGCAAAAATCAGTAATATTTTGGAAGAAGATGAGTTACATGAACATAATGCTTGCTGCCGAACCCACCGCTTCCATTTTTTGAATTATGCGACCTATTATATTTTTCTTTTGCTCTATGTGTGTGTCTATTCATAATGGATAGTGGTTACGGAATTGGACTTCAAACCGAAAGGTCACCGGTTCGATCCCCGCCAGGTGTAACTGCGTTGTGCCCTTGGGCAAGGCACTGGCGCTGTATACCAAGGCGTACTGCACGTCGATGGTGCACTTGTCTTCAACCTAACCTTGCTTGTGTGAAGTTAATACGTTGGGGGACCTGACAGTTGCTCGCCGTTGCTCAGTGGTTCTCTTCGGCTCCCTCCTCCCGTAAAACTGTCCGACACGGGGTGACCCTGGCTGTCGTTAAACCCCAATAAATAAATAAATAAATAAATAAATAAATAAATAAATAAATAAATAAATATTCATAATGGACTGAAATATGTTTTTGAACTAAATTCTGCACACTGCAATCGTAGCATATACAAAACACGTGCATTGCAACACCTGTTATTAATCTACCAAACAACATGTCAGCCTCAAAAATAGAAAAAAAATACTTTTTTCTAAATCTAACATAAAAATAGGTCTCTCGTCGCCGCCCATGTTACATACACGTGCAGGAGCCCGCACACACTTAAGCGACCACACCCCCACCCACCCATGCGCCGGAATTCATTCAAGGACACCATAACTTTTTCTGTGAATGTGGTCAGAAAGTGGCACAAATATTACTTTCACTATTAACTGGTAGAGTGCTGGAAACCCATATTTGGGCTTTAATCCTAACCACGGTAACCCAAATTAAAGGCTTCGTATTCAATGGACATGCTTCGTATTACCTTGAAATAAAATCTTTTGTCTGCAAGAATTTGCCATGCTACAATTTATAGGAGAGTGCCTGCTGGCACGCTCCCATAAATTGTAACAAGGCAAAGGCCTGTGAACAAATTCAGACAACCAAAAATAATTTAGCACTCTACCAGTTTAATGACACGATCCCCGTAAAATCCGAACGCTGACATCTTATAAACTTTGGTATCGAGTAGGGTTTCAAATTCCAACTACGGTCCTGCGAAACTCAAAGTCCGAGTCAAATTGAATTAGGCGAAGTATTTCGATTCGAATCAAATCTCGAATTGAATATCATTGCTTTTCAAGTTGTAGATATTGGACAATCCTTCAGATGTAGAATATGGCAAATATTGTCATATTGTCAGTCTTTTTTCGAGTATATCGTATTGTACAGTGAGTCGACTTTCTGGACATGTCAACTAAAAAATAAGTGGAATATTCCAACAACCGAACCTCGTTGGAATGGAATCTTCCGTCATCGGGTCTCGTGCACAGGAAACCCGATGATAGAAGATTTCGAGGGGATACACTTGATAGGATTCTGAAAACATTTCGACGGTTCGAAAATATCTGAACCGGCGCCACTCGAATCAAATCGAATTATCGGGATGATTTCGAATTTTTTCGAATTTCGAAGTTTCGTCGGACCTTAATTACAACCATGTGAACTCACACAACCATCTAAAATTAACGTTCGTTCACAACATTCCAAAATGTGTGATGAAAATAAGGTTGTGTCACATATGTGTATGGTAAAAGTTTTTACATTTTTTCAACACCAGAAAGGAACCATACTTTGTGGATACAACGGCTCACTCCAATTAATGAAACATTTATTTTAATGCTGTAACGTGTACGGTATGTTACCGGTCTACAGTACCCGAGTTTGTGTTACATCTGTATAAATCCATGTACTATACGCCGTCCAAACATCAAAAGAAACATTATAATTACCGGTATATTCTTTTGTCGAGCAAAGTTCAGAATGTTGTTAAAGTATAGCATGGCACTGGCAGACATGCAGTTCAAACTATGAACAATTTATACAAAACGTCCTTAAAATATGTATCTTGTAAAAAGTGTGTTTCTGAATGATTTGTAAAATGTACTGCTTTTACATGATGCTTCATAACGTCATTAAATGGAATGGCTGTTCAGTAAATATGTGGGGTAGACCAATCAATATTTTCAACGTGCAGCCCCGAGGGTCTACCCCAAATAATGAATATGGACTCCTCTAATTGCTGCCATTGAACTGGCATGGAAGATACCACCAGCGTTCAAAGGGTTAATTCGAAATGCAGTAACCAAAGATGTAAAGTCCCGAATTATTCATAATTATAATATACAAAATTCAGATGTAGTTTTTATATTCAATAAATTTTCCATCAAATCTTATATCACACCCTTTGCCTTTACTTCAGGAACCCGCACGAATTCATTTGTAACAAATTGTCTGCACACTTTTCTCCACCTTTATACTTTCATTCCATTTCGAAATTACTGTTTACAAAGCTGTGTCGACCCGATGCTTTCCTGTCTCGCGATGTCGACTGTTTTCGAAAAATAACGGATGTCTTCACATATGACTTTTTCGATGATATTTTTTCCATGAACATCGTGAACATAGCGTACCCTACTCCACTACCTAAAACGAGAGAAACATTTTGAGATTATTACTTGCTTAGTTTCATATTGGCCGAGGTATCGGCCCCGGGGTAACTTCATATCATCCTGAGTTCAGCTATCCGAACGTCTCGGCTTCCCCACTGGCTTCTCCCACTTGGACGAATCTTCGCTTACGACTCTGAATCTTTGTTTACACTGAATTCTCTGTATATCTCTCTTGTTTCTTCTTTTCATCCGTCTAAACCTTACCTATTGCCATCTTTAATCCTCATCGTACAAAGACTCCACTTTTAAGTCACCAATTTTCCTGCTTGCGTTCGGTGAAAACAGTCAAAGATTTCTATGTGAACGATAAGTTTCGCCAAGTAACGCATCAGGGGTAACAACTCGATTAGCCATTGTGTAAAAGAATGTGACCTCAAAAACACCCGTAAATAAATAAATAGGGTATTAATTCTAACTTGGTTCATATCGACCAAGATCGGTGTCATATCAACCCAGTTTGTAGTCATATATGCCGAGTTTGATAATGGGCAATTCCGAGAAAGAAAATTATATCTAAGAAATATATGCAAGTTATTCTGTAAGAAATTATGTAATGACCAGCGTTTTATTAATTTGTGAAGTAAGAATGTGGGAGCCTTCCCACTTTGGTACTAGTCAAGATCCTCACACCGGAAATAGGCTTATGGGAATATAACACCACACAACAACACAATATATTTCATTAACCCTTTACATAACATATTAAAAAATATTTTTTTAATCTGTGTCTCTAAAAGATAGCTTATGGCACCTCATTGGAACGAGTTCAATGAGCTCTTCCAATGAGGAGCATGAGCTATGTTTTGGTGATAGAAAATAAAATATTTTAGTTTCAGAACATTGCATCACTTAATTCTACATACTAATCTTCACTGGAAATCAGCGAGAACGTCTCTTTTTCAAATTGCCCTAGTGAAACAGAATCCATAGCAGGGGTTCGATCCCACGTCGAGAGGGTTTTCTTTTTTTCAGTAACATCCGCTTAGCGAAACTCTACTAAATAAATCTCACCGCCCGGTCACCGACAATAGTAGTTTCGTCAGGCGATCGGTGTCGAAGAAACTCTTTCGACGAGGGCTCGAACCCGCGCTATGATTTAAATATTTTATCTTTTCAAAATAAAAATATGCATGTGTTGTCTTCTCGCCGTGTTAAACAGGGGGTTAATTTACAAGCAACGCCTTACATTGAACTGAAATACTTTTTTTAAATAATCTAAAATATCTGAAAAACATCGCTGATGTTCACAGAATATTCGACAGGCCATACCCAACTTCAATAATGTAAAATATCCAATTAATCCTTTACCTAACATGAAAAGCAGACGACACTTGCAAAAACAATTCTTGAATAACTAATTTTTTTAATTTTTTTGGTCTCAAAAACATAGGTTATGACCCCTCATTGGAACGATCTCGACGAGATCGTTCCAACGAGGGGTCATAAACTATGTTTTTGAGACAAAAAATGAAAAAAATAATGAAAATTAATTGGCGATTTTTGAGAATAGCGCTGGCGGTTTTTGCCGTTGCGGTGGGTAAAGGGTTAAAAGAATATTTCCAAGAGCGTCAGGTTACTCGGCTTCACTAAAACAAAAAAAAAATTCAAGTATGTTGAATTAGAGGTCACGAGTAAGGCACAAATTGAAACACGAGAAAATGGGTCACTCTGTTCATCTCATAGGAGGCTCTCACAAGTCACAGGAATTGCATACATTAGTTTTGTGTCCGGACGTAATTATTTGTGAGAGTCCACAAGCTACATCTCCCACGATTGGCACTCTTACTTGCGGGAGCCATCAGCCTTCTCCACCCCAAATCACACCTGGAAATGGTCTTCATTCCATAGAGGCTTTAGGACATTTCTGACAAACATATTCGCATCAGACCAAGTTCCTGGCCAGTTGCCATGTCATTACGATTATTCATTAAATATAATTTTCTTTACCAGAAGTGCCCATTATCAATATCGGCAGATATGACTGCCAACTCGGCTTGTATAACGTCGATTTCGGTCGACATGAACCAGGGGTAGAGTTGTCGCCCCGTGATGCGTTACTAAGCGTAACCAGCAAACTTGGCGTGACCAGGCACAATGAGTGACTTGAGGCTGAGTTTTTGTATGATGAGGAATTAAAGATGGCAGTAAGTAATGAGTAAGTAGATGAAGAGAAGAAAGAAGAGTGTTGTACAGAAAATTAAACACAAACTAAGATTCAGAGTCGTAAGTAGAGTTTCGTTGAAATGGGAGAACATATAGATCAGCTATTCCGGCGTCGTCGCTTCCACGGTGAGAAAGCCGAGAAGTTCGAATAGCTGAACTAGATGAAACTTCGTACTTTGAGAAAAGAATGAGAAACAATAACACTTTTAGAAACGTTGTAACAGATTTATTACTTGGTTTGTTTCATATCTGCCGAGATATCAGTCTTCAGCCCACACCGATATGAAGTTACCTTGGATATTTATCTCGGCCGATATGAAACTAACCTAATCAAGTAACAACCTCAAATTAATTCTTTCTAATGGTAGGTCAAATTACCGTACCCGTATTCTCCAGTGCAGCCCTGGCTACTTATACAGGAGCAAACAAGTTAATAACACCATCAGCATCTTAATTTCACAGTTTTGATGTGGCGATAAATCTACAGAAAGGTCCATGCCTTAGGGATTAATTTGGGGGGTTCCAGTAGAGTTGTAGGCGAATGATGAATAGACCTGTAAAAAACCAATAACCGGACTGGGGTTTTCGGTTGGGTATTTGTGATGCCGCCCGTTCTGGACTGACTTTGGTGGTACGAATTTGATTACGGCGGTCTGATATGGTACTAACAAGTTGGACTTTTTTAGACATAGATCCTTGAACGTATCGTATGGGCCAAATTCGCCCTCACAAAAAACCAAAAACTGCCAGTTTAAAAATTACTGTATGGCACTATCTACAAAAATGTTGAATAGTTGGATATTCGGCCAAATTCAGATGGACCTGTTGGTGGATCTATGAAATTGCGTCATAATAATGGTAGCACGCGTAAGCGGTCATCTGCTGACTTCATCCCCGCAGTGATACGTGGTATTAGTGCGCATGCGCAGCGGGTGTTGTTAGGGTGATACGTGTTTTCGTCGTCCATTTTGTATACTGGAGGCGCCATCTTGGTTTCTATGGCACGTGATTGCTGTGCGACCCAAGGGCCTGCAATAGGACGAGGGTATATTGTGAGTGTGTGTTCCTTTGTTTAAATCTAATTACCCAAGTAGACCCGATAATTTCCCCAAATCAGTAAAAGCCATCCAAAACTAACGCAATGGGTTCGGGTT
This sequence comes from Pictodentalium vernedei, assembly GCA_031216915.1. NCBI lineage: Eukaryota > Metazoa > Mollusca > Scaphopoda > Dentaliida > Dentaliidae > Pictodentalium > Pictodentalium vernedei. The sequence continues at coordinate 302,698,282 of CM062289.1, forward strand.
CCCCAGAATACTCTCTTTTCAATAATAGGCGCGTCCCTTTGTATAAGAATCAATCTAATTACCCAGAATCCTCGGTTACTTCCTAGAATTACCACAAACAGCCCTATAGTTATTTATTTGGCTCGGATTCCTTCAGAATCCTCGGTTCCTGCCTGTTTATTTCAGATAGGGTTCACCCAGAATCCTACTTACAAGAATAGCACGTAGATTCGAGTCGTTCGAGCAATGTCTGTTCAAGTCACAGCTCGAAAGCTCATTTGCTGGATAACGTCACAAGATGGCAGCTCACGCGGGATACCATGGCAACCAAACATGACGTAACTGGATCACGTAACTGTGACATAACTTCTTGGGTCCACCACTAGGTCCATCTGAATTGGACCGATCGAATACATGTTCTACTACTGGGGACGTCATAATACCCGGAGAGTGCTATAGATCAGCGGTGAGCACCTGTCCTATTATCCAACTTACTAAGTCAACAGCGGTTGAAGGCATGCAAGTCAGTTACCGCTGTTCGGGGTCGAATCACCAATCTTTCGGTTTAAGCTACTGAGGAGTAGAAAATTATGTAATGGAAGCAAAATATGAAAATGTTTACTGATGTGGGAATCATACCCGGGTTCTGTTAGGTAAACTGCTAAGTGGACCAATTCATTGCCATCCTTTCCGTAGATAAACACCCTGCATCAAAGTTAATCTCAGACGTACGGTTAGATACAAGCGTTTAGATCGTTTCGTTAAGGGTGTCAGCACTGCGTGCGTGTATGTAGTAGAGTATTTCGTTTATGAACGTAAAAGTCAACGAATTTATACATTTGCTTTGTAACGCTCTAAAGCGACTTTCTGGTGCAAGTAAGTAAAAATAAAATGCGTGCCCTTTTCCAACAATGTAAACACACTGACGTTAATGATACTGCATCGAGCAGAAAGACTTGATACACTTACCCAATATAACCGAGATTAAAATCCAAACATTAAATGACATCACAGCAAGCATAATAAGCATTTTTGATGTTGTATTGAAGACATGTATGCTGGTTTTCACGGCTTGTATCCCGATTCTGAAAAAAAAGATTAGCTGTAGCAGTAAAGTTTATACCAAGAATGGCTTGAAAACAGAATTTTAGCAGGGAAATGTAAAATTATGCACACCCTTCGAAAACTTATTAACAAAGACTATCAACCGCCTTGTTGAACTAGACAGTCAAAAACAGCGGACGAGCTCATCTTAGTGAGTCACGAGCTACAGTTTTATGGCAAAAGTGGGAAATGATTAGTTATATAAGAACTGAAATGAATTATCTGTCACTTTATCGGAGTATGAATATGGGTTGGGCATGTTAAGTTGTATGAAGTACTCAGATAAAGCGACAGATAATTCATTTCAATTGTTATAATTAAATTTATAGTATTTGCTTGTATTATAATGTGCCGTTTGTCTCCGCCATTTATATCATTGCAGAAATAACTCTTTGTACACACAACAGTTTATTATTTCAACATAGGCTAACATAGGCTAATACATGCGTCTTGGATACTCAAGAGACAACTTAATGTGGACAGCCTATGTGAGTACTGACTAACAACCACACTGCTTCATTTACAGTTTACTTGTCCCATTGGATACGCCCACGATTTTTTATTTGACATATAAGAGGGACAACTCAGTAGGCAGAGATGCGGGCTGCAGGCTGAGAGGTCTTCGGTTCGAATCCCACCTGCGGCAACCGCGTTTTGTCCTTGGGCAATACATTTAATCCCAACTGCCCATGTGAGGGAACGGTGGCGTTGTGTCCTGAGGCATACTGCACGTCGATGGTGCACTTGTCTTCAACCAATGATAACCCAGTTTGTATGGAGTTAGTACGTTGGGGAGTCTTACAGTTGCTGGCCGTTGCTTGGTGATTCTCTCCGGGTTCTCCGGCTTCCTACACCCGTAAAACTGTCCGACACGAGGTGACCCTGGCTGTCGAAAATGTCGTTAAACGGCAATTAATAAATAAATAGGAAACACATGCATACGATATGAAAATTATTTACCGAGTTGGGAGCACCGCGGCTCAGTGGAAAGAGCATTGAACTTCAAACCGATGGCTCGAGAACTCCATCCTGCGTTGTGTCCTTGGGCAATTCACTTAACCCTTTTACCCAACGCAGACGATATCAAAATTTATTATTTTAAATAGCATTTTTTTTAATTTTTCAAAAATTTTCAACAGAACCATATCATGTGACCCCTCGTTGGAACGAGCTCGACGAGCTCGTTCCAACGAGGGGTCACATGATATGGTTTTGTTGACATTTTTTTAAAAGTAATATTTTTTCAACTGCTGAATTTGCATATTACGCGGGGTGGATGCGGCCGATTCGTTGGGTAAAGGGTTAAACCCGATCCCCATGTGATGGCTCGGTGGCGTTGTATCCTAAGCCATACTGCACGTCGATGCTGCACTTGCCTTCAGCCGCTGCTTTGGCAGAGTTAGTAAGTTGAAAAGTCTGAGAGTTGTTCGTCGATGCTCGGTGATTCTCTCCGGATAATCCGGCTTTCTCCATTCGTAAAACTGTCTGATGTGACCCTGGCTGTTGAAAGTGCCGTTAAACCCCAATAAATGAACAAATAACACATCGGGTTATGAAAAACTCATATTGACCAATTGTATGCATATAAATCATTAAAGAAAATAAAATTATTAAAAGATTGTGTGCATGTGTCGCCGTGTAAAGTAAAAATTAATATGCATGCTGGTATTGAAGAGTACTGTCGCCGTGGACTGGTCGTTATCCACACGTGGGCAGTGATGGTCCAGGTATGCGTTTACCTGTTAATAAAAATCATCGTCAGCAAAATTTTAATTAATGAAGCACCGGGTTCTACCCGGTGCTTCATTAATTAAATTTTTGATGATTTTTCCTGTAATTAGTGTTTGGAATCTAATATTATTGCCCCATGAAAATATTGCCCACCCGTGGAAAGTGACAAGTCTACGACGTCCGTACGGTATTGATGATCTTAACATCACAATAACTACTAATTGTCTCGTTATGGCAATAGTCTGTCGTGTTTGAAGGGTGCGTCGTGGCTCGGTGGTTACGGCATTGAACTTCAACCCGAGAGGTCCACGATTCGATCCCCACCAGGGGTAACTGCGTAGTGTCCTTGGGCAAGGTACTTAATCCCAGTGGCGTAGATAAAGAGGGGAGGGGGACGGGCGGGGGGAGGGGGCGGAGGCCCCCCCCACCAGAAGTTTTGTCGGAAATTTTTTGGGACCATTTTTAGGCGAATTTATGCCTAATAACATTAAAATGCTGGCTTTGGGGATAAAACATGCCATTTTGGGTAAATTTGGGGTAAAAAAGACCAATTTTCAGTACATTTGCAGTAAACAACAGATTCTTTCTGTTTGTTTGGATTTTTGTTATTGTTACACTGTCGGGAAATTTTCGGTCTGTCGGAAAATTTTGGGCTTGCCCCTCCGCCAGCGTAAAGCTATCTATGCCACTGCTTAATCCCGATTGCCCACGTGGGGACAAGGTGGAGCTGTGTGCTAAGTCGTAATGTACGTCGACGGTACACCTGTCTTCAACCAATGCTAACCCTGATTGTGTGGAGTTAGTACGTTGGGTAGTCGGATAGTTGCTCGTCGTTACTCGGTGGTTCTCGTCGGGTACTCCGGCTTCCTCCACCCGTAAAACTACCCGACACGAGGTGACCCTGTCGAAAGTGTCGTTAAACTCCAATAAATGAATAAATAAATTGTCATGTATGAGCCCACCCGTGGAAAGTGACAAGTCTACAATTGTCGTTGCAAAATGATTGGCAACTCATGACGTCGGTCCTGTATGGGGTGATATTTTTCTAACAAATATTGTTCTCACTGCAAAAAATATAGGTTCTCTTTAGAACCAAAACTGGTTCTAATCTTGTCCCTGAGATGGAACCAGTTCTGTTTACACAGCATTTATTTCAAATCAAATAAATTTATAAAGATTAATATTAAATATTAACAGAATTAAACATAAATTGAGGGGGTTTCAGCCGTAAGTTTAGAGCTTATACGAGGTTGTCTCAAATCATTATTAAGCAAAGGAGATATGAACAGTTGGCATATCGAACCAGTTTTGGTTCTATACTGAACCAAAACTGGTTCGATATGCCAACTGTTCATATCTCCTTTGTTTCAAAATGTTTAGCGACTGAGTTGAATAAGCTCCAAGTTTAGTGCTGAATCTACTTCAGTTCATGTAATACATGTTAAAATTGAATGCTAATCTTGGTAAATGTATTTGATTTGAAATAAATACTGTTTAAACAGAGCTGGTTCCATCTCAGGGACAAGATTAGAACCAGTTTTGGTTCTAAAGAGAACCTATATTTTTTGCAGTGTAGTGTATCGATAATTTAGTCGAAACATTTCTGAAAAGTCAGGAAAAAAGATTCCACAACCTGTCTCACTCCCATCACCCTTCCAACCGATACCCTTTTCAGCTAGACAACGTGAAGAATACGACTGTACACGTTACAATTATTTCTTATTTACCTTTAGCTCAACCACAGTCCTCTCCGGTCGTTATTCTCACTTACTTGGTTAGATATCGGGTTGACAAACTGAATTGTCTGGTTACATGGGACACCCCTCCCCATCCCACACTATTTTTTCCAGTCGGGTCATTTTCGTGTTCATTTATGTTTTAGATATCGACTCGACCTTGTTGTTTATGAGACGAGATTTGATAATTGGACTTCACGTCCCACATAGTTGAGCATACTAATGGACGGCTTTGGTATCCGACTCAGGCAGTTGAGTCCCAGTCTGACCATCTTAGGAGTACGGTACGTGTTAATTAAATGAGAACTGGGGCGTAACTAGGATTTCCCATTGAGGGGGTGGGAGCATAATTCTTTTGGGGGGCATATTTTTTTTTTTGGGGGGGGGGGGGGTGGCGGGGGTGGCAAGTCGATATATGACACAAGCAATTCAGAAGGCCGTAGACCTGAGGTGGGGTGGGTATTGCTCTCCCATTGATAGGGTTTTGGGGGGTGCTCCCCCGAACCTCCATCGATGGGAGGGCCATACCCCACCCATCCCACCATTACCTTAGGCCAACGGTATTCCCATCCCATTGAAGGGGGTTCGAGAAAATTTGGAAAATTCAATGCCCTGAGAGTGAATCTGTGGCCCTTTGGTGCTTTCATTTTCGTATTTACAAATAAATTTCCAAGCCATCTTGATTTTTTTTTTAACTATAAACCAGATTGACTAGCTAATCACCAAGACATGCTCTCGACGAAAGCATGCCTTGATAACGCAGTTGGAATATTTTACCTGTCGGGACTTGCGCCATCACAATAGGAACAACTCGAGTTTACACCCCACCCCAATCGGTAACCTGTACGACGCCTCTGAGTATTGGCAACTGACTTGACATCACCTCCCTCCATATGTTGTGTCACTTTGTCAATTTTCTGTAATAACAAAGTCGTAAAATACCAAATTCAGACTGACCAATATTAGCTAGAATGTCTTTCGTTTTCTTGATTTTATCTTCAAATTGTTCTCGAATGGTGAATCAAAACCGAGCAGGCCATTGATTACCAAAAAGGATATTCGTATGTGGAGGATTGTGGGAATGGCGTCGTCACTTAGGCCTGAAATAGTCGACGAATTTTTGACGCGTCGAATCTAATTGTATTAAATCCGTCGCTGATACCACACGAAGTTTTGAAATATACAGACGCATCACCGTCGCGTCGAATCTAATTGATCAGCCAATCGTGGTCGACTGGCATACTTTAGGTTCCTTCGGTCATTTTGTTTTTGCACCGATTTTCTGTGGCGCACCGACACTTTCGAAAGCCAGTGTCGGACAGTTATACGAGCGAGGCCGGAAAACCCGGAGAAATACTGATCGGAGCGAGGAATTATCAGATCTACTAACTTGGCAGAAGCAGGGTTAGCAATGGTTGAAGGCGTATGTACCGCCGACGTGGTATACGCCTCAGCAGTCAGCACACTGCAACCATGATCCAGTGAAACCTGGACCCTCCCCCCCCCCAAAAAAAAAAAAAAAAAATTCACTCATGCCCCCCCACCCCCACCCCCACCCCCTAACCATGTTAATCCATATACCTGATATAGGGAACACTGGGCATGAAATCTTATAATCTAGATATTTATTCTTGTAAAATGTTTGAGTGGGGGCGGGGGTGCGTAATGGCAAATTTATACGTGAATAGCAAGGAAGTTAAAATTAGCATCCGGATTTCCAAATATTTCTGCCTTCTGTTGAACACAGATTCACTAATATATCACGTCAATTCTCCGTACAAAATATCAAAACACGGATGCTTCGTATGCCTGTGGAAAATAATTCTTCCATAATTTATATCTTCCATGGTTATTTTTTTCTAATTCATTCGAAACTTCACATGCTTCGGACAATATTTGAGGTGCACTTTAGTGTGTACCCACGTGTGTTGTGTTTACAATCATACAGGAAACCATCGTACTCAAGACTGAAATGGCGCTGCACCAAATAGTTCACCTGTTGATTGCTACTTTGCCATGTTATTGCAAGCAATCGGTTACAATATTTTATAATTTATTCGGATTCTATTTGGTGGTGATGTGGCCTAATTAATGTTGCCTTTCACAATTTGTTAACTAATTATGGACACAAACGGCCTCGGAGTCAAAGAAATTGCTGTTTTTTGTCTCGAATTTCAAAATTTTTTCCGGGGAAACCTCACTCCCACTCTAACGGCCCACGAGCGGGTACACCCCATCTCGTGCTCGACCCAATCTCGCCGCTGCGCTTCTCAGATGATGCTGCAAATCATATTCAGTACGCCCTTTGGCGCCCCCCCCCCCCCCAACATTGATATCCTATATGTGCCTGCCATGATCCTACTGGAGCATCCTGTTTTATCTCTCCCACCCTCCACCCACCTTTTCTGGATTGACTGAAATATTTTTGTTGCATGTGTTCTTCTTGTACCGAGAAATGTTCACAAACATGTTATGACTGAAAGAAAAACACATCCCTGCAGAAATCACAATTATTGATTCAGCTTATTGTGACTCGGGACATTGGGGGGGGGGGGGTTGGAGGCTGCAGAGTTAATGACCCGCCGGTGGAACGGCTGAGCACTGAGGAATACTCCCCCTCCCCTCCCCTCATAGAAAAACATAAAATTAACGGCTATTTATTTATGTTCAGCACTAATATCCTTGCCAATAGCACATTTATCCGTGGGATGACCTGTTTAGCCCTCATCCCCCACCTAAAAACGCAAAAAGGCGTGTGACACGTCAATGGTACACATGCCTTCAACTGCATGCTAACCCTGGTTAGCACGTTGACGAGTTCGGTAGTTACTCGTCGATTGCCCCCCACCCCACCCCCGCCCACCCCCCCCCCCCCCCCCCATGTAAAATTACCTGACACGACATGACACTGGCAATTGAAACTGTCGTGAAAGTTCTAAACCCCAATAAACAAACAACTGAATTCGATGTCATGTGACCTTCAGCAAACCGAGGGCCCGAATCAAATTTTGTGAATCCCGTTTTAAAATAACATATGCGACGGGAACGCCTTAAAGCCAGAGAGAGAGAGAGAGGCTAAGCTTTTTGTGAACGAGAATAGTTTGCCAACTTACGTTATCCATAGCAACAACAATACCACGAACGTCGAAAGTTGAAACTATCAACGTAGTTTGTAGGCAAGACTGATGCTGCTTGTTTAAAACCGATTTTCGCACTCACCTATCAACTTCTTATTCAATCATTTTGAAAAAGTGATTTTCGTTCTCACCTATGCTTCAGTCATTTTGAAAAATCTCGAATCAAGCGTTTGATCAGTCAACACTGAAATGACGTGAGATGGGTATTTCCAGCGACTGACATGTGCTTTCCTCATTACCATGTGATTTGCATTCGGCTGATCGGTAGCGTTCGTTTGTTTCCGCACTTTGTATTAGATTTGACGCGTCAAAAATCCGTCGACTATTTCAAACACGTATTTCAGACGCATCACCGACGGAGATTCGTCTCAGTTGGACGGAGATTCGTCGGTGATGCGTCTTACTCGGATCTAATTGAAATAGTCGACGCATCACCGACGAATTTAATTCATTTTTTGCACTGGTGTGAGATTCGACGCATCAAAAATCCGTCGACTATTTTAGGCCTAAAGATATCAGAGTGGTGTTGATGCTTACCTCTTTGCCTTTGGTATGTTTGTTTCCGTTCTCACTTTAATTGAATCATACATTTTATTCTGGCTTGGTGTTGCTCTTGCTTTTTCGTGGCATAGACTACTTTCGTTTTTGTCAATACGTTCTCGTATCAAGAGAGATTTGCTTTTTTCGATAGCAAACAAATACCTGTTACTTCCCTCCATTATAATTGTCAGAATTGCTGTAACGATGCAAATTAAAGCAACCCCTGAAAAAGTGATAATAAATCTGGGTGTACTCAATGTAGGTGTATTCACTCTGATGTTATCTAGTTATTGAAAAAAACAAGTTTAAACTAGGCGAATTGTTCTGTAGAATCACAGGCTTTTCACAAAAACATTCAGCCCTTTTAAGGAATTGTACAAAATTTCAGCCTCCATATCTCTATCTCTGAACATGTAGGTGTGCATACCGATATTGTCCTGGTTGAAGGGTTAACAAAACGTTAAATGGAAAAATCCATCCAGCCCATGCATAAAATCACTTGATTTTAAAGGGGGAAGCCCAGCATCTTTGGATATATGTCATTTCACCGTGATCACGGAGTACAGTGATGTAACATAATGTCACCCCTTCATTCAAACAGTTATGAGATCTAGTATTTCAAAAATGACCACGTTTGGCGGCCATTTTTGTTAAAATCGAAATTCATTTACATTTATGGTAATGATACATTACATTCTTATTATTCAGTCCATTACTGGTGTTCTTCTAATGCACAGTGCAGAGATTGTATGCCAAAATTTCCAGTCTTAATTTTTGATGTTTTGGACAATTTGGGCAGAAAATATAGTGTTGGTAAACTTTTGTTTCCAGATGGCTACGGAAAAGTGTATTTGTGACACATCTGTCAAAACTTTCATCTGGACCAGGAGATATTGGTCAATGAAAATTTGGGCGTTTTTTTCCAAGTTTGGCTGCCATTTTTGACAAATTGTGGATAAGATCGAAATTTCTTTGGCATTTATTTTAATGATACATTACATTCTTACTATTCAGTCCATTACTGGTGTTCTGCTAATCCACAGTGCCGAGATTGTAGGCCAAAATGTTCGATTGTAAGGCCTATTTTTGATGTTTTGGAAACTTTTGGCAGAAAAAAAATAATTTTGGTAAATTTTTGTCACCTGCTGGTTATAGAAACGTGTGTTTATGACAAATCTGTGAAAAGTTCTGGTCATTAGCCCATTCGGACCGGGCGATATTGGTCAATGAATATTTTGGCGTTTTGGGGCATTTTGGGGGCATTCAGAGTGCTTAGTCGAAGGGCACAAGCTTATCATCATACTTACAATTTATATCCGTCTATGACTGAGCGAAATTTCAGAAAAATCTGTGCGAGAGCCCTCGAGAAATCGTCCCAACAAAAGTGTTGGGGAAATTTTTTTTTTTTTTTCGAGAATAATAACAAATGTCTTTTCCTTTCAGGAAAAGCCAAAATATTAAAAAAACGATATTGAAAATATCCAAAGGTCACTATTGGGATTCGAATACTGCAGACCGGCACATTCTGCACGGGTTACAATATTTATTTTCATTCGTTGTTCGCCCCCAAAACAAATCGTATTTTCACTCACAGTCGCCGAAAATGGTAATCCACTCCCAGCATCGTATTTCACTCTCAGCAATGACGGACTATTTTTTTTTTTTTGGACATGTTTTGAAAGTAACCACGGAATCAGTTATAAAGGGTTGTTTTGGGAAAACACATAGGGAGAAAATAAAATAAATACAAAAGTGCTCGGATTCGAGTACGAATTTTTCCTCTCTTGGGCCGCGCTGCTTATTTCACGAGGCGAGTAGTATGTAATGTGGTTTTCACCCCCATTCTGGATGACCCCGGTGGATGACCCCGGAAGTGACGTCATGTCACGTGACGTAGTGGCGCCATGTTGTGTTGTCATGGTAACCCGCGTGAGCGGCCATGTTCTGACGTCATCTTCATAGTGATACGTGGTGTTAGTGCGCATGCACAGCGCGTGTTGTTAGGGTGATACGTGTTTCCGTTGTCCATTTTGTATACTGGAAGCCGCCATCTTGGTTTCTATGGTAGCACGTGATTGCCATGTTACCCAATTGTTCTGCAATAGAACGGGGTATGTGTTGAGGGTATGTTCTTTTGTAGAAGAGTATTTTCCCGATTCGTAGAATTACCACAAACAACCCGACAATCCCTCCAAATCACCAAAATCCACCCCAACTTTTACTATTTCGAATTCTCCCAGAATTCTCTGCTTTTATGTATATATGCAATAGTTTTCCTCTATCTGACCCTGTTCCTTTGTTCTAGAGTATACTCCAGTAGCGTAGAAGAGCCTATTAGTTGGAACAGTTTACCTTATTATTACTATATTTAGCAATTTCTGGTCTATTCTTGTTAGTTCTAACCCTATTCCAAGTACTCTTGTTGTTTCATATATCTAGATTATAACTAACCAATCAGATTGCTTGATTTCCCATAATCTGTATACAGAGTTATCTCCCTTCTGTATAATAAAAGACTATATCCAATGGCCACATCCCATGAAATCCCATTTTGGGAAACACCTGTGGCTATGGAATCCCTTTTTTGTCGTATGAGGCCATGAGGGCTATGTAAAAGCCCTCAATGAGTCCTCATTTATTATCCCTCATAGCCTCATTGAATTTTGAGGTTATGAGGACCATTAAAAATCCCTCAATGAGGTATAATTTACTACGACTCTTAGCCTCATTTCAGTATTTAACAGGTATATCCCCAGGCACCCCAATTTCGGCACCCCTTTTTGGAAAACATATGGCCTTCGGCACCCCTTTTTTGTCGTATGAGGCCATGAAGGCTATGTAAAAGCCCTCAATGAGTCCTCATTTATTATCCCTCATAGCCTCATACGACAAAAAAAGGGATTCCATAGCCACAGGTGTTTCCCAAAATGGGATTCCATGGGATGTGGCCATTGGATATAGTCTTTTATTATACAGAAGGGAGATAACTCTGTATACAGATTATGGGAAATCAAGCAATCTGATTGGTTAGTTATAATCTAGATATATGAAACAACAAGAGTACTTGGAATAGGGTTAGAACTAACAAGAATAGACCAGAAATTGCTAAATATAGTAATAATAAGGTAAACTGTTCCAACTAATAGGCTCTTCTACGCTACTGGAGTATACTCTAGAACAAAGGAACAGGGCCAGATAGAGGAAAACTATTGCATATATAGATAAAAGCAGAGAATTCTGGAAGAATTCGAAATAGTAAACGTTGGGGTGGATTTTGGTGATTTGGAGGGATTGTCGGGTTGTTTGTGGTAATTCTACGAATCGGGAAAATACTCTTCTACAAAGGAACATACCCTCAAAACATACCCCGTCCTATTGCAGAACAATTGGGTGACATAGCAATCACGTGCTACCATAGAAACCAAGATGGCGGCCTCCAGTATACAAAATGAACGACGGAAACACGTATCACCCTAACAATACGCGCTGCGCATGCGCACTAACACCACGTATCACTATGGAGATGACGTCACAACATGGCCGCTCACGCGGGTTACCATGACAACACAACATGGCGCCACTACGTCACGTGACATGACGTCACTTCCGGGGTCATCCACCGGGGTCATCCAGAATGGGGGTGAAAACCACATTACATACTACTGAGGCGTTAGCCGTATGAAATAATCCATCGCGCTCCCCACTCGAGGATAAAAATCGTACTCGAATCCGAGCAGTGAAGTATCGTCTGTATCCTTCTGTTCGCAATCGCCAAAATTTAGCACTTTATCTAACCAATCGGTGATATCCGCTCGTGTAATTTATAAACTGAGTAGTTGGAAAAAAATTCAAACAAAACCGTATCATATGTCCCCTCATTGAAATGTGCTGTCGAGATTGTTGAAATTTTTCGAACAATTAAAAAAAAAATATAATTACAATAACGCTTTAATTCCGTGGGCGTTCAGTGAAGGATTAACCCTTCACCCAACGTAATTGCAAAAACCGGCCAGCGCTATTCTCAAACATCGTCATTTAATTTTCATTATTTTTTGTCTCAAGAACATAGGTTATGACCCCTCGTTGGAACGAGCTCGTCGAGATCGTTCCAACGAGAGGTCATAACCTATGTTTTTGAGACAAAAATGAAAAAAATTACTTATTCAAGAATTGTTTTTTTTTTTTTGCAAGTGTCGTCTGCTTTTCGTGTTAGGTAAAGGGTTAAGGAGCGTTTGCCGAATCCATTGTGCATGACGCAGTAAGAGAGCTTTACTCCTGTATGAAATACGATACATTTGTGCATATACGATTTAGCCATACTTTGACTGCTCTCTCGTGAAGTTAGTTCTACCTATCAATATAACTGTTATGAGGGTTATGTATGACATATAATATTCACACCCACGTGCAACCACGAGAAGTGAAGCAGAAGTTGTTTACTGTGATAAATAGGCTGTTTTGCTGATAAAATAGGACCCAGTCACCAATGCCTGTGGTGGGAATCCTCTAAAATGGGCAACATGGGAATAAACGATTGACTAAACTTGACTTTAACTCCATGCTACGGTCACAGTTAGCCGTGGTGCAGAAATATGTGACCTTAAACACCAAAATATATATAAATAAATATATTTTCCCACTATGACGTATAAAGACTCGCTTCCTTATTCATGACGGTACAAAACCAAAGAGTGAAAAATTACCAAATATGTAATAAGTTTACAACTGTCCTAAAACTTACCATAAATGTAATTAGAAAACTGACCGCAAGTACAATAAACTCCCATAAATGTAACAAATCATCCCTTGAGTGGTCTCGCCATCTGTAATGCTGAAGCATACACGATTTATATATATACGATTTAGCCATACCTTGACTGCTAAAGCATTACATATGTCCCACCTTGCCCCACTTAAGGGGCGAAATGTTTAAGAATTGAATGCAATTTTTGTAATCTTTATTGGAGTATGAACGTGTGGAAATGGGTACAAATTATCGGGATTCATACAATTTGTACCCATTCCCACACGTTCATACTCCAATAAAGATTATAAAAATTGCATTCAATTCTTATAATTACATTCCGTAACTGTTTAAACTACTTTTTACCAAACAACAAAGCAGAAAGGCGAAATAAAACATGTACGAATGAAAGAGGCGAAAAACCACCCTCACACAAAAGACAAAGCGCACATCTCTGATTTTTAATTTTCACAACTTTAGAAATGGAAACGAGTATTCTAGTTACGGGCTTTATGCCACAGTTGGGAAATGTCACCAAAGAAACAGCAGTGGAGTTGATCACTGGGAGAGGCGCTAAAAGTTAAAAACCCGCCCAAACACCGCCCGAATTACATTCTGTCAGCTGCGCTTCACCGTAAATGCGGGTCAAAGTTCGAACAAATGTATTCATTGGAAAATGAATTACATTTTGTCATGACGTTTTCATCCAGCCCACCAATCGGAATTGAGTATTTGGACCCAAAACGTATAACTACATTAACAATGTAATTATAATAAAATAACTTCACGCTTGCAAAAAAAAAAATCATTTTGAGGAAATAATGACCTGGTGATGTCAAAGTGTTTCAAATTCTGTCTGGAGTTATCCATTGAGGAGTCACATGATATGGTTTGTTGAAAAAGAAAAATTTTGAAAAATGTATAGATTATCAGTTGCTTAATTTGTACATTACGCGGGCGGATAGGGTATGTTCTTTAGGTAAAGGGTTAAAATATCACAAAGAGAGATAAAGCTTTTTTCCCCCTTCTTTACATGTGCCTCAAGTGTCTGAGAATACTCATTATCGGCTAGGAGAAAACTTTTATATAAATGTAATGAAGTTCAGTAAATGTACTGAATAGTGATCAGACGTACGGTATTGTATTAGATTTGCATGGTTCGTACTTGAAAATGCTTGAGTTTTTTAAAACTGCAACTCCTATCCATTGAAAATTGGACTTTCTTGGTAAAAGTCATGGAAAGTTCCCGAAATATCTTTAGGTATACGTGTTTACCTAGTTTGGTCAAATGTGTTCTTAAAGTTGATATTTTTATTGTTTAAACGGCGTTTATCCAGTGAGAAATCTGCACGAGATATCGACCATCGGTAGGCTGGTGGGCTGTTTGACTATCAAGAGAACTGCATTTTAAAAACATTCGTTACACAGAACAATAAAGAGCTAAGGATAAACAGAAATAACTGTTAGTGTAATGCTTTGGGGTTTAACGACACTTTCTACGGCTAGGGTCACCTCATGTCGGACATATGTGCGGGTGGAGGAAGCCTGAATACCGGAAGAGAATCGCCGAGCAGCGACGAGTAACTGCCAGCCTCCTCAACGTACCAACTCCGCACAAGCAGGGTTAGCATTGGTTGAAGGCAAGTGCGCCATCGCCGTGCAGTTTGTCTTGGTACTCAGAGCCACCCATGACCTGTCCCCATGTGGGCAATAGGGATTAAGTGCCTTGCTAAAGGCACAGCACAGTTGCCCCTAGTGGGATTGGAACGTGGCCCTTTCGGTTTGAAGTCCAATGCTTTAACTGTGCCACTGCCATCCATTTAGAAATAATTAAATCCTACAATATAACCTTTCTGTGGGATCAAATTATTAATGATTCTATCTGCAAATATCAAGAAACTTTGTCCTTTTGATTGGAGAGTATTTCACAGATGATGCCTTTGAAATAATATAAGTTATCTCCGCCAACATGTATGGTATATGGAGATTTAATACCCGGATGTCGGTTTTTAAACACCGAACCGCAGGCTTTAAGACATCCAGGTATTAAATCTCCATATACCATACATGTTGATGGAGATAATTTTTTGTCCCGTTTGAAACACAGTAGAAACACAGTGGAGAAAAAAATTGTGGACGCGTTTCTCACGCTCTGTGAAAAGTTGGACCAAATTCTTGAATAACTTTTGTTTTTACAATGCAGAAGACAACAGATAGATTTGCATCTCTTCAGTCGTTAAGGAAACGAGTAAACAGTATTTCGTTTTTATATCGTTCCCCAAGTTCCAACGTGTTCTATGTGGCTATCGGCACATGGAACGCATTGGAACTGAGGTGACAATATTTGCTCTTATTTTATTTTTCTCAGGTTGTTTCATTTAATTATTCGCCTATTTAATTTATAACAGCAAAATATGATCGAATTGTCGGAAATCTGATGATATTTGTGATATTTTCAGATTTTTTTTTGGTTCGATTTTGATACCGAGGCGAGCAAATGCTTTCGTTTAAACCATCTACCCCGATGTTTCGCGTGCACTTATATCCTGCATGTTGCACGCTCTCATATACCTTGGATGTTGCGTGCACCCTTTGCCATGGCTATTTGTCCAAGGCATTCTGACCAATCAAGAGACAAAATTTATCGGGATACAGGGACAAGAGGGTTTGAACAACAACTTTTCTTTCAGAATTATTACTTCATTTCAGTGCCATAGATACGGGTACGACTGGGCGGTTTTGTCTGTACCAATATTCGGAGCTCCAAAATGTTTGGGGTTGGAATATATCGCCATTTTATTATTCAATTAATCACAGCCGGTAGCAAATCGACACGTAACTCACAAGGGATTGGTGAAGTGAAGAATAGCCATAGAAATAGGAAAGTGTAATTTGAACGACGCCATGCCCATTAGTTCTCCCTCGCCACCCCACCCGAACTCGGCCGTACGGCCTAAGGACCGATGCAGTTGCCCCCACTTTGTGTGGCGATTTCCTTAGTTTTTTGCCCGTCCTACTGGTAGATAGCCTGCAATTGCAATTTAGATTTTCATTTCTCAGCATTTTAAATAGACCTAAATTCGAAATGTAATAGGCCACATAACGAGACGGGCAGACAAATTTTATGTTTGTTAGTTTAACAAGGCAGAAATTGTGATAAAGTATGAGACTGTTTTTTTTCCTGTATTTTTAGAAAAATGGGAATAATGGGGATATCGGGCAGATAATCTTCCCTTGCAAGCAACTATTAACAGAATATTCGGCATTTTTCAGTTTAATGTCCAATGCCCCAACCAATTAGCCATCATTATCTGATACAACTATCGGAAATGGACTTTAAATGAAGCAAATTAACAGAGAGATACTGTTCCTATCCTAGATTCGATTTCGACAATAAAATAGTTTAAAACTGAAAGTTTTGGGTTGAATAATTTTATTATTTTTTTCATTTAAATACACTTACCAGATGGTTCATCAGGAGTTAAATCATAGAACAGAAAAGTTTGAAAATTATTCTGGGTGGTTAGATACATCTGAAAATAAAAACAAATCTTAGAATTCTAGGTTATCTGTTGGGTTTAATTCTCGTGTTCCCAGTTTGGAAAGCCGGTCCAATACTCGGAAAATCTGTATCAGGAAAACGAGAATCAAGCGTCGCACTGTTTGTATGTTGAACTGAAATTTTCTGAATTGAAAAACTGCCCCAATGTAACTTTGTAAGATTTCGTCAGGCCTTCCACGCCTGAAAGTTTTGCAGTTCCGATTCCCAATGGACTCTTTTCACCAAATCGCTGTACTTCTCAACCGGTTCGGGAGGATTCTCCTCTTCAACAGCAAGATCTTCACCCCCTTCAAAGTTCAAACTCGTCTTCATTTTCGGAATCATTATCACTATTCACTCCCTCCTTCAACATCTCCCCCTCTTCAATGCCGTCACCAGTCTCCTCTGCTTCAAGCAGAGGGGACTGGTGAGGGCAGAGAAGAGGAGATTGGTGTTGGAAGAGGTAGTGGTGGCAATACTTGTGATCCAGAAATTGAAAAGGAGATTGAAACGGGTTTGGGTTTTCACACTTCTCTTAAAAAAAGAACTTTTCCGTTTGGAGATGGTACATTACCAGTAAAATAAAACTCAATTTCATGAAAATAACACGTTTTGTTACTCTCGTAAAATTGCTTAATATTACCCGGGAAAGCTCCCGGTTCCGAGGGTAATTTCATTCCCGTCCCCGGTCCCTACAGAAAACCAAGAATATATTAAACCCAAGTTATTTGTTTTATATTATTCACAGTGTGCGCGTAAGGAAGTTCCATCGAAGGGAGGTGAAGTAATATAAGTAGTATACGTTTATGTAGTAGTGTGATTATATAAAAAAGACAGAGCATTTCGATCCGATCGCGAAAGTAGTAGGAGATGTACCCGAACGGCCCTCATTGGCAGGATCTCATGCAGGATCTCATATGTGACGTCATAGTCACGTGACGTGGTGACGTCATGTTGTGTTGCCATGGTAACCCGCGTGAGCGGCCATCTTGTGACGTCATCTCCATAGTGATACGTGGTGTGAGTGCGCATGCGCAGCGCGTGTTGTTAGGGTGATACGTGTTTCCGTCGGCCATTTTGTATACTGGAGGCCGCCATCTTGGTTTCTATGGTAGCACGTGATTGCTATGTTACCCAATTGTTCTGCAATGGTACGGGGTATGTTCGGAGGGTGTGTTCGATTGAATCGGAGTATTACGAATTACCCAAATAAATCCGACAATCCCTCCAAATCACCAAAATCCACCCAAAATCACCGAAATTGACTTTATTTCCCCATTTTATCGGTGTAGTGCTATAGTACCAAGGGGGTACAAGGGGTGCGTTCCTTTGTAGAAGAGTAATTTTTCCCCAAATCCTCATTTAATTACCCAAATAAACCCGGCAAGTTGTATTATTTCGAATTCTTTAAGAATCCCTTTTTTGGATCCCATGACGTGTTATTTCCCTATTAAGAGTAACACATAGTGCTATAGTACCAAGGGGTACATGGGATGCGTTCCTTTGTAGAAGAGTAATTGTCTGGTTTTGTATTTGCCCCATTTTATCGGTATAGCACATAGTGCTATAGTACCGAGAGGGTCCCGTGGGTACGTTCCTTTGGACTAGAGTAATGTTTTTTTCTCCCAATAAATTGTATAAGAGTAGTGCTATAGGACAAATTTACCCAGAATCCTTTATTTTTTTTATATATAGTTTCTATTTTTAGTAACATCCTTAAATGACCTCCATCACTATTTTAATAAGTTTTTAATAACTTTATTTTTTTTTTAATGTGAGGATCAAGATTCCTTTTTCGATCTCAAAACTGGCCAATGAAATAACAGAATTATCGACCAATCAGATTTCTGGATTCCCATTGTGTTTCTTTCCCATTACTTTCTATACTAATTTTCTAAATTTCCCAACTTTAACCTATAATCCTATAGGAAACAAACACAAACGCCCATCGAGAATGAAAATATCGATGAAAAAACGTTGTGACGTCGTGACGTTTTCAAAAACGTCCGTCACGTCGAAATAAATTCAGCGACTTTGTGGAGTCGGCTTCATTCCATTTTCATCTCTTGACGGAAAAGGATCATCTCTGTGTACTCAGATTGTTCAATTGTTTTGTGCTATTTTTGTGCATTCATTATTCTAAGGATTATGGAGACTTCTGGATTTTCATGTGAGGATTGTGGGAAAATATTCACTGCCAGGACCAATCGGGATCGACATAGGAGGACAGCTCACGGACAACGTAAGACATTTGAGTGTAACAACTGCTATAAAACATTTACTAGGAAAGAATATTTAGACAACCATAAAAAAACCTGCTTAGATGTATATACATGTTTGGAATGTGGACAGGAATTTAAACAACTTTTACATTTTAATAGGCATAAAAACACTGCTCATCTCCCTGTTACTCTCCCCAAGAAACGGAATTCTGAACGACCGGCAACAACCCTGAAAAAACCCGTACTGTTTTGGACATTGACCCCATTGAATTTGATCAAGAACTTTTGGCAGAAACAAGTGATGAAATTTCAGAAATTTATTGTAGGAATTGGAATACTATTCGGACCCATCACATAACTAATAGGAAAATACAGGACATTTTTAATTACAGGCTAGATACAACTGATTTATCCACCATGAATTATGAACTAAATAAAACAATCTTTCAATCTCAAAAAAATAAATTCAAAATTAATTTAAGCTACGGCTTCATTTTACGAAGTAATGAAACAGAAGAACTAAAATTTTATCACCCATCACAAAATAATGCCCGGGTTCTTGATAGGCCACCCCTTATTGAAAATGCTGTAGATTTTGGGAATTTTCTTGAAGACCTTGAACAGGAAGACATTTTGGAATGGGCTAGGCAGCAAAGACCCAACTCTAAATGGATCGTCCATCAATTAACCAATGTAACTTTTTATGTAAACAAAATTAAAAATCATCCAATTGGTGGGGTCCCTGAAAATCTTCCCAAGTATATTATGGAAAATCATTCGATTGTTGCCCTTGACAGTGCTGAGAACCACCATTTTGTTTATAATGACAATCTCTGTTTATTCCGGTGTTTAGCCCTGTGGAGCGGAAGTGAGCGCCATTCCTTGAATACTACTACTCAGACCCTGTATAGTAAATACTCAAATGAACCAAAAGATAACTTTCCTGGTGTGAAATTAGTTGGAAGATGAGGAAGTTTTGGCTAAAATTGTACGTAGGTCTAATAGGAATTTTGAGAATACCATGTATGTCAATTTGTATGAGAACCATTTTAGTTATATCACTGACATTAATCAATATTCTAAATCCTTTGCTTGTCGTAAATGTGGTAAATTGTGGAAATCGGTGAAAGCACTCCATCGCCATGAGCTCTCTTGTACTGATGATGTGTCTTATAAGTATGTTGGTGGTATGTATCACACCCCAAAGACCATTTTTGAAAAGTTACTTGAAGAAGGTATTGTTTTTCCAGAACACTTACGATCATATCCCTATAGGGCTACATTTGATTTTGAATGTTATTTTGATAAAACTTCTCTCCCCACTTCAACTGATACTCTTGTCTGGGAAGCTCAACACAAACCCCTCAGTGTTAGTGTATGTAGTAATGTCCCGGGTTTTGTTAATCCCAAATGTTTTATTACTGATGGTGACACACAGACATTGGTTGAAAATATGATGAATTATTTAATGGAAATTTCTCAGAAAAGTTACTCTCTCATGCAAGAGATTCACATGGCCACCATATTATCCCTCAGGCAAATAATTCAAGATGCTTTGACACAGGAGGGTACAGATGATTCTAAACCCCACCCATTTGAAAAATTAGCTGCCGAATTTGATCGTTACATGAAGAAAATGCCCGTCTTAGGTTTTAATTCTGGAAAATATGATGTGAACGTGATTAAACGAGAACTGATGGAGTATCTGAAAAAGTATGACCCACTGTCTTTTGTTGTGAAAAAAGTAACAACTTTATGGTTTTGAAAACAGATCATTTGAAATTTTTAGATATTTGCAATTACTTAGCCCCTGGATTTAGTTATGATAAATTTCTCAAGGCCTTTGGATGTTCCATTACTAAAGGATTTTTTTCCCTACGAATGGATTGACTGTATTGATAAATTGGACACTACTGAATTACCTCCCCATGTTTCCTTTTATAGCTCTTTAAAAACGGAAAACATTACCGAAGAAGAATATGCTTACTGCCAGCAAGTTTGGGGGGAAAATGGGATGAGGACATTTAGGGACTTCCTGATTTGGTATAATAATAGAGATGTCCAGCCATTCTTAGAGGCTATTGAGAAACAATCACAATTTTACTTGGAAAGGGGGATCGATATGTTTAAGGATGGTATTAGCGTTCCAGGCCTGACGCTAAAATATTTATTCAGTACCGTCGACGAAGGTATATCCTTCGAGAACATCAACGAGAAGAACAAGGATCTACATCATCTCATCAAGGACAATATTGTAGGGGGGCCTTCTATTATATTCAATCGTTATCACGAGAAGAATATTACCAACATAAGAGAATTTAAGTATGGCGCAGAAGCAAAGGGATGTGGGGGCGTTGTAGGTTATGATGCCAATGCCTTGTACCTATGGTCATTAATGCAGGAAATGCCAACAGGTTGCTACATTAGACGCAAGGAAGAGACAGGCTTTAAACCAGAATATTCCCATAAGTACGGTAGGATGGCCCATCAGTGGTTGGAATATATGTCTAACAGGGACGGTGTCCACATCCGACACGAATACAATGATACTGAAAAAAAGATTGGTAGACGTCAAGTGCCCGTAGATGGTTGGTGTAAAGACACCAAAACTGTTTATCAGTTTCACGGATGTTTCTGGCACGGTCATGAATGTTATCTGAATATGAAGGACGGTACATTGGCCACTCACAATGCAGTTCGGGGTAAGTCCATGTCTGAGCTTAGGGAAAACACCAAGGGAACCACCCAGTACCTACAGAGCCTTGGGTATGATGTTATAGAAATCTGGGAATGTGAGTGGCATCAGCAGAAGAAGACCGATGCAGACTTAAAGACCTTTCTCCGGGAAAAGTTTGGGACTTCGGTGGATGGTTCAATGACATCCAGCGAACTTCTCGAGAAGATCCGCACAGGCAATATCTTTGGCCTAGTGGAGTGCGACATTTCTGTACCCGACCAACTGAAGCCCTATTTTGAAGAAATGACACCAATCTTCAAAAATACAAATATTTCTCGGGAAGATATCGGGCCACACATGAAGGCTTACTCTGAAGCCAACAACATTATGCGCCAACCTCGCCGTAGTCTCATTGGTAGCTACTTTTGCGAAAAAATCTTGCTGGCTACACCATTATTGAAATGGTATTTGGAGCACGGACTGGTAGTCAGTCGTGTGTATCAAGTCATCCAGTACCAGCCCAAGGCGTGCTTCCAAACATTTGGTGATCAAGTATCACAGGCCCGACAGGAAGGGGACTCTGGCCCAAGTAAAGCCATCGTAGTTGACACGTTGAAGTTATTAGGTAATTCGGGCTATGGGAAGACAGTCACTAATAAGGCAAAACATAGAAATGTAGTGTATTGTGATGAAGATAATGTGTCCAACCTCATCAATAATCTGGCCTTTCGGAAACTGAACACCCTCACTGAAGAACTTTATGAAATTGAAATGAATAAAAGCAGAATCAAACTTGACTTGCCCCACCACATTGGTTTTTTCGTGTATCAATATGCCAAGTTACGTATGCTCCAGTTCTACTATGGTTTTTTGGATTTTTTTTGTTGATCGTAAGGATTTTGAACTTTGTGAATCGGACACAGACAGCTTATACATGGCCCTTTCTGGATCTTCCCTTGAAGAAGTAATCAGACCAGAGAAAAAAGAATCATTCTATCACCAAGTCCATAAATGGTTACCCTCAGAAGCCTGTGATGCCCATATGGAAGATTATGTAAACACTAAATTAAGGGGAGATAACTGGATACCATCTCAATGCTGCAGGGACAGGAAAGCTTTTGATAAAAAACCCCGAGTCTTTTTAAAATTGAATGGGAGGGAGAGGGGGTTATTGGATTGTGCAGCAAAACTTACTATTGTTTCGGCCCATCAAACAAACTGAGTTGTAAAGGAATAAATAAAAGACAAAATGATTTAACAAAAGAAACATATTTAAAAGTGATCAAAAACAAACAAACAGAAACAGGAAAAAATAAAGGCTTTAGACTTAATGGAAATGACATGTTTACTTACGTACAGACGAAAGACGGCTTATCTTATTTTTATCCAAAACGACTAGTTCAAGATGACGGTGTATCGACTTTACCATTGACAATATAATTTTTTCTACAACCAGTGAATATTCTTCCACAATCTTTACAAAAATCCAGAGGTAAGCATAATTCTTATATTCAAATAATCCCAATCAATATTATTTTTTATATTTACAGAGATGGTTATCCAAGATGAAAATTTTCTTTTTTCTCATGGGGTTGGGTGAAAATAATTACTTGTACATATTTGTAAATAGTTTATGGAAGGAAATTTATTCTTCAACAATTATCATTCATGTTGTACACTCCTCGTGTAGGCTGAGTATAACCAAAAAAATTTATTTTTTTGTTTCAAAAGTTGATTCCAGGTATCCTTTAGGTTACCCCTATTGGAACTGGATGATATCTAATTATATTTATTTTCAAAATACTCAAAACATTTATGTTTAGTTTCATTCCATTTATTTTTTTTTTTTTAAAGTTGATTCCTGGTATCCTTTAGGTTACCCCTATTGGAACCGGATGATATCTAATTATTTTCAAAATACTCAAAACATTTATGTTTAGTTTCATTCCATTTATTTTTTTTTTTTAAAGTTGATTCTTGGTATCCTTTAGGTTACCCCTATTGGAACCGGATGATACCCAATTATATTTAGTTAAAAAAAAATGTTTTAGGTTATCCCTACCAATGGAGTAATTCATATTGTCAATTCATCATCATCATCATCATCATTTTCTGTTGAATAAATTTCCTTCTACCTTTTTTATAAAAAAAAAAAAAATTTAAAAAAAAAAAAAAAAAAAAAAAAAATTAAAAATTTAAAAAAAAAAAAAAATTTCCTGTTGTGGGGTGGTAATGCTCTCAAGTTATTTGATGTTTATCTTCTTGACAAATATCAGACAAACTTGACCTGTTCCAAGTTCAGTACAAAATGCAGAGGGACACTTCTTACAGGATTGAAATAGAAAAAAAAGTACGAACTGTAGGGGGTGGGAATGCACTCAAGCTATTTGACTTATCTCCATAGGACAGAGGTTTGTAGTTTGACCTGTCCCAAGTCAGTATAAAAATGCAGAGGGCCATATCCTACAGTTTAAGGATCAAGATTGCAGTTTGATCGCCAAACTAACCAATCAGATCGAAGTTAATCAACCAATCAGATTAATGTATTCTCATTGTGTTTCTTTCCCATTGACTTCTATACTAATTTTCTAATTTTTCCAACTTTAACCTATAATCCTATAGGAAACAAACACAAACCCCAACCAAGAATCAAAAACTCAATCAAAATTTGCTAACTGGTGTGATGTTTTCAATCACGTCCGTCAAAGATATATAAGATTAGACGAAGAATGGACTTGGCATCATTCACGATCGAACCATTGACCAGAGAAGATGTTCCGACTTGGTAGCAAGCAGACTTACACTAATGTCACCCAGTACCAGGGTGAACTAAAGATACATGTTCGAAGATACATTGAGGGTAAAGACCAGAAACCTTATCCAACGAAGACTGGGATTGCACTATCTTTAGAAGAATGGAATGCCTTGAAATCCCAAATAGATGAAATAGATGCAGCCATCAACACCCAACACAGAGCTTTAACTGAAGTCACTAAACCTACTAACCATGAAGACTTCAAAAAACCAAATCAAGAACCACCTTTGAAGAAGAAGAAGAAGATCACAGTGAGAATAACCCAACCACGACCATTGATCGTTGATGAAATTGATAGTGAACTCAGGCAAGTTCGCTTGCAGCATGAACTTTGCTTGGCATATGCTCATTATGTCGAAGAGAACATTGACGCTGTAATGAAAGAAAAATGCTATGGATGTACAGTCGATCACCCAAGTCAGATTCAGCATAATGTATGCCTAATGATGTCTGAAGAAGAGAAGATTATAACATGTTTTAGTGACGCACTTGAAAGAGTTAACAAGAATGATGTTCATCTACTGTGGCACCATAATACTTCTGGAATGAATCCACCACCAGTACAGAAAGAATATGAAGATATGTTCGAGAAACCTCTCACAAATGAACAGAGACGTTGTATTATGGATTTGGTGATTGAATTTATGACCATCAAGAAACCTGTTACAATTGGATTCTAATTGAAGATGTAAATAGATGTTGTAAATAGATGATTTTTATAAAAAAAAAAGAAAAAAAAGTATAAAATGATGAAACAAGAAAAAAAAAGGTGGTAATGACGCTTAAGTTATTTGATGTTTATCTTCTTGACAAATATCAAACAAACTTAAACTGTCCCCAGCCAGTAAGTCAGAGGGCCACCAATTTTAAATATTTTTTGGATGACGGTTCATATTGATCACCTCTCCAAAAGGTATAAAAGGGGGAGTAGTCCCCACGTTCAGTGGGGGCCACCTCCCCAAAAGGTATAAAAGGGAAGTAGTACCTACATAGAACAACAAAGATGGATCCTCGTTGGAAGCATCCATTCACTTGTTTATTGTGTGGTCCCACGGGTAGTGGTAAATCATCCTTTGTAAATCGGGTTATTCAAAACATTCAAAATATTATATCACCTGTCCCAAGTCACATCATTTGGTGTTATAGTGAATGGCAACCATTATACAATACTTTACCCCAAGTAGAATTCGTAGAGGGTCTCCCTCAAGAATTAAAATCTGATAGTTTAGTCATATTGGATGATCTGATGCTCGATGAAGATGTTCGAGTGTCTAGATTATTTACTAAAGGTAGTCATCACCGTAACATTAGTGTGATCTACATTGTTCAAAATTTATTCGATAAAAATAAAGTCCATAGGACTGTAGCTCTCAATAGTCATTACATGATCTTGTTTAAAAATCCTAGAGATCGTTCTCAGATCTCACACTTGGCAGCACAGATGTATCCTGGTCATTCCAAGTTTCTGAGAGAAGTTTTCGAAGATGCCACTTCGACACCATATGGTTACCTTTTAATAGATCTCAAACAAGATACTCCTGAACACATGAGATTAAGAAGTCAAATTTTTCCTGGGGAAACCCAATATGTGTACCTCCGAAAAGTATAAAAGGAGAGCAACAAGTCTGACTCGAGTCAGAAGCATGTCTGACCGTCTCAAGCGCAACATCGCTCTTCTCAAGGTTCTTATTAAATCGAAACCCGCACTCGTCAAATCCATACTAAAACATGCAGACAAAGAATTGATAACTTGTTTGTGTGACTGTGCCTCGAATATACTGAAGGGAGCAGTACCTCTGACCAAAGCTCAGAGAACCAAACTCGTTCGTCAGAAACAACTAGTGAGGGTAGTGGCAAACAAAGGTACCTCTGACAAAAAGAGGAGACAAATCTTGCAGAAAGGGGGATTCTTGGGGGCATTGCTACCTCCTGTACTATTGGGTGCTGTTAAAGGTATATTTGGATGATGGAATATGCAAAGAAGATGGCTTTGGTAGAACCAAGGTTATTGGAACGTCTACAAGAGACTCCAAGACAACCAAATGAACTGGCTGTTTCATCACTGGATAGAGAAATGAGAGATATTCTCGATGCACCTTTTCTTTCGGCTGATGAAAAGATGACTCAATATAATCAAATTTTACAAAGATACTTGACATTTCAACAAAAGGTAATGGCTCCTCGACCAATTAAAGTCGAATTTGAGAAAGATAATAAAGACGAAGACATTCTCGATTCTGTACCTATGACAATGAAGAGAAAGGGAAAGTTGTTGTTGAATCGTATTAGAAGTGACCCAAATATATCTTGGAATGAGAAGGGTGAATTAGTCTACAAAGATCAAACAGTGGTAGGGTCGAATGTAACAGATCTTCTAAACGATTTACTTAGAAGACGAAAATCTTTCCAACCAAAGGGATGGGAAATGTTGGCCGAAGCTTTGAGAGATAGTAACATACCCCAAGAATTAATTGGTCATAAAGAACGTTGGGATTTTATGAAACAGGCACCGATAAAGTCGGAACCAAAACAACCAAAGAAAACAGAAACGCCAAAATGGACCGAAAAAAAGGTATAAATAGAGTTGACACTTGAACAAGGCAGTCATGGAAGCATTGTACTATGATTCTGAAGTGCCTGGTAGTTTTGGTGGTGCAGACGCTCTTCGTAGAGCGTCCAAGAAAAAAAAACAAACAAGTTGTAAAATGGTTAGAGACTCAAGACACATTAACTCTTCACAAACCTGTTCGTCGTACATTTCCTAGAAGAAAAGTAATAGTTAGTGGTATAGATGCACAATGGCAAGCTGACGTGGTAGATGTTTCAAACATAAGTAAATTCAACAAAAACATAAAATTTTTGTTGACATGTATAGATGTGTTTAGTAAATATGCTTGGGTGATACCATTACAAAACAAACTTGGTGATTCCATCGTGAAAGCTTTTAGTAAAATTTTCAAACAAGGTCGTAAACCAGAAAAATTACAAACTGATCAAGGCAAAGAATTTCTAAACAGAAAATTTCAGAATTTTCTCAGAGATCACTAAGTCGACTTTTTCACAACACAAAATGTGGAAACAAAATGTTCCATAGTAGAAAGATTCAATAGAACTTTGAAAACCAAAATGTGGAAATATTTTACCAAGAACAATACACTAACATTTCCACTTCAAAACTTGGTGAAATCATATAATCATTCTCATCATCGCAGTATAGGTATGGCCCCCATTGCCGTGAACTTTGAAAATCAAGAAGAGGTTTGGCAAAGGTTGTATGGGCAACCCATAAAACACAAGACACCAAAGTACAAAGTAGGAGGCAGAGTGCGAATCAATAAAGTTAAGAAAACTTTTGAGAAAGGTTATTTGCCCAATTGGACCGAAGAGTTATTCACAGTAGTAGCCATCAAGAAAGGACATCCAGTCACATACATGTTACAAGATGATAATGGAGAAATATTGAAAGGGTCATTCTACACTGAAGAGCTTCAGCGAGTTTCACATAAAACTATTTACAAAATCGAACACGTACTCAAGAAACGTGGTCGAGGTAAGAAAAGGGAATTGTTCGTAAAGTGGTTGGGATACCCAACTTCGTTCAATTCGTGGATCAAACAGAGTCAGCTCACCTATAAAAGGAAGTGAACCTCTGAAGTTTCTTCAAAATGGAAGAAGGATCGAACGGTTCTTGGCCTCTGTTTGGTAAAAGAATTCCAAGGAGCGAGATCACTTATTTTTCACAAATAATCATTTTGTATATCATCATCATTACCAGTGTCTTTAATCTCACTCTCGAAAACACAGACAAGTTGTGGACTGCTCTCTTGAGTAGTAGCATAGGATATTTGTTACCAAATCCAACCATTAAGAAAAGGTAATGTTTTATTTGACTCTACCAAGTAATAGTTCTATGAACGTGTTTCCAGAAAACACGTTGACTACCTACACCACTCAGTTATCACAACCAGTGAATCTCACGGGAGAATGGGAAGTAGGTCTGGCAGAGATTCAGTATCCAAATACTTGGTTCAATGTTCGTGCAGAAGAAGCTTTCGTTACAGTGTTCTGGTCTTCGAAAAAGAATTACCGACTTACTCTCAAGGAAGGTCGTTATTCGGATCCCATTGATGTGATACGAGCTATCAATGGTGTTAAAGAATTACTCTTGCCTCGTCACGATAAGGTAGTTTTTGAACTGGATAGAGTGACTGGTAAAGTTCGTATCACGGTATGTGATGGAGTCGTGGTCACATTGAGCCCTACTCTTCAAAATATTTTGGGATATTTAATGAGTGTGTTTTTAAATCAGGAACTTACAATTCTTCCAGAGTTGCCGATGTCAACCAAGGATTTTATTCACTCTATGTATATTGTGACTTGGTTCGTGACCGAGTCGTAGGAGATACAAGAATACCACTTCTTCGTATCGTACCCGTGCGTGGGAAATATGGGGATATCATCTCTAAAACATTTGAGAATGTGTATTATGTACTAGTAGAACGAAAAAATTTCAGTACCGTCCAGGTGTATATAAGGGGTGACACAGGAGCCATAGTACCATTCGAGTTCGGGAAAGTGACAGTGACACTTCATTTCAGAAATCGTAGATCTCTTCATTTCACATAAACATGACTTACTGTTGTACGTCCAAATTATACGAGGAATATTACACGAAACAAGCTGGGAATGGCCTACCGGCTTTTTCTGGAGCTCAAATACAGAGAGGATATGGTTTGGGAAGTATATTGGGAGGACTGAAGAATATGGTGTTACCTTTATTGAAAACTACAGCCAGGACCGTGGGAAAACAGTTATTGAGAAAAGGAGCAGCCTTTGCCGAAGATGTCATTGAAGGGAAAAATGTAAAAAAGGCAGCAATGAAAAGAGTCAAAGAGGCTGGTGCAGGAGCTTGGAATGAAGTGGTTGGTGGTTCAAAACCACCCGGTAGGAAAAGTATAAAAAGGCCCGCACCACGCAAAACTAACAAATCGACAAAAAGAAGGAGAACTGTTCAGACCCAAGACCATCTCGGTGCATGATGTCTCTCATTAATGAAAAATCTTGTGAGTGTGTCAACAGCGAACTCGACTTGTTTTCCATACCACCAACACAGACTAGTGTGGAACATGGGCAATGGGTAGAACACAGGCCTTTGGCGACTATAGGAAACAGTGGTCCAATAGAATTCCACATTGCAGGATTAGGAGATGATTATTTGAATTTGGCACAGACATACTTGTATGTTAAAGCAACGGTTGTAGATTCCAATGGGACCTCAATTGCACCCGATGCCAAAGTGGGCCCAGTCAATTTATGGATGCATTCCTTATTTAATCAAATCGATATCAGCTTGAATGAAAAACTGGTACCTCCTTCCAACAACACTTATCACTACAGAGCTTTCATAGAAACTTTGTTGAGTTATGGACCAGCTGCCAAGAAGTCGCAACTGACTAATGCATTATGGTACAAGGATACGGCCGGACACATGGAAGATTTGACAGATGATAACAAGGGATTTTTTCTTCGAAAGAAATTTATAGAGAAAAGTAAAATCGTGGACATGACTGGAAGATTACATTTGGACATGTTTTTCCAAACTCGTTACTTGCTGAATGGAGTTAATGTTCATGTTAAAATGAATAGAGCCAAAGATGCTTTCGCATTGATGGCCGATACCGCTACATACAAGATCAAAATTCTAGATGTATCCATGTTTGTACGCAAAGAGAGACTCCAATCATTCGTGAGAATGGCTCACGAGAAAGCACTAACAAAAGCAACTGCAAAATATCCTATCGACCGTGTGGAAACCAAGGTGTTTTCAGTGCCGAAAGGAAATCTGAGCATTACACAAGAAAACTTATTTTAAGGCCAACTACCTAAACGCATCGTAGTGGGATGTGTAGACAACGATGCTTTCAATGGAAACTTTTCAAAGAATCCGTATAATTTCAAGAACTACAAAATCAATTACTTGGCTTTGTACGTGGATGGCCAACAGATTCCAGCCAAACCATTACAACCTCGATTCGAACAACAAGAAGTGGCCCGATGTTATGCGACACTGTTCCAAGGAACTGGACAAATGTATGAGAATGAAGGAAACCACATCAGCCGAGAAGAGTACATAAATGGATACACCCTATTCGTATTCGACCTGACTCCAGATCTATCACATGGACAACACTTCGATCTGGTGAAGAGAGGAAACTTGAGACTAGAAGTCCATTTCGAAAATCCATTACCAACCACAATCAACGTACTGGTTTATGCAGAATTCCAGAACATCATAGAAGTGGATAAGAATAGACAAGTAATCTTCGATTACTCAACATGAACACGTTGCAGTTAGAGAATGCACTTCGATCAGATAGTTGTTTGAAGAGAATATGTTTGGGTGTATTTTCAAGAAACAATTTACCAAGAAGATTACCAGATCACAGACCAGTGGCTTTGATAGCCAACACGGATCCAGACCACAGAAAAGGAGAACATTGGGTGGCTCTCTTTGTGAGTCACCACAACGCAGAATACTTTGATTCCTATGGATTACCACCACAACACAGACCATTCGAGAATTTCCTGAAGAAGAATTCCAGATATTGGAAGTATAATACGAAACGCCTTCAAGGACCATTACCAGTGTGTGGACAATACTGTCTGTTTTACTTGAAACATCGCTGTCGCGGTGTACCGATGGAAACCATATCCAACATGTTTACCACTGATCTAACGGATAATGATCTGTTGGTTAATGACGTCATAGAGGAAACCAGCCACTAGATGTCGCTGCATTGAAGGAAAACTATAAAAACTGGTGCACTTGGTGTTCAGCTCATTTGTGTTTCGACAGCCAAAGAAGAAGGATGTCTACTAATGTGACCGTCTTCAAACTTAACGATTTACAGATTCAACTGTTCAAGAACGACGTTGGGTTCCAGTTTACCACCAGAGATTGGGAACAAGTGACCAAAGCAGTGGATATTGCAAAGAAGAGAAGTCTTGAAATAGGAGAACCCAAACCAAAAAGAGAAAGAAAACCAAAGAAGAATGAAGATAAAAAGGATTGAAGAATGTTCACTATTCCATGTTTGATCAGGATGGCACTGAATGATTATCAATCAAGAAACCAAGAAACAAGAAATCCAAGAGACTTTGTAGAGAGAATGAGCGTTTCATTCGAAACGTATTTTCGTGATGTTCCGCCACCAGTACTGGAGCAGTTATTACGTGGAGAAGAAAAAATAAGAAAGACACCAGAACAAAGACCACCAAAACACATCAAGTATGCATTGGAGGAAAATCGTCTCAAGACATTTCAATTCATGTTACAAAGTGAAAGTGTGAAAACCCCGAATGAACTGACAAAAGCTGGATTCTTTTATTTGGGGACAGGAGACAGAACTCAATGTTTTCATTGTGGTATTATTGTTCGTTTCTGGGAAACAGAAGATGATGTTATAGAAGAACACAGAAAATATTCTCCAGACTGTTATTACATTCATAATTTACCACCTGAATTCATGGACGTTGAAAAAGAAGAAGAAATGGTCATCAAAGAAGAAATAGACACATCATTTCAAGACGAAGATTCACGGAGGACAAAATGTAGTGTGTGTTTATTTGCTGAAGCCAATGTCGCTCCGCGACCATGTAACCATTTGTGCCTGTGCAAAGACTGCTGTAAACCACTCAGAAGATGTCCAATCTGCAGAAAGACTGTTTATGAATATCTGACAATCTACATACCATAAAAAGATGTATTTTTGTTGTTGAATAAAAGAAATTTAAATTTATATTTAGTGTTGTTATTTTTTTAAACTTTCCATCGAAGTACAAAAAAAATCAAAATGAGGGATAGTAAATTAGACCTCGTACGACACATCTGTTGGGTAGATCCTCATATGAGTATATGGTGGAACTTAGCTTCATGGCCTTCATGTACACATATGGGTCCTACTTGTAATTTAAATAATGGATTCTGGGTAAATTTGTCCTATAGCACTACGTGCTATTCTTAATAGGGAAATAAAACGTCATGGGATCCAAAAAAAGGGATTCTTAAAGAATTCGAAATAATACAACTTGCCGGATTTATTTGGGTAATTAAATGAGGATTTTGGGAAAAATTACTCTTCTACAAAGGAACGCACCCCTTGCACCCTCTCTGTACTATAGCACTACGTGCTAAGCCGATCAATTGGGGAAATAAAGTCAATTTCGGTGATTTCGGGTGGATTTTGGTGATTTGGAGGGATTGTCGGGTTGTTTGTGGTAATTCGTAATACTCCGATTCAATCGAACATACCCTCAAAACATACCCCGTCTTATTGCAGAACAATTGGGTAACATAGCAATCACGTGCTACCATAGAAACCAAGATGGCGGCCTCCAGTATACAAAATGGCCGACGGAAACACGTATCACCCTAACAACACGCGCTGCGCATGCGCACTCACACCACGTATCACTATGGAGATGACGTCACAAGATGGCCGCTCACGCGGGTTACCATGACAACACAACATGACGTCACCACGTCACGTGACTATGACGTCACGTATGAGATCCTGCATGAGACCCTGCCAATGAGGGCCGTTCGGGTACATCTCCTACTACTCGCGAATTATAACGGTATAGAATATAATATTAGGATTAATAACCTACTAATTACCTAATCCATTGTAGCTCAGCTTGGGTGGGTGTAGCTCAGCCTGTCCACTCATAACTTTATTGTATGCAACAGCCAGCAACAAATCGATCGACTGTACCTTATAGAAATGATTTGCTTTTGGTCGCGGCAGATTGTCCCTGCCCATAACCCCACCATTATTTTAAAGGTTGTGATCAATAAATGAGCCACCGCCACCGGACCTTCTTCCATTCTGTCTTCCCAGGTAATAACTTGCCTATTTTAAGATTTCTTTGGACAGATGCCTTGTATATTTCTTGAATCTTCCACACCATATATTATGGTATGACAGAAATAAAGTTGCTATCACTAACACTATCACAGTTTGTGAGTGGCGGTCAGGAGCCAATACAATAAAACTTTTACAGTTGTATTTTCTAGAATTGTATTTTCTGTCCATTAATATAACTGATTAAAATGAATCATCAGCATTTTAAAAGATATGGCAATTTGCAATGGCAAATTGCCACATCTTTGAAAATGCTTATGGTTCATTTTAACCCATTGGATCGTAACTAGAAAATACAATTCTAGAAAATACAATTGTAAAGGTTTTATATATTGTCCTGTCAGATCGCGATCTGAAGGTGAAAACTCCGCTTTGTGGTCGCATACTGCAGATGGCGTAAAAGGGGGAAACTTAATGAAAAGGGCCCATTTTCCATTCAAGACTACATTGATAAAAAACAGAAAACCTTTAAACTAAACATAGAAGGATGACAAGATCACATTGTTCCTTTGAAGCATAAAGATAAATCCAGATATGCACCTTTATGTTTTCAAGAGAGGGCGATATTCTGTAATCTAAAATTTATTTTTGTTCGGTGCATTTAACCCAAAATTAGTTAGGTGTAGCGCGGTTCATTATGCAATATATTGAGGTATATGTTGATTGCCTTGAACCATAAGCAACCAACGCGAGAAGCGTTCGGGTCCTATTGGAAAGTTAGTTTCTTCAGATATGATATCTTGAGTTTCCTCAGTGCATTCTGATCACTTTTCGGGCCCTTTTTCAGTTAGTGGGGTTGTTCGAATGCCTCCACATTCACAAACGGCTGTGACAGATTGCAGTTTCCCATGACGTTCACCGCGATTCACAAAAAACACCCCCGCATTCAAAAACAGCAGCGGCATATTGCAGTTTTCCATGGATTTACTGCGACATTGCCGACTGACGAAGATAATTTTGGTGATAAGCTTCGCCAATCGGCAATGTCGCCTCAAAAGCCATTGTAGACGGCAATATCGTTGTCTAAATATCTCTCCGATTAGCACAAGTATGTGTCCATAAGGACAGGCGGGCAAATTCAAGTCATGGCTGGTCAAACATGTGTAACACCCCCACCCCACCACGATATCCGGAGATAGTTACGAGCCTCTGTGTGTGTTGTCAATGAGGTTCTCACACAACATTTACAATGGAACAATAATAACTATCTCGATACTCCCGCCACCAACAAATCCACCACACACACGCCACGGTATTGTTTAACCGATTTTGTGAGGACTTTGTTTTTTTTTCCATTGTTCTCAGGGACAAGTCTCCACAAATCGGAAAGACAAACTTTATCCCATTCTTTTCTTTGCGTGAACTTTGAGAAAACGAAGGAAAATTTGTTGTAACACAAAAACTACTGTTTAGGTTCTCACAGAATCGGGAAGATTGACTCCCACCCTCACATGCACACACTCACTCATACGCAAAGGGATTTATTATTAAGAAAAAAAATGAGAAAGTGTTTTGATCAATATACTTCAAATCTTATGGCAATTTGGGTATAAACATACCAGAGAGGGGATACGAAAGGAGATCCATTATTCCTTTTACTTTAAGATACAACATAATGAATGTCGAATCATCAAAAATAGTAAAACAAGAATTCAATTTAACCAACTCTAAATTAAAAGAACCTTCATGGTTGAGTGGTAAAAGCCACTATCAGGGCTTTCAAAAAATGAGGGTACCTGAGGAAAAGCAAACATTTTCCTTGCTTATTTTTCATATTCAGTCAAACGCAAATAATATTTTGTTTAAATAAATTTGTTTTATCACAAATTATTGAAGAGTGCCAATGGGCACTCTTCAATAATTTGTAATAAAACTTATTTTGATGAACAAATTCAGACCACCAAAAAAATGTAGCCCTCCACCAGTTAAATCTTCAACCTGTCATCACTTATAAGAAAATCAAAATCTTGCGTAACATCCTTGTAAGGACTAAACTGGAGGCTATCAATGAATAAAATCAATTACTGACAATCAGTTTAACCACTTCCTAATTTCAACATTTAGTTTAAATCAAATTTTGTTATTTTTGTCATGTTTGAAGCCCACCATTAAGGCTCAAAATATTTAATAAAAAAACCCAATATTTCGGCTGCATATTTCAAGAGAAAAAAACGTTTCAAGAGGAAATATCTCTGTCAGAGCTTCTGTTTTTCACCTTGAACAGCCTGAGACCCACCCCAACACACCAACCAATACCTCCAAAATGCTCTGTGTTTACCATCTCAAAATAATCAATTTTGTTGAAAGAGGAGTTATGAAGTTAAGAAATGTTAAATTTACTCACCTGTTTTAACTGCTTATTGATCACATAAATAATTAAATATTTCCATGTATGTTGCAAAGCATTCCGCGGTATAGACGACAAACAACCCAATTCCCACACTACGGCATCACTTCCTTATATAAACGTTTCAAAAACCTGTCAGAAAAAAATTATTTGCACTGATCACTGTAATTGTATTGGTGAACATCGCACTTATGAAAACTGTGATGTACTGTGTGATATGAAGTATCGAATATCATTTTTACACTTGAGAAGCTAAATAATCATCCCCTGAAGCCATGTAATACCGTTAATTAACCACGGAAGTCTATCCATACTCTTCCAACTTAACTGGTTGTTGTCGGTATTGAGTTGAGAAGAGAAAATTCAAACCACTCAGTTCAATTAACCTTACCTTTTTAACCCTTTCCAATACACACGCGACGTCAAAATTAATTATTTAAATATTATTTTTTCAAATTGATCCAAATATTTCAACAAATCCATATCATGTGATCCCTCATTGAAACGAGCTCGATGAGCCCGTTCCAATGAGGGGTCACATGATATGGTTTTGTTGAAACTTTTTGAAAAATATTATTTTTCAGCTGCTCTATTTGTATATTACGCAAGCCAATTCGTCGGGTAAACGGTTTATTAAACTTTTACGCACAATGCGGGTGTATATGTTACAGTAAGATTGTGAAACCAGAGATTTCATGAAATCCCTAAAGCTGTTATGTAATTACCGTTGAACCCCCATGGAAGCAAATGAACGCTACTGAATGTGTAAAATTGGTTGCCACCAAGTTTTATCCCAAAATGTCGTTTATTTGAAATAACAAAGCAGTTCACCAATGCTTCTTTTTTAATATGTTGGTCTTCGAGTAGAATAAATATTTATGATTTCAAGCCATCACTGGCTGCAAGTTTCACTAATTCTATTAAATACTTAAAGACACTGCACGTGGAATTTGTGAAAAACTCAGTAAATTCAGCAAATTGGGGATTAAAAAATAAACAAATTTACCGAGGATTTCATGAAATCCTTGGTTTCACTATTTTGCTGTTATAGTTACATAAATATAAAGAATGAAATGTCGACACATCCGCGCAAACACACGCACAAAACACATGCATAACTCACGCACAAATACACGCACACTTCCCCCAAATCTCTGTTAGTTGTTTATATACATTCTCCTGGGGCGTGCGATGCCGTTGCGGTAACGAAGTTAAGCAACGTCGAGCCCGGTTCATCCATGGATGGGTGACCGTCTGAGCGATCGATTCGGACTCGCGCATTGTGTCCTTGGGCAAGGCACTTTACCCCGATTATCCACATGGGGAGACGATGACGCCGTGTACTAAGGCGTACAGCACGTCGATGATGCGCATGTCTTCAACCAATCTAACCCTGCCTGTGCTGCAGTGCGGAGTTACAATGTTGGGGAGCTGGTAGCTGCTCGTCATTACTCGGTGGTTCTCTCCGGGTACTCCGGCTTTCTCCAATCGTAAAACTGTCATCGACACGATATGACCTTGGCTGTTAACGTGTCGTTAAACCTTAATAAATAAATATACATTCTCCTTGATATTTATTCACTTTTTATATTGTTGTGCCATCACTTCGTGTTTGTACATAACACGAACAAAATACGACAACTGCACAAAATCTTCTTGAGCAACTGAATATTTTCATTTTTTTCCTCGAATACAAAGCTTATGACCCTTCTTTGGAATGAGCAAGGCTAGCTCCTTCCAATAAGTGGAATAAACAATGTTTTTTGAGACCAACATTGAAAATATAATAAAATGTGATTAGCGATTTCTGTGACCTGTGCTGGCCGTTTATAGTCGTTCCGTTAATAAGGGGTCAAGGTTGATGACGCGGTGATGGTGAGCATGTCCTAAACCAGTGGTACATGAATTCCAGATCCGGTTTGACTTGTTACTAATATACATTGGATATAGTCTGAGAACCATTTCATCCCCTGAGTTCCGATGTGTTCTATGTGCCAACTAGCACAAAGAACATAGTGGAACTCAGGGGACGATTTGTCAACCCGTTCGACACCCCATGACCATGTTTGTTTGCCTAGATTCTAAATGAAGTGGTGAACAAAAAATTTCTCCCACTTCTTTTCAATTCCTGCTGTGTTAAAACTGTGTATCTCGTGTAGGTGAGGTCTTCGCCGGGTAAAAATAACTTTTCATTCCGATTGGAGCACATCGAGTACTTTTGAAGTCTCAAGAACCCAGAAAGTAAATTACAGCAAAGTGACCCAAGTAATATCAGAGTGAGAGGATATGAACCAGTTTTTAGGAATTGTACCGTTATGCATTTTATGCATGAATGTATAAGGTTGACATTTGCTAAACAAGGTGGGTGGGGCGAGCCCCATCCCCTTACGCCCTTACGCCTCTGATCGACTCCTGTTCTTATGCCTTCACGCTAGTAAGTTTGAAGATAACAAATCATTGTCATTATATATTAATTATATTAGTGGAGGCAGGGAAGGAAAGTGTAGGAAAAATTAGGGTGCCAACACGGGATCTTGGGTACAGAGTGAACGAAGAACTGAAAAGGGCCATAAAAGGTAGAAAAGCTAAATGTGCTGCATACAGGAGAAGTAGAAAACTTAAGGAGGTGGAAAGCAATCAGGCCATGGTAGCAAAGGAAGAATACCAACAAGTACGAAATAAAGTAAATAAGATTAAGGACGACAACCGGAGAGTACGAAACAGCAGTCTTATTAGGACGATAAGAAGGACAGGGGGGTCGAGTTCGAACGTATTTTGGAAATGGGTGAACAAACGTAACAAAAGGAGTAACCCACAGAGTATTAAAGTAGATGGCAGAGTCACAGAAGAGTGAGACCAAATCGCATTAGAACTAGTCAAGCACTGGGAAAAGGTGAACGATAAGCGATGGGGCATGGGGAACCCACCAGAGTGTCCGAACCAGGTCGAGGAAAATCTATCGAACTTCGTGTGCAGCGAAATCAAAACTAAGGAGGTGCGAAGGGTGATCTCAAAATTAAGGAATGGAAAAGCGGGAGGGGTGGACGAAATTCCTAACGAGTTTATCAAAAAAGGGGGAGAGGAACTCTTGGAAAGCCTAACTGCCCTATTCAATTTAGCCATAGAAAATCAAGAGGTCCCAAAGGAGTGGAGGGAAAGTAAAGTGACATTTATTCACAAAACGGGGGAAAAAGACGTCTTGGATAACTATCGAGGGTTCTCTGTCAGCAGCAGCATTGGAAAAGTCGTTTGTAAAGTCCTGTATGGGAGATTAGAGGAGGTGATTGAAGAGAAGGGTTTTTAGGAGAAATCCAGAATGGCTTCAGGAAGGGAAGGAGAGTCACTGACCATCTTTTCACGCTATCCCAAATGATAAAATCCGCAAAAGCAAAAAAGAAAAAGATGTTTATGGCCTTTTTGGATGTTAAAAAGGCATACGATAGAGTATGGAGGGAGGGTATGTGGCGCAAGCTGGAGGCTCTGGGCTTGGGAGGCGAGTTTGTTGGGATTATGAAAGCATTTTTAAAGATGTACAGAGTGAACTTAGCCTGGGTAACATTACAACAAAACGTGTGCCTATGGAAATAGGCCTAAACAGGGGTGTATCCTTTTGCCAATTCTTTTTGCATTGTACATCAAAGGCTTAGGAGATGAACTCCTGCATAGCGACGAGGGGGTTGCAGTTAGTGACTTGAAGATCCCAGAGCTATTTTTTTTGCAGACGATATGGTGCTAGTGGCAGAAAGCGAAGAGGGGCTAGCGAAGATGCTGGGAATTGTTGGGAAATATGGGAGCAAATGGAGACTCGAACTTAATGAAAGCAAGAGCAAAGTTATACCTGTGGGCCGCAAAGTGGCCCCCACTCGAAGGGGGAGAGTGGGGGAGTTCTGCATTCCGGAAGGTAGCAGCAGACTTCTTAGTGTAGGAGAGACTAGTGACTATGAGTACCTGGGGGTAAATATAAACATCACAGGAAGAGGCATCTACCGAAACCACACAAATAAATTGATTCTGAAGGGGAAGCGAATCCTAAAACAAATGAAACTTATAGGGAGAAATAGTTTCAATAAGGTTTTCGTAGGGAAAACCATTTGGGAAATGGTGGGTCTGCCAAGTATAACATACGGTACGGAAGTTGTACCCCTAAACCAGACGGCCGTTAAGAGCTTGGAAACCCTGCAGAACGATGCAGGCCGATGGATAACAGGGTCGAGTAATGCCGCAGCGCTAGAAGCAATCAGGGATGAGCTTTGGTGGATGAGGATCAAGGACAGGATAGACCTATTGAAACTCGGTTATCTTAATTATTTGGTAAATCTCCCCGATAGCCGATGGTGTAAAGTAATGTTCCTGAGAACTTTCAACTCAAATATCAAGACGGGGTGGATGGTCCAAGTGAGGGAGCTAGTAGAAAACTACTCATTGGAGATCTCGGGCCTTGACGTTGGGGCAAACCAGGGTAAAAAGAATGTCAGAGAAAGGGTCATGGAGGATTGTAACCGTAATTGGCGAGAGGGGGTCAAATCAAAGAGATCTTTGTGTGGCTTACGTGATAAAGAAAAGCCTGGTTTTGAAGAGTACCCTGATGGCACCGTTGGGGGCTCACTGCTGTTCAAGCTGAGGTCGCAGTCCCTGGAGCTGAGGGGAAAAATTTGGGAAAACAGTGAAAAAGAGTGCCAGATGTGTAATTTGGGCGGGGTGGAGACCCTGGAACACTTTCTTATAGAATGCCCAAAATACCAGTCTAAAAGAACAAGATTCACGGGGAGCATAATGGGGAAGTGGGTTGGGAGAATGAAGGACATGTGGTTAGGGGGCGACTCAAAGGAGATGGTTAATATGCTAATCGGAGAGATTGGGAAGAATGGGGCAAGAGATGTCATCAAGCAGTTCGTCTTCGAGTGTTGGGAGGAGAGAAGAAGCGTAGGAATAGGGAGGCAGTTGGTAGAACAGGGGTAACCAAGACCTTCTCATACGAGAACCGCGACAAATCAGCGGCCGGCCAAAGTAGTATTATTATTATTGGAATATTCCGTTTATGTGAGTTGCTCGATATAACGAGGAAGATGACAGAACATTAGAAGGGATGTATTGATCAATCTTTACTCTAGAATTGGTTGTCCCGTTCTAAGGTTTGACTTTTAACATGGATACAAATATTGAGAGGGGGCAAAATTGAATGAAGTTGGGGGGGGGGGGATTCACCTCTTTAATGCACAAAGAATTCGAGGGAAAATACCTGGTTTCTCATAAGCTACGTGTCACAATATTTTGTTGAAGAGATATACTTATTCCGTTCATCATTTCAAGAGGTACTGGTTTTTAATTTTTTTTTAATTTTATTTTTTAATTTACCTCTTTAATGGACAAAGATTTCGGTGGAAAAATACTTGGTTTCTCATAAGCTGCATGTCATAATTCTTGGTTGAAGAGATTTACTTATTCCGTTCATCATTTCAGGAGGTATTGGTGTTTAAAATTTGGCACTGAATCATCACGTCTGTTCAGTTAGATATGGACAAAGCATTTATTCCCGGATATATACGGCACCCTACGTATACGGCTGTAGCTCTTGCGCAGTCTCTTGTGACCCTTTACAAATTGGTTTCACTTTTCAGAATGTGAATCATGATATATAAAAGCGAGAGAATATATTTGGGCTGGAAAACATTGTGGTCATGTGTAAAGAAACCACCTGAGGGTCAAACTGACTCGCCTTTCATTTTCCTGTAGACGTTCCCCTTGGAGAGTGGGATATCCGCTCTCGTGTTTGTTCCAACCTGCCGATGTACACCGGTTGGGCGATGTTCCGAATTATAACCCATGATTGAAATGTGGCGCCACATCTGCACACTCCCAACCAAGTATCCCGGATTCACCATGGATGAAATGAAATTTATTTGCAGTGTACGTTTACATGTAGTATAATGAATAACTTTCAAATATGTACAGAAGTAAAGGTACACTGCGTGGAAACAGCATACCCCTGGGGGCTGTCTTCCTGCTATTCCAATATTAAAAGATAATTAATCCTGATATCATAATCGCAAACAATTTGCATCCTCACTGGATTCATGAGGGGCACTTGTATTACTTCATTATTTAATTATTTAACCCATCGCCCAGCGCAAACAGAGCACTGCTTTCACAAGAAACCCTCTTTAACCCTTTACCAACGTAACGGCCCAAAGCGGCCAGCGCTATTCACAAAATCGCCATTTAATTTTCATAATTATTTTCAATTTTTCCCCCAAAACATAGCTTATGGCCCTCATTGGAACGAGCTCATTTAGCTCGTTCCAATGAGGGGTCATAAGCTATGTTTTTGACGCCAAAAATGAAAACATTTAGTTATTAAATCATTTTGTTTGCAAGTGTCGTGTGCTTTTCATTGTTTGGTAAAGGGTTAATAAGATATCCGTTCATTTTGGTTTTCATTCTCTTGACTTTCAATCCCCACCCAAAGGATAAGGTCATGCCCCCCCCCCCCCTTCCAACGGAATGACCTCGATGAGATGAGCTCACTCCAGTGCGAAACCATGGGCCCCACTCCGGAGGCTAGAACAGAAAGGAATAAAACCTGAAGTGCGATCTTTGCGAACAGTACAGGCCAGACACGGCCATTTCGCTAGACAAGGGGGCCAAATTATTGCAGAATTGCATTACTGAAAGAGCAGAAATTAATTTAAAATTGGCAAACTAGCCGTCGGAAACCAAATACTGAAAAGTTCCTCTCATTAACTCGGTTTATCCGTGTTGTGCTCTCATATGACGCTGCTCATAAACACAATATGTATATTTAGTAAGTTAGTTATTCTTACACATTCGAGTAAACTGAATGCCTCATTTAGAAAAAAAATAAAATCTGATTGAATTTATTTCTGGGAGGTATGTGTTCGTTCAACCTGGTTTGATTATCTTTATCTGTAATAATACTTTCCCTCTTGGGCAAATGATATGTAAAATAGTGATTGAGGTAATTCAATTATAGATACTTTTAACCCTTTACCCAACGTAACGCCCAAAACCGGTCAGCGCTATTCACAAAAATTGCCAATTAATTTTCATTATTTTTTTCACTTTTTGTCTCAAAAACATAGATTATTACTACTCAATCTATAAGTTACTAGTCGATTAACATGATTTTGGAGGGCCGTTAAAACTCCCTAATTTCAGTGACGTCATTCGACGGAGCCGGGCCGCGGGCGATAATGGTATAAATAGCCATTAGCGGCCCGCGGCTCGGCTATTTTTAGATTCCAAGGTCTAATGAAATACTCCCATTCGGATGACGTCCCTTTGTATTTCTGAACTGAAGACGAACGCACGATCGAAACAGAAATTTCGAACCGACTTTAGTGAATATTTCTTCCAGCAATTCCCTCGTGCGGTTAGCTGTAACAGGGAGTGGTAATAATAGTAATAACATGATTGTTGTCAGGCATCATGATTCATTAGCGGCCCTGCAGCAATGATGAACAACCCTTGGGCTTATTAACCCTCGGGCTGTTCATCATTGCTGCAGGGCCGCCAGTGAACCATAATGCCCTCCAAAATCATGTTATTGTTATATTATGGCCCTTCTTTGGAACGGGCTCGCCGAGCTCGTTCCAAAGAGGGGTCATAACCTATGTTTTTGTGACAAAAAATGAAAAAAATAGTTATTCAAGAATTTTGTTTGCAAGTGTCGTCTGCTTTTCATGTTAGGTAAAGGGTTAAAATGAAATATCTTCAGAAAATAATATGGTGAACTCATTAAATAACCAAATAGGAGGGAATCGAGAATAGATTTGATCGCCCAAATGTCTTCCGAACAAGCATGCGATTCTTCTTTATGAAATACAAAGCAAAGATATAACTTAAATTTCCAAAACGTTTGTATGTGGTAAAAGAGTTAGAGAGGAAGGATACTGGAAGTTTCTTGAAATGTTTGACTGAGCGCACAGTCTTCGAGAATAAGCAGATGGTAGCTTAACCCTTTCAAGAAAAAATGGTAGTGGACGAACAGACGGTACAAAGAAAAAACTCTGAAGCGAGGCTCGATAATAATTTAATCCAACAGCTCGACAGAGTTGTTGAATTAAATTATTACTGAACCTCCCAACAAGCCAGGATGCTTTCGCCCATGCCGCCGTTGACAGTATTGACTGAAATGATACCTTCCATGGCGCCACTGTTGAAAGAGTTAAATGATCTGGTGAAAGTAATCAGGCCAAAAATTGTAAGTGAAAATTCAAGAGTGTGAAATTTGCGTTCCATTATCCCTGATTGTCTATCTGGGTCAGTTTTATTAAAACAAAGTCAATATTTGTCCCTGGAATTATTTTACAAAGGCCAGATTTTTATCGAAAACAAAGCCTGAGGCCCCTCATTTTAAATTAAAAAAGAGCTTGTAGCGATGAGGGTTTCGCTAGAATCAAACTGGACAAATTTGTGGCAAGGACTGCATTCACTGCGTTGAATCTCGATGTTCAGTTGTGTTAAACATCCCAGAAGGAGGTCGACTATTCAACACTGATTTTTGTTCGCGTTATCTCTGGTACCGTAATTTGCGATTTTTACATCTTTCTTGCAAAGTGTGGGTAGTCATATTCGGAATCGGGACATAACTCAATTCCAGCGCCTTTAAGCTACTCCGGTTGGATGTCAGCGATGCTTCAAACTGAAAGACGTGTTTCTGAATTCAACAGCTTAACCTATCAACGGGATATGCGTAAAGTAAAAGTTGGCAATCCGAAAGTGGACAACACGAGACTCACTCAACCGGGGCCAGTACTGTTGAACTTTTACAACTGTATTTTCTAAACTTGTATTTTCTAGTTATCACTTTAAATGGGTTGAAATAAACTATTAGCTTTTTCAAAGATGTGGCAATTTGCCAATTGGCAAATTGCCATATCTTTTAAAATGCTAATGATTCATTTTAGTCAGTTATATTAATGGGTAGAAAATATAATTCCATAAAATACAACTGTAACTGATTTATTTTAGTCATTTATATTAAAAGGTGGCAAATACAATTGTAGAAAATTCAATTGTAAAAGTTTTATAGTATTGACTCCACCGGGCAGAAAGATCACTGATAATTTAATCTTACGGTCCTATGGGACTGTGGGATTAAATTATCACTGACCGCCCTACAAATACAAGACAGACTCACCCACCTTGCTGTAAACACTTGTGTCTTTGACGATACTATTCAAACTGTCAGCGTTCAAGGGGTTAATTCCACCGTGAATTGTGGATTTAATGGTAAATTGATGCTGCAATTCTCAGACGACTATTAGCTCTGTTAATCACTCCCGACAGTGAAATAATACTTCTGTTTCGCACAATGCGTTTGCGCAGTG
The DNA here is from genome assembly GCA_031216915.1 of Pictodentalium vernedei. Taxonomy (NCBI): domain Eukaryota; kingdom Metazoa; phylum Mollusca; class Scaphopoda; order Dentaliida; family Dentaliidae; genus Pictodentalium; species Pictodentalium vernedei. The sequence continues at coordinate 302,743,129 of CM062289.1, forward strand.
CAACTGTCAGGATTTCGCACTTGGGAACTGACATTTTTTATTTGGATAAGAGCGATTGTCTCTGTTCAAAGAGGCAAATTGTGTTATAGGTATCACTGAACTAAATATTTGAATTTGAAATACCCGCCTTGAAATGTTGCTCGGAAGTGATGCAATCTCTAAAAAATAAACAGCCTTGGGAAAATAAATTGTTTCAATAAACGTTTGAAGCATTCTATTGACATCTTGCATTATTGATGAATATTCCAGATAAAAAAGAGGATGATTTGATGACTTTGGACTAAAAAATACAATTTACATTTGGTGCGTTTTTGTAGGGAATTCCCTGAAGAATATGTGCACGTGACCGGTACTTCCCCTGCTGTCAATTTTTCTTTCTTATTTGTTGCATGACCCCCTGTTTTGGGGTCAGAAAAAGTTGTCTGAAGGGCTATACTTGACAAAAAGATATTTGAATGCCAAAATTAAAGTGATGCGATCATATTTTGTTTTGCCTGAACGTTATAATGGTCGCCTATGGGAAAATATTTAGTTCCGTTATACCTATAGAGTATGATGTGACACGGCATAATACAGAGATCTGTTCTATGGAATGCTAGTGTGGTACGGTCGGGCAATATCACTTTGGTATATATTTTAGCCCCGAAAAACTGTGGAAGGGGGAAACAATCATTTCTACTATTAACCTAAAGCTGCGACGTAATCTTTAGGTTAGAACAAAGCGTTTCTTGATTCCCCAGTTTTAAATCTTTTTGAATCTGTTACCACACATTCTCTTCTTATTCAACTGCTCGCATACCATTCTGAATTTTTTATCTCGTTCCAAGAGCTGTAGGATTATTTTAACTTAAAACTGATTTGGACTAAATATTGAACCCCGAAGTCACAAGTCGTAATTAAATATAATTTTACCCGAATGTTATTTGCAGGACTCATTCTACTCCGCTTTAAACTCTTCCTAAATATACACATTAATAATAATAAACAAACGTTTACGACCGATTTGGTTTTTTTATTGTTTTAAAGAAGAAGTATAAAAGGGAGTACCATGGCTCAGTGGTTACGGCATTGAACTTCAAACCGAGAAGTCCGCGGTTCGATCCCCGCCAGGGCTAACTTTGTTTTGGGCAAGGTACTTATTCCCGATTGCCCACGTTGTGGCACGGTGGCGCTGTGTACTAAGGCATAATGTATGTCGATGGTGCACCTGTCTTCAACCAATGCCAACCCTACTTGTGTAGAGTTAGTACGTTGGTGAGTCTGACAGTTGCCCGGTGGTTCTCTCGAGGTAGTCCGCGTTCTTCCACCCGTAAAACTGTCCTACACGAGGTGTTACTGGCTGTCGAAAGTGTCGTTAAACTCCAATAAATAAATAAGTACGTTGAGATAGGTTTCAAGCTCGCACCGACGATCAGCAACCTGGAAACACTGTCGGAATTTTGTTACTCTCGCCCCAACATCTGGAGATCCCAGCTTCGGAGCTGCCGGGGATTGAGGATACGGAGGCCAGGTCAGGCCAAGGGCTCACAACACATGTTTCCCATTGGATTGGAGTGAAAGGCCCTTGTCATTTACGGACGAAATTTGACGACCCATTAAGACACTTAATATTTTATCAGCAGTTCAGTCGCTGTGGATTGGTCGTAATCCACGCGTGGGCAATGATGTCCACGCATGCGTTTACCGGGTAATAAAAATCATCAGCAGCAATATTTTAACCCTTTACCCAACGTAACTGCCAAAACCGGCCAACGCTATTCTCAAAAATCGCCAGTTAATTTTCATTATTTTTTCATTTTTTGTCTCAAAAACATTTTTTGTCTCAAAAAAAACATTTTTTGTCTCAAACACATAGGTCATAACCTATGTTTTTGAGACAAAAAGTGAAAAAATTAGTTTTTCAAGAATTTATTTTGCAAGTGTCGTCTGCTTTTCATGTTAGGTAACGGGTTAATTAATGAAACAACGGGTTGCACCCGGTGCTTCATTAATTAAACTTCTGATGATTATTCCTATTATTAGTGTTTGGAACAGGAGGGGGGGGGGGGGGGGGCACTAAAAATTTGCAAGACGTGACGTCCTATTTTTTATTCACCTCCTTTTTACACCCACCCACCCACCCACTACGTGCAAATTTTCTACTACCGTTCTCAGACACCCACCTCCCACTCTCCCATTAAAATCCAAAATAAACTTATAAACTTAGAAGGCACAGCTGTCTTTATGGGGTTTTCATAATGTTCTTAAACTGGTACCACTAGTTTAAACCTCTGTGGGCTGCTGTGGGCCCCAATCTACAAATGACTAGCTGTTCATTACCAGGCTTGGCCAGAGCAGGTGTACATATACGGGAACAAATTTTCATTTGAATTGTTCCCAAAATATTGTCTGCACATTGTCTACATTTCGAACAAGACACCCACCCCCTGCTAACGTGGGACATTTTCCCAGATTAAGCCCAATATTCTCACGTATAAAGCCTCCTGATGTATTTATGTTAAGAGTGTGATGTACAACATCATCTTTAAGGTTTGAAACACAAATGATGGTATATATTAGCTGATATATTGATATATTTTTAAAAAATTTAAAAAATTGCACAAGTTGGAAATGCACATTTTTGGCGCACTCAAGAGACCCACGCACCCCCACGTCACGTCTTGCAAATTTTTGGTGCCCCCCCCCCCCCCCCCCCCTGTTTGGAATCTAATATTATTGCATCCGTGGAAATATTGCCCACTCGTGGAAAGTGACAAGTCCACGGCGGCCGTCCTGTATATACTTTCATTCATTTCGCACAGTGATTCGAGGAAATAGCGACTTTTGCAGTCCAAATTCGGAAGATGTTCTTTATGATCCCGGTTACCCCAGAGCCCTCAGGCCCCACTCTAATTATGTAAGGCTTTCAACGCCGTTATGTGCTACTCACAAAGATATACAGATGTTCTTTCGGCCTCCAGTTATTTCAGTAAATAAGTACTTAATTCTTATCGCAAACATCAAGATATTAACACAATTAGTGTTAATATCTGGCGAACTCATAAAACTACTGCCGTGTTAATATTTTTATGTTTCAAGGCGCATTCAATACTTATTGAATGGAGTATCTATATCTTGGGTACGAAAAGATATCTGCATGTTTTTGTTAGTAATGGGGCATTACATTTCATTAAATGGTTGAGGGCTAGATTATTTCTGGCGGTCTGAATTTGTTATCAAAATTTATTTTATAACAAATTATTGGAGAGTGCCCACAGACACTCTCCAATGATTTGTAATAAAACAAATTCATATAAACAATATATTAATTGTGTTTCCCGAAAATGAAACATGAACAAGGAAAATGTTGGCTTTTGCTCTGGTACCCTCATTTTTTTAAAGCCCTGATAGTGGCTTCTAGCACTCAACTAGTTAATGGTCGTCTGCGCTCAACCTCCACGAAAAGTGGCAAACAAACAGCCCATAACATCTTCGGATTCCTTACAGAATTAGATTGGTGGTCTAAGAGCTTGGGGCTGTCTCTGGTGTGGATGTGAGGGGTTAAAACATACGCACAAGCTAAAAGAACTGTCTCGAGTGATAATAGTCAGCACACAGTACAAACATTAGAATGATATATACGAGATAAAAAGGAAAATCCAGAAGCCTTGAAACTTGACAACGTCGAAATTCTTGTCGCTTGAAAGTATCTTAACGAAAACAGTTTACAACGTTCACATTGGAACGAGGTCGTTCCTTCGCGGAGGCCATAAAGTATGTTTCGAGGGCAAAAACTGAATAAAAAAAATGTAATGCTGTTTTTTGTGAATGGATGCATATGACCGTTTCGCGAGTTAACGGGTTAAGTTAGTCCCCCCACCCCGCCTTGTGAATCTTGGGAATCTACCGAAGTGGCGCAGTATTGTTTACTGTGTTAACCCTTTGAACCCTGGTGGTATCTTTCATGTCAGTTCTACGGCAGTAATTCGAAGATTCTATCTTCATTATATCGGGTAGACCAGTTCATATTTTAAACGTGCAGCCTTTACTGATTAAATAGGCCCCGATAACCAACACATGTGGTGGAAGTCCTATAAAGTGAGTAGTATAGGTATAAGAGATTGACTAAACTTGACTTTATACTTCTGCTGCAGGCATGCTATAACCATAGAGGCTGAAAGTGACTTTAAACACCAATAAATAATTCAAAATAGTATATTACACTGAGTATAAATATTATAAAACAGTGTGCTCGTTTACAAGAGCAGTGAGCAACATAATATATAGGCAAAGTAGCTACACGGTAGATATTTACTGTTAGAATTACGGTTGAAGTGCTGGCAACCAGAGCCAATACTATAAAACTTTTACAATTGTATTTTCTAGAATTGTATTTTCCACCTATTGATATAACTGGCTAAAATGTATCGTAAGCATTTTAAAAGATATGGCACTTTGACAACTGGTGAATTTCCAGATCTTTGAAAATGCTAATGATTCATTTTAACCCATTTAAAATCATAACTAGAAAATACAATTCTAGAAAATACAATTGTAAACGTTTTATAGTGTTGGCCTCATATCCTATCACTTCTGGCGTAAATTTTACCTTAATCACTGTTACTGCTTTAACTTTCATCATGTGGAAGATGATATAGGGGTTTTCATACACAATAGAGAGAAGGTGTTTTTTTTTTCAAAACGAAACTCTTTAATTCTTGCTTGTGTAATGAAGAATGACATCGTCCATGTCTGAAGATGCCTTGCTTCAGAAGACTCGGGTTTAAGGTAGATTAATTAATATCCTTAACCTGCAGCCACATGGCTGCAAGTTTGCGATTTTAATTGGCCCACTCTGCAAAACTAAACATCAGCCATCTTGTGTAATGAAGTAAAACCCAATATTAATTCCTCCCTTTTTGTTCAAAATCGATCAAAAAAGGTCGACATTGTCGGTCCACTTTAACTCTTAACCCGCTGAGCATTTTCAAAATATTTTCCATCAAATCTAGACATGGCTGCTGTAAAGCAGCCATGACTAGATTTGATGAAAAATCCATCTAAATTTAATTACAGAAATCATTGGTCACAAAATCCATTCAATATACAGGGGGGAAATTTGGTCACAGGTGCCCAAATTATACTTATTTCAGTGACAAGAGTTTTCATGTCCTGGACAGGAATATCCTCAGCAGCATGTAAGAAGTTAATATCGTATTTTCACCGTAATCTTTACTGTAGACGTTCCGGCAGCCTGTTGTCAGTACTTTTCCCGTGTTATAACTGTTATTTCTTCGTGTAATCCGAAACGCCCACGGTTGGATCCCGTCAAGCGGTAACTGCTTTGTGTCCCTGGGACAGGCACTTAATCCCGATTGCTCTCGCGAAGGCACGGTAGCGCCATGTATTATGGCATACTGCACGTAGATGATGCACTTGCCTTCAACCAACTTGAACGATAACCCTGCTTGTTTTAAGGCTAATCCGTTAGGGAGTCTGGCATTGCTCGATGATTCTCTCCGGCACTCCGGCTTCCTCTACCCGCAAAACTGGCCGACATGCGGTGTCTCTAGCTGTCGAAAGTCTCGTTAAACCCCCAATAAATAAATCTGGATACACAGCATGGCCATATTTGTCGTCTCCCCGTCATACCTATCTCTAATAATTGTAGAATAATTGCTGAAACTGACAGACATGTGACGCAAATAGAATATATACGAAAGTAGGTAAAGCGTCACACCAGAAGTATTCGGGTGTTTGTTGCTCCGCGACTGTTATCACATCTAGCTATTCAGACACAATACTTGTACGCTCGTTTTGAACATCTTTATTTATTTATTGGGATTTATAGACACGATCAACAGATACAATCATATCGTGTCAGAGAGGTTTACTGTTGGAGGAAGCTTAAATAGCCAGAGAGAACAGCCGCCGAGAACTACCGAGCTGCGGTGACTTACTATCGGACTCTCAAATATACTAGACCAACGTTCTGTACGATTTAGTACACGCCCCACCTGTCCCCGCAGCTGAGAAATATTACCAAAGGACACGACGCAGACGATGCCCTTCAGGATTGAGCAGTCGACCTTTTGATTCCAACTCCAGTGCGCTAGCTAATGACATACAGGGCAGTAAATACAAACGTAGTGCTACCATGGGGCTCTGTTTTTCCCATCCACATTTCAAACATTTTCTTGGAAGATAACTTTCCTTCCTCAATTGGAAGGGGCTATCCCTACCATAGCAGCTCCCTTCCTAGTACCTTGGGACAGGCCTAAAAATAAGCAGTTTGACATTTGCAGAATGAGGTCCCCAGAGGGTGAATTTGATGATGCTATCCCATACAGTGGGTCAATTTATCCTCTGGGTACCTCTTTATGTTTAGTTTTGAGACCCTGATTCAGACTGAGGTTCACAGAGGGTAAATTTAGTGATGCTACCCTGCTATGCAGTGTAACATCACTAAATTCACCCTTTGGGGACCTCGTTTTGCAAATGACAGTCTGCTTATTTTCTGGCTTGCTTTGGGAGCAATCCAAGTAACGTATATGCTATTAAAAGTAATCTGAAATGACTAACTATAGTTCTAATACTACATATTTCTCAAGTTAGTTGTCATCATGTTTGTGCATAAAAACAATAGTCGAAGTGGTCAGTGAAGTCGTTGTGGTTGTTGGTGATGTAGTTGTTGTCTTTGACGAAGAAACAACTACTACATCAACTTCTATACGAACCACTACTACACCTATCACTAAAATACAAACAACAAGTACTACATAATCAACAGTAGTAGTAGTATGATCTTTATTTTTGTGACATGTGCATACATAGTTTATAGTGTTATTACATGGTAACATAATTGCACCCGGCCCTATGGACCTATATGTCACAATATCCCATTTTTTCTTCTGTGTTGTGCACAAAAACTCAGCGCTTTATAAAAGTTCAATTTTATACCTCCAGCTTTGGACACTCCCATTCCACAACTATCAGTCTCAAATAGTCCTACATAAGTCACGCTCACTCCACACAGCCAGCGCTGTATTCAGTCTCCAAAAGTCCCGAAACCACCGTTATCTTCTGTCCCCAAATGTACCCACCAGTGTCCCCAGATCCCAACTGTCTTCGGTCAACAGAAGTCCACAAACCACTATTGTCATTAATGCTATGACCTGGGAGCTAGGAGCTAACGATGCAATGAAAGCTATCATCGAGGTGCCTTTAGATGCTAAGAGCCACGTATGAGCTAGGAATCAATGATGGCTCTTCTACAATAGGGATAACACTATAACAATGGATTGTAGGGAAATAGCATAACACCCACGGAGTGGTACAGAACAGTACAACAGACACCGTGGACTGGTCGTGCGCACTGATGTCCACGCATGCGTTTACCGGGTAATAAAAATCATCATCAGCCAAAAAAAATTAATTAATGAAGCACAGGGTACAAGCAAGTGCGTAATTAATTAATTAGTGTTTGGAATCTAATAATATTGCGTCCGTGGAAATATTGCCCACTCGTTGAAAGTGACCAGTCCACGGCGACAGTACTGTGTACGGATCTAGGCAGTTTAATTGATGTCTATAAAGCTAAACTGGAGCAAAATGGGTGCTGACCGATCACACTACACTATCATACAAGTCAACCGAGCATACCCCCACAACGCCATATGACCCACCACTACGCACTACCCATGATCAGAGAATAGTACAAGACGTAGTGTGAGTAATTAGTATTAAGAGCTAACAGTACACCAAGAGCTGTTCATACTAAACTACAATACCAGACAATCACACACACTCAACAACACTACATTACCTACAATTACGTGCTGACCATAGCAACAACATGATGGGTTTAGGAATTTGATAGGTTAGTCTGGGTGTAGATTGTTCCTACTATACTACCATTATCACTACGGTACAAGAAAGCTGACCCGAACAGATTGAGCAGGGGACAATAACAACAATCGGCGTCTCTATGACTTCGCATGCCGTTATTGGCAATGCCATCCGAATTAATACTGCTAAAACTAGAAGTCCTGTCACGAACTGTGCGCTTATCTAGGCTTAACTGCGCGTAGGAATTGCGCGCAATTGCCATATCGAATGGCATCCAAAGAATTGAAGGTTCTTCTGGTTACTCATAGCAAACACAGGCAATGTTTCTGCCAATGGACCTCCGGTTTACCCGGAGGTCCATTGGCTGAAACATTGCTTGTGCACAGGCCATATGCACAGAATTTGATAGCCTTACTATGGTCATAACGCGTTGATTAACGCGCAGATCGACGTGCTATTTGTGCGCATTTCATGACAGGACTTCTAGTTTTAAATGCTAACAGCTAATTAGCAGATCCGTATACCCCAATTTGGACTTTTCAGCTGCCGAGTTATAATTAATTTTTGTAGCAGCTCGCATTAATTTCAGGTTGTATGGTTCGCAAATTTGTTCATTCTGTACATTCAAAACCGCGTGTCGCTTTATCTTTGGATGTAATCATCTTCTCGGTTCAGTCTCCCTTGCCTACGTAGAAGGTCTCGTGATTGTATGTACTCCGAAAAGATATCACGGAACTAAATATTTTCTCATAGGCGAACATTATAAGGTAAAAATATGATCGCATCACTTTAATTTTAGAATTCAAATATCTTTGTCAAGTATAGCCATTCAGACAACCTTTTCTGACCCTAAAACATGGGGTCATGCAACAAATAAGAGAGAAAAACTGACAGGAAGGGAAGTACCGGTCACGTGCACATATTTTTCAGGGAATTTTGCACATATTTTTCAGGAAATTTCCAACAAAAACACACCAAAAGTCAATTGTATTTTTTTGGTCCAAAAGTCATCAAGTCACCCTCTTTATTTATCTGGAGTATTCAACAATAATGCAAGATGTCAGTAGAATGTTTCAAACGTTTATTGAAACAATGTATTTTCCCAAGGCTGTTTATTTTTAGCGATTGCAACATTTCAAGGTGGGTAACTCTAGTGCAACATTTCAAGGTGGGTAACTCTAATTCAAATATTTAGTTCAGCGATATCTTATGCACTCCGGCAAAAATCCAAACAGTGCTCTGTGTAGCTCCGGCAGGTAAACAATCATAACACGACAAATTTTCTTTGCAGTATGGCACACAATAAGTTGTATGTATGACAGACAGCATCCCAGTTCGAAAAATATTCATTGTGCCAAATAACGCTTTCAACTAGGGTAAAGCTGATATCAGTGAGGACCGAAAAGTATTTGGCAGCTTTCGAATAAGGAGGATATCAATACTTATTGTTTAAATGTATTTTGGGGCTAGGGTTGGCTTTAACCTGCAAGCAGATGTCGTAGACAGAGAGCACTCATTTTTGCGAGCTCGTTTTTTAACCTTCTACACCTGGCTCTTAAAACTGTTAAAAACTGACCTTCGCCATTAAAGCGAAGTGAGCTGTAATCAACCACTCACATCAGCGAAAGCTGCTTTCAAATCAGGATTATTTTCGACCAGAATATATGTATAGCCTACTAACGGATTCATGACAAAGATTAGCAAAATGACAAAGTGTAACTAATCATAGTGAATTGTTCAAAAACGTGACTTCAATGACGTGAAATGGAGAATGGAGAAGTCGGTAAGATAAAACATAGCCCCTGTTACTCAGAGGTGTGCCAAGGAGACGAGCTACGCCCCCTTTGGGGAAATTGTCCCTCCTCTTTTGTGAGGGATGGGTAACACTCTAGTCCCCACACCCCGCCCCGTCAGGAAGCGCCCCCAACCTTCTGGGGGATCCAGACACCACCTCTTTTACTCCAAGGCAAAAACTACGCCAGGGGGCCAATTTCAGACGAATCATTGACGACGGAGTCCTCATAAAATAGTGAAGACGACATTCAAGAACCATTTTACTTTATGGACCATCTTTCTCACATTTTCCAAATTTCAGCTTAATAATTTTGTAAAAGACGCCATAAGGTGACGTCAGCGACAATCGAGGCCCAACACTAATTCCTCCCTTCAAAAAAGTATCCCCAGAGACCAGCTATCATCTTAATGTAAGAACAACCATAAAAATATAGAGAGATAACGAGGTGCACAAAAATGTGACGTCAGTGGTGTCAAGTGGTTCTATCGGTGATGGTCGAAATGAAACCCAGTTTATGTTATTTCTAGGTCAAAATTACTTCCAGAGTCAAATGGTAGCGGAATATGTTTGAAGTGATTAAGCAGCAAAAACGGGCATCATTTACGCAGATACATCACAAACGTCAAAACATGACGCACAGACTATGTTACCACCATGCAGGTGCCACATTGCAGCTAAGTATATTCGAGAAAGACAAAGTTGACAAAATCGTGACGTCACTGACGTCCAAAAGTGACGTCGAGGAAGGTCGATACCCCGGGTACTTTACTCATAGAACAAAATTACATCAAGGGATGGAATTTTATCTAAAATGTTAAGAAGTGGAGGAGTGTAAAATCTGATGTGTTTAGCTCACCGAAGGGAGCTCAACTTATCACTTGCCGTCCGTCGTCGTCCGTCGTCGTGAACATTTTTCAAACGACTTCTCTGATGAAACCGCTGGGCCGATTTTCACGAAACTTCATGTGGATGTTCATTACTATATGGCAATTCATGTTTGTTCAAATGAAATGGCCACGTCCCTTGGGGGCTCTGTGTGGGACATAACACTGATAGCACCGTATGAATTATAGAAACATTATTAAAAAATATTCTTCTCCAGAACCAGTGGGCAGAATCATTTGCTATTTGGTGTACAGCATTATGGGGTGGATCTGATTCAAGTTTGTTCAAATCGGCCCCCTGGATTCATATTTGGGCTCACTTTAGAAGCCCAAATTCAAACTTAATGCATTTCAGGCAAATTTCTTAAAAAATCTTCTTCTCCAGATCCTGCAGGCAGAATCTTTTGACATTTGGTATGCAACATTGTGGGGTGGATCTGAAATCAAGTTTGTTTAAATCGGCTCCCTGGATTCACATTTGGGCTCAGTCTAGAAGCCCGAATTCGAACTTAGTGCATTTCAGGCAAATTTCTTAAAAAATCATCTTCTCCAGATCCAGCAAGCAGAATGTTTTGATATTTGGTATGCAACATTGTGGGGTGGATCAGATTCAAGTTTGTTCAAATCGGCCCCCTAGATTCATATTTGGGCTCACTATAGAAGCTCGAATTCGAACTTAATGCATTTCAGGCAAATTTCTTTAAAAAAAAATCCTTTTCTCCAGATCGAGCAGGCAGAATGTTTTGATATTTGGTATGCAACATTGTGGGGTGGATCTGTTTCAAGTTTGTTCAAATCGACCCCCTGGGTTAATATTTGGGCTCGATATAGGAACCCAAATTTGAACTTAGTGCATTTCAGGCAAATTTCTTTAAAAATCTTCTTCTCAAGATCCAGCAGGCAGAATATTTTGATATTGGGTATGCAGCATGCTTGGGGGGGGGGGGGGGGGGATTCAAGTTTGTTCAAGTCAAGTCCCTGGGTTCATATTTGGGCTCACTGTGGAAGCCCGAATTATAACTTAGTTCAAAATGAGGAATTTTCTTTAAAAATATTCTTCTTCAGATCCAGCAGTCGGAATGTTTTGATATTTGGTATGCAGCATCCTTAGGGGTTGAGATTCAAGTTTGTTCAAACCATGTCCCTTGGTCCGTATCTGGGCTCACTGTGGGAGTCCGAATGATAACTTAGTTCAAAATGAGGAATTTTCTTTAAAAATCTTCTTCTTCAGCTCCAGCAGTCGAAATGTTTTGATATTTGGTATGCAACATCCTTAGGGGTTGAGATTCAAGTTTGTTCAAGCCATGTCCCTAGGTACATATTTGGGCTCACTGTGGGAGCTTGAATTGTAACTTAGTTCGAAATGAGGAATTTTCTTAAAAAATCTTCTTCAGATCCAGCAGTCGGAATGTTTTGATATGTGGTGTGTAGCATCCTTAGGGGGGTGAGATTCAAGTTTGTTAAAGCCAAGTCCCTGGGTCCATATTTGGGCTCCCTGTGGGAGCCCGAATTATAACTTAGTCAATATTAGGAATTTTTCTTTAAAAATCTTCTTCTTCAGATTCAGCCGTCGGAATGTTTTGATAGTTGGCTTGCAGCATCCTTAGGGGGTGAGATTCAAGCTTGTTGAGGCCAAGTCCCTGGGTTCATATTTGGGCTCACTGTGGGAGCCCGAATGATAACTTAGTTCAAAATGAGGGATTTTCTTTAAAAATCTTCTTCTTCAGATCCAGCAGATGAATGCTTTTGATATTTGGTATGCAGCATCCTTAGGGGGGTAAGATTCAAGTTTGTTCAAGCCATGTCCCTAGTTTTTGTTTTTTATGCGTTTCGGTCAGTTTTAAGACAATTTTTTTTTTTTTTTACACTGAAAATTTGGGGGCCGGGTGGGACTTCTAAAATTTTGGAACAAAATTCTGCACTTTTTTTTTTTGTTCTTTATGCGATCCGGTCAATTTTCAGACAAAATTTTTTTTTTCTTTTACACTGAAAATTTGGGGGCCGGGTGGGACCTCGGAAAATTTTGGACCAAAATCCGGAATTTTTTTTTGTTTTTGTTTTTTTATGTGTTTCGGTCAATTTTAAGACAAAAAAAAATTTTACACTGAAAATTTGGGGGCCGGGTGGGACTTGGAAAATTTTGGACCAAAATCCGGAAATTGTTTTTGTTTGTTGTTTTTAATTTTTAAGACATAAACAATTGTTTTTTCACACTGAAAATTTTGGATCTGGCGGGACTTGGAAAATTTTGGACCAAAATCTGGAATTTTTTTTTTTTATGCGTTTCGGTCAATTTTAAGAGAAAAAAAAAATATTTTTTTTACACTGAAAATTTGGGGTCTGGGTGGGACCTCGAAAATTTTGGACCAAAATCCGGAAATCTTTTTTGGTTTTTTATGTGTTTCGGTCAAGTTTAAGACAAAAAAAAATTTTTTCACTCAATTCAAGTCTAATTCTTTAAAAATCTTCTCCAGAACCAGCATGCAGAGTCTTTTGATATTTGGTATACGGAATTCTAGTATGGGCTTGATTCAAGTTTGTACAAATTGAGTCCCTTTGTTCATATTAAGGCTCATTATGGAAATTTGAATTTCAATTTGGTGCAATCTGATTCAAGTTTGTTCAAATTGAGTCCCTCGATCAATGTTGGGGCTCGCTAAAGGGGTGTGTATTCTTATTTAGTGCAATCTAAGTAAATTTCTTTAAAAATCTTCTTTTCCGGAACCGATGGGCAGAATCTTTTGATATTTGGTATACAACATGTTGGTATGGGTCTGATTCAAGTTTGTTCAAATTGAATCCCCCGTTCATATTGGGGATCACTATGGGGGTGTGAATTTTTACTTAGTGCAATTTAAGAAAAAAATCTTTAACAATCTTCTTCACCAGAACCAGTGGGCAGAATCTTTAGATATTTGGTATGCAGCATCTTGGTATGAATCTAATTCACGTTTGTTCAAATCGAGTCCCTCGATCAATATTGGGGCTCCCTATGGGCCGTGAATTTTCACTTAGTGCAATTTATGAAAAAATTCTTTAAAAATCTTCTTCTCCCGAACCAGTGGGCAAAATCTTTTGATATTTGGTATGTAGCATCTCAGTAAGGTTCTGATTCAAGTTTGTTCAAATTGAGTCCCTCAATCAATATTGGGCCTCACTGTGGGAGCGTGAATGTTTACTTTGTGCAATTCAAGGAAAGTTCTTTAAAAAATCTTCTTCAGAACCATCATGCAGAACCTTTTGATATTTGATCAGCAGCATTGTCCCATTCAGTCCTGTTGATGTTTTAGTTCCACAGAGAGTATAGATTTACTCTGTAGAACCTTAAAAATAGCTTTTGATAAAATTTGTGTCTTAACAGTATGGAACATTCGGTGAGCGCCTAAGCCCCCCCCCCCCCCCCCCGGGGCCTCTTGTTTCATAATCCAGTGTAAAATAGTATTTACAAAACCTGTTGATTTCTATGACAAAAGAGGTAAGCTTTCTTTTCTGACAAAACCTGTCGATTTGTATTACAAAGCACGTGGTCTCAGTTTATGACAAAACCTGGCGATTTCATTGCAAAAGCGGTACGCTATGACAAAACCTGACAATTTCTATTGCAAAAGTGGGAGCTATGACAACAGTCGTCAGTTATGACAAAAATGGGCGTGACAGCTACTTCAATGACTGCATCGGCAACAGTCAGAGTTTACCGACACAAACATAACAGATCTCTGCAAAATTATGTACCTGCCTCACAAACACCATCTGCCCCCCCCCCCCCACCCCCCCCCCCCCCCGCGTCCATCCGTGGAGCTTTATTCTGTACACACTGCATCCAACTCCCCCAGCAGGTGTAGCGTCTTGCCCCACGCCCCCAATCCTGTCTTCATGCATCAACTTTGAGTTCGCTGACTAACATTACCCATCATGTTCACTTCCAACATCACGCACAGAGATAACAAGGCCTCATACGTATTGCACAACCATAGGTGTTCGCTCGTGAAGTATTGAGGATAGGCATCTGGCTGCGAGGACCTTTACTCGTTATATTATTATTGTGGGCTCTTTGGTGGTTGTGGTGGAGGTAACATCTGGGTTCTGCGCCCACTTGGATTGAAATGATCATTCCCACCACCCAACCAGGATTGTTTTTATATGTCAATATTTTGTCGCCCACTACTTATGGCAGCACTGATTTCTTAACCCTTTACCTAACACGAAAAGCAGACGACAGTTGGAAACAAAATTCTTGAATAATCATTTTTTTGCGTCAAAACGTAGCTTATATGACCCCTCATTGGAACGATCTTAACGAGCTCGTTCCAATGAAGGGACATAAGCTATATTTTGAGACTAAAATTTAAAAAATAATGAAAACTGAATGGTAATTTTGTGAGTAGCGCTGGCCGGTTTTGATCGTTACAATGGGTAAAGGGTTAAGTCGGGCGGAGTGCTTGACGAATCTTAATTTCAGGTATATGTGTGTGGGGGGTGGGGACGAGGTTTATATAATTCCCGGCGGTTGTGGGCTTTCCAGCAGCATGCGATTGGTGTGAGTCCAGCCCAGTGTCACTCCTGATGTGTCTTAGTGGAGTTTGTTTGGAAGAAATCCATATGCACTGGAACATTGCATACGGAAACCACCCAGGTGACTCAAAAACACTGTTTTGCCCCAATAACATGAAATATTAGAATATCAACCAATTATCACTGTAGAACGGTCGGGGTGGTACTTGCTTGCTTAGATGGTCACATCGCGGTGGTTTTGACGTGTCATGTGGTATTTTTTCCACCTGCTGCGAATGACAACACCGATTTCTGCCCAAATCTAAATTTTAGGGAGAATGTTAAATGATTTCGCAACTTTTCGGCATTTTAAGTATGTTAGCAACACGAACTTAGCGTAGGTGAAACCTATTATATATATAATTCCTGCAGTTTTTAATGGACATTTTGTTGGCGAAATCAATATGCATTTGGACACCCACAACTCGAATCAAAAATACGCCGTATTTTGCGTCCATAATTTGAAAATACACCGCATTTTGCGTCCATAGTTTGAAAAGAGTGGAATACCAACCGATTATCAGAGATTAGCGGTTGAAAGGGTGCAGCTGTGTTCAAAGGATCACCTCAAAGGGATTTTGGAATAACATTCGTGTGTTTCCAATCACTTCCCTGGTTTGTGGGTCACCATGCATATATTGTGGATTTTAAAAATAAATTTTGGAAATGAAAAGTGGAATATCTCGGAAAGCTGACACAGGAATTTAGGGTAAGTAAACACCTAACGGCAGCCAGAAATTCAGCTTTAGCATATTCATTTCTGCCAGAATCCTTATTTTTCGTCCAATGTTCCTGGACGACAAGTTAACTCTCAAAATCTATCTCCACCACAAAGACATTTTTCTCATAGAAAGCGCAACTTAGGCCTATATACTCTAAATGTTCCCTGAGGTGCTACAGTAGAGATGGGCAGTATTGGAATGTTGAGTTCGGTATCGGTTTGGGTATTTTAGGGTGGGGAGGTGGGACCTCGGTATCAGTTCGGCATTCGGAATCTGACTTGACTGAAATTTGCTGATAATACCAAAGAGGAATTCACATCAGGAAAAACAGAAAAAGTTATTGTTGTATCATTCTACCACAATCTATAAATGGCACTGGCAGTGAACTCAACAGTGGCATTCTTTTACGACCACAAATCATATCTACAGTAATTTTGTGACTTGTTCTAAACGCACCTTAATGTTTAAAGACCTATTTCAGGCTTTTGCGATCTCAGGGCATGTGCCCCGGCCATGTCTTCTTTAGGAGGTCCTGCTGACAATAGACAAAACCTGGCCAGTGATTTCTAGTCAAGTTTTGGCTGTCTTAACAGGCAGCCAAGACTTGACTAGAAATCACTGCTAAGCAATTGGAAATGCAAGTGAAAATATACAAGTTGTAGTCTGGTGGGAATTCAGGACAGTTGCCCAGTCCATTGAGGGTTAACAAAATTGAAAGGAAAATCAGCCACTTCTTTCATGAAAATGAACCTTTCAACTGTTATCAAGCCTCAACAGGAACTTATAAATAGCGAATGTAGGAAAGTTCGGTTTTTCGGTATATTGCCCATCTCTATGCGCACAGTTAATCTTTTCTGTGTTCCCCACATTTGGAATTATTCAGTGTTTTGATTCTCCCGAAAAGTTGGAAAATTCGAGATATAACAGTTTGGAAGCCCGCAGACAATATGCATAACACATAATGTACCTCGTGTCCCTTATATTACAGTACTTACCCCTTTATCTTGTTCAGTCTATAGATACAAGATCCAGTTTGCATTACCAAACGTTTGACTTCCCCGGCATCAAACAAGATTTCGTGTTTACTTTGAGGTAATGAACGTTATCAGCACTTTAACTGTAATGTTGAAACTTGATAACAAATTTGCAATGTTTACAGGGGGAATAATGTCAATTGAAGACATTGTAACCACATTTTTAACCTTTTCTCCTTTGTCCGTTTAACATTTACGCGATTAACCTGGGCGTTAGAAGGCTAACTGAAGTGTGTCGGGATATAAGTGGGGTGGACTGAAGGGGTGTGGGCAAAATGTATAAACATATTTCTTCCTTCACTTTCTTTCATCTCATGCTGTGTTTTCTCAATGTTGAATGATCAGGGTCTTCCCTGGAGGATAAAATAGCTGTTTGTGCTAAAGGAAAAGTCCCGCGTACTTTATAAAGACTTAAATATACTGAAAGTGAACAAAAATGTAGGATGGGAATACATGAGCCCGTTTTGGGGATTTCATGTGTGAATATATAAAAAGTTGACGTTTTTTAGGAACTCTTCCACCTCATCCCCGTGACCACATCGCTGCGATTAACTCGTTTTGAAGTTCTAAAGTTCACAACTAATATTTTACCCCAGACAACGAAAAGAAATAAAAACAAAAACGATAACATATGTCCAGGATTGGCGTAAGCGGTGGCAGGGTTTTACAGCTCCACTGAAGTTAAGCACACTCCCATCCTCATTTTTCTCTTCCCTTTCTGCCATCAAAACATAACTTTGACCTCTCATTTTAACAAACACGTCTAGCTCGTTCCAGGGAGAGGTCACAAGCTTGTCTTGGTGGCAAAATAAACAATTTTGCTTGTTCCAAAAATAGCTTTCTTAGTGTTGTCTACTGCTCATGTTGGAATAGCGGTTCTTCTTTGGTTAGCGCATTGGACTTCAGATCGAAAAGGTGGACTACGTTGTGTGCTTGGCCAAGAAACTTGATCCTGACTGCCCATCTGGTACAACGGTGTGTCGACTGCTGGGAGCATGGTCTAGTCTTGTACAGGGGCGGCGGAACGATTTTCAAAGTGTGGGGGCTGGATCGGGCGATGGATGGTCGTCGGTATGAAAATTTTAAATTCGAGGGTCCCAAAACCTCCTTTTCCATGCATCTGAGCGGATAATTTGAGATTTTTCAGGAGATGTATTTGAAAGATTTCACATTTTGAGAGCCGTTAAAAACGTCGGTAAAGCATACAGGTGAGGTCTATTTATCAGCTTTGGTCGTAATGACCAAAGCTGATAAATAGACCTCACCTGTATGCTTTACCAGACGTTAACAGCAATTATACTGTCTGTGAATTATCTTGTCTGGGGTGGATTGGAACATGTATGTCTGTAAGATTACGATCTATTTCAGTTAACCGATTTTTTAACAGACTGTATACATTTTAGCGTTTGCTGCCATTACTGCAAAAAATTATCCAAAATCCATTGAAACTGAGAGTTCGAGAGAAACATAGCTGGCGAAAATATGGGGGGGGGGGGGGGGGCTCTGGATCCGCCCCTTCTTTCACCAGTCACTGGTTGTGTTAAAATATACGCATACAAAAAACATGGCCCGGCAAAAAAAGGGGTGGGAATGAAGCCCCCACCCCCCACCCCGGTTCCGCGGCCCCTGTTGTACAAGCGCACAGCGTGCCGATGGTACACACGAGTGGTATAGCTCGCACACTTAAACCGATTTTGGGGTGAGGAAGAGGGGCGTAATAATCATGTGATCGAGTTAGTTCATGTGGTGTTGTTATGGTAGCCAATGCGATCGGCCATGATGTGACGGCATTGCAATTGTCATGCGTGGAGCCAGTGCGCACGTGCCACACGTGTTGTTAGGGTGATGTGTTTCATTTTGGACACCGAAGACCGTCATCCTGGTTTCTATTGTGGCAGGTGATTGTTAAAAACCTGAAATGCTTCTAATATGACGGCGATGTGTTCGGATGGTGTGGTCGGTTCAAGAGGGTAAATCTTATCATCCAAATGAACCTGACAATTTCCGCAAACTTCCGGAATCCCCGTTTGTTCATTCCAAATTTAATGTCATGTGTGCAATATGAGCTCCTAAGGTTTCTAATAGGAAGGAGTGAGTTCAGGCGGTATGTTCTACTGTGTAAGATTCTTCTAATTACCACAAGCAGCCATATACAACTGTCTAAAAGTACCGAAACTGACTAACGATTTCTACCTATTCCAAACTATGTCTGTTTGTCTAGCTAGGATTCATCCAAAATCCTCGTTTTTCATTCGTACCTTGACTATCACGTACTGCTGTAGGACTTTGTATCCTTCAACAGGTCTGTCCAGTTGGCCCGTGGTGTGCTAGATTAAAGAAGAAGCCCCCTAAACTCTGAGAAGAATCGGTGTTTTGTTGCTATTTTAGCTCTTTGGCCCACACTCCTTAGTTTTGAACACGGGTTTACTTCTGTTTGTATGGTTCAGGAGTACTCTGATAGGGTGGAATAACCTACCACTCGGAATAGTTTACACCCAGGCCTTGTCTAGTGTTGAGTATTACTACCACTGATACAGAACCACAGAAGTACCACAATAACGTTTCTTTTCTGTCATCCTAACTACTGGTGAAAGTAGTACTGGCTTCTAACCCTACTATCGTCGTCACTTGCTTCTTCTACCATTGCTCCTACCCACTGCAATACTAACCGCTAGCAGTACACATCCTAGTTTGTATCGTTATCGGTGATGTGGTTGGCTTACTCTATAACCGAGTACCGACAAGCGCTAAATGGCAGCAATTTGCTCCTGGACTCTTTGACCCATCTAGATATTTGAGGATGCATCGACATGTCTTATATACAGTATCCAGCTCCTTTATGGCTCCTATGTGTGTCTTAGGTCATATGCAGCTCCTGGACCCTATATGGCTTCCAGCTCCTATAGGTTCCTACATAGCGCCTAGATTATCTCATAGCCTCCGTGGCTCCGAGACAACTGCTAATGATTTGTTCAGGGTTATATTTATCTATCATATGGCCAACCTCCACTGTCTCCCTCCAGTTCTATAGTTTTCTGCCACCACTGCTGTCGGAACCCACCATTACTGCGATGAGGCACAATCGCTACAACAAATAGTACTGCTATAGGATTGTGCCTTGGTTAACGCCCACTTCCTTACTTTAAGGCCTCTTTTAACTTTGCCTGTGTTTGTCACGAACCACAGTTCCCTGCCACTGCTCTTGGTTCTCAACAATACTCTTTCCTCCAGTCTTATCACTGGCTTTCAGTACAACTGTCGCCTGTCCATTCACTACTATCTGCTATTACTAGTGTTCCCTGGTATACAAGTGTACTGATTACCATATATCTATCCCCTTTACTGTCTCTAATTAGTAGTACTGCCAATGCCTTCTAACCCTACTTCTACTTTCCTCCCCACTACACTATCTCTGATCACTACAACAGCCCTTTGATTACAATTGTCTTCTGCCCCTGCCATCCCTCTCATGTTCTCCTGGTAGAAGTTCTGCCAGTAGGACTACCCGTACGTATAGGGACACATCTTCCCCATAGACTCTATACAAAACCCGCTATCTTGTTTTGTGGAGGGATTTTTTTTAGAGGATTTACCAAAATGCTGTATACAAATCCGCCAGTAATGTCTCTTACCTAGGAAAGGGCTTTTGTTCTAGGACAATGGCCTATTGTTCTATTATTTTCCTGCTGTTTGCATATTGTGTGGGATTTCTATGGGGCTTTGACACCATTGCAGGGTTGACTTTCTAAGTCCTATTTATCAGTATCGATTTTTATTAAAAGATCACTAATTTCCCCACTACAGAACGCTTATTTAACCCTCTACCTAACGTAACGACCAAAACAGGCCAGCGCTATTCTCAGAAATCGCCATTAATTTTCATTATATTTTCATTTTTTTGTCTCAAAAACATAGCTTATGACCCCTCTTTGGGACGACTTCGTCCTAACCTATGTCCTTGAGACAAAAAATGAAAAAAATGAGTTATTCAAGAATTTTGTTTGCAAGTGTCGGCTGTTTTTCATGTTACGTAAAGGGTTAAAAAGCCCTATTATCGATTGCGAGTAATTATTAATTTTCAACACTAAGAATTGCATACGTTTTTGTGAAATCATTGAAATACAGTTTATGTGCAATAAACAAAGTGCCTTACAATAAAAAAGTATTGTCTACTCCAATAGGTCTCACGGTAATTAGTAAATGAATGCATTCAGCGCATGTGATCAGTGCAGCGACTCTTCTATCGATATTCAATACGCTAACCAGGGACGACCCCTCGTTGCCAAGTGTCAGAGGCTGAATACGATAAAAGTTAGAAAATCATTGATTTTTTTATTGTCAGGAAAAAATAAAATTGCAAAACATGAATTGGGAATTATTGCATAGCTTATCATACTTGGGGGTCTGTCAAGAGTTTGAAAGTGAGATGCGCCACAGTGGTTACTTCCCTTGATAGACAAAGACTGACATTTCACTGTGAACAGGAATGGCAAGTTCCCGTGTCGTTCTTAAACCATACAGGGTTGTGATGAATAGCTCTCAAGGGTTCGTTCAATACTGCCCCATGAACGCCATAAAATGGAAGGTGCCTTTCCCTAACTTGTTGAGGTGGAGGGGTACACTGAACTAGCGTGATATTAAGATCTAGCATTCGGGGATGTGCTCCCTTCAGTGGGTATGCTCTCGGATTTTCCGGGGGTCTAAATAGTGCAATAGCTCATATAGGGCTTCTCTCCTGTAGGGGTCGTGTTCCTGGGCCCATCAGGTGCCCCCTAATAACGGGATACTGTCTCATGTAGGATTTCTTCCCCGTGGAACGTGCTCCTGGGTCTTCAATGGAGCCTAATAGCGCGCTGATATTAGTACATCCATCTGGCTTATGGGGAGTTTTGTATACAAAGTACTCATGTAGGGCGCTGCCTTTTTATTGGATATGTCCAGTAACATCATTTAGGTCATGAAGGAGGGCCGCCCCACGTCCTCCTTCTCCCCCTCCCCCCTCCTTCTCTCTTCCCCATCCTCACGAATCTAATGCGATATTTAGAGGCCAATCCAACATTAAACTGTAGTAAATAGACACTCCCTTGGGTTCTCATGGTGAAATCTGATTCTGACAACGACCTTGCCCTCTTGTTCTATGTAATAACATAGGTAAATGTCTATGTATAGGGTCCCCTGTCCATTTAGATGTCACGTGCCCTTTCCTGGATTGGGGGAGGTACTCCAATCAGTTGTGTGTTCCCGGGTGTTCCGGGGTCCTAATAGCGCGATATCCCATGATATAGGGCTTCTCTCCTGTAGGTGCATGCTCCTGGGCTAATCACGTGCCCCGTAATAACGGGATACTGTCTCATGTAAGATTTCTTCCCTTTGGAACGTATTCCTGGGTCTTTATGGGATCTCATAGCGCACTGATATTAGTACATTCCTATGGTATACAGGGTACTCAAGTGGAGCACTGCCTTTTATTGGACATGTCCAATAGCATCATTTATGCAATGAAAAGGAGGGCCTGGCCCTCCGATGCCTGACAGTTTATAGCCTCCAATAGAGCATTGAGCCATACCCTGTACAAAGACTTCTCAATAGTGCTGCTGTGGTGAGGGTATCCAACGCCATAGGGACCCCACCATGGACACAAAGACCAATATTTTCATCGCCATTGCCACTTTTACTACGGCCTGGGCCCGATTGAAACTCTATGACCTATTGGATCATTTAGGCAAGTGCATCTCTTATTATGACATCGACTTTGTATTTACGTGTCGAAACCTGGTGGTCCCAAAGTTGAATGTAGGGATTACTTTGGAGAACTGACTGGCAAACTGAATGGTGATCACATCACAAATTTTATTTCTGTGGGTCCCAAGAACTGTGCATTTAAAACAAGCTTATAAGAAGCATGCAAAATAAGGGGTTTCAGTCTGAATTTTACCAACAGCCAAAGACTGAATAAAATATCCACGAGAGATCTAGTCATCAAAGAGAGAAACTGATTATCAGCGGCGGTGGTGGTTGTGTGGTGGGGTGATGGTGGTGGTGGTGATTTTTGGTGGTGGTGGTGGCGGCGGTGGATAGTGGTGGTGGTGGTGGTGGTGGTGGTGGTGGTGGTGGTTTGTTGATGGTGGTGGTGGTGGTGTGACCTTTATGGCCCTAGCGCCTATATGGACCCCAGATTATAAGCTTCATGCTTCCTAGTTTCCATATGACGTTAGGCCATAACTTTCATGTCTATTATCTTTTCTATGGTTCCTATTTCCTTTACCATGGTATTTATGTCTTCTAGAATCCATTCCAGGCTTTTGAGTGTACTATAGGAGATTGAATGAAGGAAGTGGTTGTTGGTGTAGTAGTTGTTGGTGTAGTTGTTACAGTGGTTGCTGCCAGTGTCGTTGTTGTAGTAGATGGTTTACTCAATGTAGTGGTTGGTGGTATTTTCCTGGTTGTTGGTTGGGGTTATAGTTGTTGGTGTACTAGTTGTAGTGGTTGTTGCTGTAGTTGGGGTTATTGGTGTTGCATTAATTGGTGTAGTAATTGTTGCTGTAGCATTTGTGATGGTTGGTGTTTTAGTAGTAAGTGTAGTAATTATTGTTGTAGTAGTTGTAGTGGTTGGTATTGTAGATGTGGTGGTTGGTGTTGTAGTTATGGTGGTTGGTGTTGTAGTGGTTGGTATAATAGTTGTTGGTGAAGTAGAGGTGGTTGCCATGGTAATCATTTTCCGTGTTGCCATTGTTATTGTTATAGATGAGGTATTGGTATTATATGTGTAGTGCGTGTGATGGTTGATTTAGTTTAGTATTTTTTGATAAATAGTATTTTGGTGTTGTAAAGGTTGATGTAGATATGACAGAGAGTAGTTGTTGATGTAGTAGATGCTGATGTTACCAATGCTGATGTTGCCAATGCTTGGTGGTGAAGTAGTTGGTGTAGTATTTTGTTAGCCTTGTTGATGTTGGTATTGCTGTTGCTGATGTAGTAGTTGTTGGTGTTGTCGGGGTTGGTATACTAGTTGTTGGGGCTTAAAGTAGTTGGTGTAGTAGTTGGTGTAGTAGTGGCTATTGGTGTTGTCAATCACCAATGTAGCATTTTGTTCGTCATGTCGAGGTTAGTGTTGCTGTCCTGTCGAGTTTGGTGTAATAATTGTTGGGGATATAGCAGTTAGTCTAGTAGTTGTTGTAGTAGTGGTTGTTGGGTAATAGTGGTTGTCATGCTAGTCATACTGATTGCAGAGTAGTGGTTACACAATTGAGTTTGTTGGTAGCGTGTATTATTTATTTGATTAATAGTTGTTGGTGTTGTGATGGTTGGTGTAGTAGTGGTTGGTTTAGTACTTGTAGTGGTTGGTATAGTAGTTGTATTGGTTGGAGTACTACCCATTGTATTAAAGTGATCATTGTAGTAGATGTTGTGTTGTAGTGTTGTATTATAGTGGTTGGTACTGTAACAGTTAAAGCGATTGCAGTACTGGCTGTTGGCATTGAAGTAGGTGGTATAATACTTGCTGGTGCAGAACATAGGTATAGTGATTGGTGTAGTAGTTAAATGGTTGGTGTTCTAGTTGTTAGTATTATCAAGGTTGCTTTTGTAGTAGCTGTTGTAGTAGTTATTGGTGTGGTATCTGTGGTGGTTGGTGTTGAAGTAGTGATAGAGTAGTGGATGCAGTAATAGTTGTTGGTGTCATAGTTTGAGGGTGGTGTTGTAGTGGTTGAGTCACAGAAGTTGTTGGAATAGGCCATAGTAATTGTAGTTCCAGTTGTTCGTGTTGTAGTGGGTGTAGTAGTAGGAGTGTTGTAGTTGGTGTAGTAGTTAATGGTGTTTATGTTGTAGCATCATTTGTTGTAGTAGTAACAATGATTTGTGTACTTGTTGCTGGGAGTTGTGGATGTTGGTGTAGTAGTTGTTGGTCTAAAAGTTGTAGCAGTTGGTATGTTGTGGTTGTTGATGTTGCCCGGGTAGGTGCTATAGTGGGTGGTGTAGTAGTTCTTGATGTAGTCCTTGTGCCTGACATAGTAGTGGTACTTGGCGCTGCTTGTGAAGAGGTTATTAGTGCAGTAGTTCCAGTGGCTGTTACAGTGAGTGGTCTAATAGTTCTAGAAGTCATAGTCTTTGTCTTGGAAGTTGCAGTTGTTGCTGTCGTTCTAGGTGTAAGGATTTGCATTTAGTTGTTGTTGTTGTCAACATTGGTGTTGTCAATGGTGGTGTAGTGGTTGTTAGTACAGTAGTTGTGGACTTTGGTATAGTACATGTGATTGGAGCTGTAGGTATAATGGTCGGTGAAGCAGTTGTTGCTGTTGCCATTATTGTGTCAAAGTAGGTGGGTGGTTTAAATAGATGTTGGTGTTGTCAAGGTTGGTGGAGTAGTGGTTGTGGTAGTTCTAAAAGTTGGTGTGGTTGGTGTGTAGTTGTTGGTGTAATAGTTCTTAATAATAGGAGTTCTAGCATGTTTTGTTGTAGTGGTTAGTTGATATTGTCAGTGTTGGTGTTGTAGTCGCCATGTTATCGGTGTTGTTGCCATAGTGGCTGTTGTAGTTGTTATAGTGGTTGATGTACAAGCTGTTACTGTTGTATTGGTTGGTATAGTAGCTGTTGATTTTGTATGATTTTTATACTAGTTTGTGGTGTGGTAGAGTCCTTGATGAAGTAGTTTTTGGTATTAACGAGGTTTGTATAGCGGTTGTCATAATAGTTATTTGTTTAGTTGTGGTGGTTAGTGTGGTAGTTGTAGTGGTAGTTGTAGTAGTAGTTGTACTGGTTGGAGTAGTAGTTGTTGGAACTGGTGTAGATGAGACTGTTGGTAGTTTCTGTTGGTGTGATGAATGTTGGTGTAGTAGTTGTAGTGGTTGTTGTTGAAGTACAATGTTTGGTGTTGTAATTGTTAATTTTGTCAGTGTTGGTGTTGTCACAGTTGGCATTGTAGTGGATGCTGGCGAGTTATTAGTGTTGCCGGGCTTGATGTTGAAGTAGTTGGCGTAGTAGATGTTGGTGTTGTGAAGGTTCATGTAGTAGTGGTTGCTGTAGTAGTTGTTGTTGGTATTCATATTGTTGGTGAGGTAGTCGTCGTGATGGTGAACTGATTTATGATAGTGTTGTCACGGTTGTTGATGTAGTTGGGGATGTTTGGTGCAGTAGATGTAATGCTTGTTGTAGTTGTTGGTTTGGTAGTTGTTGGTGTGGTAGTTATAGCAGTTGTAGTAATTGTTCTAGTAGTTGTTAATGTTGTAATAGTTGGTGTAGTAGTTGCAAGGGTCGTTATGGTTGGAATGAAGTTACAGTAGTCAATGCATAAGTGTATAAGTTGCCTTTAGTTTCAGTGGTTGTTGTTGTAGTTGAGATTGTTAGTGTTGTGGTTGTTGGTGTTGTGGTAGTTTATCTAGTCGCTGTTGATATAGTCGTTGTGGTGGTTGTGTTGTAGTGGTTGGTGCAGTAATTGTGTTTGTTGATGTTGTATGGTTGGTAGTGTTGATGTTGTTGCTGCAGTGATTGGTGCAGTAGTAGATCGAGTTGTCAAGGTGAGTGTAGCGTAGGTTGATGTACTAGTTGCTGGTGTTTGGTGTTGTAGTAATAGGGATTGTGTATAATGGCTCGTAGTGCTTTCGTGGTTTTTGGTTGTAGTTGTTGGTGTTATTAACGATGTTGTAGTAGCTGTTGGTATAGTAGTCGCGAATGTTAGTGCTGTAGGTGTAGAAGTGGTTGATGTTGTGTTGTCATTGGCTTAGCAGCAGTTGGTGTTGTGGTGATTGGTCCAATAATTGTGGTTGCTGGTGTAGTAGTGTTTGTGTTGAAGTTGTAGTAATGTTGCTGTTGCTGTGGTTTTGATTATGGTGATTTATGAATTAGCTGTAGTGGTTGTTGTCTGAGTTGTGGTAATTGGGTTAGTAGTCATCATGGTGGTATTATAGTGGTTGGTGTTGTAGTTGAAATTGACGCTGTAGTAATTGTCAATGGTGGTATTGTAGTGTTCATATAATAGAGGATGGTGTAGTAGTTGGTTTCGTAGTAGTAGTGGTTGCTGCTGCCGTGGTGCGTCCTAGCCGATGGTGTTGTAGGTTCCAGTGTTTGGTGTAATAGTTATAGAGTATGTGCATAGGTGTTGTAGTTGTTGGTATGGTAGTTATATTGTTTGGTGTTATAGTTAAAGTGGTTGGTGTTGGAGTTGATGTTGTAGTAGTGGTAGGTATAGTAGTTGTCTGGAGGGTGTAGTAAGGGTTGATGTAATATTTATGATTGCTAATGTAGTTGTTAGAGTGGTTTGTGTTGCAGTTGTAATAGTAATTGTAGTGACTGGGTTAGTTGTTGTCATTGTTAGTGTACTAGCTGGTGTTGCTGTGGTTGATGACTTGATGTAGTAGTTGGTGTAGCAGTTACAGTTGTTAGTACAGAAGGGCTGTTCTCCTCGAAGTGAGGTGCTTTCCAGACTGTGCGTGATATCATTTGTAGTGTCAAATCGCAATGAATCAGTGGAAATAGTATGTTGTCAAGGTGTCATATGGTGTAACTTCCTAGCTATAGTTCAAGGCCTTTCAACACATACCTCCACAAGCACTACACCAACAACTCCTACACCAACTACCACAACACTAACCTTGTCAGCACCAACAACTAGTACACCAACCACTATAATTACTACACCAGTCACTACAGCTACTAAAGGAACCACTTCCAAGTTC
The DNA here is from genome assembly GCA_031216915.1 of Pictodentalium vernedei. NCBI lineage: Eukaryota > Metazoa > Mollusca > Scaphopoda > Dentaliida > Dentaliidae > Pictodentalium > Pictodentalium vernedei. The sequence continues at coordinate 302,770,609 of CM062289.1, forward strand.
TGCACCAACAATTATTATACCACCAACTTCAATACCAACCGTCAGTACTGCAGCCACTTCAACTACTGCAGTACCAGCCACTATGGCAAACACTACAACACAATATCTACTACATTGTCCATTTCAGTACCAACAGATAGCACTCCATCCACCACATCGATGACGCCAACTCCACGTACTACACCAACCACTACTACACTAACAATCACAACACTAACAACTATTAATCACATATATATTGTACTCTGCCAACCACTTCAACAACTATAACACCTACTACACCAACAAACTCTACTACACAACCACTACTTCACAATCAGCTTGACTACCGTGGTAACTACTGCTACCACAACAGTCACCGTTACAACAACTACTACACTAACTACTATAACCCCAACTACTAGTTCAACAACCTAGACCAACATTTGCAACAACTGCTACGCCAGTAACTGCAACACCAACCTCGACAACATCAACAAAAGGATACATCGATTACTGCAGCACCAGCATTAATAACACCAACAACCACTATTAAGCCGACAATTATAACCCCAACAACCAGTATACCAATCGTGACATAACCAGTAGCTACTACACCAGTAACTGCACCACTAACCTCCACAAGATCAACAAAATACTACATCCACTACTGCAGCACCAGCATTTATTACACCCACCACCATCATAACTGCATCAGCAATTACTACATCAACAGCTACAACACCAACAATCTCAACTACAGCAACAACTACTACACCTGCAACCACTACCCCAACAAGTACCATATAAATTCCATCAATAACTAGGACAATATCACCAACAACTACATTGACTAACCAACCACTACAGCTACGACACCAACAAATATCACAGTAATCCCTAGAACTACTACACCAACAACTACTACACCAAAAACCTCTTCCTCCATTCCCCTATGGTACTCCACAAAAGCCTAGAATGAATTCTAAATAGGAGATGGGAGTCATATAGTGGTTACGGGACGTGAAGGTTGTGGCCTAAGGTCATAGCTTTTGATCTCGGAACCACATAGGCGGTTGGAGCCATAAAGGCTGTTGTCCGTTAACCAAATAGGATCTAGGAACCATAACGCTTATATTTGGGACCATATAGGATCTAGGAGGTGTATAGCGACAATAAAGGAATCACTTAGGAGTCATGTGGGAGATAGGGGCTACATAGGAGCCATATATAAGATATGACCCAGAAAGGAGCTATGAGTCATATAGGAGCCATGAGGGTCATGGTCTATGGTTGTATATGCGCCATATGGGAGCTAGGGCCATATAGGCGGTAGACTGCATATAGCTGCCGTATGCTATGGTCTACGATACCAAGAACAGGGGCTGGGGTAGGTAGGATATATTTAGGTTACCGCCGGATAGAAGAATGTTAACTTTCGAAGAAGTTTTGGAGTCCGTTTGGAAATGTTTTGGAAGTTATCTGTCGTTTCCGGTAATTCTCATACCCAAGATGTGAGTTCTCACTAGAAGCAAAACATAAGACTAGGGACTACGGGTAATGCGTAGCAACTTAGCAAATGGTATGGTGGCAGTGGTGAGGCCATAAGCATCAGTAGAAATAGAAGACTGAAGAACCGGGTGAAAACAGTAGAGCTAATATTAGGGCCAGAAGACAATAATAGCCGTAGGGACTATGGTAGTCATCATAGAGAGTGTATTGGAGTAGAAAGTAGCAGTTATTGGCATCACGAATTCTAGAAGACTGTGCGAGGGTTGGGCGATTGTATGAGTGCACATGTCGACCAGGGGTGATAAGACTAGAAGAAGCAGCGATAAGTCAGTTGACAGGAGTCAGGTGTACAAGAAGCGAATGATGGGAGTGTGGAGAAGGGTATTGGTAAGGGCCAGTAGTGGTGGTAGTGGCAAAGCAAATAATAGATTAATAGTGGAGAGTCGATAGCAGAGGCTGAAGACTATTATAGCCAAAGGAGCTGCAGTATTGATCAGATATAGTGTAGTGTGGTAGAAAGTTGAAGCAGGGTTAAAAGGCAGTGGTAGTACTACTACTAGGCGACAGTAATTGTGACAGATGGTAGTCAGTGCACTTGTATATCAGGGATGGGAAGACTAGTAATAGCAGACAGTAGTGAATGGACAGTCGACAGTTCTACTGGAAACAGTGATGAGACTAAAGGTTGTTAAATGCTAAGGGGGTGGTAGAAAACTGGTATTAGGCAAACACAGGCACAGTAAAAGCAGGCTATAATACATGGAAGTGGGCGCTAGATAAGGCTCACTGCTGTAGTATTACTATTTGTATTAGCGATCGCACCTCTCTATCGTAATGGTGGGTTTCGACAGTAGTGGTAGTAGAAAACTATAGTACTGAAGGACAGTAAAAACTGAACATAGGACAGATAGTGATTTTAGCAGCATTTGTCTAGGAGCCATGAAGGCTAGGAGCTAAAAAGAAACCTATAGAAACTGGGAGTCATATAGGATCTTGGAGTTGGGAGCCATAAGGAGCCAGGAGCTGCATAGGAGATCCAGGTGAGTCAAAGAGTTACAGGAGCAGCTGGGTTTATCGCTTATCCATTGTTGCTATTTAGCTCTCATGAATTTCGGTTATAGAGTAAGCCAACCCCATCAACGATAATGATGCAAACTGGGATCTCTACTGGTAGCGGTTAGTATTGCTTTTCACAATGTATGATATGTTTTTTTCATTATATGATGCGACTTTTGTGAAGGTTCTTATTGGTCAACTGTTAATGCAGATTTTAAGGGCACATATGCTTCTAATACGTATTTCCGCAATTATCATTCGGTGGGTATGATGTTTTCTGTAGGATGGAGAGATTGTTGATGCAGATCAGTGATGCTTTCCTAAATTAAGGAGTGGATGAACAGCCCGTGTCGCGCGTTGGCCATAGCTTCGAGTTCAGTGCTCGACCCGAACGGACGCTCAACTCGCAGCAATGGTGGACGCGTGATGCGCCCTTGAGGAAAGCCCGAGAGGGAGTGCCCCCTTAGGTACAGGAGCATCTGGGGCTTCATCGTGAGGAATATTGTTAACTTAAGCACCAAAAACTCTTCAAAAGAAGTGGGTATTGTATCCTTGCGGTGTTGCACGAGTTACACATAGCAAAAATAGGTTTATGGGTGAGTGCTCTCTCTGTTGGTTATTCGTGAAGATGAGGCCATTCCAGGTTTTGAAATTATACGGGAACGGCGTCCCCACTCAAATAAGGGAACGTTGTTTCCCCGTGTCCCTCAGGAAAGTATAACTGATGTAGATGTAAAATGAGTGTTGGTGCTTTTGAAATAATGTGTTGAATCCTTATTACTCGACAGGAAACGTGTTTGTCTTGAAACGTATCAGGCTTTGACTTGCGTAATGGTGGCAATGGTGGAAACATGGTTTAGTGGCTTGGATATCCATTTCCACCATCTTCACCTAACCCCTGTGAGTGCATGTTGATTTCTTGGAGATTTGTACTTTGCCCTTTGTCTGTGTGTATTGTTGTTTGTGAATAGCGACCATCACCCTGTTTTTCCTCTGTCAACCATGTATATGGATGGCGTTTCTTCCAGAATCTTCTCGAGGTGTAGTCGTCTATTGTAGCCAGATAAAGAAGATATTTATACTGCGTATAGTTGTTGTAAAAACAGCTATTACCATAGTAGTTTGTGAATGGTGGCTGTTACCATTGTTCTTTGTGAATAGTGGCTTTTACGCTAGGTGTTTTATATAATGACAGTTTCAGTACTTTCCTTGAAGTAAACAGTATGGCACCTCAAACGTAGATATCAAACGAATCAAGGTAAGTAAATATTTTTATGCCCAAAAGCAAGATCTTCGTATGGAAGTATTGTGACCACAAGCATCGTATAAAGAATTAAGGCAACTTCCTTCAAAACTAGGGATGAATTCAAAGCGTCTGCCTCTGGATGGGCATTGCGTGTCATGCTATGGTGCGATGTCTGACACGACGAGAGATGGGCGGTATTGGAATTTTGAGTTCGTTGTCGATTTCGATATTTTAGGGTTGTATACCTCGGTATTGGCTCGGTATTCGGCATCTGACTTGACTGAGATTTGCTGGTAGTACCAACGCGGGATTCACATTAGGAAAACAGAATAAGTTGTATCATTCTATCACAACGCTTTGAATGCTATTGCCAATGAGCTCACAGTGCATTCTTTTACGACCACAAGTCATACCTACCGTAATTTTGTGACTTGTTCTAAACGCACCTTAACGTCTAAAGACCTATTTCAGGCTATTGCGAATCTCAGGTCGTGTGCTCTGGCTCATGCTATCTTTAGGAGGTCCTGCTCACAACTGACAAATCATCTGGGAAGTGATTTCCAGTCAGGTTTTGAGCCAATAATTGACCTGAAATCACTACTAAACAATTGGACATGTACAGGTTGTAGTCTAGTGAGAATTCAGGACAGTTGCCCAGGCTGAGTGTTAACCCTTTACCCAACGTAACGGCCAAAACCGGCCAGCGCTATTCTCAAAAATCGCCAATTAATTTTCAAAATATTTTCATTTTTTGTCTCAAAAACATAGGTTATGACCCCTCGTTGGAACGAGCTCGTCGAGCTCGTTCCAACGAGGGGTCATAACCTATGTTTTTGAGACAAAAAATGAAAAAATTTAGTTATTCAAGAATTTTTTTTGCAAGTGTCGTCTGCTTTTCATGTTAGGTAAAGGGTTAACAAAACTGAAAAGAAAATCAGTCACTTCTTTCATGAAAATTAACCTTTCAACTGTTATCAAGCCTCTATAGGAACTTATGAATAGCGAATATAGGAAACTTTGAAAATTCAGATGGTTTCGGTATTCAACGATTGGTTCGGTTCGGTTTTTCGGTATCCCCATGATATCGGTTCGGTTTTTCAGTATATTGCCCATCTATAGACACGACTAATGGCCCTTCTTGTCTATACTTACTGACTTGTCATGTTGTGCACGTGGCTAGGGCGTTCCTATTGAATGGAACCCTAAGCTGTCTGGAATTGATGTCGTGCTTATGAATAAACAAATAGTTACAGTAGAGCATAAGACAACCCGTCGCACGGTAGTTGTTTTTGTGACTTGGTTCTTAGTTGTAATCATGCCCATGTGTGCGACGCAAAGTGGGCACGGGCCTCGTCCGTTGTGAGAGATCTGTATTCGCATCAGGTCGCGCCCCAGGGCGGGGGGGGGGGGGGTCAATGGTCGAATAAAATCAGAGGCAATGAGATGTTTATGCTAACATCGCGTCTTGGCGTCGCTTGCTTCAGACACTCGCCCAGTGTCGACTACTGTCACTCCCTTTAATTATCGTAATATGCATAACCATATTACCAGGCAACTCTGCCGTCAAGATTTCTACACCTGTTCTTTATATGAGAATGACAGGAAGACAGCCAGTCTAGCTATGTCATTTCCATGCAGTGTATATTTTATATATATTTCCAGTTACCATATTTGTAATTAATTGTTTGTTATCTATATAGGGACTACCGCAAATAAATTTCGAATGCCTACTTTTGGGTGCCTGTATGGTGTAATCGACCCCTGATACAGTTTGCGGCGAAAAGAATTGAAATGTTAGCCTAAGGCCACACACATTGACGATGTGTAACATGCATACAGATGACGGAAAGTTTTCTCTTTCACATATTTATGGCCTTTATCGAGAAATAACCTATTATTCCTAAAGATTGGCACTTTTACTCAACTTCGCATATATCATAAAAAGATGTCAATGTCACACAAACCCATGTAAATTTCCCTTTTTCCTCGCTTCAGGAATTGCAATATCCGGTGTAGAGTTTAATGAGATCGCATGCAGCGATTCCTGTGCTTTTCAACTGCAACTCGTCTTTGCGGTATAGAGAGTGATCCCCCTTGCACAGTCAAAACAACGATGATGCACGTCCTCTCAACAAGAAAACGAAAGAGCAAGGTTCGCAGCAAGGCTAGTGGGAAGTGAGTCGAGACCTCGACATTTTCAGACAAAAGCCCTATCTGCTTTATCTAATACAACTTCCAGAAACCTTATACTAATATATAATCGTTAGCAAAATAAGGCATTGCGTATTATTTTGGTCTACATTATAAAACCTGTTTCACTGGCGTGATCCACAGATAAACACCCAATCGACGCTTGGATCATTAACAACACTAATAGTTGATTTTATAGCGAAAATTATCAGATATCCTCTCTAATTCTATATATTCCGAAATATATACATACTAGGGGTGGGGTATGTCGAACGCAGCGAGGGGGAGACAATACTGCTTGTAGTTTGCGACCATCCTTGCATGGCCGAAATAATAGGAGGGCTAATTGATTTTTCCCATCGGACTGATTATACGTCGCAACACGAAACACTGATGAAAATGACTTCATAATTCATTTCCAACAATGTGTGCATGGCGATTTATTATCAGCAAGAACCAAGATATACAAAGATGTTCCCATTGCAAAACTGATCGCGACAGGTGATGTAGGCTGAGATAGCTTTACTGGCGAGGACGGGTGGGAATAAAAAATAATATGAAACTTAGGCAAACCTAAAAGCGAGCGAAAGTGATGCATTAGGCCTAAAGTGCTGTAGGCCTACATTGACTGGTAAAGAATAGGGGATCAACCAAATTATTAACACATTACTGCCGGGTCTTTTCAGGTTGTTTAAATTTTTCCTTACTTTCTATCATAATATTTATATTTAATTTCAATAGATTTGGTGGGGAGAAATGAATTAAAACTGCAACTGTACAAGTTATTACGAAATAAAATTGTAGGCCTAATATATTTTTTTTCTTTTGAAAAACTGCGCCTGAAGCAGACCACAGTGGCTCTTGGCAATATTTGTAAACAGCAGACGACGTGTTTTGTCTATTTCGAGATAACTAGTTTTATCTGCGTTTTGATGGGAAGATATTATTTTCCAGTGCTCTGATTGAAAGATAATTTTATCATTGCTTTGATTGGAAGATATATTTATGGCGTCGTTGTTTTCCGGAATTTACCCGAGGAGTTACGGAAATTGCTGCGTTTATTTTTATTTTTTCACAAATAGCATGTAGCCTGTATTGTTACTATTACCAACTGTTAGTAGCCACATAAATATACTGCCAAAATGTAGTATCGTTCTTCGATAAATAAATCATTTTTTCAATTGCGAATGTGAATTTCCGCCATGCGCAAACACGTCAGCGTTCTTGTGTACCACTTCCGTTGAAAAATTTTGAAGTTGATGCCTTTGAGATTAGCTTGGCTTTGAGTTCATACAAACGGTACATACGTGTTGCCTAATAGCTTGCAAAGCAAGCGATCCTTCGGATCGCTTGCACGCGACCCTGTGGGTCGCTTTCGCACTCTAATATTTTCGGTAGACACTAGCGATTCAAAGAATGCGCACTGACACAGTTGTCACGCGGCCTTGTTTTGCATAGGGGTGCCGGAAGCACTTCGGGAGGGGGGGGCGGGTTAGGCCCCGGAAAATGGCATTTACTCGCACTAGCAGCCCCGCCATGACAAGGCCCAAGATGGGATGGGCAGGTGCCCCCATTGTATATCACGCATGGTATGACCTATGGACCTGGGTCCTAATTCATTCCTGAAAGTCCAATGTAAATTTAAATGCCCAAAAAGTGGGCAGGTCCGAAAACGTTGAAAGGGATTGGAGTGAAAAATTTGAATGCAGGACACACTTGCCTATCAGACATATTGACCTAAGACCAACACAAGGTTTGAAATATAAGAGAAGAGGATGGATGGTCTCTGTGTGTAGACTTTCAGGTTTTTTGCAAATGATTTGATTTTTTTTTTAATCTTTATTAAAACCAAAACAACGTCTGCACCGGCATGAAAAATAGGATATCACAGCAAGTGTCGGTGCAGGGCGATGTAACAAACTTATTTTACAAAAATACACCTCTGATTGAAGAAGGAGAAGCAGGCCTTTTTGTTATAGAGAGTGGGAGATAACCGGGTTACACATGGGATTAGAAGAAAAATGGATTACACATGTTAAGTAGATTAACCCTTTGAACTCTCGTGATATCCAATATTTGGGTATAGACCAATCAATATTTTTAACGTGCAGCCTGTATCAATATTGATTGGTCTAACCCACTTTTACTGAACAGCCATCCTATTTAATGACGTTATGATATTATCATGTTCCTGGCCGGAAAAACGGCCGCTCGGGTTCAAAGGGTTAACCAGGATAGACAATCTTCATGAAATTTTAAACAAACGGGCACTAGTGAAAAGAAAAAGATGACTTATCGTTAGATATGGAACAAATATTAGAAGTCTGAGTCCAATAACAGCTAAACTTCTCGAGGAAATCGTTTAAAATCGACCAAGCCCCGTTCACATGAGCCAATTTGCATACGTGAGTATTTATTTGCATATACGCTTATTTGCTTACGTATGCAAATCAGCGCATGTGAACGCATTTACTCATGTGAGTAAAATTTACTCAATATGCCTTTTTTTGCTTATGCACCTAGTGAGAACCTGATGTAAGTTTTCGTTTGCATATATGCAAAATTTGCACATGAGTTTTTTTTCTTATGTGAACGCACAGTAAAATTTAACGGGTTGATGGCTAGTTTATTTTTTTGTGGTCTGAAGTTGTTCACCAAAATTGATTTATTACAAATTATTGGAGAGAGCCTCAAATAATTTGTAATAAAACAAATTTATATAAACAAAGTATTATTTATCTCCGACTGAATATGGAACATGAGAAGGTCTCTCCAATAATTTGTAATAAAAAGAAATTTATATAAACAAAGTATTATTTTGGCTCCGACTGAATATGGAACATTCGAACACAAATGGATTTTCTGCCTCCAAACGTTGTCTGTGGAGGTCCACCTTTGTTCTCGTGTGAGAAACAAAAATTTCATCTCTCTTCTTTCCAATAAGAAAATTCGATGACCTTCTGGGCGAAAACTCTTTCAACATTGAGTCAAAGCAGATAAAGATGGTGATATATCCGATGGTGTGACTGTATGTCAAATTGTTTTTGTCGTCGCGGCACTCATTGGGCCAATATGGGATAGTAAAAACTGCCTGCCGCTATATGTCGCTGGTGTGAAGATGACATCTCGGAACTGGGCCATTTGAATCGCACTGTGTCAGGAAAAATATGAGAATAGTACATAACTTTCACTACCACTACGAAACCATGAAGGGCCTATCATCGAACAATGAAACAAGGCTGAATGATCTTCGTACTGACAAGAAGGAAGAACTTCCCAAGATGGGCCAAGCTGGCTTTCAAACTACAGACCTACACACGATGGAAACTTCCACTCAAAAGGGCGGGGGGGGGGGGGGGGAGGGGGGTACTAAACTTCGAAAATGTTCAAAAGAACGAAGTGAGACCAAGAGTCCTACACACGGGCCAAGGACAGAGGGACATCGCTGTTTAAACAGCGGACCAACCTGCTTTCAGGGCACGAGCGTTATCGCCGCAAACCGAATCTGAGTTTCAGCTCAGAAGACTGGTCAACCTACAGTCAAAGAAAACAACGAAGTTGAGCTTCAGGAAGATAAAAGCGTCCCACTGGAAACCAAAACAAACACCAACACCATTGAGATATTTATCAATTATTCTGATTCTTGGAAGAAGAACGTCGAACTGTATATTATTCAGAGATGTCATCGATGAAGAAGCCAGAGATGTCTTCGTTCAAGATACTCGATATTTCATGGACAGGAAATGAAATAACTATGTAACTCTGAACCAACACGATGGACGTTGTGGTTGAAGCAGAATTTAGACTAACTAAAATGGAATGTTGCGTATTTTTAAGATGTCTTTCGCAACTGCTGTTGCAGTACTGGCGTGTAGATACAGAGTGGCCCTAGCCTATTGAACCTGAATAAAATGATATAATTATGTGTGTGATTTATCATTCTCTTGTGTACTGTTATTAGTAGTATGTCAGGTTGAGATCTGCCCTCTTTACCAGGACCTCGAGGTCAGACCTCGACCTCGGGGTCATTGACCCCGACGCCCAAATCCGTTAGGCCTCCGCGTCCCCGTTCCTCTTCCCTCTCCACACTAGGCCTAGGCTATTTTTAGGCGCCCCCTCACCCTACCCGCCCTGTATGTACCCTATTGTTTAGGCTATCCCTCCCCAAAGCCCATTTTAGGACCCAGACTATGTATAGCCCATTTAGGTTTTCCCCACATTGTTTAGGTTTTCCCTGTATGTGGGCTCTCCCTTCCAAAAGCCCAGTCCCTCCCCACCAAAGCCTTGGACTGTTCCTCCCTCCTTCCAACGGCTAGCCCAAAGCTGGGTGACATTCAAACTTAGGTGTCCTTGTGAGTACTAACAAAAGAGTGCCACCATCCCCTATCCCCAGCCCTGCCCCACGTAAATTTCGAGCTCTGTTGGTGTATCTAAGTTAAATGTTGTCAAAGACATGTACATGTAACGGCATACAAAATGCTTTAGACATAAAGACTACCTGGTTTTGTTTAGACATGTCATAAAGGAATTATGATAGAGAAAATCTTTGTTTATAAGAAGATATGATAGTGTCACGTATAGTTATGCAAGTGGATAAGGGACAACTGGTATGTTTGATTATGTCATAGATAAAGGTATTATGATAAAGGGCTCCTTTGTTTATAAGAAGCTTAATATGATAAAGACCATGTGCACTGTTTGATTATATCATAGACAAGATGGTGTCACGTCGCAGGTGTTTGATAACCTAGTAAGATCGCGGCGATGTCTGATTGGTCAAACAATTGTCCAATCAGACTGCCCCACACGGCGGTATGTTCCAGGGGACCAATAGATAAGCGTGTTGTAAAATTATCCCACGCAGGCGCTCTCTGATTGGTCAAACAACTGTCCAATCAGATCGTGCCATGCAGTATTTTCTGCGTCCTGAATAGATGAGTAATCCGGAATGTTGTAGTAAACTACTTTCGCATGCTCAACTCATAGGTAAGCTGAAAAGGAATGAACAACTCTAAATTTTCTCTCTATTAAATTTTATTTTCACATAAAATCAGTTTTACAAGTAATTAATTGGTTTTACAATAGTCAAAATGGATTTGCAATCAGACTTACAAATTTACAAGTAATTTTTTCAAAGCGAAAATGGTTTTAAACGAATTTGCAAATAGTTAAAATGGATTTACAATCAGTCAAAATGGATTTTCAATAAGTTTTTACAAGTAATTTTTACAATTTCACCATAAGTAATTTCTACAGTAAGTAGTTTTACAATACTTTTACAATCATACAACAAATACTTTTAAGTATTCGGTAACTGTCTTTTGTGCCTGAAACGGGGCAGTTTTTGTTGTTGTCGTTCTTCTGGACTTTCTCTAGTTATGATCCCAAGCTGTCTGCACATCCAGAAAACGTGTATTTTCTTAATAATGGGTCAAACAAGTATTTTCGTTTCTCAAATGCGAATTTTTCAGCTTCGTTCATTCCGTAACCCTCCTCATCTCGAAGTCGCTGAGCAGTTTTTCTAATTTTTCCATAGACCGGATGTTGTCTGAAGTGCCTTACTAGACTCATTGCCTTAAATAATCTTTTACAGAGGGAAGCTCTCACGCTGTCTCTAAGAGCTTCCCTGGCCGCTTTGGTGGCCTCATCTGTGGGCAAGCCATTTTCTATGTACGACACTTTCAATCTCTGAAATTTAGATGTATTATGTTCATATGCTCTTATGATTAAAGTGTCTATCATGTTCGTTTCGCCATCTTCCTCTTCTGAATATTCACTTCCAGTGGTGGTATCACTATCGTCTGACTCTGAATATGCGCTCTCGTCAGAATCAGACAAGTTATAATCTTCGTTTGACTGTTTGCCTTCATCCGTCATCCCAAACCCCTTGAGGCAGTAGCCATCTTCATGTCTATTGCGTGTAAAGGCTCTTGAGAATGCTTTCCTACAGAATTTACAGTCGTGGCTCGGCATGTCTTTTCTCTTTGAACGCTCTGAGAACAAATGAGAACTGGGTGGACACGATTTATAAGACAGTGAAGGGTACCCTCAAATACGCGCATGCGTACATCCGTTTTACATATGTACACATCCGTTTTACATACGGGCACATCCATTTTACATATGGGCACATCCGTTTTACATACGGGCACATCCATTTTACATACGGGCACATCCGTTTTACATACGGGCACATCAGTTTTACATATGTACACATCCGTTTTACATACGGGCACATCCATTTTACATATGCGCACATCCATTTTACATACGGGCACATCCGTTTTACATACGGGCACATCCGTTTTACATACGGGCACATCCGTTTTAAACATATACACATCGGTTTTAAACATATTCACATCGGTTTTAAACATATACACATCAGTTTTACATATGTGCACATCGGTTTTAAACATATATTCATCGGTTTTAAACATATTCACATCGGTTTTAAACATATACACATCAATTTTACATATGTGCACATCGGTTCTACCCACCCTACCAATTGATGGTTGCTTCAAATCCTCCCACAGTGCATTGTGGGAAAATACAGTGATGCGACTCTGAGGTAAAATAAGTTTTTGCTCGACTTCACACTACTTGACACCGTTTACTTTAAAAAAAAAAAAAAAAAAAAAACAAGACATAAAAGTCAGATAAATGTCAAGTCGGAGAATGATACATCTAAACTTCACACCCCAACTTGATAACAACTTCCGTGTTACAGGAATGTTCTGCTTATTGAACAACATATGTGCCACAAAATAGTCTCAAATGGTCTTAAATATTTCTCAAAATGGTCTTAAATGGTCTCAAATGGTCTTAAATATTTCTCAAATGGTCTTAAATATTTCTCAGAATGGTCTCAAATGGTCTTAAATATTTCTCAGATGGTCTTAAATATTTCTCAAATGGTCTCAAATGGTCTTAACTGGTCACTAAATGGTCTTAAATGGCCACTAAATGGTCTTAAATGGTCTTAACTGGTCACTAAATGGTCTTAAATGGCCACTAAATGGTCTTAAATGGCCACTAATTTGGTGTATTTACCATATGTAAAACCGATGTGCACATATGTAAATCTGATGTGCACATATGTAAAACCGATGTGCACATATGTAAAACCGATGTGCACATTTGTAAAACCGGTTTTACATATGTGCACATCGGTTTTACATATGGTAAATACACCAAATTAGTGACCATTTAGTGACCATTTAAGACCATTTAATGACCATTTAGTGACCATTTAAGACCATTTAGTGACCAGTTAAGACCATTTAGTGACCATTTAAGATCATTTAAGATCATTTGAGACCATTTGAGACCATTTAACTGGTAGAGTGCTGGAAGCCCATATTTGGGCTTTACTCTGAGGTGAAGGTACTGCAACTTGAAGGCTTCATACTCAGTGGATGTGCTTTGTATTATCTTTGAAGTGATATTATTTAGTCTGTAAGGACTTGTCTTGTTATAATTTATGGGAGAGTGCCTGTAGGCACTCTCCCATAAATTGTAACAAGGCAAAGATATGTGAACAAATTTTGATGACCAAAAATAATTTAGCACTCTACCAGTTAAGACCATTTGAGAAATATTTAAGACCATTTGAGACCATTTAAGACCATTTGAGAAATATTTAAGACCATTTGAGAAATATTTAAGACCATTTGAGACCATTTAAGACCATTTTGAGAAATATTTAAGACCATTTGAGACTATTTTTGTGGCACATATGTTGTTCAATAAGCAGAACATTCCTGTAACACGGAGTTGTTCATTCCTTTTCAGCTTACCTATGAGTTGAGCATGCGAAAGTAGTTTACTACAACATTCCGGATCACTCATCTATTCACCGCGCAGAAAATACTGCATGGCACGATCTGATTGGACAGTTGTTTGATCAATCAGAGAGCGCCTGCGTGGGATAATTTTACAACACGCCGAGTGGGGCAGTCTGATTGGACAATTGTTTGACCAATCAGACATCGCCGCGATCTTACTAGGTTATCAAACACCTGCAACGTGACACAACCTTATCTATGATATAATCAAACAGTGCACATGGTCTTTATCATATTAAGCTTCTTATAAACAAAGGAGCCCTTTATCATAATACCTTTATCTATGACATAATCAAACATACCAGTTGTCCCTTATCCACTTGCATAACTATACAACGTGACACTATCATATCTTCTTATAAACAAAGATTTTCTCTATCATAATTCCTTTATGACATGTCTAAACAAAACCAGGTAGTCTTTATGTCTAAAGCATTTTGTATGCCGTTACATGTACATGTCCTTGACAACATTTAACTTAGATACACCAACAGAGCTCGAAATTTACGTGGGGCAGGGCTGGGGATAGGGGATGGTGGCACTCTTTTGTTATTACTCACAAGGACACCTAAGTTTGAATGTCTCCCAGCTTTGGTCTAGCCGTTGGAAGGAGGGAGGAACAGTCCAGGGCTTTGGTGGGGAGGGACTGGGCTTTTGGAAGGGAGAGCCCACATACAGGGAAAACCTAAACAATGTAGGGAAAGCCTAAATGGGCTATACATAGTCTGGGTCCTAAAATGGGCTTTGGGGAGGGATAGCCTAAACAATAGGGTACATACAGGGCGGTAGGGTGAGGGGGCGCATAAAAATAGCCTATGCCTAGTGCGGAGAGGGAAGGGGAACGGGGACGGGGAGGCCTAACGGATTTGGGCGTCGGGGTCAATGACCCTGAGGTCGAGGTCTGACCTCGAGGTCCTGGTAAAGAGGGCAGATCTCAACCTGACATACTACTGTTATTGTTGTTATTGTGTGCTGTCATGATTTCGGCCTTATATTTAGGCTTTCCCAAACCCAGTTTGGGAAAGACTATTGTCATTCTTCTTTTTCAAAATTTTTCTTCTCTATTTTTTTTGCCGATAGATGCCGCAGCGGCCGAAGGTGGTTTTATATACTGCTCACATTTTGCTAAGGATCACCCCCTATTCATTGGCATAATTAGTACGTGAAAGGAAATGTTACATTATTTGTTTGTTTATTTACTGGGTTGCAATGGCACTTGTAACGGCCGGGGTCATATCAAGCGGTACAAATTGACGGCTAGATGAAGCCAGAATACCCATAGAGAACCACTCGGCAATGCTGAGTAACTGTCGCTCTCAATAATTTATCAGCCAGGCAAAAATAGGGTTACTCACCATAGCTCAGTGGTTCTCTCCGGGTACTCCAACTCCCATCACCCATAAAATTGTCCAACATGACATGATTCAAGCTGTTGAAAGTGCCATTAAACCCTAATGAATAAATAAACAGACTTTAAACTTAACACATTTTACCTTTTATGTGTCAAATATGTAGATGGGTACACTCTAAAATCACTTGGGTTAAAAATCAAACCAAATCAACTGTGTTGAGTGAATATGAACCCAAATGGGTTCATATTCACACAACCCAGTTCATTTGGGTTGATTTTCAACTCAACTGATTTTAGAGTGTAGGAGAGAACCTTAGCAAGATGCGAGTGGTATATAAACAACCATGTATAGGTTTTGTAAGCAATGCCATCCGCAATGCCAAATCATCCAAATGTTTATTGAAATGTCCACTGCTGTCTCCTCTTTTCTTGGGATCAAACCAATTCATAGTGTGTACAGCGACTAAAACACTAACTGGAAGTTACTTTTTCAACACATATATTATATTAAATTATAATGTGACGTGGGTAGATATCGATTTAATTTGTTGGGAAGCCAGTCGATGTTAAGACTTACGTTGATAGTCATTTTGCAGTCAGTATTTATAATAAACAAAACCATTGACAATAGATATCTTTGTCGTACCCCCGTCTTGACTTGGAATTATTCGACGAGGAAGCCAGTGTGTATAACCATGGCATGGTGAATCTTGATATGTCTTTTGCACGATGTTTATTGGATTTTCACATCTACTGTTATGCCAATGGTTTCCGGGTGATGCTGTGATCAACACTACAGAGAGTGTTTCGCAAGATTGATTAAAATTATGCACACGATCAATTCATTCCACTTGGTTGTTTCGTGTGATTCTTAATATAAATATATGGTTTGTACAAGTTCCCATCACTCCAAACTCTTTGAACCCGGAAGGCCGCTTTTCCGCCCCAGAAACATGATACATCATAATTTTCCTTACGTGGGGTGGTTACTAGGTGAATGTATGGGTAGACCAATCAAAATTTCCAACGTGAGGCTTCAAGGCTGCATGTTGAAACTATTAATTGGTTTACCATAAAATAAAGAATGTGGACACTTCCAAATGCTGACATGGAAGATACCACCAGGGTTCAAATAGTTAAATCCTGCCTGTTTTGCCATTCACTCCCGCCCCATCCGTACTCTTCATTATGTCGAGAATTACTGTTTTAGTATCCTTCCAGCTGTAGATAGTTGCAGGCTGCCTCTTTATCTGTTAAGTCATTTAGCAGTGTGCCAGTGTTTCCAATTTCTTTCTCTCTATCTAAGGCCTTGAAATCACACATTTTCGATTCGATTAGAATCTTGAATCGAATTACGTCTGTTATTCGAAATAGTATTGAACCTCGAATCGAATCAGAGACGTCTTGAAGATGACCGATGAAGGATGGAGTGCTATGAACGTGATTTGTTCCGGCTGTGGCTCAAGTACCGACTGATAAAATAATCCAACTACATGATGAAGGCATGCGTTCGTCGAAGGCATGCCTTGATGATGTAGTTGGAATATTACCCTGTCAGGGTTGTAGTTCGCCGTCGACATTGCTTCTCAACTTCTAAACTTTCAGATGTTATTTATGTTAATGTAGCAGAAGTTACACTTGGTCTTTTTACAAATGTCTTAATGGATTGGCCCCAACATACCTCAGTAATCTGGTTCAGCGTTATGTTCTTTCAAGGTCTCTGAGATCCTCCTCCGCGAATAAACTTTGGCATATATAACCCTGCTGACCTAGTAACGGCAGGTGATCGGACCTTTTCAACTGCTGGGCCTTTTCTTTAGAACGCTTTGCCTAATCACCTGAAGTCACCACAAACTTACGAAGCATTCAAAACTGGCCTTAAAACTTGTCTTTTCCAAAAATTATACCCAGAACCAGTTCCTTATGAATGAATTTAACTCATAACCTAATTGCGAGATTTCACAAAGCATATGTTTTAATTATTTTCTTGTAAAGCCTTAGTGCACTTACGTGGATTCACTGGCTCTAAACTGTATTTATTATTATTATTATTATTATTATTATTATTATTATTTATGTACGATGCCCATCCGAACTATACGTTTTTTGAGACGATGAAGTTGACTGATACCAAGCTGTATTCCTATGAAAAGATTCGATAAGAAACGAATCGAGCAGCTGATTTTGAATCGAACCGAATACCAACTTAAGATTCGAAATCGAATCCAATCTCGAAGCTTCGCATGGCCCTATCTCTATCTGTCTATGTTCTCTTTCTTTCTTTTTTCTTGGTCTGCCATTGTCTTCTCGGGTTCTCTTAAAATGTGAAATTACTTATTTTAAAATGTCTATATGTCACCTTTCTATGCTACAGCCAGATGTCCAAAAGACGGTTAGCGCAGAAACGCAACGCCATTCAATGTTGCTTTGTGTCACTGAAAACTCGTATCACTTGTCCGAACTACTTCTTTTCAGCTCTATTTCTTCACTCTGTTTAAAAAAAATTAAATTTCTTTTAGAAATAACATAAAACAATCACACCAACATTCAAAGATCTATGTGACTGTGTAGCAGTCTAAATGTCTTTACCATCCACGAGGGGTTACATGTAGACACATTTTTTAACAGTTTACCAAACTAAATATAGTGATCGTCCATTATGGATGGTTACTACATTTAGATTTTTGACCTTTAAAATAATTCCCCACATGTAATAAACATGATGCATAAATATATTGAGTCAAAAAAGAAAGTATAATAAACTTTGAGGAGCATTTTTTTAGTCTTATCGACTTTGATCCCAAACAAGTTATTGTAAATTCATATTTCGAGTCTAGCTGTATGAATATGCATAATTTCATGTTCTTACTGTTGGCAGCATCATGTCAGGACGCCCTAATTCAGACATGGGGTGAAATGAAAAGTCCACACATGCAGTCAATAGCGTGTATGTCCACCGTTTGCCTCTTGGATGGCAAGACATCGACGGCACATGGGCCTGATAAGTCTCTGGATGTCACTCTGTGGTATTGCGTTCCACTCCTGCCTTAGAACATTACGTAAATCGCCTAAAGATCATGAAGTCGTACCCGACGGTCCAGTTGATCCCCAAAAAAATAAGTTCAAATCAAAACTACCCCTGCCAAGACAAAATTTACATCCAAATGATATTATTGCTGTTGAAAGAGTAAATAAAAACCTGAACCTTTTGCAAAATAATGAGGTGGAGAAAACGTTAAATAATTGATCAAACATGGCCAGAATTAAGCCTGCGGGCCTAAACAGAATCATAGTCATAAAACAGTTCAAACCATCAACAAAGTATTGTGTGGACCAAATGATACAAAGGATCGCCTCATTTTTAGCTCACCCACTTCAACGAAGTGGTGAGCAATTATAATGGGTACGGCGGCGTCAGTCGTAGGCTAGGTGTCCAGTTTTGTAAGAATTTATGTTTAGGTCATATTCTCAGTCTTGTGACTCTAGAGCTTTGACATTTTATATGTGGGTAGCAGGGGGTGGTGGGGGAGGGGGGCTTCCCTACAGTATTCTACCCCAAAACATGATTTCGTTTTTTTCAATTTTAACAAAATATGGGGGTAAACACTTAGCGATTACATGGTGGACGGTAGGGTAATCTACCGGTACTGCAATTGTTCTTTGCAAGAAAAAAAAAACATTCGGCCCCATGTAGCCTGAAGCGCACACCTGACAAAGTTATTTTACCCTTTACCCAACGTAACGGAAAAACCGGCCAGCGCGATTCTCAAAAATCGCCAGCCTTGAGTTAATTTTCATTATTTTTTCTCAGAAACATAGGTTATGACCCCTCGTTGGAACGAGCTCGTCGAACTCGTTCCAGTGAGGGGTCATAACCTATGTTTTTGAGACAAAAAATGAAAACAATTAGTTATTCAAGAATTTTTTTTGAAAGTGTCGTCTGCTTTTCATGTTAGGTGAAGGGTTAAAGAAGAATTTAATTACCATCTATGGCCAGTTAACGCTAAGGAGGTCACTCTGTTGTCCAAGTAAGATGATTTTCTTCTGGTATTGAATAATGCCCAGATTTCCAGTAATGCAAAACCAGTGAGCTCAAATATTAGTCTTGGAGGGGGGGGGGGGGGGGCGTTGTGGTAACCGGTTCTCGTCAGATCACCGAAGTTAAGCAACGTCGAGCCCAGTTAGTCCTCGGATGGGCGACCGTCTGGGCGATCGATTCGGACTCCCGCGTTGTGTCCTTGGGCAAGGCACTTAACCCCGAGGGTCCACATGGGGGCACGATGACGCCGTGAACTAGGGCGTACTGCACGTCGATAGTGCGCATGTCTTCAACCAATCTAACCCTGTCTGTGCTGCAGTGCGGAGTTACGATGTTGAGGAGTTGGCAGCTGCTCGTCGTTGCTCGGTGGCTCTCTCCGGGTACTCCGGCTTTCTCCACCCGTAAAACTGTCACGGTCATGATTAGCCATTATGCATAAGTATGTGACCTTAAACACTAATAAATAATAAATAAATTAGTCTAGAGAGTTAACTTAAAAAAAACTAGAACTGACTCCCACCAATATTATTTCTCATATTGGTCTTGGTTAAACTTCGGGCTCCAATGTTGAGCAGAAATATTAACCCAACTTTAATCTGACTAATCTGATCCCTGTATATCTAACTTCAAAGGGGGTGCGGTGGCGTCTCGGTAACCGGTTCTCGTCAGATCACCGAAGTTAAGCAATGTCAAGCGCGGTTAGTAGTTGGATGGGTGACCATTTCAGCGACTGATTCGCGCTGCGCGGTATGTCCCTGGGCAAGGCACTTAACCCTGATTGCCTACATGGGGGCACGATGACGTTATGTACTATGGCGTACTGCGCGTCGATGGTGCGCATGTCTTCAACCAATCTTACCCTGCCTGTGCCGCGGTGCAGAGTTCAGAGTTGCGATGTTGGAGAGCTGACAGCTGCTCGTCGTTGCTCGGTGGTTCTCTCCGAGTACTCCGGCTTCCTCCACCCGTAAAACTGTCACCGACATGATATGACCCGACTGTTAATGTGCCGTTAAACCCTAATAAATAAATAGATAAATAAATAAATCTAACTTCAAAAGATTCGGACTGGTGGATCTGAAGAAGATGATTTTTTAAAGAGTATTCCCCATGTTGCACCAAGTTAGAATTTGGACTCCCAAAGAGATCCCAATGGGACTTGATTTGAACAAACTTGAATGCGATCTCTGTGTGAATTATGTATACC
This sequence comes from Pictodentalium vernedei, assembly GCA_031216915.1. Lineage (NCBI taxonomy): Eukaryota > Metazoa > Mollusca > Scaphopoda > Dentaliida > Dentaliidae > Pictodentalium > Pictodentalium vernedei. Next base: position 302,791,036 of record CM062289.1, read on the forward strand.
ATATATCAAAAGATTCTGACTTGTGGGTCTGAAAAATATTTTTAAAGAATATTTCTCATATTGCTCTATGTTAAAATTCGGGGTCCAATAGGGGGCTAAAAAAACTTGATCTCCGTCAGGATGCTGTATATGAAATATCAAAAGATTCTGACAGGTGGATCTGAACAAAGAGTACTTGGTTTGAACAAACTTGAATCCGACCCCTGTAACGATGTGGTATATCAAATATCAAAACGTTCTGACTAGTGGTTCTGAAGAAGAAGATTCTAGAAGAATACTTCTCATATTCCACCACGTTAAAATTTAGGCTCCTGTATTGAGTCCAAATATGAACCCTGGGCTTAATTCTAACATCTGGCCGTACCCTATGGGTGCTGTGTACCAAATATCAAAGGATTCTGATCAATGGTTCTGAAGTAAAAGATTTGATTTTTGCAAATAGGCTGACTCATCAGTTCTTCGACACCCCCCCCCCCCCCCCCCCCTCTCCTTACAGTACACTATGACACAACTGATGGCAATTTTTACCACTTCATTCTACTGGTTCTAAGAATGCGTCATACCAAATACCAGTTTTCTGTTCCAAGCGCTTTTGGAAATATGGGCGTTCGAAAATATTTCTATTTTAGCTCCTGGAGTTCCTACGTGAAAAAGCTTTTGGCATGAATTAACTTATTGCTCAATAATACCACATATCAAATTTGGTTAAAGTTGGCTGATTGGTTCGGGAAATAAAAATTACGAACGACGTTTAAACAAATTTGATTCAACACCTCAAAGGGAAGGGTGGGGCGAACGACGTTTAAACAAATTTGATTCAACACCTCAAAGGGAAGCCCAGTACCAAATAGCAAGTCATTGTATCCATGAATCGGCTCATGAGATGATTTTTTAATTTCGGGAGCATTTTACCTTTCCCCTCTCCGCGGATCTGAGCAAGTTGATTTGCACAAAATCAAAATGCGGATTTAGAACAAACAGTTGCCCCTAATTTGATTGACATCGGTCCAGCGGTTTCGGAGAAGTCGAGAACACCATGTTCACGGACAACGGGCGACGGTCGGTCGGTGATCACAATAGCTCACACTGACTTTCTGTCAAGCGAGCTAAAATCACAAAAGCTGGGACTTTATAGGTCAAAAACGGTGCCGTGAAAATAGTGGATTCGCCAAAAGGGACATTCTTTCCATTCCATTGGATTCAGTCCTTAAAAATTGGCATCCAAATTTCTCATTCTGACGGGGAGTGCAAAGGGCGTGAAATATCAGATTTTACCACGCCTATATACTTATATATAGAAGTATAAAGGCGTGTTGAAAATGAGTAAGCCACACCCACAAAACAGTTAGTACGTAAGATCTTTATTTAGAACTCAGTTTTTGTATACAATAATTTTGTACTCTGCAGACCAGCCGGGCAGAGGGCTGACTATTATATCGCTTATGAGAGATCTTTGAAAAGAAACGTTTTTTCAGTACTGAGCTACTAACTGTATACAAATGTCGATTTTCACGATTATCGGGGATCAATAAATGGTTCACTTCAATAAAGCGAGAGGAAATGACATCATCTTTGTTGAAAGCTCGAAAGAAGAATGAATGTTGATTTGAAGTGAATGGTGTGCATTTGTGTGGTCTATGTGACTGTTAAAGACACAAAATACCTCATATTTGTTAAACAGAACAATAGTACTACAGATGGTTTTCAGTTTGAGTGTGAGTATATACTAATAAATGAACCCCGAGCTCTAATAGGAGAAGCTAGTTTTTCCAAATCGCCTAATTTCGAGTCATTAAAAAACGCCTTTGGCTCAGTGTGAGTCTCCCAAGATGACACAGTTCAGCCGAATTTTGTGATGCAGAGACGTATCTTGTGATGTGGGCGATTTATTTGTTTAGATTTTTTCATTCTTAGTTTTGTTTATGTGTATCATTATCTGCAGAACGATGCCTGCAGATGGGAGGCCATTGTATTCACAAATCAATCTTCACATTTCAAACTGTGCCTGCAGATCACTTGAAATTTGAATTCTATCAGATTTTATCAAGATGGAAAAAATATTGCTAAACAATCTCCTAGAAGCTTCTTTGGTGGTTCTGGGGGAAATTTGTAGCGCCAAATTTCATTCAGGTCGTGTTCCTAACTGTATGCTGTCCAGTGTTTCTTCCAGGAGAAAATAAATGAGGCAATAATGAAGGGTCCGTGGGCTATCTGTACCATGGTCAACCATGGTTCAGCCCACATTAGGCAAATTTTGAATTCCAGCTTTCCCCAACTCACTCCTCCCCATTTCCCTGCATCTGAGCAGATTTTTTGAGAGTTTTGACAGAGATTTATTTGTAAGAATTCATTACGTTTATGCTCCATTAGCGACCCCAATTTGTGCTTAAAGACGAGGTGTTGACCCCGAAATGGTTACTATATATGGCACACTGGAAATGCTCGTAATGTGTAACTACTTTCTTGTTCTAACAACCAGAAAAAAATCACAACACATGAGTTAAGTTTCAAAAATGTACTTGTAAAATTACACGAATTGATGTAATTTCTTTCTTTAATCCACAAATATTACAAAGATACATGTTTGATTAAAAAATGGGTCAAAAATGTGTGAATAATAGGATTTAATATGCGGAATGATGTTGAGGTATGACAAGCTAATGCTGAGCTAATTCCACCCTCTAATTACCGTTACCCAATCAGACACTGATGCAATTGATAACCACAACCTACCCCACACTGCCACATCTGTATATAGGCACTAGGCAGCATTGTTAGCAACTGGAAAAAATATTTTTTTAAAACTCATTTTATTTGTAAGTGCTTTAATTCAAAAAATGTGTCTGTACATTTTTGGAGTGGGAAAATGAGAGTTGGTGCAAGTATCCAGGCAGTTGATGAAACAGGTCATTGGGAAGACGGACTGTTGAAAAACATTATTGTTCAGGATGGACATAAAAAAAAAATATGTCGTTCATTTTACTGGCTGGGAAAATGACTTTGATAGAATTGAATCTGAAGCAGAGATCAGAGAGCCAATCAACTTCACTGACTGGGGTGGGGGGGGGGGGGGGGGTTGTTTCCCTAATGGGAGCATGACCAGAAGTTGTATTTAACCCTTTACCAATGCAGACGATATAAAAATTTATTATTTGAAATATCATTTTTTTTAAATTTTCCAAAAAGTTCAACAAAACCATATCATGTGACCCCTGATTAGAATGAGCTCAACAAGCCCGTTCCAAAGAGTGGTCACATGATATGGTTTTGTTGAAATGTTTTTAAAAATAGTATTTTTTCAGCTGCTGGATATGCATATTATGCAGGCAGATGTGGGTGATTCATTGGGTAAAGGGTTAATGGAGCCTGCCATATTTTATTTTATAATTTTATACATGATGACCCACTAATCATAGAAGCTGTTTTTCTGTGATAGCATCAATTTATCACACCAAACATCTGTTTTAACACCTACTGTTGATGGTAGCTTAATTGATAGTGGGTAACAGTGTAACAGAGAGCACAAAAACTGATAAATATTAGTTATAACAACAAACAATTAATGAATAACAAGGTGGTCAAGCCATAAAACTGGTCACAAACAAATATTTCTTTCATCACCTACTGTTGATGGTTGCTTAATTGATGGTGGGTAACAGTGTAACAGAGAGCACAAAAACTGATAAATATTAGTTATAACAACAAACAATTAATGAATAACAAGGCGGTCAAGTCATAAAACTGGTCACAAACAAATATTTCTTTCATCACCTACTGTTGATGGTAGCTTAATTTATAGTGGGTAACAGTGTAACAGAGAACACAAAAACAGATAAACATTTATTATAACAACAAACAATTAAAGAATAACAAGGCGGTCAAGTCATAAAACTGGTCACAAACAAATATTTCTTTCATCAGTTTACTATTGCCCAAGCTCCAAGAGCTGATAATAATCTTTTCTGAAAATAGTTGTCAGCTGGAAAATCTTCACCACTATAATTTAGCCTTTTACCGATTCCACCTTCCCATGTTATAAAAAATATTGTAGGATAAAATGCCCTCGGACATAATGCCATCAGTGAAAATGCATGCCAGACAAAATGCTCTTAGAACATAATGCACTCAGACAAAATGCCCTCACAAAATAGTTTTTTAAATTATTTCATATATATATATTTTTTTATGTGAAACTAATAAAGGCACCCTAAACCCCCACCAGTAAGGGCCATATCCACCCCCACCTCAATCGAATACTGGTCGATTTGTTGTGATTGCACATTTGTCGTAGAATCTAGACGATTCGTTGTGAAGGGAAAGTGCCGACGAATCGTCCATTGGACGATTCGTCGGCAATTTCAGTGGTTGTTTGGACAATTGGTCGAAGATTCTGATTTTGAATCTTTAACGCTAATTTAAACTGGTTGTGACAACAAATAACAAGTTTTAATAGTTAATTTTTCTTTATTTTATATTTTGAAATAAATCAGAACAATAGCACATGAAAAAATAAAATAACAAAAATACAGAGAAGAAAAGAATGAACAAACAAATCGAGTAACATTCACACCTCAAGTGGACAGACACTAATACAATTAATTATCAATAATCCCCTCATTGTCATTATCTACTGGTGTTGTTTGTTGAGGGTGGTGAAGTGCTGCAACACGTTGCAGTAATACCTTTGGGGTTATAATTTTCTGTGAGTAATGCTCCTTTGAAGTGCACGAATGTGGACGTGGTCCTTTAATAAATAAGTCCCCTGTCTGCTTAACTGATGCCAAACAGTTAATTCTGCTGTTCCTTGCTGCACACTTCCATCTTTGTTGCCCTTTTTTATTGGCCTTTCCATCTCTAGAATAGCTGTAACCCTCACCCACCAGTATGTCAGTATTTCAGAGCCATGTTTTGAGCCACCTTGGACAATCGTAAATTGTGGAGTGTCTACAGTCACTTCTGCACTAAGATCTGACGTATCGTAGTCTGGTTCTGGAATTGGATTTTGAAGGTTAGGCTCATTTAGATCAAGTCGTTCTTCGAATGATACTGCACTTCTATTCTGTAAAAAACCTATATCTGGCGATGTGGTTTGAGGTAAGTGTGTAAAGGTCCTTGTTGGTGACTGCAACAACAAATGTACAGACGAAGAAGCACTTTGATTCTGAGGCGATGGCCGCAGACGCACAGGTGAAGATTCTGGAGTTTCTGCATATGAAGAGTCATACATCGATGACTTTTGATGTCACATCAAAGAGGTATTAAAAACTCATCAGCATACATATCTTATTCTAATCAAAACAATAAGCATGAGTTTGTTTTTTTAACACTTTTTGATGTTACTTCAAAAGATCCCACATCAAAGTGCATTAAAATCAACCTGAAAAAAATTTGAAAATAATTCAGTGTTGGAGGAAATTTGAAAATAATTCAGTGTAACAGATCCATGCCTTGGATGTTTCGTCAAAAACCCAGAAGACGATTCGTCGTGACCGTAATTTGGACGATTCGTTGTTACGACGAATCTACAATCACGACGAATCGTCCAGATACCCCTCAGTCCTACGGCCATTGGAAATGCCTGTGGCACATATTGACCTGGCACCCCCTCCCCCTGATATAGCACAATTTTTGTATACCCCCCCCCCCTCCAAAGAAAAAGAAATAAAGAACCAAATAGAACAGAAGAAATTATGCGGCCCCGTAAGGCCTTTTTCAACATTCCCATAAGTCCTGTGCAGGTTTGATGATGTGAGACAAAGGGTAAAATAAACTCTTCGACAGCTAATGTGAATCGAATGTCAAAGAGTAGACCCCCATGCAGGTTTGGAAGATGATGTTAGGCAAAGCCGCAAATGGTAACATAAACTCTTTAACAGCCCAAGTTAATCGAATTCAAATGGGAGACTACGTTTACGGAGAAAAAAAGTATCACATCTTGCCAATGAGCCTGTGGAGTAAGTTCCAGTGTGCCCCCACCCTGCAATCCATTTGATGCAGAAGATAAATGTCTACATCAGTAGACCAGCACTCTTTGCTTCCAAATGTTTCCGACAAGGATGTGCATTTATTTAAAAATTTTGCCCTTGGAGTGGACATTTGCTACCAATGCATCAGTGAATTTGACCCATGCCTGGGAAACTCACAGTTGAGTAACTGTAGGTCTACAGGCTGGTTTAATTTGGGAGTTCTGTATTTTTGTTGGATAGGGTTGAGATCGTAGATGTGTATGGGTTAGTATGCTAGCACTGGGTGGCAGTAAAAAATTATGAAACATATCACTTCTGCTTTCTGATTTATTTTGTGTTACTTTCAGCACTGTAAGTGCAAATGCCAATACGGCTCGGGCTAGAGGCCGTATTTATGAACCGATCTTTACAAAACTTCTTGGGTACCTTTGTTATCACCGTGGGACGAGAACGAGTGTTTCTGGGTCCGGTCCGAAATTCAAGATGGCTGCCGGCGGCCATTTTGTACCAAAATTAGTGCAATCAGTTTTTTGTACAGAACTTCTGTATGAAAGTTCTGATTTGAATAAATTTCTGTATGAATGTTTAGTAACATGGAATACATCACATATAATACATGTTTTTTTCTTGAGCAGAAATTATGCAAATTGGAAGAACTTTGATTTATTCAGTGCTACTTATACACAGTCAGTGCATGTGTCAATATGGCTCGGGCTAGAGGCTGTATTTATGAACCGATCTTCACAAAACTTCTTGGGTACCTTTGTTATCACCTTGGAATGAGAACGAGTGTTTCTGGGTGCGGTCCAAAATTCAAGATGGCTGTCAGTGGCCATTTTGTACTGAAATTAGGTCCATTCAGTTTTTTTGTACACAACTTCTATACGGCTCAGATTAGAGGCCGTATTTATGAACCGATCTTTACGAAACTTCTTAGGTACCTTTGTTATCACTGTGGGGCGAGAACGGGAGTTTTGAGTGCGGTCCAAAATTCAAGATGGCCACCAGCAGCCTTTTTGTACCAAAATTAGTGCAATCAGTTTTTTGTACAGAACTTCTGTATGAAAGTTCTGATTTGAATAAATTTTTGTTTTGTAGGAATGTTGGCCTTGGTGAGGGGAAGAACCCTATTGATTTTGGACTCGCTACGTAAAAGGTCAAGGTCAACATGACCTTGAACATAGTAAATTGCAACAATTCCTTTCCGGATGATAACTTGATTGTTGTTCAACCTACATTCATGAAACTTCATAGGTGGGTTGGCCTTGGTGCGAGGAAGAACTCTATTGATCTTGGACTCACCAGATCGAAGGTCAAGGTCACAGTGACCTTTAACATAGTATATCGCAACAATTGGTTTCCGGATGATAACTTGATAGTGGTTCAACCTAGAGTCATGAAACTTCATAGGTGTGTTGGCCTTGGTGCGAGGAAGAACCCTATTGATCTTGGACTCACCAGGTCAAAGGTCAAGGTCACAGTGACCTTGAACATAGTATATCGCAACAATTGGTTTCCGGATGATAACTTGATAGTGGTTCAACCTAGAGTCATGAAACTTTACAGGCGTGTTGGACTTGGTGCGAGGAAGAACCCTATTGATGTTGGACTCACCAGGTCAAAGGTCAAGGTCACAGTGACCTTGAACATAGTATATCGCAACAGTTGGTTTCCGGATGACAACTTGATAGTGGTTCAACCTAGAGTCATGAAACTTCATAGGTGTGTTGGCCTTGGTGCGAGGAACTGTTGTCACAACTCGACATTGGATCGGTGATCCTGAGCGGCATTTTTTTTTCTATCAACAACATCATACATGTATAATTAAATGCTAATCAGCTGACTTGTTTGTTGACATAGTGAATGTAGACTCAGCAGTCACTGTCAGTCATTACTAACCAGTCAAGTGTGAAAGTCTATTTATAGATTGACTGGGGTTATAATTAGCTGTCTACCTGTGACTGGGTTTTTAATGGACTGTACATGTAGTGCCACAGTTTGAAAGACTGTAATTGTGGATACATAAGGGCTAAAGAGGAAAAAATCTTAAAAATGGTCATTCTGGTGAATAATAATTTATGCAGATACCAGTACTTAACATCATCTGTCTCTGGATGATCCAGTTCAGTGATTGCATACGCAGGGGTGGCAGATATATGTGCTAACAAATGTAACGTTAATCAAAGTGAGATTTTGCCATAACGATCTATCATGTAGCATCAGACATTTATTCCTTGTTGCCACAGTTGATCAGTGTTATGATCATTAACCCTTTACCTAACATAACAGCCAAAACCGGCCAGTGCTATTCTCAAAAAATCGCCAATTAATTTTCATTATTTTTTTATTTTTTGTCTCAAAAACATAGGTTATGGTCACTCTTTGGAAAGAGCTCGCCGAGCTCATTCCAACATAACCTATGTTTTTGAGACAAAAATAAAAAATATTAGTTATTCAGGAATTTTTTTTGCAAGTGTCATCTGCTTTTCATGTTAGGTAAAGGGTTAAACTAAGTCATAATTAAATTTTACTTGCTAACATTATTTCAGATTTCACACCTCATGTGTAAATGTTTTCAAAAGTACCAACACACAAAGCTGTAAAACGACAGGCCGAAAAACAAAGGGCCTAAAAGCCTTGATGGCCTTCAAGGCCTTGAGGTGTTTAGACTACATTCATTCAAGCTGTTTCCAGATGTTTAACTCTTAGAAGCCGGGAGTCGAGTTTCCTTGCCTGTGATGTAATACGGCAGGTAATCTAGCTGTGATGGTTCGGCTATCTTTGGGCTGGGGGAGAATTAAACACTGAGCAGGTGCTGCTAGTCAAGTGTTGTCTGCCTGAATAGGCGGATGACACTTGACTAGAAGCGCCTGCTTTTTTGTAAGTTTTTCGCGATATGTCATGTTCAATAAATTCATTCTGATTCCCTAGTTTCTAAGCGTTAATGACACGAAAATGGCTAGATAAAGAGACGTCATGTACTTCGACTCATCTGCAATTACACCATTTTCTATGATGCTTGCAGTCTGATTGATGTACTGAGGTGCTCTGATATTCGCTGACTAAGGAATTTACATAATGATCCTGTTTCTTGCTGCCATTTATATAGAGAGGTTGACGACATTGTATTGGGACTTGCGAGATAAAAGGTTTTAAGGATCGGGTAACCAGCCAGAACACTTAACCTTTTTGGTGCAAAGATTCAATTTTTGTTTTTTGTGGAGGGTGGGATGTGTCTGGTCAACGGCAGCACAGCTGGCCTAGCGGAAACCCTGTGCATCAGCCTATTGTCTTTGGGTAATAGTTTCAGTCCCAAACTATACTATTCAAAAAAGTAGGGGATATCCAAACTGATGTTGATATTTTCGGAAAATGGTATTGTATACGCGTGATTGGACACATCAGTAGGTTACAAAGTTTAGTGTGGATCATGAATGTCACCAGCCCACGAAAACGTTGTGCAGGTTTTTCACACGAGTGCTGCGTTAATGTCTGTGGGGTACGTTTTGAAATTTTCAGTTGTACTGGATGGGCTTTTTCGGAGGTCTCATCGTTCTTTTCTTGGTATAAACTCATTCATCAGCAGTTTCTGGTCGAAACATAACTTTTGAGGTATGCGAAGACTGACAAGTGACGAATGTTTACGTGTCGTTGTCATGTTGGAAGCTGGCTCAAATTGTCAACATTACTCAGTCGGTGACTAGCATGTTGTGGTCACGCTACTGTCAGGCAGGAAATGGTATAAACTCATTCATCAGCAGTTTCTGGTCGAAACATAACTTTTGAGGTATGCGAAGACTGACAAGTGACGAATGTTTACGTGTCGTTGTCATGTTGGAAGCTGGCTCAAATTGTCAACGTTACTCAGTCGGTGACTAGCATGTTGTGGTCACGCTACTGTCAGGCAGGAAATGCTGATGACAGACATTGGTCAGGTCATCCAAGGGCGACAACTGCTTACCAGGATCGTTTCATCCGAACAAAAGCATTACATGACCGTCATCAATGTGTCTAAGAAATTGGACAGCAGCTGCACCGAATGACAGATGTGCGAGTCAGTGGTCAGACTATCCGAAATCGCCTGCACAGCTGGAATTTGTATGCTCGACGACCTCCAATAATTCCACACTTGACTGGACATCACATCGCAGCAAGGCATAATTGGTGTGGAGCACAACAGCACTAGGACAATCGTTGGTGGAGCAACGTCAAGTTTTCCGATGAATCAAGGTTCACTCTCGACTTCCAGGACATGCGAAACAGAGTGTGGCAGCTGCGGAATGAACAATACCATGATGTAACCGTTAGGCATCACGATCATTTTGGTGGTGGATCGGTTATGGTGTAGTACTGCCCTGTGACACGTTGTTGCATGACAAGCAAACATCATTACATGTCATGCAACAACGTGTCACAGGGCAGTACTACCGTGACAACATGTTAGCAGCTCATGTGGTGCCATTTGCATGACATCACGGTCAAGCCTGAAAATTAGCAGACTGTCATCTGCAAAATGAGGTTCCGAGAGGGTGAATTTGGTGATGCTACCGTGCATAGCAGGGTAACATCACAAAATTTCCCCTCTATGAACCTCCATCTGAACCAAGGTCCGATGTACCTAGAGGATAAACTGGCCCACTGTATGGGATAGCATGAGCATATTCACCTTCTGGGGACCCCATTTTTCAAATGACAGGTTGCTTATATTCAGGCTTGGTCACGGCTGTCGATTCATTTTCCAATATGACAATGCAAGAGTACACAGGGCCCATGTCGCTACAGAGTTCCTCCAGGAGCAGAACATCACTACACTGCCTTGGCCAGACCTTTCACCAATCGAGCACATCTGGGATATGCTTCGCATGCACCTACGACAACACCAACAGCCCCCTACCAATGTCCAGGAACTCGCTGAACTGCAGGAATAATGGAATAACATCAGTCAAGCTGATATTGGACGTTGGTGAGGAGTATACCACGTTAGATCCACACTTGTCTCGCGAACCGAGGAGGATTTAAAAGGTATTGAGATCTTGGACTTAATGTGGTAAATTCTTTTGACGGACCGTCCATGTCTTCTGTAGCTTTGTGTGTGGAATGTGTGCTTGTCAGACACCCAACTATCGCTGAAATCATTCACCAGATGTCACAGTGCAATGCCTCAACTGTCTTTTTGATGAAAATATAAATATATTTCTTCATATATCTCACTTTTATCAAATATCCCCTACTTTTTTGAATAGTATATTTGTGCCCCTAACTCGGCCTAAGTCATTTCAGTGCTAAAATGTGTAAATATCTACAAGTTCTTGGAAGAGTGTTTGGTAGTAGGATGTACCATTTATTGCTGTACATTTTACAGAGTGCTCAAGGCATGCACTATCATGCTGTCTTAGACAGATGTACATTTAAACAAATCTGTTCAAAGATGTATCCTCTGAACCAGTGGTGTACCCTATGGTGGGGAGGGTGGGTCACAGTCTCACCCCCATGTGACTGTTCTTGAAAAATGTCAGCCTTGTATTCATTAATACCTGAAATCCATGAAACCGGTTCGTGTACTCTCACCCTGATATTTGTTAGGTCATTTTGCTCAGGTTAGTAGGAGGGTGGATGGTAAGAGTGCTTCAGTTTGTTTGTTCATTTTTATCCCAGGGAAAGACCCTGGAGGGGTTCACACTCTTAACCAAGCAAGAGGTGAAATGAAGTGGGGAGATATTTTTCTGCTGCATTAGCTGTAGAAAAATATTTTGCTCCCCTTCCCACTTCTTTTGGCTTAGCTATGGGCCTATGCCCTGCCTTGAAGAAAGGGTAATATACAGGCATGCATATTTTTTTAATGAGATAATCAGCCAGCTGCTTGTATAAAACCACGTAAATATCAGTATTTAAAAGGGGGTGATTATATGAGGGGAAAATATGATCTTTTAGATCTGTGTTTAAAATTTAGAATTTTCTTGAAGGGTTAATGCATTATCACATATACATTTACTTAAAACTCACCCTATACATGTTAATTCTGATAAAAGATTACCTCAAGGTACCATTTTAGGATCAGTTACTTAATGTCTTCTTCTTCTGGCATGATGGCATCTGAGTGGCAAAAATAATGTTGCTAAATTTACACAGACATTACACATGTACACTAAAATAAGTATAAATTATCATCAATCCTTTTACATAGTTAATTTATCCAGAGGAGTTCTCATTTACCATTGCACTTTATTGAAGAATGTTAACCCTTCGAACACTCGTGGTATCTTCCATGCCAGTTAAATGGCAGAAATTGGAAGAGTCCACATTCATTATTTGAGGGTAGAGCAATTAATATTTTCAACGTGCAGCCTACAGGCAGCACGTTGAAAATATTAATTGTTCTACCACACATATTCACTTAGTAGCCATCCTACCTAGTGAAATTATGATGTATCGTGTTCCTGGACCGGAAAAGCGGCCTCTCATGTTGAAAGAGTTAATTTGTATTTGTAAGTCATCAGAGTTATCATCAATTCTTGAACTTTTTAAAAGAATGTTTAAAAGAATGTTTGTAAAAACAGACAAGCACATATACATATGTACAGCTAAAAGTGATTCACTGTTCACAAAGAATATAGAAGCACTGAAACATAATAGTACTGAAATGGTTAACCAGATAACCGGGTTGAAACCAGTTACCTACCTAGCCGATTAGAAAAACCATCAAACGGTTATCCAAAATATTGATTGTGATCGTCATTCCACCGTTAAGACGTAGTAAATCTGCCGCTTCTCCTTTGGGATAGATTTTACCTCAAAGCCATGTTGAAAATATTGAGAAATAATTGACTTGGACATTCAAGACTTCGTTAATGATCAACAATTTCTCAGAGTACTGAGTAATTGCAGAAATTATTCAGTAGTATGTATACAATCGAACGTTTGAAATCGTTCGTTTGTTCACACACTACGGAATAGCTTCGGCGATTACTGCTTTCCAATCCCTATAGTTTTGGTCCCATATTCGGTTAAATAATTGCCACAGATAACCTGATATATCCAGTTATAGCAGTCGGTTAGTCAGCTATTAAAATGAGCCAACCGTTTCAGCCCTAAACCATAAAGGTCAGGCTATTATTTATAAAAATAAAATGTTGATTATTAAAAATGGCTCGTAAAAGTAAACAAAATTAAAATTCACATTCTGCAATACATTATGGCTAGGAGTGTTGGAGCCATTATGACTTCAGGCTGACATGACTAAGGCCGAAATAACTGGAGCTGAAGTGACTGGGGGCTGAAGTGACCAGTACTCTGGAAAACCACATTTGTTGTTCATTGAGAAGTTTACATGTAGGTACCACAATGAAAGGTATTCTATTCCATGGATACGCTTTCATATTCTCTTTAGAGCTGAGTTATTTTGGATTTGTCTCATTAAATAGACATTGGCATACATGTACCTCAACTCTGTAATGGAAGTTATTGTTGGGATATATTTTGGAAAATACATGTTAATTTTTGCCAATACACAGAATCAGCATCATCAAAGAAAATACTTGAAAACAGTCACATCAATCATATAAATCAAAAGCAAATTGAAAAATGAAAGATGCTAGTAGGAGGTATAATGATGGTAGGGTTCTTTCTTTTCAGGACTTGCATGTATGAAGAGACTGAGTGATCTCATGCAGTGGCGGAGCTGGATTCTCAAATAAGACAGGCCTAGGGTATATTCAGAGGGGGGGGGGGGGGGGGGGGGGGGGGGGGTTATGATTGGCTGAAAGGGTGATGGGTCTGGGGGGTGCTCCCCGAGAAGTTTTTGAAAAATCTGGTGACCTGAGAGTGAATCTGGGGGTAAAATCTGTTTCCAATTCGAGGTAATTATTTGTACCAAGAAGACATGGAAACTGTGATGTGGACAGACATTCTAATGCCTGTACCGTACTCACGAGGAACAGATTTTCAAACAGATCATATATAGGCAAAATGTTTGGTGACTGTCTGAAATTTCATAAATATACAAAGCTTTAGAATTAGGCCAAACAAAATTAAATAATTGATTCTTAGGCATTTTTTTTCTAAAACGAATGAGGGAGGGTGGTTTTTATTTTTATTTTTTATTCCTAATAGAATGGTCACCGATGCCTAAAATCCAATTGCGAGAGCCTAAAATTAAATACTAGAGCGTCCATATTGATTTCGCTGATAGTTTTTTTTTGTAACAGTGATCACACAACACAAAATCAATATAGAACAACTAAAGTGGAGATGAAAAATAATTAACCAAAAATAATCTATTTCTCAATCAGTTAAATAAATATTTATTTTATATACATATGAGAATCTTGTCGTATTTCGCGAAGAGAATAACAATACTGTATTTGAACATTTTGTCTCCGAAATGAAGATGATGAACGTGGGCCGAAAAAACAAATGTGCCGGAGCCCGAGAAGCAAAAGATTAATTTTCTTTAGCCTTACAGCCACAAGTTACCCAGGCTCCAAATGGCGGATATAGTTTCATTGACCATGTCACCAAACATCTACATGCCAGCATTCTCTCTGTCTTTCTCATAAATGATTTACATATCAAATGTGAAGAATATCTATTTATTACTCAAGTTATGATTCGGAAACCCAATTTAGTATGGATGGAAGCTAGGGCAGGCGGACAAACCATTTACATATGACTGGTTTTCAGACTATGACAATAGCCCTTATTGACCTCGAAGTCATGTTTGGCCTTTATTTCCGAACAAACTATGATGAACGTTCCCCAACATCAAACGCTGTATCAGTATTTTTTGCCTCATTGTGGGTGTAACAGTGTTAGATGGGTGAAAATAGTTGAAATGGGGTTTGAATGTGAGGGGGGGGGGGGGGTGGGGGATTGAGATTCAAATTCAGTTTGATTAGAAATATTCGGCGAAATTATTCGATTCAAGTCAAAACATGGTATTCGTTGAGGTCCAGTGTAGAGGCACTAAAGTGGCTTATAGCACTTTTCCATACAGCCATGATAGTGGCTTCTATATGTAGCATTCAACCAGTTAAATATTGGAACCTGCCTTGAAAACCTGTAAAAATTAGATATCGTCTGTCCAATGAAGATTCATTTCATCAATATTCATTTATACAGTGACCTGAATATTGTTGTAATGAATCTCCTCTGTCTAATCAAATGAGATCATTGCATTACATTGTGGATAAGATTTTGAAAATGTTTGAATTTTTCATTTGTATCTCTCTTTGAAAATCCATGAAAATACACATGTTGGAGAAAGTTCCTGAAATTCCTTGAATAAACTCCTCATTCAAATTCAAGAATCCTGATAAAGTGGAACCCTGTTAATTGAGTTGTCACTTTTGTACTTTACCATTATAAAATATTCCGTAGTTTATTAGAAATTGTTCATTTCTGTATTCTAGTGATAAACTTAGTATTTATTCTGTTATAAATTCAGGCCTGGAAATAAAGACCTTAAATCGTAAATCATTAACAGGCTATGCTGTATAATATGCCCGTAACTAAGATGAAAAGAGAGTCATGATTCTTTCCCGTATTCTCCATTTTTACAATGCTGCGCATGTCGTTTACATTTTAACATAATTTCCACCAAAATGAATAGCAACAACTAACACTCGATCTCGCCTTGACGAGATCATGCATTAGCTGTTGCTATTTGTTTGGGCAGAAATTCTGTTAAGATGTAAGCAGCATGCCACTCTGTTCAAATGTGGATACAATGAGCAACCTCTCATGTTAGTTCCGAGAACCCCCACGTGACCTAAACGATCGTTCTCGGGTTATTTCCAGGCCTGTAAATTGTCTGACCGCACTCATTGAGCTTTGTATCAGTGCTCATTGAGCACTGTCAAACAAGATAGAGGTAGAATCTGACCCTGGCATCAAAAGTGTCATTAAACCACAATAAAAAAGGTCGAATCTGATTTTCATGCTCACTAATTTATGTGTAAACTGTAGAATATAATGGGCATTATGTCATTTTGATTCTTGCAAAAGTTTATAAACTTGGTCCCTTTAAGATCTAATAGATTAAATGCCCATGACATTGCAGAGCATGGTGACCCAGTCGGTAGAGATGCAGACTGCAAGTCGAGAGGTACTCGGTTTGAATCCCACCTGTGGCAACCGCATTGTGTCCTTGGGCAAGACTCTTAATCCCAATTGCCCACTTGGGGGCATGGTGGTGTTGTGTACTAAGGCGTACTGCGCATCGCTGGTGTGCTTGTCTTCAACCGATGCTAACCCTGCTTGAGTGGACTTAGTATGTTGCTTGGGAAGTCTGACAGTTGCTTGGTGTTTCTCTCGGTGTTTCTCTCCGGGTACTCTGCATTCCTCCACCTGTAAAACTGTCCAACACAAGGTGGCCCTGGCTGTCAAAAATGTTGTTAAACCCCAATAAATAAATAAATAAAAAAATAAATATCACATTACAACACATTTATATGTGGTTCAAGATTTCATAAATAAAATCTGCAAAATCGTGATAGATCACAAAAAACAAACAAAAGTAGTATCTCAGATTTAGTGTTCTCACATTTCTTTTCTAATAGTAATGATTGCAAAAGGGGAGGCAGAAACAAAGGCATGCTTTGTTGTAGCAAGAAAAGTAGAAAGATAATTACGACTTGGCCATCAACCAGTCAAGACGAAATGGTTTTCCCCCTTTTGTTTTTTTAACTCACCTGGCCCGAAGGATGTGAACCAAACTTGGCAGGAATGGTCTATGGGAGGTCCTGTACAAACAATCTTCATTTTGTTCCCGTCTGATGAAAAACATGGCCGCCAGAGGCATTCTTTATTCTGATTGGTCGATTTTTAGACCCCTACCGGCATCGCCAGAGGGGACTATAGGTTTGCTCTCTGTCCTTCCGTCAGTCTGTCAGTCACACTTTACTTTTCCGGAGTTTTTTTGGAAACGCTGCAACGGAATGATTTTATTTTTGTTTTGGTAAACTACTATAGAACAATGACTTACAGATCAAGTTTGAGTTTCATTCTGATTGCATTATTCTTGTGTGAGTTACGGCCCTTGGAAATATGGGAAAAGCACCAAACTATCAGTTTTCCAGAGTTTTTTTTGGAAACGCTTCAACGGAATGATTTCATTTTTGGTAAACTACTATAGAATGATGACTTACAGATCAAGTTTGAGTTTCATGCTGATTGCATTATTCTTGTGTGAGTTATGGCCGTTGGAAATATGGAAAAGCGCCAAAATATCAATTTTCCAGAATTGTTTTGGAAACACTTCAACGGAATGATTTCATTTTTGCTAACCTACTACAGAACGATGACTTACAGATCAAGTTTGAGTTTCATGCTGATTGCCTTATTCTTGTGTGAGTTATGGCCCTTGGAAATATGGAAAAGCGCCAAAATATAAGTTTTCCGGACTTTTTCTGGAAACGCTTCAACGGAATTATTTCATTTTTGGTATCCTACTATAGAACGATGACTTACAGATCAAGTTTCATTTACACTCTGTCCATCCATCCGTCAGTCAGTCAGTCTGTTGGTCATACTTTAGTTTTCTGGACTTTTTTTGGAAACGCTTCAACGGAATGATTTCATTTTTGGTAACCTACTATAGAACGATGACTTACAGATCAAGTTTCATTTGCACTCTGTCCATCCGTCAGTCTGTCAATCAGCTTGTCATTCATACTTTAGTTTTCCGGACTTTTTTTGGAAATGCTTCAACCGAATGATTTCATTCTTGGTAACCTACTATAGAACGATGACTTACAGATCAAGTTTGAGTTTCATTTTGATTGCATTATTCTTGTGTGAGTTATGGCCCTTGGAAATATGGAAAAGCGCCAAAATTTCAGTTTTCTGAACTTTTTTTGGAAATGCTTCAACGGAATTCATGCTGATCACATTTAGGTTATAACATTTGTATAATTATTAATGCTCATTAGTCCGGTAGGGGACATTATATTGCTTCAGTGATATGTGCGCTCTTGTTTAAAATATTCTCCTCTGAAACTACATTGCCAAATGTTTTGAAACTTCACATGATTGATGACGGGGACACCCGGCCTCTGCCGACGATTCTCATTTTAATGTTGATCGGGTTGCAAACATGATCAGGTTGCAAAGAAGGCCACAATTACGGTTCATAGGTACTATGGAAACCCTATGGGAAATCACATTTTCATCTTCTTATCTGAAATTACTTGGCCATTGTGAACCAAACTTGCCACAAATAATGTATGGAAAGTCGTCTGAAAACAATCATCATTCTGTTTCGGTTCCGTTTCTCTTTGGTTAGATCACTGGACTTAAGATAGAAAGATCAGAGCTTCAATCCTGACTCGCATCATCTACATTGTGTCATTGTGCAAGATACTTAATCCCAATTGCCTAATTGGGAGCACAGTGGTGCTGAGGGGTACTTTCAATGTACTTCACATTGATGATGCCTTCAATCGATGCTAATCCTGCTTGTGCAGGATTAGTAGTTGGAGAGTCCGACAGGCCTGCTGTTTTGACCTGGTCTGAGCTTTGGTAATTTATTATTCGATTCCTAGTACTTGATTCAAGTAACCCATTAGATACAGTAACCTAAATATATATGTATTGCAATTATTCTGATATATGAACTGCTGTACCATAGCCAAGTTCTTGCTATGGGCAATATCCTGATGAATAAAGATGAATCCTTAGGAATAATAAGGAGGCTGTGCAATTCAGATACAAATTGGTTGCAATTATAGCCTAATCTTGGCATGGGTTTGCATGCTGCAGAAGAGTATGGCATCCATAATCACTATTTTGCGGCAGAGACATGAAATATTGCCATTTCCTGATTATGTACCTATGCTACATCCTAAGACGATCAACAGTTTAAGATGATATAGAGCATCAACCAATCATCACCATAGGTGCTTGCATCTGTCTGAAGTACAGCTGCTCTGTTAGCCAATGCAAAACAGATGCAGATGCAAACACCTATGGTGATGATTCCATCATTCGACTTGGCGAACATTTTGCGTGGCCCAGCAACAAATATGCGCGACCTGTTTTTTGTTCGCATGTTTTTCATTTTAGGTAGCCTCCATGTGACCCAAACGATCATTTACCTCAAATCGACAGGCTGGTCTGCCTGTTTCATGTGGTTCTGCAATGCACAGGGTTAGTCACACCTTCTGGTTATATAACATTGGTACCGTAACTGCCACATCACACACAACATTAAAATATACACCCACTAAGGCTGTGCAGTGCAGTATACAGGGTTAGTCACATAACAGAGATGATCTTATTTATTACCAGAAAGAAAAGTGCAACTAACCCTGTGCATTGCACAGAGTTAATTGGTAAGCTCACATATTGATTAAGTACCGGATTAAAAGAAGTAATGGAAATGCTTATATTGGATTGTGAAAATTGTTTTAAATTGAAAGCATGTTTTATTTTCAATTAATAGCATGTTTTGTAAAATGTGTTAGAGGAAGAGACTGCTTTTGCAGTCACAGTACAAAAGAAGCCTATTAATAGGATGGCCATTTTGCCAGTGAAAATTATTCAATTAACAGGAGTATTCATTTAACAGGGATTTGGTCACTAGCTTTCCTGTATTCTGATGATAAATGAGTATTTATTCCATTATATCTTGTTTGACAGAGCTCATGGAGCTCTGTCAAAGAAGATATAATAGATTAAACACCTGTATTGGATGTACTGAGTCCATATAGGTAAAAAACAAAGGGAACTTGGTGATTGTCAGGGTAAATGTTTGACATACATTCTATTACAAACTTTTTTGTTCAATTAACAGGAGTTTATAATCTATACACTTACAGTACAGTAATCCACGCTTGGGCAGTGATGTCAATGTATGTGTTTACCATGTTATAAAAATTATAATCAGCAAAATTATTACGTTTCGTTAATAAAATTTTTGGTGATTATTCCTATAATTAGTGTTCAGTATCTAATATTATTGCATCTGTGGAAATATTGCCCACTTGTGGAAAGTGACCAGTCCACAGCAGCTGTACAGTAACAGCTAAAATTTCAACTGAAGGTATGGTAAATGGTTTTGTGTTTGCAAGTTATATTCATGTAACAGGGTTATTCAATTAAGTGATAACTATAGACCAACTGAGTTGGCTCGACTGTACTATATACATGTATAAGACAAGTTGAAGATCGGTTTTCTGTTGTTAATTATTTGTTATTCAGCAGCAGTCTCACGAACATCTCTATTACATCTTATTAATTGCACATCCCTTACTCTGAGAGAAAAATTAAGGATCATTAGTTGTAAGTGTGCCACCCCCTGGGAGATTAGCAATGCAAAAATTATGAAGGAGGCTCATTGTCTGTCAGGCAGGAATAGTTTTTACCTTGTATTTGTTAAGGCCAATTCACAGATTTGTAGCATTCCAATTTTCTCATTTCATTGTGATAGGTTCGAAGGAAAAATACCCCACTGACACCATATTGATCCATATAGTAATATCAGCAGGAGATTCCAATCTCTGTTGGCTGTTTAGAAAAATATTAACAAACGTATCCATGTACTGCAGTAATCAAAATAATTTGACAAATAACTGCAGCACAAATTCTACCCAATGCATGGTCCTTTGTTGTCATAGTATTACCCTGTTAACCCTTTACCTAACGTGAAAAGCAGACGACACTTGCAAAAAAAATTCTTGAATAACTAATTTTTTTCATTTTTTGTCTCAAAAACATAGGTTATGACCCCTCGTTGGAACGAGCTCGACGAGCTCGTTCCAACGAGGGGTCATAACCTATGTTTTTGAGACAAAAAATAGTGAAAATTAATTGGCGATTTTTTAGAATAGCGCTGGCCAGTTTTGGCCGTTACGTTGGGTAAAGGGTTAATTGAATAGGCACTTTTCCAGCTAAAAAAAAGTCAATTGACAAAAATATTTCATTAACCTGATTTTGCTTCATTTTGCGGAAAAATTTAGCTTATGTTTCCATGGGCTATTTTGCAATACATGGAATACTGTGACATGTGTAGTACAGACATTAAGACCGAACACAACTTGTGTGGAGTGCAAGAGACTGGAATCAGTGACCCAAAGTGGAGTTTTTCCTGTATTGCATGTACAGTAGAACCTGTCTTGAGAGACCGCCCTTTGGCCCACGCAAAAGTGGTCTCTCATAACAGGTTTCAGGTTTTCTTAAGTCCGTGAATAACCAACCACAAAATTCAGAAATGGAGAAGAATGGATTTTTGTAATTACTTTGTAGTTGTTCTTTTTTATGAAGTTTTTGTAACAAATTGAAATGGACTGTTAAAAAAATTATAAAAATAAATTAGTGTTGAAAATCTTCATTGAAGATTTTCAACACTAATTTATTTTTATAATTTTTATAACAATTCATTTCAATTTGTTACAAAAATATTTTCAACACAAATTTATTTTGATTCCTATCTCACATTTCAGGTATGTATGAAATTGTTTATTCAGCAATAATCCTAATCTTTTCACAGGGGTCTTATAAAAACATCTCAATCTTTAATGAGTTAGCAGTTGAAACCCAATTAAGAGCTTATAATACTTTTAATTATGTTAGTATAACCACAATGGATTTTCCAATTCCAGAACAGGTAAAAAGTTTTTGTCATGGTTTCAGTCTTCAAAGGAGCGGTCTCTCAAGATAGGTCCATTATGGCATAAAAATACAAGTTGGTACCAGGTCACAGCGGTCTCTCAAGACAGGTGGTCTCCCATAGCAGGTCCATTATAGAGTAAAACCAATTGGTGCCTGGTAGATGTGGTCTCTCAAGACAGGTGGTCTCTCAAGACAGTGGTCTCTCAAGACAGTGGTCCCTCAAGACAGGTTTTACTGTATACCAAAGGCACTCATGGTTCATTGGTTCCTGTTTCCCATACTCTACACAAGTTGTGTTCTGTATTTATAAGCGGACAAGCCATTGTGATGGAAATTTTACTATTTCCAAGGGCTGTAACCACGCAAAATTTGTCGCATTGAAAATTTCTGACCACATGCACATCTACACTTGATACTGATATTTCAAGTTTCGTAAAAATTCATTGAAAACTGTAAAAGGAGTTAACCGGACAAAGTTTGTGATGGAAGGCAGGACTGATGGGTGGACAAACACAATTTCAGTATCCCCCTCCTGACTTCAATGGCGGGGGATAAACATGAGAGTAAAATACTGGCAGAAAAATATAAAGAGATGATGGAGAGTACTTATTTCCTAAACTCGATGTAATTCCCAATGCGAACGATTTTTGACAGTGAAACATTTTTCGATTGATCCACCTCACTTTTTCCCACTGATCGACCTATCCTAACACCTTGTCGCAAAAAACCCCCTATTTGCAGAAAGTGTATGTCTCAGCCTATCAATAACATTGAGAGGCGTAATGCCTTGTCCCCATCCCCACAAATGTCAGATTCCTTGAGAATTCCCCTGTTCTCGAGGAACAAAATTGTCGCATTAATGTTTGGCCTAAAAGAAACTTAAGATTCCCACATTGCCTTCTTTTATGTACTTTTCTCATAGGTCCTGTAATGGATACGCAAAATGTTTGGGGTTTTCTCAAATTTTTTTTGACAACATTACCCTAAATTTAGTAACACTGAACTACGCATGTCGAGAATAATAAATAAACGTACTTGAGAGGTGGATTACTCTCCGAATGATTGGATTGGCATTCCAGAATGACAACTGGCAATAAACACTACCAGATTAATAATTCGCATTATCTGCACATGCCCAGAATATCACTAGTAATCTTGAGCATTCCAGAATGGCCCATGGAAATGTACCCTTAGTATTTATTCTATTATATCTCATTTGACAGAGCTCACTGAGCTCGACCAAACAAGATATTGCAGAATAAATTATCATATTAAAAGTGGAGATGCCAAATAAGTCTTTAATGATTGAGATTTGACGTCTTGCGAGTAGAATTTGGGATAAATCATATTCTTTATTCATTTAACAGTGATTTATTATACCTCCACTTTTTTTCAAAAAGTGGGGTATACTGGATTGTGCCTGTCCGTGCATCCATCTTTCCGTACATCTGTCTGCACTCAGATTCTGTTCGTGTTATAACTGGTCAGATTTCGATGAAATTTCATACAGATGTTCACTATCATGAGGTCTTCAAGTAACATCAGCTGTTTTGCTGTTGGATTATTTTTTCTGTGAGTTATGGCCCTTTGAACACAAAAATAGGCTATTTTTTGTCTGTTCGCCTTGTATCTCGGGTTTGTCATATTGGATCTCAATGAAATTTGGAATGAAGATTGTTTATGGGAAAAGCTTTCAAATGGTCTCTAATAATATTTCTTACTTTTCACTTTTACGACTTATCCCCCTTTTTAACTTTGAAAATTCGCTGTTTGCCTCGTAAAATAACCAATATTTTGTTTGTTTACCTCATATTTCAGGTTTAGGTTATCAGATTTCAATGAAATTTGGAATGAAGCTTGTTTATGGGAAAGGCTTTCAAATGAGTCCTGTCCCTGCAGTAAAACAAAGAAAATACATGCAAATCACCTCCCCTCATGTGTCATTATGTCTTTGTTCTATAAGGTTTGGGTTATCAGATTTCTGTGAAATTCTAAT
The DNA here is from genome assembly GCA_031216915.1 of Pictodentalium vernedei. NCBI lineage: Eukaryota > Metazoa > Mollusca > Scaphopoda > Dentaliida > Dentaliidae > Pictodentalium > Pictodentalium vernedei. The sequence goes on from CM062289.1 coordinate 302,814,604, forward strand.
GAGGTTTGTTTATGGGAAAGGCTTTCAAATGAGTCTGGTCTCTTCAGTAAAACAAAGAAAATACATGCAAATCACCCCCCCCCCCCTTATGTGGATAGTCCGATCGTCACTAGACTACAGTAACAGGTGTTTATGGCCTTCACAATTACCTTGCTTAAAACAAAGACAATAATTTTGCTGTTTGCCTCGTAAAATAGCCATTTTTAGCTCAACTTGACAAAGTCAAGCTGAGCTATTGCCATCACTTCTCGTCCGTCGGCGTACGTACGTACGTTAGTATGTTAGTACGTTAGTACGTACGTCCACAATTTCCTTTGGCACACCTCACAGGTCGCATTTATGATCAGATTACTTTGAAACTTCTTATGCTTGTTTGGGGTGACCTCTAGATGGGAGCTATCGATTTTCTTCAATTTCCGTCAAAAAATGTTGCCGCGGCCAACGTTCTTAGAACGTAGTTTAGTCAAACCACAATATTTCCCTTTGGCACACCCTACAGGGCACATTTATGATTTGCTTGCTTTGAAACCTGATACGCTTATTTAGGGTGACCTCTAGATGGGAGCTATCGATTTTCTTCAATTTCCGGCAAAAAATGTTGCCACGGCCAACGTTCGTAGAACTTAGTTTAGTCAGACCTCAATATTTCCCTTTGGCACACCCTACAGGGTACATTTATGATCAGATTGCTTTGAAACCTGGTATGCTTGTTTGGGGAGACCTCTAGATGGGAGCTACCAATTTTCTTCAATTTCTGTCAAAAAATGTTGCCGCGGCCAATGTTCTTAGAACTTAGTTTAGTCAGAAGACTCAATATTTCCCTTTGGCACACCCTACAGGGTACATTTATGATCAGATTGCTTTGAATCCTGGCATGCTTGTTTAGGGTGACCTCTAGATGGGAGCTATCGATTTTCTTCAATTTCTGTCAAAAAATGTTGCCGCGGCCAACATTCTTAGAACTTAGTTTAGTCAAACCACAATATTTCCCTTTGACACACCCTACAGGGCACATTTATGATTGGATTGCCCTGAAACCTGGTATGCTTATTTAGGGTGACCTCTAGATGGGAGCTATCGATTTTCTTCAATTTCCGACAAAAAATGTTGCCACGGCCAACATTCGTAGAACTTAGTTCAGTCAGACCTCAATATTTCCCTTTGGCACACCCTACAGGGCCCATTTATGATCAGATTGCTTTGAAACCTGGTATGCTTGTTTGGGGAGACCTCTAGATGGGATCTATCGATTTCCTTCAATTTCTGTCAAAAAATGTTGCCGCGGCCAACGTTCTTAGAACTTAGTTTAGTCAGAAGACTCTATATTTCCCTTTGGCACACCCTACAGGGTACATTTATGATCGGATTACTTAGAAACTTGGCATGCTTGTTTGGGGTGACATCTAGATGGGAGCTATCGATTTTCTTCAATTTCCGGCAAAAAATGTTGCCACGGCCAACGTTCGTAGAACTTAGTTTAGTCAGACCTCAATATTTCCCTTTGGCACACCCTACAGGGTACATTTATGATCAGATTGCTTTGAAACCTGGTATGCTTGTTTGGGGAGACCTCTAGATGGGAGCTACCAATTTTCTTCAATTTCTGTCAAAAAATGTTGCCGCGGCCAATGTTCTTAGAACTTAGTTTAGTCAGAAGACTCAATATTTCCCTTTGGCACACCCTACAGGGTACATTTATGATCAGATTGCTTTGAAACCTGGCATGCTTGTTTAGGGTGACCTCTAGATGGGAGCTATTGATTTTCTTCAATTTCTGTCAAAAAATGTTGCCGCAGCCAACATTCTTAGAACTTAGTTTAGTCAAACCACAATATTTCCCTTTGGCACACCCTACAGGGCACATTTATGATTTGATTGCCCTGAAACCTGGTATGCTTATTTAGGGTGACCTCTAGATGGGAGCTATCGATTTTCTTCAATTTCCGGCAAAAAATGTTGCCGCGGCCAACATTCGTAGAACTTAGTTCAGTCAGACCTCAGTATTTCCCTTTGGCACACCCTGCAGGGCCCATTTATGATCAGATTGCTTTGAAACCTGGTATGCTTGTTTGGGGAGACCTCTAGATGGGAGCTATCGATTTCCTTCAATTTCTGTCAAAAAATGTTGCCGCGGCCAATGTTCTTAGAACTTAGTTTAGTCAGAAGACTCTATATTTCCCTTTGGCACACCCTACAGGGTACATTTATGATCGGATTACTTTGAAACCTGGCATGCTTGTTTGGGGTGACATCTAGATGGGAGCTAACGATTTTCTTCAATTTCCGTCAAAAATTGTTGCCGCAGCCAACGTTTTTAGAACTCAGTTTAGTCAGACCACAATATTTCCCTTTGGCACACCCTACAGGGCACATTTACGATTTGATTGCTTTGAAACCTGGTATGCTTGTTTGGGGAGACCTCTAGATGGGAGCTATCGATTTTCTTCAATTTCCATTAAAAAATGTTGCCGCGGCCAACGTTCTTAGAACTTGGTTTAGTCAGAAGACTCGATATTTCCCTTTGGCACACCCTACAGGGCACATTTATGATCGGATTGCTTTGAAACCTTTCATGCGTGTTTGGGGTGACCTCTAGATGGGAGCTATCGATTTTCTTCAATTTCCATCAAAAAATGTTGCCGCAGCCAACATTCTTAGAACTTAGTTTAGTCAGACCACAATATTTCCTTTTGGCTCACCCTACAGGGCTCATTTATGATTAGATTGCTTTGAAACCTGGTATGCTTATTTACGGTGACCTCTAGATGGGAGCTATCGATTTTGTTCCATTTCCGTCAAAAAATGTTGCCACGGCCAACGTTCTTAGAATTTAGTCTAGTCAGACCACAATATTTCCCTTTTGTACACCCTACAGGGCACATTTATGATCGGATTGCTTTGAAACCTGGCATGCTTGTTTGGGGAGGCCTCTAGATGGGAGCTATCGATTTTCTTCGGTTTCTGTCAAAAAATGTTGCCAGTGGCAAAAAAACTGACATTGGTCCCAATGATCTTCAATTTTGCCATTTCATTTATAACTTACCAAGTTCAAGTTTGTCAAGTTGAGCTACAGTGTCATTGACACTTTCATTTTGTCTGTTCGCCTCATATCTCTGGTTTGGGGTTAGTGACTCTCACTGAAAGTTGGAATGAAGATTGTTTATAGGAATAGCTTTCACAGTATCATGGTTGATTTCTTCCCATGTCATTGTTTGGCAGTATACATCATGGGGGTATGCCCTGGGCATGCCTTGTTTGGCGGTATGCACCATGGGGGTATGCCCTGGGGCATGCCCCCCCCCCCTCTTGTTTACTCTGATCCCCACATGCAATTAACCCTTTACCTAACAAATCAGCTGCATCCAACCATGCAATGTAAAAATAAAACCATATCATATGACTCGTCATTGAAAAGAGCTCTCCCAAAAATATAAAAAATACCATGCGATCCCCTCATTGCAACGATCTTGAGCTCATTCGAATGAGGGGTAACATATGATATGGTTTTGTTGAAATATTTTGGATTTTTTTTTTAAATTTTGATATCATGTGTTTTGGGTTAAGAGTTAATGGCAAATTTATATCAAAGGAATGGTAAATAGTTTGGTGTTTTGAAATTATATGCAATTTATAATGAAAGGGCTATTTATGCAAGAGCCAATTAAGTAGGATCTGGTGTATTTTTAACAACTTAATGTCCTTTGTTGGAAATTTTTGTGAGATATCCGGAGCTGGTTTGTTATTTATAAAGGAATGGGCGCAGTGGCTCAGTAGGTAGAGGTGCAGGCTGCAAGCTGAGAGGTCCTCCGTCCGACTCACAGCTGAGACAACCATGTTGTGTCTTTGGGCAAGACACTTCACCCCCATTGCCCATGTGGAGGCACGGTGGCATTGTGTACTGAGGCATACTGCACTTCAATGGTGACCTGTCTTCAGCCAGTGCTAACCCTGCTTGTGTGGAGTTAGTATGTTGGAAGGCTGACAGTTGCTTGCCATTGCTTGGTGATTCTCTTTGGGTACTCTGGCTTCCTCCACCTGTAAAACTCGTGGCCATGATTAGCCATTGTGCAGAAATATGTGACCTTAAAACACCAATAAAATAAAATGAATAAATATTTATAAAGGAATGCAGGTAATATGAAGATTTTAAACCCTTCATCCAAAGTAAAGGCCAAAACCTGCCTATGTGTGTTGCCAGGGTCGTGATACAATTACACACTACATGTTTGTGGAAAGCGGATTGTAACTAAATCACCCATGGAGTGGAGTTATCACTCAAAGTATCGCTTTCAAATTCTGTACAAAAAACACAAGCAGTGTTTCCGCCAGTGGACCATTTCAACCCGGAGGTCCATTGGCTGGAACTTTGCTTGTACTTATTATCCTTCTCAATAAATTTGCAATTATTGCTTGGGTGGAATCTCCACTCTGTGGGTGATTTAGTGACAATACACTCTCCATGTACTGTATACAGTAGTGGGTTGAGATTTCATAAATAAAATATTGCAAAATCAAGACCAAATTCAGAAAAATAGCAAAAAAAAAAAATAGCATCTCAGATTTAGCGTTCTCAAATTTCTTGTCTTGACTAGTGAGATTCTACATTGCCATGGGGAGAAAAGTGGCAAGATAATTTTCACCAGATCTTGACCCAGTTACAATCCCAGGCTTATATTACATCTAAATTTTGGAGAATCCATTCGTATTCTCGCAAAAATGGTTGCGAGAATCCACACCTGCTATGAGTGTCCTAGGATCCCATGGATGAGCCCCTGTTGTATACTGATAACACATGTTAACCCTTTGCCAAACACAGCTTTTTTATTTTGAAAATATCAACTGAATTTAAAAAAAAATAAACAATATTTACCAATAAAATCTTACAAATATGGATGTCATTGGAACTGGCTCAATGAGCTGGTTCCGTTGACATCCATATTTGTACAATTTTATTGACAAAGTGGCAGGATATTTCATGTCATGTTAGCCCTGTATTGGTTAATTTGCTTCCTCCATGTTAGGTAAAGTGTTAATTGTTTCAATTCATTTCACACAAAAAAAATATCCTAAAACACCAATAAATAAATACATCCTAAAAAGATGTGCAGTGAGAATCTCCATGAATTCTTGCTGGGTTTATAATGTGAATCGATTCTTGGATCCTTATTGAAATATACATGTAAGCCCTGTATCCGATTGAAATTCTCCTTCTAGTTTTGTTACTGTAAGCAATCTTTTTGAGACAAAGATGAAAATGTTTGATTTTTCAAGGAATTGTTTTACGAGTGACATGTTGGGTGAGGAATTAATGTGCACCCATACATAGTGTGTATACATGTACATATAGATACAATGTCAACCTTTCCATTGGCCATCCCATGTTTGTTCATGTCTGCTGCCCATCTGCTGACCATCATCAGTCAGTATGTGCACCTGGTTATATTCTACACATATAACACAAACAATTTTTATCTTATTTTCCTGATTTTCAGTATGCAGGTGTATATTAGGTCCAGAACTGGCTAGTTTTACATGTAGCTCTTTCTGTCAATTCTGGTGACATCACAGACTCAACAAGGGCTGCACAAAGCAATGGCCCCTGTCCCTGACCTGTATGCATGTTCTAAATAGCCTTAAAGGTATTGTGGAACAAAAAATTTTCCAAGTCAGAAGAGTGAAACCAGAAAAATTTTCTAAATCAAAAGAGTGAAAACAGGTCCAAAAAGTGAAAAGGGGCCATAACTCTGGGGAAAAATTATTGCACGGAACCCGTAACTTATGCATATCCAAGCCAGAAAATAAGCAGACTGTCATCTGCAAAATGAGGTCCCAAGCGGGTGAATTTAGTGATGCTACCCTGCACAGCAGGGTAGCATCATTAAATTTACCCTCTGTGAACCTCAATCTGAATCAGGGTCTCAAAACTAAACAGAAAGAGGTACCCAGAGAATAAATTGGACCACTGTATGGGATAGCATCATCAAATTCACCCTCTAGGGACCTCATTCTGCAAATGTCAAACTGTTTATTTTCAGGCCTGTGCATATCCATTCTCCTATGCAGGTATATCAGCATACCAAAGGAGATCCAGATCTGACCAGTGGCTTTGAAATTACAATGCAAAACGTTTGTATGGATGGACGGACGGATGGATGGATGGATGGATGGAGGGCTTCACTAGATACCCTTCGAATCCTCTGGAGGAGGTTGGGCGCATAATAAGTCAGTTCTGTTTAGCCCAATTGAAAATTTTTTTCAATACTGTCTGTCTGAAATTTCATGTTTGGTGTCTCTGGGCTTGATTAGTGTCTCAGAATATCTATTAACCAATAGCGTCCTTATTCAAACTTTGACATTAGTACCGGTGGCTCAGTGGTAAGAGCATTGAACTTCAAACCAAGAGGTCTGTGGTTCAATCTTGACCAGCGGTAACTGCATTGTGTCCTTGGGCAAGGCATTTACATGTAATCCCACTTGCCCATGTGGTGGCACAGTGCCACTATGTACTAAGTAGGGGCGGACTGGGCCAAGAAAAGTCACAGGGAAATTATCCACTTTTTTGAACTGAACGAACGCTATTTCTTTACATATGAGTCATCAATTGGAGTTTGCACAGTGGACATTTGTTGGCATTTTTGTTGTGTCTTCTTCAACATTCATTTAGCAAGAATGGTATCAACACGGGGGTGCACGGACCTAGTTCATGCCAATTGGAAAAACAATTTGTTTTTCAAATTAAAAAAACACTGTTTCCTTGCATCTTGAGCTATCTGCAGTGTAGACTGCTGGTATATCGAAATGTTCGCTATGTGACTGCCATTGGCAGTCCACATAGAGAACATTTCAAAATACCGGCATTCTATGCAATCTGATCCATTTTGCTTGTTGGGCATTTTCACAAAATTTCAGGCACGAATAAGTGTTGGGTTGCATCAGCCACAGGGGTGACCCAATAGGGGTCCCGCTGGGAATTTTCCAGTAGACCACACAGCCAGTCCGCCTCAGATACTAAGATGTACTGTACTGCCTTCAACCAATGCTAACACTGCTTGTGTAGAGTTAGTATGTTGGGATATCTGACAGGTGCTCGGTGGTAACTTTCCTTGGTACTCTGGCTTCCTTCACGTCTAAAACTGTCTGGCCTGAGGCTGTTGAAAGTGTCATTAAACCTTGATTGCAAAAACAAATTCAGACTTTGATAACTTATTTTACTGCAGTGGAACACTGAGAACAGGTGTGCCAACATGCAATCTCTGCGTAAACACCAAGTTACATTATATGTACCGTGGCAGCTAGTTGTTTCTATGCAAATCTTGGCTACCTTTGCAGGCAGCCAAGACTTGCCAAGAGACAAATGCAAAGCCACTGGATGAAGACTGTCATTATGCAGCAAAAGTATATAAAAATCACTAGGCCTTTTGGGGTTAAATCACTTATGTTATCGGAAGAAACCATAAAAAAAAACAAAATATGTACTATTCTCTCTGATTTGGGAGCATTCTTGTAATTTGGGGATTCATCTTCAACTGTGAATTTGGAGAAATTAAATGGCTTGCAGCACTACACTGTTACAGCAGTAGTATGAAAGCCTGTTACAATATACTTTTGATTTCAAAATCTGCATTGATTCTTCAACCCTGTTCATGTCAGTTTAAAGTATCAATTTCCTAGGGAGACCTGCCACTGAGTGTTTGAGTTGGCAGTGGCAAGAATGGAGACATAATGACAATTTCTCTTCATTGTATTTAGTTGAACATATGTCAGACTCTTTGCATGAATTCTGTTTCAAATCACTTCAAACAGCTGCTTTCATAATAGACCCTGCTTTTCATCAAACAAATATATTGACTAATGGCAAATATCATTCAGTTTTAAATTGGCACATGTTAGGTAAAGAATATTGTCCTTGATTTATATAACAGACATGCCACCTACTTTTCAATTGTGATCAAGTGATGAAGACCATATTAGCAAATAATATATACATATATATTATCACTATAATGTTTATGTACAAAATGTTATATTAGAGTCAAGCTCTTGTCTCTAAAGCTGTGTTCTCACTATAGATCTTTATGGTACGATTTTTCCACTAAACGACAGAGTTAGTGTTGATCGACAAAAATCTACAGTGAGAACACGCAAGAAGGATGACTTTCGTTCGATTTTTGACTGAGATGATTTTTGTCGAAGCAATTAAACGCATTTGATTTCATCTTCTTTTATTGATAGACTCCTTCGATTTGTCAAAGGGATTATAGCTGACCAGCCTCAAGAGAAAAATCGTACCACAAAAGTTTATAGTGAGAACAGCCTTCAGATTTTTGGTGTTTGACACAAATCGACCGACAAAAGACGTACAATAAAAATCTGTAGTGAGAACACAGCATTAAGCTATATCTAGACTAATCGAGAAAATAGCCTTAGAAACAAGAACAAGACTCTTATTAGAAACAAGAACAAGAGTCTTAATAGAATATTTTGTTCATAAACATAATGGGGTGATAGGTTTGCCTTGTAATTCTCAAATGTAATAACTTTATTAACACTGTACCTAACAAATTGAAACTCTTCAGTAAATTGTAACAAAATAATTTTATATAACATTTTTAGCTCAACTTGACAAAGTCAAGCTGAGCTATTGCCATCACTTCTCGTCCGCCGGCATACGTATGTACGTACGTACTTATGTACGTATGTACGTACGTACGTTAGTACATTAGTACGTACGTCCACAATTTCCTTTGGCACACCTCACAGGTCGCATTTATGATCAGATCGCTTTGAAACTTGGTATGCTTGTTTGGGATGACCTCTAGATGGGAGCTATCGATTTTCTTAAATTTCCGTCAAAAAATGTTGCCGCGGCCAACGTTCTTAGAACTTAGTTTAGTCAAACCTCAATATTTCCCTTTGGCACACCCTAGAGGGCACATTTAAGATTGGATCGCTTTGAAACTTGGTATGCTTGTCTGGGGTGTCCTCTAGATGGGAGCTATCGATTTTCTTCAAATTCCGTCAAAAAATGTTGCCGTAGCCAACGTTCTTAGAACTTAGTTTAGTCAAACCTCAATATTTCCCTTTGGCACACCCTACAGGACACATTTATGATTGGATTGCTTTGAAACCTGGCATGCTTGTTTGGGGTGATCTCTAGATGGGAGCTATCGATTTTCTTCCATTACCGTCAAAAAGTGTTGCCAGGGCCAACGTTCATAGAACTTAGTTTAGTCAGACCTCAATATTTCACTTTGGCACACCCTACAGGGCACATTTATGATTGGATTGCTTTGAAACTTTGTATGCTTGTTTGGGGTGTCCTCTAGATGGGAGCTATCAATTTTCTTCCATTTCTGTCAAAAAATGTTGCCGGGGCCAACGTTCTTAGAACTTAGTTTAGTCAGACCTCAATATTTCTCTTTGGCATATCCTACAGGGCACTTTTATGATGGGATTGCTTTGAAACCTGGCATGCTTGTTTGGGGTGACTTCTAGATGGGAGCTATTGATTTTCGCCCTTTTCCGCCCGTCAAAAAATGTTGCCGCTGGCAACGATCTTTGAACTTAGTTTAGACAGGTATCAGTATATTCCTTTGGCATGCCCTACAGGGCACATTTATGTTCAGATCGGTTTGAAACTTTGTATGCTTGTTTGGGGTTTCCTCTAGATGGGAGCTATCGATTTTCTTTGATTTCCGTCAAAAAATGTTGCTATGACTTAGTGCAGTTAAGCATCAATATTTCCCTTTGACACACCCTGCAGGGCACATGATTGGATCTCTTGCAAACTTGGTGTGCTTGTGTGGGGTCACACCTATATGGGAGCTGTCGAATTTCTGTCAAAAAAATGTTGTGGCTCACCTTTGTACTTAGTTTAGTCAGGCCTCAATATTTCCCTTTAACACACCCTTCAGGGAACATTTATGCTAGGATCACTTTGAAACTTGGTTCGTGTGTTCAGGGTGACCTCTAGCTGTGAGCTATTGCTTTTTTTCATTTCCATAAAAAATTATTGTTGTTATCACCAGCCTTTGAACTTACTGCATTTGTGCATCATCTTATCCCTTTTGAACTCTCAGCAGGGTATATTTATGAATTTCCATAAAACCCTCCCCCCCCCCAAAAAAACCATTGCCACAAGCAATGACCTTCTACTTAGTGCATTTGTGCATTAACATCTTCCTTTGGCATGCCTCAGAGGGCACATTCATTATCAGGTTGTTTTGAAACTTTGTATGCTTATGCAGGGTAACAAAGGTAGGAGCTATTGATTTTCTTTTCATTTCCATCAAAAACTGTTGCTGTTAGCAACAATCTTTGAATTTATTGCATTTGTGCATCAACATTCTTTGACATGGCCTACAGGCCACATTTATCATAGGATTGTTTTTGAACTTGGTGTGCTCATAAGGCAAGACCTTTAGATAAGAGCTATTGATTAGCATTCATTTCTGTGAAAAAAGTTGCCATTTACAATAACCTTTGAACATACTGCATTTGTGTATCAACATTCTTCCTTTAGCGAGTCTTTCTGTTTACATTTAAAAATTAAAAATGCATGGATTTCAATGCTGTTATGTTGAAATTTCATCAAATAACATTGGTACGAATGATCTCCCAATTTTGCCGTTTCATTTATAACTTACCAAGTTCAAGTTTGTCAAGTTGGGCTACAGTGTCATTGACACTTTCATTTTGTTCCTCTGCTGAGCAAACATCAAGCTAATGCATACAGTGTGAAGCCACTTTTGTGGCTTTCAGCACTTTTCAATAGATCCATGATGAGAGGCTTCTGACACTCTTTCAGTTAAACACCAATAAATAAATAAAGAGGTGTTGACTCCAAAACGGCTCGTTGGTAAATGGCCTTGGTACCTCAATCAGCTGCTGCACTGATCCGTTCCTTTTGAGATTTACAACATATGGATCTCCCCAGCCCCCCTCCTCCCCCCCCCCCCCCCCCCCCCCCCCCACTAGATATCCATCATAATGGTCAAAACAATTTCTGCATTGTCACCTGCTGGTGAGGATTGGATGAATCCCAAATATAACAGGAAGTGGAGAGACTTGCGGGAGCTGAGACTCGAACCCATGCCCTATCCTATACAAAGAGGCTGATTTTCCTCCAGACTTAGATATGCAAGCCAACCAGGCTGGTTGGTAAACTGTTTTCTACCTCAGCTGCTTCACCTGAAAAAAACTTTATCTTCTTACAGTTTGCCTAAGTTTCTAGTTTGTTGAGGTCTGCATATGTAAAGATTAACATGCCATATCTGTCTTTTGAAGAAGACAGATTGAAAGGCCAATTCAATTGTACATTTAAGAGTATATTATTGTAATTATTGATGGATAGATATTCAGATGAATCAACTCCTACTCATTTGAAATGTCTACAATATATTGTTTCTTTATATTTTATTGATTAATTTTTAATTGGCTCCCGGAGAAGAGTATGTGGTTACTATTAGAGTCAAAAAAAGTTACTTACAGTCTTAGGCTATGAATAAAGGTTATCAAATCAGCGTTGTGTTCACATTGTCACATTTTCTCCATTATTGACTTGTCCACTGGAGAAAATGTGATATGTAATGAGAACACAACATATTCACCTCTTTGCCATATAGACTAAACGATGAGAGCCCATTCCCCATGGGAACCCCGGGAAGTGAAGCAGTACCTGTTCATTGCGGTAAACAGGCTCTGTTTGACTGGTAAAATAGGACCCAGTCACCAATGCTTGGGAGGTGCAAACCCTCTATAAAATGGGCAACATGGCTTATTAATGCTCACCCCTGGTCTTTAGTTGATACTCATGTTGTGGTCATGTTTAGCCATTGTGCAAAAATATGTGACCTTCAACACCAATAAATAAATAAATAAATAAATAAATAAATAAATAAATAAATAAATAAATGAGAGCCCATAGGGGGCCACTAGTCAGTTCTGTCCCATTAAGTGTCTCTATTGGGTTCAGCCTAACAATAATAGAGAAAATGTGGCAATGTGAACGCAACATCAATTTAGATAAACATTCATTTGTTACCCTAATTTATGTGGGGGGTTTTCTGTCTCAATAGACACTGATCCCTTAGAATCCCAAAGAATGATTAAAGGAGAGTCAGACTGAACTGAATGGAGGGACTTACAGCTGGGCTTTTTGTGGTGAATGGTGTCCTGCAAACTATTGCATTGTTTTTTTCCCACGTTAACCCTTTACCTAACATGAAAAGCAGGCGACACTTGCAAACAAAATTCTTGAATAACTAATTTATTTTATTTTTTGTCTCAAAAACATAGGTTATGACACCTCTTTGGAACAAGCTCGTTCCAAAGAGGGGTCACAACCTAAGTTTTTGAGACAAAAAATGAAAAAAATGATGAAAATTAATTGGCGATTTTTGTGAATAGCGCTGGCCGGTTTTGGCTGGAATGTGGGGTAATGGGTAAATGAGCCTGAAGTGTTGTTTACCACATGTTCATGTTCTTAACACGTACAGTTGAAACTAGAAGTCCTATGACTGGATTGCACACTATTTTGAAGTAATAGCGTGCTGAGTGAGTGCACTTTTTGTCCCAGGTGTCAAACTGCACCATAAGCGTAACTCAGTTCCTGTAGAAAAACAGTGTGTCAAACCCTGTACAATTTTGTACTAGTAAATAGAGATCATTAACATTGTTCCTAAACTATGCTGCAATACATGTACATCTAATGATGTAAATAGATATTAAAATCCAACCACATATAATGTATATATACAATGAAGAGAGTTGATTGCTACTTAATCGCAGAGCCATTTGTTCTCCATTCGAAAAGTGTTTATAATTATTCCTAACAATACAAGAAACACTTGCAAACGTTAATCACATGGACCACCGGGTGCAACCGAGTGGTCCATGTGATGAAAGTTTGCAAGTGCTTCCTGTGTTTTGTCCTGAGAAGTTGTAAAATAACTTCTTAGTGAAAAATCTATCCCACAGTAGTAATCCACCCTCCACATACTGTAGTCTCAATATTTTCTTTCTGTTTGATCAGTTCAGTTCGTGATTTCACTACTGATCTTGCCAGTAGCACATTATATTTTACACTGCACAGCGCAAACGCTCTTCTGTATTTCAGACTACTTCATTCTTCTGCAATATGTAGCGCATGAACTGACAAGCATTTTCTGTGCCAATTGTGACGGGACTTCTAATTTCAACTGCAGATAAATTGAACCGAAACCAAGGTTTTTTCCTGAAACCAAACCAAATTTGAAAAATCAAATCCTCCTAGATCAACCCATACTTCATTAGCATAGTTTAACCCCCTGCACGCTGATGTCAAAATATCCATATTTGAAGTAGCCATTTTTTTCCCATAATGCAACTGGGAATTTAACCAATTCAATCTTGTTTGACAGAGCTCATTGATCTCTGTCAAACAAGATTGAATTGGTTAAATTTCTTGTTGCATTATGGGAAATATTTGTACCCTGAACTTTAGATATTTCAACATCACGTGTGCAGGGGGTTAAACTTCATGTAACCCCCTACACACATGTAACCAAAATGATCATTCATGGGTTACTTCCAGACCTGATTTTGGGACGAGTAGTGAACAGCTCCATGGGAGCTGCTCCATCCAGGCAGGTGGAAGGTAAGAGAAAGACTATTTTTATACAGTATGCGCGCCGTCAACTGGTCACTTTCTCACGGACGCAATAATATTAGATTTCAAACACTAATTATAGGAAAAATCATCAAAAATTAAGTATTAGTAATTAAAATAGTAATTAAAATTTTGCTGATGATTTTTTTTTACCTGGTAAACGTATGAGTGGACATCACTGCCCACACGTGGATTATGACCAGTCCATGCTGACTGAACTGTACAAAGAATAAGTAAGATGAGTGACAATGAGTTGGATTACAACCAAGTGTAACAATTTTGGCTTAGATACTATTTAAAAAGTATTGAACACAATTCGAATTGACAAGTTGGTTTATATAATGGCAGAGGCAGTGAGCAGCTCAGACGTTTAGATGTTTCATCTCCCAAAATTGTGGCGATGGAACATTTAAGCCTTTAGTCAATAATAGATGTTCATTGTACAGGCCTGTGGAGACGCTTAGTGACATTAACCTGTTGACTTACTTTTTTGGCCCATACATTGACTTACTTTGCTTTGTTCATGACTACAGAATGAATAGTGGATACACCAAGCAGCAGCATGTGGTGAAATCAACTCCTCTCATCCATTTTGGTGTAGAACAGTAGACAGTACAGAATTACTACCAACATATTGCAGATGTGCAGTATATATATACAGATGACTATATTCTGTAATTTGTTTAAGTTACCTTCTCTTGATGGACTGGGCAAATTTACCATTTTTAGCCCGACTGTTTACAGTAAGGGGTATAGTTATAACTTTTGTCTGTCTGTCCGTCTGTTAACATTTAGAGTTTTGGGTTAAAGTTTGTGGTTAAAGTTTTTTAGTAAAGGTTAAATTTTTTTTTCTTTTAAATTAATATTAATTACTGTTGATTGAATCATTCTCATTATGTTTCATGTTATTTTGGGAAATATTTAACCCTTTTTTGTATGGCAATTTAACTAACAATTTCCAGGTTAAAGTTTTTGGTTAAAGTTTTTTTTGTTTACTAAGTTACACCTTTAATTCTTCAAATAGTTTAGTGCAATGTCACTGTTTCTCATTTGGGACAATGTCTACTGTCTACTGAACTTTTCTGCAGTCATTTTCATTAATATTGGCATGATTTTACCCCCTTTTAAACATGTTTTCAGACTAAGTTTCTTTGTATTGGAAATTAGGCTTTGCCACATACTTTCTTACTTTAATTCTAGCATAGTCAATACAACTTAATGACTGCATTTACATCAATGATGTCTTTTATTGGTTTTAGGAAATATTAAACCTTTTTGGCGGCAGTAAGTTTTACTTAGTATACCCAGTTTAAAGTTTTGGATTAAAGTTTTGCTTTTCAAGGTTGTACCTTTCATTCTTCAAACACTGTGTTATTGTTTTTCATTTGGAGCAAGGTCTACTGAACCTGTATAAAGTGGTTTCAAATATTATTGGCATTAATTTAACCCTTTTCAAAACTGTTTTCGAACTTTGTTTCTCTAAATTTCAGAACAGGCTTCTACCACATATTTTGTTACTTTTTATCTCCCCACAAGGGAGGGATATAACATAGAGCTCCATATGTCCATTTGTTTGTCCGTCCATCTGTCCAAACTTTCTTTATGGCATAACTCGAACAATAGTTCACAGATTTCAATTCTTTTCAGTATTTGTCTCTACAGCAGTAATGTCTATGTCAAGTTTGATGACCACCATTATCCAATGTTGAAGTTATTGCCCTGTTCCTCCCCCCTCCCCCACCCCCGCAATTAGGCATTTTTTTCTTGGCTCCAAAATGGATTTTGAAGTATTTAGAGTGACTACTTGCAGAAATGTTTTGTAGGCACTTTTTTTTCTTGGGTCCAAAATGCATTTTGAAGGATTTAGAGTGACTACATGTGGAAGAAAAATTGACTCCTATAAGACCTCCCCCCCCCCTCCCTCCCCTCTCTCCTACCCCACACCTCCTCCCCCGGGCCATTTAAGCAACATTTTTTCTTTGGTCCAAAATGCATTTTGAAGGATTTAGAGTGACTACATGCGGAAAATCTTTTGACTCTTATAACCCCCCCCCCCTCCACTCCCCCGCCCTCTCTTGGGATGCCAATTAGGCATTTTTAGCCAGGTTGTTTACAGTCAAGGCTATTCATGACTTTTGTCTGTCCATCTGTCTGTCCGTCCGTCCGTCTGTTAACATTTAGAGTTTTGGTTAAAGTTTGTGGTTAAAGTTTTTTTTTAGTGAACGTTAGTTTTTTTTCTCTTTAATTAATATTAATTAATATTGATTGCATCATTCTCATTATGTTTCATGTTATTTTGGAACATATTTAACCCTTTTTTGCAGTCAATTTAACTTCCAGGTTAAAGTTTTTGGTTAAAGTTTTTTATTTACAGAGTTACACCTTTAATTCTTCAAACAGTTTAGTAGAATGTCACTGTTCTCATTTGGGACAATGTCTATATTGTCTACTGAAGCTTTCTACAGTGATTTTAATTAATATTGTCAGGATTTTGACCCCTTTTAAACATGTTTTCAGACATAGTTTCAGACATAGTTTCTTTGTATTGGAAATTAGGCTTTACCACATACTTTGTTACTTTAATTCTTGCATGGTCAGTACAACTTAATGATTGCATTTACATCAATGATTTCTTTTATTGATTTAAGGAAATATTTAACCCTTTTTTGCAGTCAATTTTAATTAGTATTCCTAGCTCAAGTTTCAGATTAAAGTTTTGCTTTTCATGGTTGTACCTTTTATTCTTCAAACGCTGTGTTACAACGTCATTGTTTTTCATTTGGGCCAAGGTCTACTGATGCTGTATACAGTGGTTTCAATTAATATTTGCATAAATTTAACCCTTTTTAAATCGATTTTCGAATTTAGTTTCTTTAAATTTGAAATTGGGCTTCTAACACATACTTTGTCACTTTTTGTTCTTACATGATCAATACAACTTTTAACCCTTTACCCCTTTACCCAACACAGATGATATCAAAATTTATTATTTTAAATGCCATTTTTTCAAATTTTTCAAAACATTTCAACAAAACCATATCATGTGACCCCTCGTTGGAACAAGCTCGATGAGCTCATTCCAACGAGGGGTCATATGATATGGTTTTGTTGAAATGATTTAAAAATTAATATTTTTTCAACTACTGAATTTGCATATTACGTGGGCGGATACGGCCAATTCGTTGGGTAAAGGGTTAATAATTGCATTTACAGACCTGATTTCTTTTACTTGTATGCAGCTTTTTTTCTCATTACCTGAGCTTCACAGTTTGACATATAAAGAAATGCCTTCTGCAGCATACTTCTTTTGTTTTACAAAATTAATACAGATTGGAAGTACATGGGAGTAAGGGACTTTGATGCTGTCTCCAAAACTTCAGGGGGAGATGGGTGGAATCAATCCACCCCTCCCTCCTCCCCATGTTATCCAGAAGATAAATCCAGTTCTAATTATACAATTCTCTTCAAATTTGATATTTTTTATACGCCCATTTGTAAAAACGGTCATATTATGTAAATGGTCTGTCCAACCATCCGTCCGTCCATCCATCTGTCCATCCTTCAACAATTGGTTTCCGACCGATAACTCTAGTTTACGTCCACAATTTCCTTTGGCACACCTCACAGGCAGGTCGCATTTATGATCAGATCGCTTTTAAACTTAGTTTAGTCAGACCTCAATATTTCCCTTTGGCTCACCCTACAGGGCACATTTATGATCGGATTGCTTTGAAACCTGGCATGCTTGTTTGGGGAGACCTCTAGATGAGAGCTATCGATTTTCTTCCATTTCTGTCAAAAAATGTTGCCGCGGCCAACGTTCTTAGAACTTAGTTTAGTCAGACCTCAATATTTCCCTTTGGCACTCTCTACAGGGCACATTTATGATCGGATTGCTTTGAAACCTGGCATGCTTGTTTGGGGTGACCTCTAGATGGGAGCTGTCGATTTTCTTACATTTCTGTCCGTCGCTGGCGACGATCTTTGAACTTAGTTTAGTCAGGCATCAATATATTCCTTTGGCTTGCCCTACAGGGCACATTTATGATCAGATCGGTTTGAAACTTTGTATGCTTGTTTGGGGTTACCTCTAGATGGGAGCTATCGATTTTCTCCGATTTCCGTCCAAAAATGTTGCCACTGGCAATGACCTTCGATGAACTTAGTAAAAACTTAGTGCAGTTAAGCATCAATATTTCCCTTTGTCACTCCCTGCAAGACACATTTATGATTGGATCACCTACAGACTTGGTGTGCTTGTGTGGGGTGACATCTATATGGGAGCTGTCCATTTTCTTCCATTTCTGTCAAAAAATGTTGCCGCTGACCTTTGAACTTTGTTTAGTCAGACCTCAATATTTCCCTTTAACACACCCTTCAGGGCACATTTATGATCGGATCACTTTGAAACTTGGTATGTGTGTTCGGGATGACCTCTAGATGTGAGCTATTGCTTTTTTTCATTTCCATAAAAAATTATTGTCGTTATCACCAACCTTTGAACTTACTGCATTTGTGCATCAACTTATCCCTTTTGAACTCTCTCCAGGGTATATTTATGAATTTCCATAAAAAAAACCCCCCAAACCATTGCCACAAGCAATGACCTTCTACTTAGTGCATTTGTGCATTTAACATCTTCCTTTGGCATGCCTCAGAGGGCACTTTCATTATCAGGTTGTTTGAAACTTTGTATGCTTATGCAGGGTGACAAAGATAGGAGCTATTGATTTTCTTTTCATTTCCATCAAAAACTGTTGCTGTAAGCAACAATCTTTGAATTTATTGCATTTGTGCATCAACATTCTTTGACATGGCCAACAGGCCACATTTATCATAGGATTGTTTTTGAACTTGGTGTGCTCATTAGGCAAGACTTTTAGATAAGAGCTATTGATTAGCATTCATTTCTGTGAAAGAAGTTGCCATTTACAATAACCTCTGAACATACTGCATTTGTGTATCAACATTCTTCCTTTAGCCAGTCTTACAGTTTTCATTTAAAAATGCACAGATTACTCTGACTTTGTGCACACACAATGCTGTTATGTTGAAATTTCATCAAATACCATTGGTACCAGTGATCTTCAATTTTGTCATTTCATTTATAACTTGCCAAGTTCAAGTTTGTCAAGTTGAGCTACAGTGTCATTGACACTTTCATTTACTTCTAGCCTTTGCTTATTAGTCCTTATTTTAACAAGCTCATCAAGCTTGTTCCATTAATAGGTCATGAGGTATGTTTTGGGGTAGAGAAAAGAAAAAATAAAATTTGAATAGCAATTTTTATATATCACAAGTGCAGATATGGCATATTCGTTAGGTAAACAGTTAACAGAAAATGGCTCAGACTATTTTGTGTCTAAGCATTGCCATTGCTGGGACAGTCGGGCTGTATGCGTGACATCACTCTAGTTATGAAAAAGCATACTTTTAAGGTGAAATCAACTCCTCCAACATTTTTTAATTTTGATTAATGAAACTTTACAAAATTAGGTTTGCTGAGTCATTGATGTGCAACCTCTGCAAAGGGGATGGAATTGATTAATTTGTGAGGAGTTACTGCCCTTGATCCACTTTCAAAAAATTTTTTTTCAGAAAAAGGGATATACATATTGTGAAATCAACTGCTTCCCCACTTTTCAGTTTATAGTTGCTGATGTGCAATGTGTTTATAAACAGCAGGCTTCTGTAATTTAATTTTTAGGGGGTTATCCCATTGATTGATTTGTGAAAATTTAGCATTTCATGAAGAGTGGTACTCTTGTGTTGAATTCTGCTAATCTTAACAATTTTGTAAATTTGGGCAATCAGCCTTTATTATTGATGGTTTATATGTATGCAACATGTACTTGTATATAAATGAACAAATTTACAAATTTGTGACAAGTTACTATGCTCTAAAACCACCTCAAAAATTCTTTTCTTCTTGCATGCAGGTCTACATGTAGTGAAAATTGTGTGATTTAGTGAAAATAGGATACCCATGTCATGAAAGCAACTCCTCCCCACCTTTCCACTTAGAATATTGAAATTTTCAGTATCTTTGTCGACAACATTTCTACACTAGACAGGAATTTTTTATTTATTTGGGGTTTCTTCCCTCAATTTACAAGGAAAATTTTCGCATTTTTATGAAGGAAGGTACTTTCAGGGTGAAATCAACCCCTACAGATTTTAGTTTTGGTTAACCCTTTAATGTACTTAACCAAAAAAACTCAGTGAAAACATTTATTGTGATCTAAAAAAAACATAATTAAAATAACAAATTTTGATATTGTGGTCAAGAAATTCATGAACTTCAAAACATTTTTATTGATTATTCATTTGATGTGAAATATGTAAAAAAATCAACAAAATTTAGTTGATGTTGTTGCCCTTGTTTCCTGTCTGAAAGAGAATTTCCCCATGGGAACCCTGTGAAGTGAAGCGGTGCTTGTTCACTGTATTAAACAAGTTCTGCTTTACTGGAAAAATAGGACCCGGAACCAACACCTGTGGTGGAACTCATTGCATGCTGCTGGCGGATTCCTGCCCAGGACAAGAAATAGTTGCCAGTGCAATAGGTATAATTTGAGCACTTGTTTCCAAATTTTACCTTGTATATTAGTTATCTGTTTGACCAGTGAGTACGGTGGATCAGTGGTAGACAGTTGGACTTCTGTGCTAAAGGTCCCGAGTTCGATCGCCTTCCGGGAAACCCGCATTGTGTCCTTGGGCAAGGCACCTTATCCCGGTTGCCTACATGGGGGCACGATGATGCCGTGTACTAATGCGTACTGCACATGTCTTCAACAGCTGTAACCCTGCGTGAAGGAGCTTGAACAGAGTTAGAATGTTGAGCAGCTGACAGTTGCTTGTCGATGCTCAGTGGTTTTCTCCGGGTACTCCAGCTTCCTTTACGGGTATTGAGGAGCTGACAGTTGCTTGTCGATGCTCAGTGGTTCTCTCCGGGTACTCCAGCTTCCTCCACCTGTAAAACTGTCACTGTCATGATTTGCCGTTGTGCATAAGTATGCAACCATAAACACCAATAAATAAATAAATAAATCTGTTTGACCAATGATTTCTTCAGTATAATTTATATGAATTTTTCATCAGAGTCATGGCTGCTTCATAGCAGCCATGACAACATGTGACGAAAATTATTTTAAAAATACCAGAAACCACCAGAAACATATCCCTCCATTGGGAATTAGAATTAAACCCCACATGGAGTCCACCAAAATTGAACCACATACAATAAAAGAAAATCGTAAAACACATATTCCTCCTTGGCATCTTAAAAAACCTGTTATTTTGGACCCTGCTTCTACCAAAAAATCTGATACCAATTCCTTGCAGTTCAAACAAAAATATGCCGAAATAAAGTCCAAGTACAGTACATATACAGGGATCTATACGGATGGATCTAAGGATGGTGACAAAGTATCATCATCTGCTGTTACTGGTGATTGTCACCTCACTCAGAATACCGAATCAGAGTTCTATTTTCACAGCTGAATTTAAAGCTTTACAACTCACTCTTGAACATATCAAGAATGCTCAGGAAAAGAAGTCGATTATTTTTTCTGGCTCTCTTTCCTCTTTACTTGCTTTACTCAACCCCAAGTTGAAGAACCCTCTAGTTTTGGAACTTCGTGAGAAGTTAACAACTCTCATGTCTGACCAAAATGATATTGTGTTTTGCTGGTTACCTGGACATGTAGGTATCGCTGGTAACACCAGGGCAGACAGTGCAGCAAAACCGGCTTTAACAAAGCCTCTCACTGATTTTAACATCCCTTTCAGTGATTTTAAGCCTCATATTAGTAGTTACATCAAATCTATGTGGCAGGCGGAATGGGATGGAGCGACAAATAACAAGCTTCATCGCTTCCGACCAACTATTTCAGATCACTACCCATCTAGTAACCTTTGTAGAAAGGATCTTGCAGTTTTGACGCAATGTCATATTGGTCATACAAGACTAACACTTTCCTTTTTGTTGGAGGGTAATTTGCGACCAGAATGTGTTTCCTGCCAGCAGGTATTGTCAGTGGAGCACATTCTTTTGAATTGTACTGATTTTAATCATGTTAGAGGGCAGTATTTTACAGTCGGATCTTTGAGAGATTTATTTTATCATACGAGCCCACAAAAAGTCATTTCATTCTTGAAAGTAATCAACCTTTTTAATAAATTTTAAATTGTTTTTACCATTTTAATTTTCATCTATCTATATTTATTTCACAGGTTGATTTACATTTTTTGTACTACTGGTCTCACTTTCTCATTATGTTTCACATTCATCTTTTTTAAACCTCTTATTCAGTTTGTTTCATATTTTAATCCATGGTCTTTTTTAAATATACACTTTCATCGCCACGATATAGCCTAAGCTGCTGATGTGGCGTAAAGCACCAATAAATAAATAAATAAATAATTTTAAAAATACTCAGTGGGTTAAGAGTTAAAGTGGGCAGCATTGATATAAACAACTGAATAAACTTGCTTCATATCTATAGTTGGGGTCATGATGTAGCCATAGATGCTGAAAATGACCTTAAAAACCAATAAATAAATAAATATTCTGAAAGTGAGTACATGGGTAGTGAAATCAACTAAACCTCCACACCTTTCAGTTGAGACTTGAGAGCAAATTAGTCGGTACAGTATGTGGAAAGTGGATTGTAACTAAATCACCCATGGAGTGGAGTTATCACCCAAAGTATGACTGTCAAATTCTGTAGATATGGACAAAAACACAAGCAATGTTGCAGCCAATTGATGGATCTGCGGGTTTAATCTGGAGATCCATTGGCTGGAACTTTACCTGTGCTTGTTAAGCTTTACAACAAATTTGCAATTATTGCTTGGGTAAAATCTCCACTCCACGGGTGATTTAGTGATAATACACACTCCATGTACTGTATAATGCATGCTTTGTAAAAAAAATCTCAAGGTTGCCGTGATCAGGTGAATGTCCCAGGCAACCTGACCAGTTTAGCTGAATTTTTTGATGATTTGATTTTTTACAGTGTCAGGGGACCTATTGCTGTTTCTTAGTATATCTTGTTTGGCAGAAATTAAAGAGCAACAAATCCATCCATTACATTCCACATGTATAACATACACTGTCAGGTTTTCATGAACTGAATTCTTTTCTGTAACCCAAATACAAGTACAGTGGAGCCCACTTAATTGGATATCTCTTAACTGAATAACCCTGTTAATTGAATATAATTTCCAAACACAAAACCATTTACTATACCTCCAGTACAAATTTGACCTGTTAATTGAATATAGGTGAAAGAGTAATCTGTTAATTGAATAATTGCAACCTGTCGAGAAATTACCCTTACTCTCCCCAGTTTTCCTTTGTTTATAGACCTATTTGGCCTCAATACATCCAATACAGTCATTTAATCTATTATGTCTTATTAGAACTCATGGAGCTCTGTCAAACAAGATATAGAATAAATTCTGTCAAACAAGATATCATAGAATAAATGCTAAGTTCATCTCTAGAATACAGGAAAATGACACAATCTCTTCTAATTGAATACTCCTGTTAATTGAATAATTTTCATTGGCAAAGTGGCTCTTCAATTAACAGGGTTCCACCCATACTTCAAACCCTCATGATTGACTCGTGATGGTACACATATGAAGTATTTATCTAATTAAGTGCTGTCTTTTGTAAAGACTCGAAATCTACTTAGAACAGTGGATTAACAGCAAATGCATGTAGTTGATTAATCTCTTACTATCTGAGTGCAACAACAGTTGTACATACTAACATCATTTTGCCTGACCATTAATTGAATCGATGGCATAAATATAATCCACATTACAGCCAATTTTGCCTACTGAGGATTTGATCAGAACTTCTGGGAATATTCAGTTGGTAGAGTCAAAGTCAAGTCGATCAGCAAATTCAAGTTGAAAATAAAATCACAAATTTAAAAATCGAATATAAAAAAACCTTATTAATAAAAGTCTTGATGTTCGTACATTCGTCATTTCGTACTGGCTAAATTGTCAAAAGAATGCGAGAAATTGAGCATGAACCGCAAGCACAAATCGTCAACATGGAACTTACATTTTTATACCAATGTCATTTGGAATCACGTGTGTTGCATCATTCCAAATGACATTGGTAATACACTCATATTTTATAGTAGATAAAGCCATGGCTACAAGACAAAACCCAAGCGACAAGGACTACATCTCACCTCTGGTACACTTCAGTAAGAAGCATCCATCGCTTCATGATAAGGCAAGATGGGAGTGAAGCAATCACAGGCACATACAGATTATTTGTCTCCTATTCAACCATGGAGCTCTGTCAAACAAGATATAATAGAATAAATGGTTTTTCTCCACAATACAGGAAAATGACACAATCCCTGTTAATTGAATACTCATGTTAATTGAATAATTTTCACTGGCAAAGTGGCTATTCGATTAACAGGGTTCTACTGTTCACGTATGAGCAGAATTCTGAAGAATAGCACAGTAACTCTGATGTTTGCTTTGTAGTTGATATATTGGCTATTTAATTAATAGGATGCCTAATCACATACTGGCTCACTTTAACCCCCCCCCCCCCCCTCCCCCTCAGTCTTTTGTTTAAATAAAGACCTCAATCTTGTTTATCAACTGTTAACCTTCTGGTCATTTTCTTGAAATTCTCATAATATCAAGTCATGGCTTCTTTAAAGCCACCATAGCTTCATTTTATAAAAAAAAAATCAATGGTGTGGTGCATAAAGGAATCATTGATTATTTCACATGAATAGAAAATGACACTACACCCTGTAGTTCTTGTCCGATCGTCATGAAATTTCATATGCAAGTTTGAGGTCATGTCTAGATGAGAACGTCCCCTTTTGGTCTCGATCGGTCAACTGTGATGGCTGTCCAAGCCCAAAACGCCAAAACATTTAGCACAGTCTAGAGGTTGTATTTATGAAGGGATTTCATGGTAACTTGGTAGGATGACTCTGTATAATATCTAGATGAGAACTTCCCCTTTTGGTCATGATCTGTCAACTGTGGCGGCTGCCCATGCCCAAAACCCAGAACCTTTTAGCACAGTCTACAGATCATATTTAATATGGAGGGATTGTAACTTGGTAGGATGACGCCGTATGATGCCTAGATGAGAACTACCCCATTTGGTCACGATCTGTCAACTGTGACGACTACCCGGGCCCAAAACCCGAAAACCTTTAGCACAGTCTACAGGTCGTATTTTTGGAGGGATTTCATTGTAACTTGGTAGGATGACTCTATATAATGTCCAGATGAGAATGTCCCCTTTTGGTTGCAATTGGTCAACTTTGATAGCACAGTCTACAGGTCATATTTATGAAGGGATTTCATCGTTACTTGGTAGGATGACTCCAGATAATGTCTAGATGAGAACGTCCCTCTTTGAAGAGCATTCCAAGCAGTGATAACAGGACCTGGTTTAATAAGCACAGAAAAAAATATAATGCAAATCTTTTCAAGTTGTTCTTTAAGTTTACTTTTCAAATTATTTTGCTGTACTGTATGTATTTTTTTATCGAAAATCAATGTCAACTCGAAACGAAAAGGAAGCAGTTCAATAATCACTGCACAAAAGTCAGCTAGAAAACAAAGGGTGTAAATTTGGGCAATGTATTTGGAATCATTATAAAAACAAAACAAACAAAAACACTAAAAAATTATCCCAAAAGAAATTAAAGTATAACTGAAAAATGCCAAGGAAATGTCCACTTATCTAAAAAAAAAGACACAGCCTGGGGAAATGTCTACTCACATTGTATGGGGTAAGGTCCACCAGGGGAAATATCCGCTGGGGTAATGTCCATACATCACCCTTTGATCAGCCCTGGCTGAATGATCTTTGTCATGTGATGTGCAGTTTGCATCATAGAGAGGGTTAAATTATTCAGTTCTTTATTTATTTATTGGGGGTTAATGACACTTTTGACAGCCAGGATCACCATGTGTCCGACAGTTTTACGGGTGGAGAAAGCCCGAGTACCCAGAGAGAACCACCAAGTAATTGCAAGACACCCCAATGCACTAACTCTGCACAAACAGGGTTAGCACTGGTTGAAGACAAGTGCACCATCAATGTGCAGTATGCCTTAGTACACTGCACCACCGTTTCCCCACAGGGGATTAAGTGCCTTAATTGCCCAAGGACTCAACACAGTTACCACTGTCAGAGATTGAACCATTGACCTTTTGTTTTGAAGGGTAATGCCATAACCACTGAGCCACCACACCCCTTAGAACATGCAGATAACTGATGGGGAGCAAAGGTAATGTCAGTATGTAAACTGATTTTATTATTATATTATAAACTACTTAAATTTTATTGATTGAACCAAGTATTTTTTATAACAGACAGCCTGTCCCCAGTAGAAGGGTTAGAAGATTATGGCAATTAATTAATCATTTAATGAGACTTTGAAACTAATAATTTTGTGTGCACCTTATGTACATAACTGCACTTCAAGGCAGCTGGTGTTGGAAAACGTGCAATATTTGTCAAGGTGATTACACCATGTCTAAATATAGAATTGCTTGTTCATTCATTTATGCAGCCTGGCTCAGAAAGAGACTGTCTCATAGATAATCTAGTGTATTCAACTCAATGATACAGCTGTCTGATGTAAGATTAACAGGTCAGTAGTTTGTATTGATTTCCCAGATTTCCATTCATTGTTTCATAGGATGTCATGGTCAGGGGTTGTTGACCACCATATTCCATTTTCACCATCTGACCAATATGCTAACTATTAACCCACTAAGTATTCTCTTTTATTTTTTGACCAAATCAAGTCATGGCTGCTGTAAAGCAGCCATGACTTGATTTGACGAAAAAAGTCAGGAATACTGAAGACAAGATATTGACAAGGAGACTGTTCTAGTCCACACATGTTTTTGAAGGGCACATAAAATAGAATTTTTGATATCTCAGGACACTTTCTTAAATTTTGATTCTTAAATTTTGCCCCCTTTTTGGAAATGGTCCCGGCCACTGCCATTGGGAAAATGGGGGCTCCAATTGGGAATTTGTTTTGGAGGGGAAAAACATACAAAGAGTATGAAATTTTACATTTGAATTCAGCAGAGAATATTAAGACCAACACCTAAGCAACTACATGTATACTACAAGTAAGTTTTATAACAAACAGTCACATGGAATCATGTTCACACAGACTCTGGACATGTAATCTCTATTAAACTGTTCTTAAACCATTGAAGAACTTGTCATTTGCCTTTGAATTAAGAGACTTCGTTTGGCGATCAATTTAAAATTTAATGTACAATTGATGCACTGAACTGGGTGGTCATAAGGCCTCAGAAAACAATTCATTTTTCTGAGGCCTTATGTCTTCCCAGTCCATGGCACCAGTTGTGCATTAAATTTTTGTTTGAGTGGGTATTGAGATTGGGAAATTTGGAGTGGGGAATATTGGGACAAATCATGCCCATATGTCATTGGGAAAGGGTCCCATAAATGGCCCCTGTAGATACCCAAAAGAATCCCTTTAAATAAATACTTGAATGCAAGCATCATTTTTAGCTCAACTTTGGCGAAGCCAAATTTGAGCTTTTGTCATGGCCCGTCGTCCGTCTGTCCGTCTGTCCGTACGTCAACAATTGGATACGGCTCGGGCTAGAGGCCGTATTTATGAACCGATCTTTACGAAACTTCTTGGGTACCTTTGTTATGACCCTGGGACGAGAACGAGTATTTTTGGGTGCAGTCCAAAATTCAAGATGGCCGCCAGCTGCCATTTTGTACCGACGATGCAGAAATCTGTTTTTTGTACAGAACTTCCAAATGAAAGCTCTGATTTGAATAATTTTTTGTATGAATGTTTAGTACCATGGGATACATCACATATAATACGGGTTTTTTTCTCGTGCGTAAATTGTGCAAATTAGACTAATTTTGATGTTTTTTGTGGTTACTTTCAGCACTGTAAGTGCAAATGCCAATACGCTCGGGCTAGAGGCCGTATTTATGAACTGATCTTTACGAAACTTCTTGGGTACCTTTGGTACCACTGTGGGACGAGAACGAGTGTTTTGGGGTCCGGTCCGAAATTCAAGATGGCCGATGGCAGCCATTTTGAACAAAATTAGGTGCAATCCGATTTTTGCACAGAACTTCCATATGAAAGCGCTGATTTGAATAATTTTTTGTGTGAATGTTTAGTACCATGGGATACATCACATATAATACGGGTTTTTTTCTCGTGCAGAAATTATGCAAATTAGATGAACTTTGATTTTTTCATTGCGACTTACACACAGTAAGTACACATGTCAATACGGCTCGGGCTAGAGTCTGTATTTATGAACTGATCTTCACGAAATGTCTTGGGTACCTTTGTTATCACCTTGGGACGAGAACGAGTGTTTCTGGGTGCGGTCTAAAATTCAAGATGGCTGCCAGTGGCCATTTTGTACCGAAATTAGGTCTAATCAGTTTTTTGTACACAACTTCTATACGGCTCAGACTAGAGGCCATATTTATGAACCAATCTTTACGAAACTTCTTGGGTACGTACCTTTGTTATCACCGTGGGATGAGAGCGAGTGTTTTTGGGTGTGGTCCGAAATTCAAGATGGCCACCAGCAGCCATTTTGTACCAAAATTAGTGCAATCAGTCTTTTGTACAGAACTTCTGTATAAAAGTTTTGATTTGAATAAATTTTTGTATGAATGTTTCGTAAAATGGAATACATCACATATTGTAAGTTTTTTTTTTTCGTGCAAAAATTATGCAAATTAGATGAACTTTGATTTATTCAGTGCTACTTACACAATGTAAGCACACCTGTCAATACGGCTCAGGGTAGAGGCTGTATTTATGAACCGATCTTCACAAAACTTCTTGGGTACCTTTGTTATCACCTTGGGACGAGAATGAGTGTTTCTGGGTGCGGTCCAAAATTCAAGATGGCTGCCAGTGGCCATTTTGTACCAAAATTTGGTCCAATCAGTTTTTTGTCACAAGTTCTATACAGCTCGTATTTATGAACTGATGTTCACAAAACTTCTTAGGTACCTTTGTTTTCACCTTGGGACAGGAACGAGTGTGTTTTGGGGTGCCTTTGTTATCACTGCGCTATGAGAACAAATATTTTGGGGTTGAGTCAGACCCACTCTGGGACTCAAAGATTTCTTTTCTAGTTTAGCATCTGACTGTAGCCCACCTTTACAATACTTTACCTATACATTTGTTACAGGCAATGGTCAGTATTTATGTACAGACCGTTACAATACCTTTGTTATCAGGTCATTACCTAGATGTTTGTCATTGCTGTGTCACATACTATACATGTACATGTCTTTGTCTTGACAAGTTGAGCTACAGTGTCACTTACACTTTCATTATTATTTATTTATTTATTTATTTATTTATTTATTTATTTATTTATTTATCTATTTATTTATTTATATTTTATTTATTCCGTTCCTCTACTCCTTGCACAGAGACTTGATTATGATAAACAATTTTTTAAATATTATTAGATAAGCGTACCTTCATATCCCCCCCCAACAGTACTATAATAAAACGTGTTATTAGCTCACCTGACTGAAAGTCGGGGTGAGCTTTTCTTATCACTCTTTGTCCGTCGTCCGTCGTCTGTCGTCCGTCATCTGTCGTCTGTCATTCTGCGTGAAGGTGGTGTTTGAGCCTCTTTCTCCTAAACCATTGGCCACATTTTAATTAAATTTCATGTAAGTAGTGGTTATATACGGGCATTTTGATTTTTATCCAAATTAGGTTTCGGCTCATATTGAGCAGAGGTGTGGGAGGTGCAAAAATTTTGGCCACGCCTAAAATTTCTATTTTCTGAACCGTGAGGTCGATTTGAACCAAATTTGATATGAGATGATAATGGGTCATAAGTAGTTGATTGATGCAAAAAAAATTTTTTCTCATTGTCCCGTGGGAACCTCGGGATCTAAAAATAGGAAAAACATTAAAACTGCCATATCTCCAAAACTACACAGAGAATTCTTATTTTGTTTTAAGCTTACTTTTATCCAGTAGAATAGAATGGTTAAAAAAAATCCCTATCGGTTTGATCACAAGGTACTTTTTTCAGGACTTTGAAAAAGTGCTGAGTCAGCACTTTTTAACACTAGGCAATGGGAAAAAGATTAAAAAATCTTCTTCTCCAGATCCAGCAGGCAGAATCTTTTGATATTTGGTATGCAACATTGTAGGGTGGATCTGATTCAAGTTTGTTCAAATCGGCCCCCTGGGTTCATATTTGGGTTCAGTATAGGAGCCCGATTTCGAACTTAGTGCATTTCAGGCATATTTCTTAAAAAATCTTCTTCTCCAAATCCAGCAGGCAGAATCTTTTGATATTTGGTATGCAACATTGTGGGGTGGATCTGATTCAAGTTTGTTCAAATCGGTTCCCTAGATTCATATTTGGGCTCACTATAGAAGCTCGAATTCGAACTTAGTGCATTTCGGGCAAATTTCTTCAAAAATCATCTTCTCCAGATTCAGCAAGCAGAATCTTTTGATATTTGGTATGCAACATTGTTGGGGGGATCTGATTCAAGTTTGTTCAAATCGGCTCCCTGGATTCATATTTAGGCTCACTATAGAAGCCCAAATTCGAACTTAGTGCCTTTCAGGCAAATTTCTTAAAAAATCTTTTTCTCCAGATCCAGCAGGCAGAATCTTTTGATATTTGGTATGCAACATTGTGGGGTGGATCTGATTCAAGTTTGTTCAAATCGGCCCCCTAGGTTTATATTTGGGCTCAGTATAGGAGCCCAAATTTGAACTTAGTGCATTTCAGGCAAATTTCTTTGAAAATCTTCTTCTCCAGATCCAGCAGGCAGAATCTTTTGATATTGGGTATGCACCATGCTTAGGGAAGCGATATTCAAGTTTGGTCAAGCCAAGTCCCTGGGTTCATATTTGGGCTCACTGTGGTAGCCCGAATTATAACTCAGTTCAAAATGAGGAATTTTCTTTAAAAATCTTCTTAAGATTCAGCAGTCGGAATGTTTTGATATTTGGTATGCAGCATCCTTAGGGGGGTGATATTCAAGTTTGTTCAAGCCATGTCCCTAGGTCCACATTTGGACTCACTGTGGGAGCCCGAATTGTAACTTAGTTCAAAATGAGAAATTTTCTTTAAAAATCTTCTTCTTCAGATCCAGCAGTCGGAATGTTTTGATATTTGGTATGCAGCATCCTTACTTAGGGGGGTGAGATTCAAGTTTGTTAAAGCCAAGTCCCTGGGTTCATATATGGGCTTCCTGTGGGAGCCCGAATTATAACTTAGTTCAATATGAGGAATATTCTTTAAAAATCTTTTTTTTTTAGATCCACTGGTCAGAATCTTTGGATATTTTGTATAAGCTTTTCTTAGGAGGAGCAGATGCAACTTGTTGAAATCAATTTTCTGGGTTGATATTTAGGCTACCATGTCAGGTGAGCGCCCTCAGGCCCCTTGGGGCCTCTTGTATTATTGTACTGAAGGGAGGGAGGGGGTGGAGGGGGGGGGGGGTATCAAGTTATACCTAAATTTTGTAACATTGTGTTATATTTTAAGAACCTGTGGTTCTTATTGGTACCTTGAGAAGATGTAAACAAGTTTTTACTCTTTGGATATAATAGGGCATGATAAACAAAGCCTGTGGCAAGAGTCCTCTAAAGTGTACAGAATATCAGAAATGATTGGTTAGGCTGCACAAAATAAATTAGTTGATTATCAGGCAATTTTTTTTTTCAAATCAGTGAGGGAGGATTTTATTTTAAATTTTTATTTTCTTTTGCAAAAGGTGAGCAAACATGTGGAGGATTTCGGCTGTATTTTTACACACAGAAATATAGAAAGTGAATATTTATACAAATAAATTCATTTTTAATTTGAAAAATAAGTAAAAGTATTTAATTTATGTGGATTTGCCTCGTTACAATTTATGGGAGAGTGCTTATAGGCACTCACCCATAAATTGTAACAAGGCAAACATACTGGAGATGCAACTAAATAAATATGCATCATCAAGAAATGTAAAAAGTTTTTGGTCTCCCTGAGTTTGTACTAATATTAGACGACACTGAAAGACAATAAAATGAGAGGGTTCAAATTCAATGAGGAATTGCTTGAGAATCAAAACACTTCTTTTTTGTAGCCGTAAACATCACTTGATACTTGCATTGTTGTCATGATATAGCTATTTATGCCGAAAATGATCAAACACCCCAATAATCAATGCTCAAACAAACAACATTCTTCCAGAGATTGATACATAATTATATAGGTGGTAACAAGTTGGTTTGTTTAATATTTAATACAGGCTTCTAACATATGGTAACACCTTGGAAGTGGAACAGTGTTTTTTACTGTGGTAAACAACTTCTGATTTACTGATAAACAGTACCCAGTTACTAATGCCTGGGATGGAACTGGAAGTCTTCTAAAGTGGGCACCATATGTATAAACGACTGGCTAAACTTGACTTCCTACAGTACAGTCGCTGTGGATTGGTTGTAATCCATGCATGGGCACTGATGTCTATGCATGCATTATCACCAGGTAATAAAAATCAAATCCAGGAAAATTTTAATTAAGCACCGGGTCATACCAGGTGCTTCATTAATTAAATTTTTGTTGATTATTTCTATAATTAGTGTTTCTATTCTAATATTATTGGGACCGTGGAAATACTGTGTACCCGTGGAAAGTGACCAGTTCACGGCGGCCGTACTGTACCTATGTAGCTATGTTGTGGACATGATATAGCCATAGATGCAGAAAACAACAAAGCCACAGATGCTGAAAACAAAACTACTAGCATAATGGCCAGTACATAAATTGAACTGAGCATTACAATGCCGTTATTCGCAAAAATCAACATTTAAATTTTGATATTTTTTTCCCCAGAAACATAGCTAATTACAGTACGTGGAGAGTGGATTGTAACTAAATCACCTGCAGAGTGGAGTTATCACCAAACTATAACTTTCAAATTGTGTATATATCTGGTCAAAAAACGCAAGCAATGTTTCAGCCACTGGACCTCCGGGTTTAACCCGGAGGTCCATTGGTTGAAACTTTGCTTGTGCCTGTTATGCTTTGCAACAAATTTGAAATTATTGCTTGGGTGGAATCTCCACTCTGTGAGTGATTTACTGATAATACACTCTCCACATACTGTACTTCTCATTGGAATGATGTCATTGATCTTATTCCAGTGAGGTCTATTTGCTATTTTTTGAGGCAAAAAAATTTAAGTTCTTCAAGAAATATTTTTGAAATGTTGTTTGCTCTTTGTATTACATAAAGGGTGAGACCAGCTTTGTTTATCAGGCTGAAAATATTTTAAATCATTTGATGAAATGATGGAATAAATTGTGATAAAATTTTAAAGATTATGATGAAAAAATAGAAATTAACAGAACATGTGGCTGTGTTTTAAAAGTTCCAACACGTGGTCTGAATAATAAATTAAAAAGCTAAACTACAAAGTAATCTTCTAAAATGAATTTAAGTATCAATTAGTTTGATTGGTGTAGTTGAAAATTAATCACTGTTTAATTTCGACAAAATGAAATAATACAGACCACTCTAGACTTCCCTTGGGAATGCTGGGCTGTTTTTTTCTGCAGTTTAAAATTCAATTAATCTGTGTGATCGGTGATTATTTATGTTACATTTTTTGTAATTTTATGAAAGAGTGAAAAAAAGAGATATTATTTATACCAAATTACTAAGTGATTGATTGTACTGCCTGTTCACCACATTAATCTATTGTTATCATCCCCTTTAACTATTCAGGTGCCAGGACTACATATAGCATTATTAAATTGTTTTCTCCAGACTGTCAAATTCTCCATGGAAGCAGGGCTTATATTTCATCTAAATTTGGGAGAATCCATTTGGACTCGCGTGAAAATGGTTGGAGAATCCATACCTGGTATGAGTGTACCAGGATCCCATGAGGCCACCATGGATGAACCCCCTGTTGCATACTGATAACACATGTTGAACCCTTTACCCAACACTGATTTTTAATTTTTATGTGTACCCATACTATGTATAGTACACATAATGCGGCATCTGGGATGGCCATCCGTCGTTCGTCCATCCTTTGTCCGTCTGTCTGCCCATCTGTCCATCCATCTATCCATCCGGCATCCATATCCATTTCTTTGGCATTCGATAACTTGAAAAATATTGCTTGGATTGTCAAGTTACTTTATATTTGTGCTCAGGTTACTGATGTGCTGAGCTGTACAGTTCTTGGTGTAAATCTGATAATTTGATCCTGAGATATTAACTCTTTATCCTTCAAATTTAGAATTCTACCAATCCCTTTGGCATGAGATAACTCAAAAAATAACAATCCAATTGTCATGTTACTTTACATATATCTTCAGGTTACTGATGTTCCGAGCTGTATAGTTTTTGGTGTAAATCTGATAATTTGATCCTGATATATTAACCCTTTATCCTTCAAATTGAAAATTTCTCCAATCCCTTTGGCATTTGATAACTTGAAAAATATTGCTTGGATTGTCAGGTTACTTTATATTTGCATTCAGGTTACTGATGTGCTCAGCTGTATAGTTTTTGGTGTAAATCTGTTTTGATCTTGAGATATTAACACTTTATCCTTCAAATTGAAAATTCCTCCAATCCTTTTGGCATTCGATAACTTGAAAAATATTGCTTGGATTGTCAAGTTACTTTATAGTTGTGTTCAGGTTACTGATGTGCCGAGCTCAGCGAGCTGTATAGTTTTTGGTGTAAATCTGATAATTTGATCCTGAGATATTAACCCTTTATCCTTCAAATTGAGAATTCCTCCAATCCCTTTGGCATGAGATAACTCAAAAAATATCAATCCGATTGTCATGTTACTTTATATATGTGTTCAGATGTGCCAAGCTGTATAGTTTTTGGTGTAAATCTGATAATTTGATCTTGAGATATTAACCCTTTATCCTTCAAATTGAAAATTCTTCCAATCCCTTTGGCATTCGATAACTTGAAAAATGTTGCATGGATTGTCAAGTTACTTTATATTTGTGTTCAGGTTACTGATGTGCCAATCTGTATAATTTTTGGTGTACATCTGATAATTTGATCCTAAGATATTAACCCTTTATCCTTCAAATTGAAAATTCCTCCAATCCCTTTGGCATTCGATAACTTTAAAAATATTGCTTGGATTGTCAAGTTACTTTATATTTGTGTTCAGGTTACTGATGGGCCGAGCTGTATAGTTTTTGGTGTAAATCTGATAATTTGATCCTGAGATATTAACCCTTTATCCTTCAAATTGAAAATTCCTCCAATCCCTTTGGCATTCGATAACTTGAAAAATATTGCTTGGATTGTCAAGTTACTTTATATTTGTGTTCAGGTTACTGATGTGCCAAGCAGTATAGTTTTTGGTGTAAATCTGGTAATTTGATCCTGAGATATTAACCCTTTATCCTTCAAATTGAAAATTCCTCCAATCCCTTTGGCATTCGATAACTTGAAAAATATTGCTTTGATTGTCAAGTTACTTTATATTTGTGTTCAGGTTACTGATGTGCTGAGCTGTATAGTTTTTGGTGTAAATCTGTTTTGATCTTGAGATATTAACACTTTATCCTTCAAATTGAAAATTCCTCCAATCCTTTTGGCATTCGTTAACTTGAAAAATATTGCTTGGATTGTCAAGTTACTTTATAGTTGTGTTCAGGTTACTGATGTGCCAAGCTCAGCGAGCTGTATAGTTTTTGGTGTAAATCTGATAATTTGATCCTGAGATATTAACCCTTTATCCTTCAAATTGAGAATTCCT
The DNA here is from genome assembly GCA_031216915.1 of Pictodentalium vernedei. NCBI lineage: Eukaryota > Metazoa > Mollusca > Scaphopoda > Dentaliida > Dentaliidae > Pictodentalium > Pictodentalium vernedei. The sequence continues at coordinate 302,850,093 of CM062289.1, forward strand.
CCAATCCCTTTGGCATGAGATAACTCATAAAATATCAATCCGATTGTCATGTTACTTTATATATGTGTTCAGGTTACAGATGTGCCATGCTGTATAGTTTTTGGTTTAAATCTGATAATTTGATCCTGTGATATTAACCCTGTATCCTTCAAATTGAGAACTCCCCCAATCCATTTCTTTGGCATGCGATAACTCAAAAAATATTAATCCGATTATCAGGTTACTTTATATATGTATTCAGATTACTGATGTTCTGTGCTGTATAGTTTTTTATGTAAATCTAATAATTTGATCCGGAGATATTAACCCTTTATCCATCAAATTTGGAACTCCTCCAATCCATTTTTTTTGTACCCATACCATGTATGGTGTACATAATGTCAGCATCCGGGGTGGCCCTTCGTCATACAGCTTTCTACTAGTTGTGTGTATGGTTATGCATCTGACGATTTCATCGGCCTATTTTTGAAACGTAATCTGAATTTGATAATTTTTTGATAATCTGCTTGTGCTGTTTTAGGTAAAAGGTGAAATTGACTCAATTCTTTTCACACGAATCCTAGCAGAAGTGCAGCAGGAATCTATGGATTCTCGCTGGTTTGGTTGCATGGATCGATTCTTGGATTCTCGTCGAAATATAAGCCCTGGGAAGAAACTTTTTTTGTCCCTCGAAAAATGTTTTTCGTAGGACTATTAAAATAGCCAGTGTCCGTATGAGCATCCATCCGTGCATCTATCCCACTTTGGTTTCCCAATGATAACTTTAGTTATAGTTGGCCAAATCAAATGAAATTTGATATGTAGGTGTATCAACATAAAATACAGGTCCAGTTCCAATTGGGGGGTGTGGTCCTACAATTTTTGCTTATGACCCATTTTTGACTTCGAAAATTCATTTTTTTTGTTGTTTCTGGATGATAACTTTAGTCGTTGTTGACCGAATTAAATAAAATTTGGTATGCAGGTGTATCAACATAAAATACAGGTCAAGTTCAAATTGGGTTTGGTCCGACATTTTCTGCCAGAGTTATGTTCCTTTTTCGACTCCCAAAAATTCAGTTTTTATACGCAAGTTTGAAAAACGGGACATATTATGTGAATGGTCTCCCTGTCCTTCTGTCTGTCCATGGACACATTTCATTTCCAGACGATAACTTTAGTTGTAATGGTTTGAGCTGAGTTACATTTGGCATATGGATTTAGTATAACAAAATACAGGATGGGTTCATTTTTGGTTCTAGCGGCCCATTTGCAGTAGAGTTATGTCCCTTTATTTATGGGAATTTAGCCCAAGTTCTCATTTCTGGACGATAACTTAAGATGTTATCCACAGAATGGAAAGAAATTTGGTGTGTGGGTTTATTACAAGAAAATACAGGATGAGTTTCATTTTGGATTTTGAAAGCCCATTTGTAGTTGAGTTATGGCCCTTTATTTATGAGAATTTAGCCCAATTTTTTCGTTTCTGGTTTTGGTATATATCTCTTTGGGAACAATGTCTACCTCAAATTTGTTGACCACTGTTACCTGATGAAAATTGTCAGAGGTATTGCCCCCCCCCCCCCCCCCCCCCTGCCCCCCTTCTGGCAAAAGATAACAATTTTGGGCGGGATAGTGTGCAAAGGCAAAAACATGCCTCAGAATTGAAAGATTGCCTCAGTAATTGCATACCAGGTTCTTGTTACAGCCGGGATTATGACCAAATAGTATGATGTCCATTACTATGATAAGCACTAAGTAGTTCTGTGTTGAGCTCCACACTATTGGGGAATATGATTGACTGAAATTTCCTCTTTATCAGGATGGTTTTGTTTGATTCATTCAAGCAAAGAAAAAAGTCTGGTTGGGAGCGAGGTGGCTCAGTGGTTATGGAATTAGACTTCAAACCCTCCAGGGGCATCTGCATTATGTCCTTGTGCAAGGCACCTAATCTTCCCTCGAAATTTGGAATATTTTACCATGGCAATCACTTGCTGTGGTAAATTCCATTTCCCACGGCATTGTTATTGCAACCACAGAGGTGAACATCAATTCTGTACATTATGTGGAGACGATGGGTTATATAAGTCTCAGGCTTCATGTCAAATTTACGACCGTGTTTGTATAGCTTAAAGTTTGTTCACTTGGTTTCTTGGAAATAAATATAGTTTGAACTATAGAACATCACAAAGTACTGTACTAGGAGTGCAAATAGCCTTTCATAACCCAAGCATTGAATATCAGGACTGGCAGGTAACTGCCAGTCCTGATATTCAATACATGAGTTATATAATTAAGAGTGTGGCACCTAGTTCGTGACTACTAATAACACACATCATTGAAATATTTACTACCAGCATACAAAATTATAAATTGAGAGTCTAGGAAAAATATTACCACAGCATTTATATGCTGTGGTAAAACCAATTTACCACAGCATTCACCATGACAGTGCTGATTGCTGTGGCTAATTTCGAGGGCTGCCTAATCTTGATTGCGCAAGTGGGGGAATGCTGGCACTATGTACTAAAGCATACTGCACATCGAAGGTACACTTGTCTTCAACCAATGCTAACCCTGCTTATGTGGAGTTATCACATTGGGGTGTCTGACAGTTGCTTGCTTGCTTGCTAAATAAATAAATAAATAAATAAATAAATAAATAAATAAATATGTTTTGTTAAAGTCCAATAAATAAATAAAGTCTAGTTAAGACAGAACACAATGTGGGTGGAGTATGGGGGACTGGATTCAATGACCTGAGGTCGAGTTTTTCCTGTATTTCATGTGCACCAAAGGTGTGCGCATGAAATACAAGAAAAACTCAACCACTTGTTGTTGATTCCTGTCCCCCTTTCATCTTCGCAGATGAAATGGTTTCACGTGCCGAAGGTGCACAGGGACACTGTGGGGCAAGCCCCTTTCGACCCTCTTTAACTGTGTAAAGGGATCGGGTACTCAGCAGGTGTCCCGACCTTAGATGGTCAAGAAGAGTGTTGGTTTGTCTTTGTGTTGGTCGCTGACTGAACCCTCGGGTGAGGACCAGAGCGAGAGGGGGTCCTCTCACAAAGGTGCTACCTCTCCCCGAGTGTGTGCTGTGGTGTTATTTTCGGGCAAGTGAAGTCTGCCACTTTGAGGGTTAATCATGATGGTGGGCCATCATTGGCAAGTATAGTCTGCCTCAGGCAGTTGATGGAAACTGGAGTTGTTTCATTTTGCTGGATTACAGTTGGATGTATCTTTGGATCGTAAAGAAAAAAAACAACAATGGCCTCTTTCGGGGACCACCCATAGAAAGACCAGAACCTCCCAGGTTCGAGGGCAGGCCTGCATTAGAAACTATTTGGCTGGGTCGAAAATGCGCACTACAGATGCTTACAAAAAGGGGTAGAGGCGGGGTTCAGGACCAACGCTTGCCTCCCTGGAGGTGGGTGACCACTTCTAGGGATGGAGCGGAGGATGTTCAGAATCCATAGCGGTTACTGTATTCCATATTGGTTAGACTTTTCCATAGTGGTTATTGGGGTGCTGCACATAGAAAAAGAAAACATCTCTGTTGTACCTGTATGTTCCTGAGGTGTGTTCTGTATTTATACCACAAATAAACTTGAATTAAGTGAATGTGAGGCGCAGTGGACACAGGGAGCATGGTGGCTCAGTGGTTATGGCATTGAACTTCAAACCGAGAGGTCCACAGTTCGATCCGCACCAGGGGTAACTGTGTTGTGTCCTTGGGCAAGGCACTTAATCCTGATTGCCCACGTGGGGCCACGGTGGCACTGTGTACTACGGCATAATGCATGTCGATGGTGCACCTGTCTTCAACCAATGCTGACCCTGATGGTGTGGAGTTAGTATGTTTCTGTTTCACTGGTAAAATAGGACCCAGTCACTAATGCTTGGGGGTGCAAGTCCTTTAAAATAGGTAACATGGGGTATAAATGATTGACTGACCTTGACTTTATCTCCATGTTGTCATGATTAGCCATTGTGTAGAAGTATGTGACCTTAAACACCAATAAATATAAATAAATAGTTTGTTAGACAGTTGCTCACCATTGCTCAGTGGTTCTCTCCAGGTACTCTGGCTTCCTCCCGTAAAACTGTCTGACACGAGGTGACCCCTGGCTGTCAAAAGTGTTGTTAAACTCCAATAAATGAATAATAAATAAATTCAATGGACAGATCTTTTCCATACTTGACATTACTGAAGGGTATGGCATGACCTTCATGCAAGGTCATAAATCCAAGCTCAAGGACACAGCCAATTTATCCTTTCTGACTTTTTCTGGTCCATAAAAATGATTTCATATGCAGATCTTGTTCATACTGTATAGTTGCTTATGTCACAAGAGTGTGTCAGGACCTTGCCCCAAGGATATGACTCCAAAGGATGTGTATATCTTGTGATACTTTTTCTGGTCCTTAAAAAATTATTCAGTGAACAAATCTTGTTCATTCTTTACACAATGCTTGCTCATGACTATAGTGTGTTCATTGACCTTGACCTAAGGTCATAACTTCAATGTCACAGACTGTTCACCTGTCATGACATACACCAAAACATAATTATTTGTATACTTGTACACAATATTCCCGGTGGGCACCCTGGAAAAGGAAGCAGTGCTTGTTTACTGTGGTAAACAAGCTCTGTTTTACTGGTAAAATAGGACCTGGTAACCTGAGGTGAAAGGCCTCTAAAATGGGCAACATGGGTATAAACGATTGGCTGTACTTTATATCCATGTTGCTGTCATGATTACCCATTGTGCATGCAGAAATATGTGACATTAATTACCGGTAAATAAATAAATAAATATAATTGTACACAATATATTTTCACTTTTCTCCATTAACTACAAACTATCGCTGTCGTTTGCCTTAATTCTTTCCTGGGCTCGTATTAGGAAACATCAGATTGCCTCCCTCAGAGAAGTTTTTTTTTAGAAATATGGCCTGAATGGTGTTATCTGGGGACATTTTGAGCTCTATAGAGTATGTCAATTTTCACTGAATGTTCACTGTAGTTAATAAACTTTTTGCATCACCTTGACCTTTGATGGAATCTGGCAACAGACTGTTTTTAGCTCACCAACTTTAGTTGTGTGAGCTTATGGCATGTGCTCGATCGGTCGGCGTCGGCGTCAGCGTACGTGTCCATTGTCAAATAATGTTAAAGTTTCTGTTTAGGTCACTTACTCATCCTATTTCCATATCATGGCCTTTATAATGCTGCTATATGGTGATTATTATCATTCTACCATGATTTAACCCCTCACACTCGGCATTTTAAACATTTATCTTGACATTTTTAGTTTCGTTTAGTTTTCTGTTCAGCTCAGAATTTCATGTTTAACTTAGTGTTTATATCACTATATTATATAGTTGGTTCCCGTCTTTAAGGGTTAAAGCTTGATAAATTTGGATGATTTGTAAGGTAAAGTGGTAGCCCTTTTACATAATATTAAGGCCATAAATGGCGATTGTTGGTCACAAAAACCCAATTCATATTTTATGTCCAAAGCATAGATGATGGCCCCTTATTGGAATGAACTCATTCCTCCAAAGAGGGATAAAATGCTATGTTTTTTCGGCTTAAAAAAAGAATCTTTTTTTGTTATTCAAGATGTGTTTTTGATACATGTCATTCTCAAGTCATGAAAGGCAAAGGGTTAGACGAACAGGTCTATATTTATAAAGTTATGACAATATATGAGCTGTTAATCACTGTGGGAGGTAATTTTATTTCCTCTGACAGTTATAGTTATCTGATGAAATGCCAAAGTGTCAATATGTGGGTGTCCATATTCAGGTCCATGTAATCAGTTACATCTGTTGGTATTCAGAAAACAGAATGTGAAAGTTCAGGATTTTCGTTTATACAGTCCTGGCAAAAGTATATATTTCAGTTGTCACCGGCAGATTTTTCTGTTTTAGCTTAACTTGACAGTCAAGGTAAGCAATATTTATGCGAGTGGATGTCTGTGAGTCTGAATATATATCTATCCACAATTTGTTCAGTACAGGCTACAACCCACAATTCTTTTCCGATCATCACCAAGCTTCTTTGCGTGTTCTGGCTCATGCTAGATGAGAATGTCCAGTGATGGTCATTGTCTGGTGCCACAATGGCCACCACAGCAGCTATCTTTAATTTCTTCAGCACAGGCTATAGGTCGCATTTATGCAACAATTGTCTTGAAACTTGGCTGGGTGACTCAGTGTGATGAATAGATGAGAACATTCTGTTTTGGTCATGATTGGCTGTCCATAATGGCCACCATGGCAGCCATCTTGGGTTTCTTCAAAACACTGTCTACAATACATTCAGCACAGACTACAGACCATAGTTTTTTTTAAATTATCACAAAATTTTGTATGCTGGATCATGTTCATAGTTAGATGGGAATATTCTATTATGGCCACAGCTGGCTGCCAGAAAAAGGCTGCCACAGTTGCCATCATGGATTTCATCAGCTCTGGCCACAGCCTGAAATTATACTTCAATTTTCTTGAAATTTTGCAAGATAACTCAGTGTGATGAGCAGATGAGAACAACCTATTTTGGAAATGGTTGTCTGCCCACAATGGCCAACATGGCAACCATCTTGTATTTTTTCATAACAAACCGTCCACAATTTGCTCAACAAGTCCTGCTGCCTACAATTATTTTCTGTTCATCATCAAATTTCATGTGCCCAGATGATAACATCCTATTATGGTCATGGTTGGCTACTCACAATGGTTGCCAGTCTGCCACAGCAGCCACCTTGGATTTCATTTCTGCAGTTGCATTTATGCATCAATTTTCTTGACACCTAGACAGCTTCCTTAGTATGATGAGTAAATGAGGACATCCTATGTTGATCACAGTCGGCTGCACAAAATGACTGCCATGGCAGACATCTTAAATTTCTTAAGCACATCCTAAATACCACATTTATGGATCCGATTTCTGGAAACATGGTAGGATGAAATTTCAGTATGATGAGTAGATCAGAATGTCATATTTCTGTGATGGTTGGCTGGTGAGAATGTGTGCAATGGCTCAATTTTGTAATTTTTTTCGATAGTGGACTCAAAAACAGAGCGTAAATATGTGACCACTGTCATGTTACGATTTTTAGCTCAACTTTGGTGAAGCCAAATTTGAGGTATTGTCATGGCCCGTCGTCCGTCTGTCTGTCCGTCCATCGCGCCATCAACACGGCTCGGGCTAGAGGCCGTATTTATGAACCGATCTTTACGAAACTTCTTGGGTACCTTTGTTATCACCGTGGGATGAGAACGAGTGTTTTGGGGTCCGGTCTGAAATTCAAGATGGCCGCTGGCAGCCATTTTGTACAAAATTAGGTTCAATCAGAGCTTTGCGCAGAACTTCCATATGAAAGTGCTGATTTGAATAATTTTTTGTATGAATGTTTAGTACCATGGGATACATCACATACAATATGTTTTTTTCTCGTGCACAAATTATGCAAAGTAGACTAACTTTGATTTATTTAGTGTTACTTTCAGCACTGTAAGTGCAAATGCCTATACGGCTCGGGTTAGAGGCCCTATTTATGAACCGATCTTTACGAAACTTTTTGGGTATGCCTCTTATCACTTTGGGATGAGAACTAGTGTATTTGGGTGCCTTTGTTATCACTGTGCTATGAGAACAAATATTTTTGGGTTCAGTCAGACCCACTCTGGGACTCAAAGATTTCTTTTCTGGTTTAGCATCTAACTGTCCCCCACCTTTACAATATTTTACCTATATATTTTTTACAGGCTACGGTCAGCATTTATGTACAGACCGTTACAATAGTTTGCATTTACCTTTGTTATCAGGTCATTACCTAGATGTTTGTCATTGCTGTGTCACATACTATACATGTACATGTCTTAAACAAGTTGAGCTGCAGTGTCATTGACACTTTCATTTTGTCACCCCAGTAAGTGAAACAGTGCTTGTTTACTGTGGTAAACAAGCACCGGTTTACTGGTAAAATGAGAACCAGTCCCCAATACTTGGGGTGGAAGTCCTCTAAAATCAGGGCAACATGGTTATAAATGATTGAATAAACTTTACTTTATCTTCACATTGCTGTCACGATTAGCCATTGTGCAAAAATATTTGACCTTAAACACCAGTAAATAAATAAATGAATAAATACAGGTTTTTGGCTTGGATTTTCAAATACTTTGGGGTAGTACTTTTGTTTGATCAACTTCTCATACACAATATAAATTAAGGAAGCATGACGGCTCATTGGTTTAACCCTTTACCAAATGCAGGCAATATAAAAATTTATTAATTTAAATATCATGTTTTAATTTTTTTCGAAAAATTTCAACAAAACCATATCATGTGACCCCTCATTGGAACGAGTTCGTCGAGCTCGTTCCAAAGAGGGGTCACATGATATGAGTTTGTTGAAATTTTTCGAAAACTAATATTTTTTCAGCTGCTGAATCTGCATATTACGCAGGCGGATGCGGGTGATTCGTTGTGTAAAGGGTTAATCAGTGGTCTTTAGATCGAAAGTTCCAACGGTTCAATCTTGACCTGGGCCCATGCAAATATGGCTTTTTTTTTCAACTCAACTTTCTACTTGAACTTGCCAAAAAAGTGTTCGAGTCGGTCGAACATCAAATTCGAACCAAGTTAGCCGAAACCAGGTGTTCAAGACAGTTTCTTACGCAATATTTCCAATTTAAAATAACCACATTAGGATTGTTTTGGCATTGCACTGATAATTTATCCACATATTCACACTAACACTGAGCACATCGTATGTTAACAATGCAGCACACTTGAACGTATGGTTGAATAGAAGACAAAGAATCTGTATGTACCTGTTTCACACCCATCTTGACTTTAAGCTTGGCATCGTCCGATCTTGCCTTATCATGAAGCGATGATTCCAAATGACATTGGAAGTTCAATGTAAGTTCCACGTTGACAATCTGTGCTTGTGGTTCACGCTCAATTCCTCGCATTGTTTTTACAATTTAGCCAGTACTAAATGACGAATGTACGTTTACTGAGACTTTTATTAATAAGGTTTTTTTCATATTCGGTTTTTATATTTGTGATTTTATTTTCGACTCGAATTCGACTTGAATTTGTTGATCGACTTGACTTTGACTCTATCAGTCGAATATTCGCAGCGCCCTATCCTGACCTGTATCAGCTGCATTGCATCCTTGATGTAGTGTTCACACTGGTCTGAAACTGTCTGGTGCCCACTTTTTAGCATTCTAGATATTTTAGTTCCAAAGCCAAAAAGCAAATGGGGGGTGGGGGGGGGGGGGGGTGGGGGTGGGGAGGTTCGATGCCGGATCCAAATAAATTGGTGTGAGTTCTGAAAAATGAACTTGCAATTATTTCACGAGTGAACAGACAACTGGTCACCGAAAAACCCTAACAGAACTCAGAAGTTCTGACCAAATCCCCAGTAGGCAAAATTGGCATTCATGTAGGTTATATTTATGCCATCGATTCAATTAACGGTCAGGCAAAATGATGTCAGTATGTACACCTGTTGTTGCACTCACTCAGTAACAGATTAATCAACTACACACATTTACTGTTAATCCACTGGGCTAAGTAGATAGCGAGTCTTTACAAAAGACAGCATTTAATTAGATAAATACTTCATATGTGTACCATCACGAGTCGCTCATGAGTGTATGAAGTACAGTTGAACCCTGTTAATTGAAAAGCCACTTTGTCAATGAAAATTATTCAATTCACAGGAGTATTCAATTAGCCGGAATTGTATCATTTTCCTTTATTCTGGAGATGAACTTAGCATTTATTCTATGATATCTTGTTTGACAGAATTTATTCTATGATATCTTGTTTGACAGAGCTCCATGAGCTCTAATAAGACATAATAGATTAAATGACTGAATTGGATGTACTGAGGCCAAATAGGTCTATAAACAAAGGAAAACTGGGGCGAGTGAGGGTAATTTCTCGACAGGTTGCAAGATTTTTTATTCAATTAACAAGAGTTTACTCTATAACCTATATTTAATTAACAGGTCAAATTTGTGCTGGAGGTATGGTAAATGGTTTTGTGTTGAGAAATTATATTCAATTAACAGGGTTCCACTGTATTTGTCCAGATAACCAACAAAGTTTTTTTGAAGAAAAACAATGCCTTATTGCCACTCACTGACAATTAACATTTAAAGTTTGCCCAAACACTATTTCTAACACTTGATTTACAAAATCACTGGTTTCTCACAAAAATCAGTTATTGTTTCCGCCTTTATTGCCGTCTGAAGATTTCCTTGTACTAGAAGTAATGAAATATTTATTTTTTTGCATGTTTCATCACTGGTTTCAAGGGTATCTCACAAAAATCGGTTGTTGTTTCTGCCTTTATTGCCATCTGATGATTTCCTTGTACTAGAAGCAATGAAATATTTTTTTTTGCTTCTTTCATCATTGTGCATGCTCTTCACTGCTGCAATTGCTTTGCAGCACAAGTGAAAGAAATTTTTTTGGTTCCAAAATTTTAGCCAACAAAGATTTTTGGGGTGCCAAATCAAAATTTTTAGTGCAGTTGGCAAAATTGGCACCTGACAACATGAACACAGGACCTTCGGCAAGATATGGTATGCCTGCCGTGGACTGGTCATTTTCCATGGGTGGGCAGTATTTCCACGAACGCAATAATATTAGATTGCAAACACTAATTATGGGAATAATCATAAAAAAATTAATTAATGAATTAAAATTTTGCTGCTGATGATTTTTATTACCTGGTAAATGCATGAGTGGTCATCACTGTCCACGTGTGGATTTCAACCAGTCCACAGTGACTGTACTGTACTTGACATCCTGATTTCTATATTGGAACATGTTGGTGTTGTGTAGTATCTTACTCAATAACACCAACGTGTTCCAATATACTAGTAGTAAGGCACGGAACACAACAACTGTACACATGCCTTCAACTGGTGCTTAAACCCTGCTGTGCCGGGTTAGTAAGTTGGAGAGTCTTGACAGATACTCTCCGCTGCTAGATAGTTCTCTCCATATATATTGGCTTCCACCACCCATAAAACTATCGGAGACGATATGACCTTGGATGTTGCAAATGGTGTTATTCATTTATTGTGGTTTAATGACACTTTTGATAGACAGGGGCACCTCGTGTCTTGTCTGACAGTTTTGGGTGGAGGAAGCTGGAGTACCTGGAAAGAACCACCAAGCAATGGCGAGTAAGTGTCAGACTCCCCAATGTACTAACTCCACACAAGCAGGTTTAGAATTGGTTGAAGACAAGTGCTCCATCTGCGTGCAGTATGCCTTAGTACACAATGCCACCATGCCCCCACATGGGCAATTGGGGTTAAGTGTCTTGCCTAAGGACACAACGTGGTTGCCGCAGGTGGGATTCTCAAATGTTGTTAAATCCCAATAAACAAACAAACTTCTCATACACTGTTCATCATAGTTTCTTGGTGAATCAGTCACTTTATGTGCTGGAAGTCATGGGTTCAAGTCTTGGCTTGCACATGTATCCCTTAACCCTTTACCTAACATACAAGACAGATGACACTTGCAAACAGAATTCTTGAACACCTATATTTTTTCATTTTTTTCGGCAAAAACATAGCTTCTGACCCCTCATTGGAACAAGCTCAATGAGCTTGGTCCAATGAGGGGGTCATAAGCTATGTTTTTGAGATATAAAAAATAATGAAAATTAAATGTTGAATTTTGTGAATAGTGCTGCCCGGTTTTGGCTGTTATGTTGGGCAAAGAGTTAACCGGTTACTTTTTAGGGGAGGATCATCCAACCCTCATCAGTAGTTTGTATAGTGGTTCTGACTGCTCTGGGGAGGAACCTGGGGTGTCTATCATCTGAGATATGAATCTGAAAAGAACACTGTGTAGCAGTTGAGATGAAACCAGCCTAGTTGGTTCGGATCCCTTAGGCTTGTGGCAGATAATGGTCGCTTTGTATGCTTGAATAGAGCCCATGGCCTCATACCTCCTCTTCCAGACTTCATATTCAATCTATTATAATATAAAAAGTTCCTTTTTCTTGGTAAGAATCAACAGTTAATAAATCATTCATCAAATGTAGGTGTATAATTGCTACAAACGATTATCCCAAACACCATGTGTGAGGTCAGTAAAAAAATCAATCGCAACCAGGAAACAATTGTCATATATAAAATGGAGTACTTTACAAAGTGCTGTTGTCTAGCATAACTGGAGTGGGACAATAATTCAGTAAGTTTTCAAAGGTTGCTGTTAAAATATTTATTATCCTTGAAAGAGAATTCTAAAAGTGATTGATCCTTGCCTAATATATTGGATTATTTATCAGAAAATCTATGTTACTGACGCTTTTTCTGAAATGAGAACCTGGGGACTGCTTTAGTACTTATCATGTTCGTGGATTGGTTTATTAGAACCAGTTGTGATGTCTGTTTATTTTGTCAACTCATTGGTCCACTAGAATCTTGGGGATAGTCTGGCCCACACCAGTGGAGTATTGTACATAACTATAAGATTGTGCTTTCGGCACCACCACACAAAAACCACACAAAAAGATGGTAGAATAGACGTAAACAGCAGATTGGAAATGATTTTTATGCCCCTGCGACTAAAAGTCTAAACCCTGTGTGTCTGTCCGTTCTTCCATTCATCTTAGAATCTGTTCATCCATCTGCATATAGGTTACAAGGATTGTCTACCTAACTCCTCTTACAGTTTACAAGCTAGAACCTTTTTATTTTACAGGGTATTTATACATATACCAAAGGTGTTCATATTGTCAGGAATTTGATTTTGTTCAATTTTTCACAAAATTGCAGTTTGTTGAAATTAGTGAATTTTTGTGAAATTTCGAATATAGAATACATGATTTTTCTAGCTTACTCCTCCCACAGTATTCAAGCTAGAACCTTATTATTGCAACCCCTGAAGTCTAACCTTGAACTTATTCCTTGTGGCCATATAATGCTGACGGCTGCTTTCCATGCCTGACCTTCGGCTCATTCTGTATGGCCGTATAATAAATATGGCAGCTTTTAATGAAAGAATAAAATTTCTGTCAAGAAGTGTTGTTCATCGATAAAAAATAATTCTCTGACATACAATGACAATCATTCTCCATTGTTATTGCCACGTGCATGTAATTTAAAGAGATATTAGTCTAGGAATACTTCACATTGTCATCTATTCTGATGTTTTATAGAAAGTGTACAATATTGGCTGGATGATTTCCTCTAATTATAAAAATTGGGGGTCCTGTGTTCATCGATGAGATGGAAATGAAGTCGCCTTTTGTCAATATACTGTGTTTTACACAATTAAATATTGGTCCCAAATTGAGTGGAGTTAAAATATTTCAGATCAGTACAGTTTACCCAGTATTGATGTATGTTATATTTTAGTGAACAAACATTGATAATGTATTTTTTATTGGTTTCGCAGGTATAATTGCTGTCGGATGTGTTCATTGAAGTGGTTGTTTTTACTTTCCTGGAGAGAATAAAGGTTTGTGTTTTAACGTGCAACTTTATAATTTTACATGAGTAAACATGGCCACCTTCATCTCTTAACACTTTACCTAACGTAATGATTAAAAATGACCTGTGCTATTCACACAAAAAATCAGCCATCAGATTTTCTTATTTTAACTGGTTGAGTGCTTGAAGCCACTATCATGGCTCTACTGAAAAGTGCTGGAAGCCACTTTAGTGAAGCCACTTTAGTGGCTTTACAATCTATGCATTAGCTTATTCTTAGCTCAGTGATAAAAAATATTTTTAGAACATTGTTTTGTTAACATTTATTGGAGAGTGCTCCCCTTATTGGTAGAATGGTATCTTTGAAAAAAAAATATGCTCATTACAAATCGCCTGTGAAAAATAATTTTGCACGCTACCAGTTTAAAAAAAATTCTCAAAAACAGTATAGTTGCAATTGGCAATATTTCCACAGACGCAATGTTATTAGGTTCCAAACACTAATTATAGAAATAATCATCAAAAATTTAATTAATGAAGCACCGGGTTGGACCCGGTGCTTCATTAATTTAAATTTTACTGATGATTTTTATTACCTGGTAAATGAATGTGTGGACATTACTGCTCACGAGTGGATTATGGTCAGTCCATGCCAACTGTACTGTACCTCATTGGAACGAGACCACCAAGTCCCTTCCAATGAGGGTACCTAAGCTTGTGTATGTGAGGGTGAAAAGTGAAATTATTAGTTACAAAAAAATTGTTTACAAGTGTCATCTGCTGATCATGTTAGGTAAAGAGACAATAAGCTGCCAGTTTGAAAAAATATTGATTCTCAAATTATGCTTGTACTGGTATGTGAAAGAGCATGTGAAAAAAACCACTGTATGCAGAATGTAAGACATCTGAAGCAATGTGAAATTAATATTGTACAGGGAATGGGATATAAATGACATTGACTAGTTGACAAGTAATTTTCAAGTCAACTTACACTACTAATCTTGTCATCATCGATGAAACGTTTCAACACTTAGTCTAGTATTATCAGAGACAACTGAAAAACTGACACAGTGATGTTGGTGCCTGGAACTGAATGTAAATTTTCTTATTCACAGTCCTGTTCAAATTGGGCGCAGGATCGTTTCGTTTTGCCTGTTGTTTGTCTAATAAGAAAAAGGACGACAGATTTTTCATTCACTTGGTTATTAGAATTATTACTGTTCAACCAATGATCAGAACTGGCTACCACAATCGACCGATTGTGGGCAATTGGATGATGACGGCAACGGCTCCTGGAACATCGATTCAACCGATTATTGCCAAGCATTTTGTGATGATTCATAAACCGCATTTTATTATCTCAGCAATTGTTAAAGTAAAATGATGTCAATGATACCATTCAATAAAGTTGAAAAACCACCACAATGTGTATTCTTAACCTCACTAGATGCCCCTTTACTAGATATACAAGTTAAATGACATGTAAGGCTTACAATTGAGCATACTTGTGGCAATCGCCATTTCATACCGGAAAAGTGAAGGTTGCACTCAATTGACTCAGGTCACAGTAAAAATTACCAGTTGCGTACACTTGGGTGGTAAACATGGCTCTGAGAGACACGTTTACTACCCAAGTGTGCACGACTGGTAATTTACTGGTCCTCAGTCAACAAGAGTTTTACACTGTGGACCATGTTCAATTTAATGTAGTTCTTTCGAGTCTCAGCTTATCTAGTAGTGAACGGACTGTAAACACTGTAAAATATGTGCAGTTTAATGCAGTTCTTTGCTAGCCTTGACTTGTCTAGTAGTGCAAGGTATTGCAATCAGAATCGGCATCGGAATTGGCCGATTGTTAGCTCAAATAACCAGTAATCGGTCAGCAGCTATTTTTGGTAATCGGTTGAATACTAAGAATTATGACAAAATTTCATGTCATCATTATAGTATGTTTTATGATCATTACAAGTAAATTCTGGAAGAGTTAATAAATGAATAAAATAACAATTCAAGTCAAGATATTTGTCAAAGATGAACGAAAAATTGTTCACCTTTCTTTTAAGATAAATGGAGAGCGAATGAAAATATCATTCATCCAATTTGTACAGTCCTGATAGTCCTTGAAAATCATTGTCAAATTTGATTCTCTGATATCTGTGGGAAGGCTGCCATTTATCAGGTCGCCTTATTTTCTAATTTGTACAGGCCTGATACAATGTCTACTTTGTAATGCTGTACACTATGGAATTGTTTGGTGTGCAGAGACAATACAGTGATGGGGTCAGCCCCGTTCAACACTTTATTTGATCTTGGTGTTTTGAATTCCCTGCCTAGTCATGGAAAGGTAGTGTAAGGCATGAGGAAGAGCAACACCAACATTTTCTCTGTAGGTCGCAGAGACAGAGTGTTCTAATTGAATCTATTGTGTAATAAGAGTGCAAACCCCCCTCCCCCCACACTGATGTGGGTCATTAAAAATAATTTTTTCACTGCAATGCTGCTTTATACACCTGCACAATAAATTATAAAATTTGTCATCTTTCATAATAATGATTAGAGATGGGCAATATACCAAACAACAGAACTGATACCGACATCACAGGGATATCAAAAAATTGAACTGAACCAAACCCATTGAATACTGAAAATGTCTGAATGTTCATTTTCCTACATCTGTAACTTATAGGGCCTTGTTACAGATGGACAGCCATTGAAAAGGTCATTTTCAGGAAAGAAATGACTGGTTTTCTTTTCAGTTTTGATAACCTTTAACTGGTTGCGTGCTAGATTATTTTTGGAAGTTGGAATTTGTTCATATAGATTTGCATTATAAAAAATTATTGGAGAGTGCCTTAAGGCACTCTCCAATAATTTTTAATAATGCAAATCTATATGAACACAATTGTATTTGCTTATGACTGAATAGGAAATCAGTTAAGGGCCTGAGCAGAATTCCCACTAGACTACAACCTGTACATGTCCAGTTACTTAGCAGTGATTTCTTTTCAAGTCTTGACTGCCTTAACAGGCAGCCAAGTCTTGACTAGAAATCACTACTAAGGTGATTAGTGTATTGTTAGCAGAACCTCCTAATGATGGCATGTTAAGGTCCAGATGTTCTGAGATCACAAAAACTTGAAATAGGCCTTTGAAGGTGATGGTGTGTTCGGAATAAGTCACAAAGTTACTGTAGATATGATTTGTGTTGGTAAAAGAGTGTCAATGTTGAACTCACTGGCTGTGACATTTGTGGCACTGTGTTAAAATGCTGCAAAACAACTTAGTCTGTTTTTTCCTAATATGAATATATTCCCCTTTAGTACTATCAGCAAATCTCAGTCACATCGGATACCGAACATTGAACCAATACAGTGGTATACCCAGGGCACAAAATAAGCAGTATCGCATCACATTTTGCAATGTATTTTCAGCTTCAAAAATCTAAACTAAAAACCCGACCAAGTTCAAAGTACCTGTATCCGGAGTCCGAACTCGTAAACTTATGTTATAAGGGGAGGCCAATCATTTACTCAATCATTCAATTACATTGGTTTTTCATACCTTAACCCCTCTAGAAACAATTGCTGATCACGTTCTGGAAAATCCAACATTAACACAATAACTATGCATGTGTACGGCGCAAACTGTGTTTTTGAAGTTTCAGTCAAAAACAAGTGACACAGATTGATTTGAGGGAGCAAGTAAATTGAGGTAAGCA
This sequence comes from Pictodentalium vernedei, assembly GCA_031216915.1. Taxonomy (NCBI): domain Eukaryota; kingdom Metazoa; phylum Mollusca; class Scaphopoda; order Dentaliida; family Dentaliidae; genus Pictodentalium; species Pictodentalium vernedei. Next base: position 302,867,281 of record CM062289.1, read on the forward strand.
AACTTACTGCCTTATTGTGTGTCAGTAATGTGAACCCATAAAAAAGAATGCTTGTTGAACTGCACTTTTCATGCCGTAGTCAGTAACCAGACTTTTTGGCCCAAAGCACACTCGGCCCAATACACATGTGTCCCAATGCACACACGGCCCAAACCGAAGTTGACTCATCCCAAACCCAAGTCAACTTGTCCCAAACCAAAATCCACTCATTCCACAACAGAAGTCCACTCGACCCAAACTAAGGTCAACTTGTCCCAAGTACAGTACGACCATCATGGTGGGTCTGAATCCACATGCTTCATTGATGTAAATTCTGCTAGGTGTCAAAGCATATCATCTCTGAATTGTATGCCTGGCCAAAATGTCCATGTGTGGATTTCGACCCCTCCACGATGGCTGCACTGTAGAAGTCATCTTATTTCTTACCTTGGAGGAGGGGGGGGGGGCAATGCCCTCCTGGATTCATTTCAAGGAGGACGGTGAATTGCCCTCCTGCATTTTACAAACAGCCAAACCTGGAAATAGCTCACTCAGCTGACCCAATTAATGACCCTTTCCCATTCATTGACTTGGTAGGAGAATAACCCAATGAATCGGTGATGGTAGGTTTAAGATTTTTCATTACTGTTATGGTCTGTTAATAGTACAATACTCTGAACTTGGTATAATATCATTTCACAACATTTGCTGGAGTTATCCCCCAGGTCAAAAGTAAATAAGGGCTTTAGCTGCATTAGTTGATAACATTGGCATCAACAAGAGAACAACACAATAAGGAATCATTTTCAATGTTAATTTTAATCAAATTGATAAATAGTGAGTAGTTTCAGGCTTAATTCAGCAAAACATCATAGAGAACATTATCAATTTAATAGAAACAAAAATGCCATTAATTTTTCAATTTATGCTATACAAATACCAATTTAGTACAGCATTTTGCTATACACTTTAAAAAAGTATTTCGTGCCCTGGGTATACCTCCATAAAAATATTGAAACCAACACCGAACTAAAAATTCCAATACCGCCCATCTCTAGTAATGATGCACCATACTATTAGGTTGTAATCACTATGACAGGTACGACATTTAGGAGGACATGTGCCAACTGTGGGTGCCTGTAATCAAAATATTTAAAAAATTGTGATTTTCAGGCTTGATGTTGGCACTGGCGCAGTTGGGCATGATCCTGCATCACGTAAACTACTAAAACAAACAAGTTTATTGTATGTTTGGGAAAGCCTGCTAGCGATAGGGGGCCATGGAGGATTGGGTATAACTCATCTGCTTCCCACATTTCCAAAAAAATGTCAACCCTAAATCACTGACACTAGTTATACCCCCCGCAACGAGTTGGGGGTATACTGGAATCACCTTGTCCATCTGTCTGGCTGTCCATCCGTCCATAGACATAATTTTGTCCTGAGATTTTCTCAGATGTTTATGGACCAATCTGCTCGAAACTTGGTATGAATGTTCACCATCATTCAAACCTGCGCAGTGCGATTATAGTTTCGGTTGGATTATTTTTGCCAGTATTATGCCCCTTTTCGACTTGAAAAAGCAGGCCTAGAATTTTGTCTGGAGATTTCCTCAGACATTTATGGGTTGATTCCTTTGAAACTTGGTATGGGTGTCTACTACCATGGGAACCTGTGCACCTGCAATTATAGTTTTGATTGGATGTATGTTTTTTGCCAGAGTTATGCCCCTCTTTATCTTAGAATATCAGAGTTTTGTCCGGAGATTTTCTCCAATGTTTATGGGTCGATTCCTTTGAAACTTGGTATGGATGTTCACTACCATTGTATCCTGTGCACCTGCAATTATAGTTTTGATTGGTCATTTTTTTGCCAGAGTTCTGCCCCTTTTCATTTTAAAATGCCTTAATTGCCTAGAATTTTGTTCGGGTTTTCTTGGATGTTTATAGGTCAATTTCTTTGAAACTTGGTATGGATGTTCACTACCATTGTATCCTGTGCACCTGCAATTATAGTTTTGATTGGTCATTTTTTTGCCAGAGTTCTGCCCCTTTTCGTTTTAAAATGCCTTAATTGCCTAGAATTTTGTTCGGGTTTTCTTGGATGTTTATAGGTCAATTTCTTTGAAACTTGATATGGATGTTCACTACCGTTGGAACCTGTGCCCCTGTGATTATAGTTTCAATTGGACTTTTTTTTACGAGGGTTGAGCCCCTTTTCATCTTAGAATGGTCATGGCAGGCAGGGGTAGGTGGGGGGTGTTATGGACAGGCCCATCTGGAAAGTCACACCTCTAGTTTATGTACAATTATTGTACTTATGTCTTTGCTTTCTGAGTACTTAAGTGACAGAGTGCTAAAATTATTTTTGTTTTGGTCATCATAATTTGTTCACATGTTTTTGACTTGTTACCATTTATTGGAGAGTGCCATTCAGACTAAATAATTCCATTTTAAAGATAATATGTTCCAAAGCACATTCACAGAATATGAAGTCGGGGCACTGCACTGCAATAAAGCCAGAGGTGGGCAAATTGGAAATTTTGCATAACCCCTGAACGGTTATGCAAAATAATTTTGCACAACCCTTTCTGAATTAGACAACCCCTTCTTCACGAGTCAATAGAAACGTGATTTTCACCTAGGTCTACAGCTGTGCGGTTAACCAAAAATCGCGACACCCTTTTCTCCGAACAGCAGTGCTACACCAATTGGTATCTCATTCGAGTATTGTATTCACCCCAATACTGTGAATACAGATGACACAATAGACTTACCTGCGGTGCACATTTCATCACTGGCCACCAGTGGTGCCTACAGTTAGCTAAATTCATGGCTGGTGCTGCATTCACAATTCAGAAATTTCCCCTCCCGTAACAGTTTTCTGCAGCAAATTTCATGGGCTTAACATTGACTACGGCATTATAATGCAGTTCAACATGCTTTCTTTTTATGGGTTCGCATCACTGACACACTAATAAGACTGTAAGCATTTGCTTACCTAGCCACAACTTACTTGTTCCCTCGAATGATATTTGTCACTCGTTTGTTTTTGAGCACAGTTTGCACCGTGCACATGCGCAGGTGTTATATTTTATTTTTGATGTTGGGTTTTTCTGAATGTGCAAATCACGTTTAGGAAAATCCAACATAAATGCAACTACTGCGCAAGTGTACAGCGCAAATTGTTTTGATACAAGTTATGCCATTACAATTTGAAAAAACAGTGGCATTGAAATTGAATGATTGAGTCAGTGAGTATCCAGTGACCAAGAGTTATAGCTTTTGACAGCACAATTCTTGAAGACCTGATAACTTTATTATGTCAAGTGGATTTAATATAGTTATTACTTGATATCTTCAAGAATCATGGATTCCAAAATTACAACTGTAACATTGACTGAACATGGATGGTGACCTAGAAAGTGCAACATGCCGCATTGAGATAACCTAATTAGTTGTCCTTGCATTGGTGATTCTGTAATAGCAATCTTAGCGATTAAAGAGCATGTCTGACTTTTTTTTAGCAGCATGTTGAAAATTTTCAATTTCATCAGTAAGTATTCAGTGACCAAGAGTGATCATCACGAATTACGGAATATTCTGAATCACAAGATCGTAAGTGATTGCTAATGGAGCTTTCAGTACATGAGCGAAAAAACGGTTGTCCAATTTAATTTTGCTTAACCTGGGGATGAGCGTAATGCACGCTCGTCCAATTTACCCACCTCTGATAAAGCCCAAATATGGGCTTCCAGCTCTCTACCAGTTAAGCTTTAAAAATGTACACAGGGTGCACCTGTTAGCATGAAAAGTAAATTTTCAGTGGAAATTAGTGGAGACTATTCACCCATGTGGACTACACCAGGGTTTTCGCTAGGGCAAAATAAATGAGTCCATAATGGGGGTGACCAAGAGTCGTTGCTGACCATGGTTTGGCCTGTGTTAGGAAATTTTAAATTCCAGGTTCCCAAAACCCACATTTCCTTGTAACTGAGGGATATTTTAAGGTTTTTTCACAGCGATATAGATGGTGGTTTTCACATTCCAAGAGCTGGTAATTGCGGGTGAATAAGGACCAATGAGGAAAAATTCAGGTGAAAAATCATTCATACAGATTACAGTACTTACAGACAATACTTGTCCATGGATGAAACAGTTCAAAAACGATTGCGTGTTTGGGAGTGGCCAAAAAATATGCCTGCAAGAATGTAACATGTATCACATCACATCCTAGTGATGGACTGAAATGTGAAGGGTCTACAAGCCTTGTTGGTCTCGTTGAGGTATTTAAAGTGCGATCATTCAAACTGTTTTCAAGACAATAGGGAATTTTCCCGAGAATTAATTGATTCACAGATTGTTAAAGTGCCATTTCTAGACTTCTTTTGATGATTTCCGGATGGGGATTGAACTCGGGACCTCTAGCATAGAAGTCCAACAGTCTACCACTGAGCCATCGAGCTCCCTGATGATTTCCAAACTTATGCACAATGGCTAATCGTGACCATGACAGTTTTACGGGTGGAGGAAGCCGGAGTACCCGGAGAGAACCACTGAGCATCGACGAGCAACTGTCAGCTCCTCAACATTCTAAGTCTGTTCAAGCTCCGCTCAAACAGGGTTACAGCATTTGATGACCATCGTCTTGCAGTACACCTTAGTACATGGTGTCATTGTGCCCCCATGTAGGCAACCGGGATAAAGTGCCTTGCCCAAGGACACAATGCGGGTCGTCCGGATGGGGATTGGACTCGGGACCTCTAGCATAGAAGTCCAACAGTCTACCACTGAGCCATCAAGCTCCCTGATGATTTCCATATACAAATTTCATAGAAAAAAAATGCGTGCACGAGTCACTGTTCTGTCACAGCATCAGAAGAATAGTTGATTTCAAAGTGATTTTTCAGCATCAAAGAAATCAAACCAGTAACATTGACTCATCCTTATCACAACATCTTGATTTATTGTAGAACTGACAGGGTTAATCCCAGCGTCTTGATCACTTACTCTGCTCAGTGGGACCACAAAACTTATTATTTTGGCTGAGCCCCGAGTGTCTTGTGGGTTGTGCTTTCTTTTATATAATCCTTCTTTGTGGTTCATGACTGCTGCAGAATTTAATTTGTGTTGGAATATTACGTGTAGCGAATTTAACTGATCAACATTGGCATGCAGTAACTGTCAATTTCAGCGGCGAGCCACACTGCGCAATTGTGTTGAATGCATCAGTGTGGATCAAGCTTTGATCTTTGCAGCCTCTGTGATATATCAACTGTTGGGGATTCTTTTGAGTGTCTACAGGGGCCGAATATGGGACCCATTCCCAGTGGCATTTTGGCGTGATTTTTCCCAATTCAAATAAAAATTTCCCCAATCTTAGTCCTCATTCAAACAAAAATTAATCCTTCTTTAACTCTTGAAGGCCCAATTTGACTTTCATCACTTTTTACTGCAACAAAACAGGTACCTCTGCAGGCAGTTTTCAGATACATTTGCAAGTTAGATCCCAAGAACCTTATCTGTTGTTTCTAAGCAAGCCTTGGCTGCCTATATAGGCAGCCAAGGCTTGCCTAGACACAACTGCAAAGCTGCAGAATGTCGACTGTTGAAGGGTAGCAAAATGCATAAACATCTTCATTATTTTATAGTATAAGAATAATTTATTTAATACAGATTACAGAGACTGATCATTATTTCATGTGACTGTTTGTTATAAAACTTACTACATGTACTATACATGTAATAGCTTCTGTATTAATGTTCTCAGTTCAATATGAAGGTAACATTTCTTATTCTTTGTGTGTTTCTTCTCCCAGATAAATTCCCATTTGGAACCTTCATGATGTGGATTTTCCCAATTGAATGGGCCCCGGCTGCTTTCCCAAAGAGGGCAGAAGAATCCCTGACTATTCTTCTGATGCTGTGCCTTGACAGTGACTCATGCACACATTTTTTTCTATGAAATTTGTGTATGGAAATCATCAAAAGAAGTCCACATGTAGAAATGGCACTTATACAATCGGTGAATCAATTATTTCTCGGGGAATGGGCAGGTCGGGAATTTTAATATCTTGATTAATGTCTGGAAGGTGCCCTGGTGGGGGGAATGTGGCCGGTTGATGGCCACTCTGCCAAAATACCGGAAGCACTGACTACACCCTCCCCTCTTAGCACAGCACAGGGTAAAATGAGACCCACCTTCCCCTTTATTTAGCCTGCAAACCCCGGAAATGGGCCTTCTTAAGCTTTAGACTAGTTGATAAAATGTGTCTTTTAATTGTAAACTGTAGGTTAAAGTTTTCCACTGTGTTTTATGATGATCATGCAGTCCTGATAATTGATTACAACAGACTACTGTTAGTATTCCTTGAGTAAATATATGCAAATGCAGTTTCAAATACTGGCTAAATTGATCCTCGGAATAAATGAGAAATTGAAATCAGTGACTTTTGTTTAGTTAATGGACATCTTTTAAGTAACCCTTAAAAGGCCTGATTCTGACTTTGATCCCTTACCACTGCAATAGAACTAGGTTCCTCAGCATGCAGTCTCCACAGTCTCAAAGCTAGTGGCAGTGGAGTTACAAACCCTCTCCAAACACTCCCACCCCCCCATGCACACTTTATGGCCATGTATGTCAGGATTTTTTCTGGTCACCAAAAAAATTGTTGTTTGTTCAGATAAGAACATTTTCTCTGAAAGTAGCTAATTTGAAACAGTTATTTGGCAAAACAACTATTTTCATAATTCAAAAATTTACCCTCATGTTTCAGATATCCTTTATTTGAAAGCTCTTGTTATAAGTATATGACATGGCAATCAAGTACACATGTACATGAAAATATTTAGTGTATTGTTATTATCCCCCCACGCCCCACGGAGACGGGATATAGTGATCAGGTATGTCTGATCTTTTGTCCAAATATCCACCTGAAAGATTGTTTATGTAATAACTTGAACTCTACATGTAGTTAATTTTATTTAATTTCGGTGTGCTGCTTTATATTATTTAACCCTTTACCCAATGTAATGGACATAACCGGCCAGTGCTATTTACAAAAATCGCCATTCAATTTTCATTATTTTTTGTCTCAAAAACATAGCTTATGACCCCTCTTTGGAACGATCTCAATGGGCTCATTCCAATGAGGGTTATAAGCTATGTTTTTGAGACAAAAATTGAAAATATTCAGTTATTCAAGAATTTTGTTTGCAAGTGTCGTCTGCTTTTCGTGTTGGGTAAAGGGTTATCAATGTCTTGAATAAATTTGATAATCACCTTTTATTTGACGAAAATTAAAGGTGTTATTGCCCTTTGTTGAATTTTGCCTGAAATTTCATTGTTTATGCAATAACTTGAACAGTAGATATCAGATTTCAATAAAATTTGACAGACTGCTGTATACTGCTGTATACTAATATTGTCTTGGAAAAGTTAGAAAAAAGTTAGAAAACCATGCAGATTGCCAAAAAACAGAGCGAGTTATTGCCCTTTATTTGTTGAATTTTTCTTGGAATTTCATTTTTAGCTCAAATTTGAGGTATTGTCATGGCCCGTCGTCCGCCTGCCGTCTGTCCGTCCATCGTGCCGTCAACATGGCTCGGGCTAGAGGCTGTATTTATGAACCGATCTTTACGAAACTTCTTGGGTACCTTTGTTATCACCGTGGGATGAGAACGAGTGTTTTTGGGTGCAGTCCAAAATTCAAGATGGCCACCAGCACCCATTTTGTACCAAAATTAGTGCAATCAGTTTTTTGTACAGAACTTCTGTATGAAAGTTCTGATTTGAATAAATTTTTGTAGGAATGTTTAGTAACATGGAATACATCACATATAATAGGTTTTTTTTTCTCGTGCAGAAATTATGCAAATTAGATGAACTTTGATTTATTCAGTGCTTCTTATACACTTGAGATGGGTGGTTTTAAAATTTCTTGTCGGTGTCGGTTTCGGTTTCATTCAAAGAGTCGGATTTTCTGTTTCGGTTTTCCTTGTACAAACATAACAATATATTGCGTTTGCATGTAATAAGATGTATTTGGCGCCAGTCTGTGTCAATGGGACTCCCTTTCTAGTTCTACTCACCTGTGTAATATCCTATACCGGTACTCTGATTTCCTGAGCACAATGTATTTGCATAAATTATCTCAAGAATTTCAAGTTTGAGAACAATGATTTTTGCCTCGAGTCTGTTGCAAAATTAGCCCCCCTCCCCAAATACCTGTGTTTAGGGTAACCCGACACACCCTAAAATATTATGCCGACCATAAAAATTTTATCGAGTAAAAGTCGCTCATAAGCCTCATATAGGTCATAGTAACCCGAAATTTCCATCCAACTTCAACTGTGATTTTGCCGCTGGCTTTGGAGTTCATGGTTTCAAAATTACATGTAGAAATAAATATATTTGTCATTATAAATGTGGAACAAGTGACAAGTTTCAATTCAGCAAAGGAAATCGCATTTTATAAACAGATGAATGTTTAAAACACGATGCGTAAGAAGTAATTTTGTCACCTATTTTCGCGGTAATTGCCATGCTCGAACGCAATACCAATTACTGCAACTGTTCTGAAAACGGGGTATCGAGACTCTGAAGATTGAAAATAGGTTAATTTTAGGTTGTTTATCTCTTTATTCTGAGAAATGAAGACCTGATGAGAGTTTTTCAACACTGAAGTTGAAAACCGCAACAACGGTTTTCTGTAATTGTTTCGGTCTCGGTTTCGGTTTTGATAACAAAACCGAAACCGAACCGAATTTTCGGTCAACCGCCCATCTCTATTATACACTGTAAGTGCACATGTCATTACGGGTAGGGCTGGAGGCTGTATTTATGAAACGATCTTCACAAAAGGTCTTGGGTACCTTTGTTATCACCTTAGGACGAGAACGAGTGTTTCTGTGTGTGGTCCAAAATTCAAGATGGCTGCCAGTGGCCATTTTGTACCGAAATTAGGTCCATTCAGTTTTTTTGTACACAACTTCTATACTGCTCAGGCTAGAGGCCGTATTTATGAACCGATCTTTACGAAACTTATTGGGTACCTTTGTTATCACCATGGGTCGAGAACGAGTGTTTTTGGGTGCGGTCCAAAATTCAAGATGGCCGCCAGCAGCCATTTTGTACCAAAATTAGTGCAATCAGTTTTTTGTACAGAACTTCTGTATGAAAGTTCTGATTTGAATACATTTTTGTATGAATGTTTAGTAACATGGAATACATCACATATAATACGGATTTTTTTCTCGAGCAGAAATTATGCAAATTAGATGAACTTTGATTTGTTGAGTGCTAGTTATACACAGTAAGTGCACATGTCAATACTGCTCGGACTAGAGTCTGTAATTATGAACCAATCTTCACGAAACTTCTTGGGGTACCTTTGTTTTCACCCTGTGACAGGAATGAGTGTGTTTTGGGGTGCCTTTGTTATCACTGTGCTATGAGAACAAATATTTTGGGGTTCAGTCAGACGCACTCTGGGACTCAACAATTTCTTTTCTAGTTGAGCATCTAACTGTCACCCCACCTATACAATACTTTACCTATATATTTGTTACAGGCTACAGTCAGTATTTATGTACAGACTGTTTTAATACTTTACTTGTATCTTTGTTATAAGGTCATTACCAAGATGTTTGTCGTTGCTGTGTCACATTCTATACATGTACATGTCTTAAACAAGTTGAGCTACAGTGTCATTGACACTTTCATTTGTACAGTAACCTGAACAGTAAACATCTGATTTCAAAAAAATTTTGATATTATAGTCTTTGTATTAATAATGTCTTAAAAAAAATTATGATGACGTCTTGAAAATTAAGGGAGTTATGCACCTTTGTTTCTTTCACTAGAATTTTGAATATGTATACTGCTTTATATTTACATTGTCTGGGATTAGATAGAAAATCGCTATGCTTCATTTATTAAATTTTTGATGATTATTGATTATTCCTATAATTAGTATTTGGAATCTAATATTATTTCGTCTGCTGAAATATCGCCCACTCATGGAAAGTGACCAGTTCAAGGCTGAGCCGTAATGTATCCCTTGCAGGGATGTTCAAAAAACACTTTTAGTTGGGTTATGATGAATGATGAGACACAAGTGAAATATAGGAAAAACTCCAACAATGTTTGTTGATTCCTGTCCCTCACACTCTACCTGAGTTGTGTTCCATATTTACACCACAATTGAACTTGAATTTAGTGAATTAAGCTTGGACTTCTACGGATATATGACCCCACAAAGTTGATCTTCTGTTTCTTATCAATCTACCTCACAATTGTTTACAACAGGCTTGCATTACAAAGGAAGTCCCTAACTTGGAAGTATACTCTCTATGTTCTTTCCCAAGTGGTTTGGGAAAGGAAAGTGGAACAAAAGCACCAAGAAAAAATAAGCTAAAAGTGCATCGAGTGCAGCCGGCACACACCCAGTAGGAGGCACTCTTCTCCAAGTACTAATCCTTGGCTTCCGGTTCACAGACGTATACCCGACATGCCATTCTTTTTTCTTCCACCATCTTAGGAAGATGCATTTTCATTTGCTCTAATCAGTGATAAAAATTCAACTCATGAGGCTTTTCCCTCTGGAAAAGACTATTGTTTTTCTACGGATTATTATTTTTTGGGTTTTTTTTTTTTCCACATATTTTGTCCGTACAATTCAAAAGCCATTTTCGAACCGATTTTCACAAAATTTTGCACACGCATAGAGGGGCACAAAATCTAAAAATGTACCGAAGCGAATTTTTCGATTTGACCCATATTTCGTCAGAATTGGCAAAAAACTGCCATAATTGGGGTTTATCGGCACTTTCTCGAAACATGTCTTGAAGATTTTTTTTTAAACATCCATCATTGCTAGAACTGCCTGTGACACGACCATTGATACACATGACATATTAGGCGATGCATATGGTAACCCTCCACAGGCTGCCAAACATCAAAATTTTGATGAAATGGACTGTTTTCGGCCCCCCCCCCCCCCCCCCCCCCCCCACAGCACCCAAATGATACACGATAGATACACATAACTTCTTTTATTGGAAGTGGAATTCACCGATGATCATTAGCTCACCTGACTGAAAGTCAGGGTGAGCTTTTCTTATCACTCTTCGTCCGTCGTCCTGCGTGAAGGTGGTGTTTGAGCCTCTTTCTCCTAAACCACTGGCCACCTTTTAATTAAATTTCATGTAAGTAGTGGTTATATAGGGGCATTTTGATTTTTATCCAAATTAGGTTTCGGCTCATATTGAGCAGAGGTGTGGGGAAAAAATGGCTAAATTTTTTGAAAATCTTCTTCTAATGAACCACCAGTAGCAGAGACTTGATATGTGGTATACAGAGTCCTTTTGAGGTTTAGAATCAAGTTTGTTCAAGAGAAGTTTGTCGGGCATTATTTGCCTTCGTCATGGGAGGGGCAAAAATTTTGGCCACGCCTAAAATTTCTATTTTCTGAACCATGAGGTCGATTTGAACCAAATTTGATGCGAGATGATAATGGGTCATAAGTAGTTGATTGATGCAAACAAATTTTTTCTCATTGCCCTGTGGGAACCTCGGGAGCTAAAAATAGGAAAAATCTTAAAACTGCCATATCTCCAAAACTACATGGCACTGGGAATTCTTATTTTGTATAAAGCTTACTTTTATCCAGTAGAATAGAATGGTTAAAAAAAATCCCTATCGGTTTGATCACAAGGTACTTTTTTCAGGACTTTGAAAAAGTGCTGAGTCAGCACTCTTTAACACTGTAGGCAATGGGAAAAAGATTAAAAAATCTTCTTCTCCAGATCCAGCAGACAGAATCTTTTGATATTTGGTATGTAACATTGTGGGGTGGATCTGATTCAAGTTTGTTCACATCGGCTCCCTAGATTCATATTTGGGCTCACTGTAGAAGCTCGAATTCGAACTTAGTGCATTTCAGGCAATTTTCTTAAAAAATCTTCTTCTCCAGATCCATCAGGCAGAATCTTTTCATATTTGTCATGCAACATTGTGGTGTGGATCTGATTCAAATTTGTTCAAATCGGCTCCCTAGATTCATATTTGGGCTCACTATAGAAGCTCGAATTTGAACTTAGTGCATTTCAGGCAAATTTCTTAAAAAATCTTCTTCTCCAGATCCAGCAGGCAGAATCTTTTGATATTTGGTATGCAACATTGTGGGGTGGATCTGATTCAAGTTTGTTCAAATCGGCCCCCTGGATTCATATTTGGGCTCACTATAGAAGCCCGAATTCAAACTTAGTGCATTTCAGGCAAATTTCTTAAAAAATCTTCTTCTCCAGATCCAGCAGGCAGAATCTTTTGATATTGGGTATGTGCCATGCTTAGGCGGGTGAGATTCAAGTTTGTTCAAGCCATGTCCCTAGATCCATATTTGGACTCACCGTGGGAGCTCGAATTGTAACTTAGTTCAAAATGAGAAATTTTCTTTAAAAATCTTCTTCAGATCCAGCAGTCGGAATGTTTTGATATTTGGTGTGCAGCATCCTTAGGGTGGTGAGATTCAAGTTTGTTAAAGCCAAGTCCCTGAGTTCATATATCGGCTCCCTGTGGGAGCCTGAATTATAGCTTAGTTCAGTATGAGGAATATTCTTTAAAAATCTTCCTTTTTTTTTTAGATCCACTGGTCAGAATCTTTGGATATTTGGTATAAGCTTTTCTTAGGAGGAGCAGATGCAACTTGTTGAAATCAATTCTCTGGGTTGATATTTAGGCTACCATGTCAGGTGAGCGCCCTCAGGCCCCTTGGGGCCTCTTGTTTTTGTAAGTAATAAGGGTGTTCAGAAAACCAAGCGTTAACCCGTTTTGGGCTGGTTAAACAGCAATACCCCCAAAAAGCTCAAAACTTCATGTTTTCCGTGGATTTCTCTAGACGAGTCTTGTAGATTTTCAGGAAATATTTGTCACTCCCAGGTCTTGGTGTGACATTACAAGTTGCATGGACAAAATTTTCCAGTCGGCATTAGTTAACCCTCTCCGAGCTGCTAAACGTAAAAATTGTGATAAAATGGGCTGTTTTTGGACACCAACAGCACCCAAACAGTATACTACAGAGAAAGTGGCCTTCATTTATCGGACGCAAAATTGATCGGAAAATATTTTTGGTAAGGGTATTCAAAATTCGGCGTCTTAACCCATTTTGGACTGGTTAAAGAGAGATACCCATTAAAATCTTAAAATACCCGTTTTCAGTGGATTTCTCTAAAAACATCTTGTAGGTTTTCAAGAAAAAATCGGCTATTCGCAGGTCTTGGTGTGACATTACAAGTTACATGGACAAAATATTCCGGTCAGCATTAGTTAACCCTCCTAGTGCTCCTCAACGTCAAAATTGTGATAAAATGGGTTGTGTTTGGACACCAACAGCACCCAATGGGTACACCACAAAGAAAAGCGCCTCCTTTTATCGAGTGTACAATTTATACAGAAACCTTTTTGTAAGTAGTAAGGGTATTCAAAAGTCGAAGTCTTAACCCATTTTGGGTAGGCTAAGAGAGATATCCCTTAAAAGCTTTAAATTCCCATTTTCTGTGAATTTACCTAACAGTAACTTGTAGGGTTTCAAGATGAATTGACTATTTGTAGGTCTTTATGTGACATTACAAGTTGCAGGGACAAAATACTCCGGTGAGCATTTATTAACCATCTACAAGCTGCCAAGCATCATAATTTTGTTGACATGGGCTGTTTTCGGACACGCACAGCACCCAATGTATACACGAGAGATAAACATAATCACCTTTGTTGGAAGTGGAATTCACAGAGGACCATTTTTGTAAGTAATAAGGGTATTAAAAAAAACCAAGCGTTAACCCCTTTTGGGGAGGTTAACAGGGATACCCAACGAAAGCTTAAAAATCGTTTTCCCTGGATTTCTTTACAAACATCTTGTAGGGTTTTCAAGAGAAAATGGCCGTTGATAGGTCTTGGTATCACATTACCAGCTGCATGTATAAATTATTCTGGTAGGTATTTGTTAACCCTCCATGGGCTGCTAAATGTCAAAAATTTTGAAGAAATAGTCTGTTTTTGGACACTAACAACATCAAATGGAAATGCTGCAGAGAAACGTAACTTCTTTTACTGGACGCAAAACTTATAGAGAAACATTTTTGTAAGTAGTAAGGATATTCAAAAATCAAGGTCTTAACCCATTTTCGACTGGTTAAGACTGGTTATACCCCTCAAAAGCTTAAAATTCCCGTTTTCTGTGGATTTCTCCAAAAAATCTAGCACGTTTGAAAAATTGTCCATTTGCAGGTCTTTGAGTGACATTACAAGTTGCATGGATAAAATATTCCGGTAAGCAATTATTAACCCTCCAGAGCCTGCAAAGTATAGACATTTTAAGAAAATGGGCTGTTTTGGGGCACCCATAACACCCTATGTGTACCTGCGTGATAAACATAACCTTCCTCATTGGAAGTGAAATTCACTGAGGATCATTTTTGTAAGTAATGAAGGTATTCACAAAACCAAGCATTAATCCGTTTAGGGCTGGTTACAGAGCGATACCCCTCAAAAGGTTAAAAATTCATATTTTCCGAGGATTTCTCTAAAAGCCTCTCGTAGGTTTTCAAGACAAATATTGGCCATTCTCATTTGAGACTACTATACTCACCTTGTATGAACTCAAAAGTAAGTGTATATTTATTTATTATCAAGAATAACTGCCCACAAGTTCCATTCTCACTGTATCCCACTTCATCGGTCAATTCCACAGTGTCCCACACCAGCGGTCGATTTATCCAAACAAAATTACCAAGGTTACCACCTCCTCCCTGCCTCTTTCTCCAACCAAACACACATTGAAAGGTATGCCTCACCTCGTATTCCACACTGCCCTGCATGATATCATTTATTATTTATTTATTGGTGTTTAAGGGCATATACTTATGCACAATGGCTAATCATGACCGTGACAGTTCTACGGGTGGAGGAAGCCAAAGTACCTGGAGAGAACCACCGAGAAACGACGAGCAGCTTCCCAACATAGTAACTCCGAATTGCAGCACAGGCAGGGTTAGTTTGGTTGAAGACATGTGTACCCTCGACGTGCAGTACGCCTTAGTACATGGCGGCATCGTGCCCCCATATGGACAATCAGAGTTAAGTGCCTTGCCCAAGGACACAGCATGGGAGTCCGAATTGATCGCTCAGACGGTCACCCATCCAATGATTAACCAGGCTCATCGTTGCTTAACTTCGGTGATCTGATGAGAACCGGCTACCACAATGCCACCACGCCCCGCCACTGCATGATAAGAAAGCAGTAAATAACTTTAGCTACAATGGGATCAGTTACTTATAATATCAAATAGTGTTGACACTATAGCATTTCCCCAACAGTGGGTCCAGGTATATACTAGTCTGCCCCTCCTCCACCCCAGGGTAGCGACGTGGCAGTATATATCCATCTTACTGACGCTATGTTGTGCCTACGGAACCTTACAATAAAAGGTGGGGGTCCCCAACATGGGAAGGGGGGCAGGTATATTTACTACTATGTAGGGCGGTTATCAAATGCAGTGGTGCATGGCGCCAACATTTCCTCGGCAGTGGGGCCAGATATATACTAGTTTGTAAGACGGTTATACTCCCCTTCTCCATCCCAGGGTATATTTTATCTACACATATGTACAAACAGCACTTCCTATTTACGTATGTAATTATTGTAGTCTATAACTTCATGTTTGTCGTTGCATGTATGGATATCTTCATTGTAATAAATAAAACTAATCCTACGGGGAAAAAACAATTGGAGAGAAATTTACTTCTGCTATTAACAGACAGGTGATAGGTGAGCTCTACAAGGTGTGGAAAAATGACATAATCATACATAACAACTGTGGTCTAATAGGAGATAATTGATACAGGGACCATACATGACATGCTTAAGAATTTAAAGTTCACATTTTCTGTGGATATCTTCAAGTGGTTCTTACAGATTTTCAAGAACAAATAAACCCTGGAGAAGAATTATTCTCGCAATTAAACCTTCATTAACCCTCCACAAACCGTCATATATCGAAATTTTACATAAATTTGAGATACAATGGACTATTTGCATTAGACGCTGATTCTCAGACGCTGATATTAATATTAACCCTCTCCACAAACAATGATGATTTAGCCAAAATGTTCTTTTATCACACTGGGTCATTTGAGACTATTATACCCACTTTTCTCAAGACATCAATAAAAATACTTTAATGATACAATTAAAAACAATTCTTCAGACACTCCAGGGTCATAAAAAATCATGGAATCTTGTCGGGAAAAAGCATGATTCTCCAGAATTATAAAGTCTAGTTTTAAACTGTGTTCCTGTGCTGAATTATGGATGACCATTAAATAATTCAGGGTTGTGTTTTTGTATATTCTCGTTATATTCAACCACATTTTTTAGCTCACTAACTTTAGTTGTGTGAGCTTATGGCATGGCTCGATCGGTCGGCGTCGGCGTCAGCGTACGTGTCCAATAATGTTAAAACTTCTGTTTAGGTCACTTACTCACCCTATTTCCATATCATGGCCTTTATAATGCTGCTATATGATGATTATTATCATTATACCATGATTTAACCCCTCATACCCTGCATTTTAAACATTTTTCTTGACATTTTTAGTTGCGTTTAGTTTTCTGTACAGCTCAGAATTTCATGTTTAACTAAATGTTTAGGTCAGCTGCTGTGCTCCTTCTCTTCCCATGGCACTTACATTCATCATACATGTTCCTCAGTATCATTGTTCCATGATTAACCCCTCATACCCTGCATTTTAAACATTTTTCTTGACATTTTTAGTTGCGTTTAGTTTTCTGTTTAGCTCGGAATTTCATGTTTAACTTAGTGTTTAGGTCAGCTGCTGTGCTTCTTCTCTTCCCATGGCACTTATATTCATCATACATGTTCCTCAGTATCATTGTTCCATGATTAACCCCTCATACCCTGCATTTTAAACATTTTTTTTGACATTTTTAGTTGCGTTTGGTTTTCTGTTTAGCTCGGAATTTCATGTTTAACTTGATGTTTAGGTCAGCTGCTGTGCTCCTTCTCTTCCCATGACACTTATATTCATCATACATGTTCCTCAGTATCATTGTTCCATGATTAACCCCTCATACCCTGCATTTTAAACATTTTCTTGACATTTTTAGTTGCGTTTAGTTTTCTGTTTAGCTCAGAATTTCATGCTTAACTTAGTGTTTATGTCAGTTTCTGTGTTTTACTTTTAAGAGGTTGTGTTTAGGTAAGCTTTGTCACATGTTATGAGCCTGTTTGATAAGTTCTTGTGTTTGCCAAAGTTACTATCAAAGAGGAATGTTGGAGAGCAATAGGGCGTTGGCGTCCTTCTTGTTGTAATATGTCTTCTCTGTGACATTCGTGTACCATGCGGTTCGGTCTTTGTTTTTTGTTAACACATTTATGCTATCCTTTTGGATATTGCTTTTGGAGTTAGGTGTCAGTGGAGGGCTGTTCTGGCAGCATTTCTCCCGTATGTTGAGGGTCGAATTTCTCCCTTTTGGGTCCCTTTTGGCTGTTTGGGTTCTGTTGTGTTCCCACCGGGCCTTTTTTCCTGCCATCTTCCTCTAGTAGTTGGGGGTGTTCTGCTTATTTCTGTTGGGTTCACCATCCCATCTACTAGCTTCTCTCACCTCAGTTATGCCCAGGACGGTTCCTTGTGGGCAATGCCTTCTGCCAAAGCATGTTGAGGATTCTCATGCTTCATGCTCCATATATAATTGGTGTTCTTCTGATCAACCCTGTGGGCTCTGTGGGTCTTGGCTGTCCACCTTTTGGGCTTCCGTGAACTATGTGGTGCGTTCTTGTGGCCGTTCTTCCTCTGTCTGCAGGCAAGGGGAACGCTGTCGTTCGGGGCCTCCCGGCATGACTATGTCTCGTGAGAGTTCTAGCCCCTTCTTGGGGGATTTGCAGTCATTTCTTGCAGTGGATACTGCAGGAGCTGTTGAAATGTCTGATGAAGAGATGCCTGGTTCTGGAACTGTTGTCCCTCTCCAGTCAACATCAGAGGCTGTCACTAGGATTGTGACTCCTCCTCTGGAGCTGAGCTTGGTTGCTCTCTCCACTTTTCCACCAGTTTCAACAGCTTCCGACTTATCTTCTGCTACTGCTGCTCCGTCTGTAACGTCTACGGTCACCATTTCAGCTGGTCTCAGCTTATCCCTGCAGGGGTCTGCAGAGATATTTGCTAATTTAGATCTGGGATATCGGCCTCAGCCTTCCCTAGCTTCAACTCGGCAAAGTCGCAATGGGCTGCCGGCTGATTCCTCTGCCTAGCAGGTTTTGATTTGGATTCAGATGCCCATGGTGGGGTCACAATGGGCTCTATTGCGCTGCCGTCCACGCATTCTGATCCTTTGGCCAGTTTTGTGGGACCGTCGCATTTTGTGCAGCCTGGACCTTCTGTCCCTCCGAGGTCCGTGGCGACTCTCCTGAGTTCCTGCCTTTGGATCCTACCCCTCTAGGCATCTGTATTCAGATGTTTCAGCTGCTACCTATCGCCCCATCGGGTGTTCTCGAGAATCATGACCCTTCGCTAGTTAAGAGGGTCAGATGCAAAGCCACTTTGCCGGTCGTTCCCACGTCAAACCGCAAGATACAGGTTGTGAGCTTAAGGAGGCCCTCTCCTCATTTTGGAGGTAATTTGACTATTGTTCACAGGACCTCTTCTTGATTGTATGTTAAAAGTACCTGTTGTGAGACCATAGGCAGGGATTCTTTTTAGTATCTACAGGGGCCGAATATGGGACCCTTTCCCAAAAGCATTTAGGCATGATTTTTCCCAATTTTCAAGCCCAAATTTCCCTGTCATGGTGTCCACTCAAACAAAAATTTAATACACAGTTAGTGCCCTGAACTGGGTAGTCATAAGGCCTCAGAAAACAGAAAACCATTGGTTTTCTGAGGCTTTTCCGACCACCCAGTTCAGGACACCAATTGTGAATTAAATATTTATTGCTTACCTACCAAGGCTTAGAAAGGGTCTTGCTTTCAGTGGTTCTTCTTTAATAGTATACCCGGTAAGTACAGTTTAATAGAGACTGTACAGAATGGAATGAACAAAATTCCATGTGACTGTTTGTTATAATAATAATAATAATAATAATAATAATAATAATAATAATAATAATAATAATAATAATAATAAATCGCATTTCTATAGGGCTCTATCCCCACTGAAATATGTAGGCTCAAAATGCTTAAAGTAAGTTACGAGCTACGTGACTGAGAAAGAAAGCTTACTTGTAGTATGCAGTTTCTTTGGTATCGGTCTTGATGTTCTGTTCAGTTTGAATGTACAATTTCTTAGTTTTCGTATCTTCCCCTCCAAAACAAAGTTCCTGTTGGAGCCCCCACGATGCAAATTTTCCCAATGGAATGGGCCCGGACCCTTTCCCAAAGAGGGCAGAAGAACCCCTGATAGTTTTTTATCAAAGTCAGATCCAGAACTAATGGTCAACACCTACCAAGAAAAGCCTATGGTACAGGGTTACCATTATAGTGATTGCTGTGTGTGTATTCAGCAAAATGCCATGCAATACAGACATTGAGATATGTTTTAGGTATACAATGCATGGAATCTGGATTATGCATAAGAACATCATGTAAGAATACATCTGATTGGACATTATGCATCTGTGCCCCCACATAGGCAATCAGTATTAACCCTTTAACCAGCACGCAGGATCTCAAAATTTATTATTTTAATTTTTGTTTTTTTATCTTTTTTCAAAACATTTCCACAAAACCATATCATGTGACCCCTCAATGGAACGAGCTAGATGAGCTCATTCAAATGAGGGGTCACATGATATGGTTTTGTTTGAACTTTTTGAAAAATATCTTTTTTTCAACTTCTAAATTTAAAAATTACTTGGACGGTTGCGACCAATTCGTTAGGTAAAGGGTTAAATATCTTGCCCAAGAGCACAATGCTGTTACTGCTTGCCAGAATTGAACGTGAACCTTTCGGTTTAAAGTCCAATGATCTAACCACTGAGCCACTGTCACAGTGCACAGAATTAGCTATTTTTGTGGCGACACGAAATTGCTGTCGCAAATTTCAATTACGTCGGCACTTTAGGTTTTGAAACGGCATTTTCTGTTTTCGAAGTTTTAACAGTAAATTTTACCTGTTCGAGTTTTTGTTGTCCCTTTAAAAGTATACAGTACGTGGAGAGTGTATTGTCACTAAATCACTCAATGAGTGGAGATTTCACCCAAGCGATAATTGCAAATTTGTTGCGAAGGATAATAAGTACAAGCAAAGTTCCAGCCAATGGACCTCCGGGTTGAACCCGGAGGTCCATTGGTTGAAACATTGCTTGTGTTTTTTGTTCTAACATGTACAGAATTTGAAAGTGATACTTTGGGAGATAACTCCACTCCATGGGTGATTTAGTTACAATCCACTCTCCATGAACTGTATATGTGTATTTCCAATGCATGGTTGTATTTAATTAAGATGCATATGTGTCATTTCAAACTAATAAGACAACATTTCGACATTCTTTAAGCTGATCTCAGGGACACCACATGCTGTGGATTTTAATATGGATACGCAGAAAGATGAGTGGAAAGGCAAAAGACATTCAACACTGGCAATTATGCATGTTCGTGGCACATATATCAGAAAATTGAAGTGCGGCACCAATGGAAAGAAGTTGCAATACAAACAAATGTACGATGCATACTAAAAAAAATGTATTGTTGAAATATCGTACGTTGAAAGCAACAAGATGCTATCTGGATATTGCGACAAAAATGAAAATAGTCTACATTCACATTAGTTAGGTTTTGTATAAATTCGAACACACATTTTTAAAACACAAGCCCTGTTCAGCTCCAGGACAATGTTCATTTACGCGATGGCAAAAAAATACCGTTACCAATCCCAATTACGTCAACATTTGCAATGGTATTGCCGAATGCCGCCATAGATTCCTGGGACTGCTGTACTCCCATGCCTGTAAAAGTGGTAACAGGTATAAGTTTAGCCAAAAATCATCATCATTTTCATAAATCATTTCTTACAATGCGTGATTGCACTCTGAGGGTACCAAGAGGGATATGAAAATTGAACAAAAAGAACTCAAATTTCCACTTGACTGTGTTTACGTTTTTGTCCTGAATCCTCTGTTTATGTCCAGATGGTTCAGATCTGTATAAACATATATGTATTTATTATTACTCAGTACAGTATAGCTGCCGTGGACTGGTCACTTTCCATGGGTGGGCAATATTTCCACATATGCAATAATATTAGATTCCAAACACAAATTATGGGAATAATCACCCCAAAATGTATTTAATGAAGCACCGGGTACATCCTGGTTCTTCTTTAATTAAAAGTTTGCTGCTGATGATTGTTATTACCTGCAAAACACGTGCATGGACATCACTGCCCATGTGTGGATTATGACCAGTCCACGGTGACTGTTCTATAACTGACTTTTAGTTTAGAATACAGACAATGATTTTTGCAGAAGAGGTAGCATGGCTTCCACTGTCTTGGAAATGAAAATCAAGTTGTTGTTGTCCTTGACTGTCTGGTTTTCCTAGCTCAGATTTATGTGATCTAATTTAAAACAGGAGTCTTGCATAATAATGTGGAGTTGATTTTGTAGCTTTATTTCCTTGTCTGAAAAACTGTCTGAAACCTTAGTGATTTATCAATTACCCAAACTGGAGAAAACTGTTGGTTTAATTGACAATACCACTGAGCTTTTAGTGCATTCTACTGAATTATTCAAGTCTAGTTCAGATAATTTCCATCCACTCATTATTTACTTTATCCCTCAACTGTAAAAAATAGGCTCCCAGTGGGGACCACAGGAAGATTGTTTGTTTAGGCATGAAAACCAATGCAAACTTAAAAAAATAGAAATGAAATGGTTTTTGTCTGATATTTTACCCAAGTTAATACAGTGGTGGTGCCAGGATTTGGATTTTTTTTTTGTTGTTTTTTTTTTGGGGGGGGGGGGGGGGGGGGGGGATGCACTTGCACTTGGGAGGTGCTAAGTAAAGTATGGGGGGGGGGGTCCAAGGTCAAGATGCCGATGTCATCTTTTGAAGACTGCAGGACTGAGCTGGGGAGGGTATTGGAGGGTGTGGTCCCCTCCCATTGGTGGGGGGGTCTGGGGGATCTACCCCAGGATAAATTCATGTTTGGATGCTCTGGGAGCAATATCTGAGCATTTCTACAACACCTGATGTGGTCTTCAAAGAAAATGCATTTTAGACCTTGTAATAATGATTAACGAGACATGATGTGTAAATATTGTTGTGTACCATTTGCGAGTGTGATATTGGGTGGGAAAATCACAATCAGATAGCAATTTAAAGTTTGATTACTGCCCCTCCCCCCTCTGCACCCACCCATACCCCCCCCCCCCCCCACACCCCCACCCCACCCCACACACTCCCATCTGGCACTGCCACTGAATTAATAAAATTGATAAATTTGTCCCTCAACAAGGCTTTGCAATGCTAAAGCGTTGCAAAGCCTTCTTGCTCTCCAGGGACGAAATACCCCACCACCGATGCTATTCTGTAGATTATGAGGCCTAAAACATGAAACTAACCAGGAACATGAACTTTTGATGGCAAAGAAATAATAACAAAAATAAAACAAAAACCTGCCCGACCACATGAAATTTTATAAAAAATGTCCTGAGAAACAAAATCTAACTTTGTGGGGCCAATACAAAATTATTACTAGATCTACATATTTAGTTAATGTACATAATGTTTGTGTATGCATGTTATAAACTTAACATGCTATAGAATTCACAGTTATCCTTGGAATTTTGGAAGAGAATGTGGTAAGCTGAAGCTGAACTTGTCAAATATGAACTTTTCTTTGCCTCACATGGTGACAGATATTCCTAAAAAAATATATATCTAGGCTTGAATGAATAATGATTCAAAACCTCTGCTCTACATAATGCACTGCCAACAGAGTATAATTCTGCTTCATAAATCTGTACAGAAATATGGTGTAAATGTCACAGTCGCCATGGACTGGCCATAATCCATGCGTGGGTAGTGATGTCCATGCATGTGTTTACCAGGTAATAAAAATCATTACTGATTAACCGATAAGGATTTGCGACTGCTATCCATTTGCCGATTAGTTGAGTGCACAATCTGCTGATTGTGAGTGCCATTATGTCAGATTAAGTCACAACCAAAAGGAGTATAGTTTGTTCAAGAATGCATAGAATAGGGTTAATTTTATAGTACAGTCAAGTTGATTGGTTCGTTGACCTCAAGAGCATGTCACTGTGTGCATCAAAATAAAAATACAATGTCAGCGGAAACAAGTTAACAGTGTGGCATCTTTGATCCAAGATGCCACAATGTTAACTTGTTTCTGCTGATGTCGCACGTGTCATGAGCAGCTATCAAATCATCACATGACACGTAGCACGTGTGTCATTAGCAGCTATCAAGGGGAAGATCAGATCAATGAATGAGATCAGACCACTCATGATTCCTGCTAATCATTGTGGCAACTTATTATACCCCACGCAACGAAGTTGCTGGGGTATAATGTTTTTGACTGGTCCGTCCGTCAGTCAGTCCTACTTGTTTTCCGGACTTTTTTTCTACACGCTTCCAGATATTGAGCTGATTTTTGGTTTGTGAGTCTAACATGGTGGCCTACAGATCAAGTTTGCATTTTTTTCTGCTCCACTGATTTTTACCAAAATTACGGCCCTTGAACTCTGAAAAATTCATCAAAATTACAGTTTTCCGGACTTTTTTTCTACACGCTTCCAGATATTGAGCTGTTTTTGGGTATGTTAGTCTAACATGGTGGCCTACAGATCAAGTTTGCATTTTGTTCCGCTCCACTGATTTTTACCAAAATTACGACCCTTGGACTCTGAAAAATGCATTAAAATTACAGTTTTCCAGACTTATTTTCTACACGCTTCCAGATATTGAGCTGATGTTTGGTATGTTAGTCTGACATGGTAGCCTACAGATCAAGTTTGCATTTTGTTCCGCTCCACTGATTTTTACTGAAATTACGGCCCTTGAACTTTGAAAAGTTCATCAAAATTACAGTTTTCCGGACTTTTTTCCTACACGCTTCCAGATATTGAGCTGATTTTTGATATGTTAATCTAACATGGTGGCCTACAGAACAAGTTTGGGTTTTGTTCTGCTCCACTGATTGTTACCAAAATTACGGCCCTGTAGACTTTGAAAAGTTCATCAAAATTACAGTTTTCCGGGCTTTTTCTCTGCTTAAATTCTTTCAATACCGTTGAAACTACAGAACACTGTTTTCTGCAGTATTCCTAGAATGTTTATTTTTAAAAAATGATTAGAGCTTGAAATATCAGGGCGCGTGGGGTATGTGAGCATGCTCACTAAGGTTCTATATTTAAGCTTGTTACTGCCTGTAAGATCGTGAATCAAAGGTAAATATGAACAATTTTGATCCTGTGGTGTTCCATGTAACCATCGGCATTAAAATCGACCAATGTCATGTGATTACCAAACATCAGTTAATCACTAAAAATTTGATATTATCCAATATTGTGTGGTGATCATCTATTTTGCATTGGCAGTATATGTCTGCTTTTGAAAATCAAGCAGTATTGCTCACAGTATCAAATTTAATACTGGTTGTAGCAGGTTTTACATATTAGTATACATCATGTAATGTACAAGACATTGGATTCAGCAATTACAAGAGCTGATCGATTAATCACATGGATTAATCTTGGTTAACCGATTAATCACTTGTCCTAATAGGAAGCTGAATAATTGCCGTAATGTTGATGATTTACAGCATTAACTCTTCACCCAACATAATGGACAAATCCAGCCAGCACTATAATTATACAAAAATCTCCATTGAAATTTTATTGTTTTCATTTTTTGTCTCAAAAATATAGCTTATGACCTCTCATTGGAACAAGCTTGTTAGTAATTCAGCAATTTATTTTGGAAGTATCGTCTTTATCAACATTGAGTAAAGGGTTAAGAATGACCATTTCCAGCTACTGATGCAGTATAATGATCATGCAACTGAACAAGCATGTCAGCACGTAGCTTGCACTCTTTAGTCTGTCTCATATAATTGCTGTGAGTCAGAGTGACAATGTTTGCCTGTTTTTGGAGCAAGTTTGTTCCTTTGTTAACCCCTATAATACAGTAGTTCAAAAGTTTCTAAAAGGGAAGAGGCTCCCTCCCCCTACTTTCAGATTCAGATATATGTATGTATTTCTTTCTGAGTTGTGAACACACGTTTTAATTGTCCAGTTAAATGAGACATACGTGAAGGGTAAGGCGCTGTTTGACTGTAATTCTGTTTTCATCTGCCGTAGGGAGGGATAACACGAGATTGTGCTAGTTCTCTGAGAGGTCATACTTTAATGTAACAAGAGGACAGTAACATGCATGTTCCTGTAGATGTACAATTAAGCCACAATTTGATATCACTGGCATTTATTGTAAGTGTATGTTTTATTTGTGTCTGTATTCAGCAGCATGAGTTGTAGTTATGACACATCGTGCTAGTACGGATATCATGGGTTTGGGTAGGGAGGGCGTCTTATCCACCCCTATGACAGATGAAGATAGAATTACAGCCATACAGTAACTCCCCTATTGAGGTAAGTAACTAGACAATTCTCTCTTCTCCCAATGGGATTCGATGAGATGTTTAACACAGTTCTCGAAGTTACTCAAGGAAAAAGCCACAATAAACTCATGCAGCACCTAACATATTGATATCGGTGTTTGAGAAAAAATTCATGTGTGTATTTGCGCCTGCTGATGCTATATATTATGTCAAACCTAATTTTGTTTGAAACAAGGAGGATGCAAATTCTCTTCACTTAGTAATAGGCTTTAAAATTGTAAAACTTTGTGAAGGTGGTTTCTCGGAACCAGCCTGCAGTGGACAGTTTAATTGAAATAGGCACCAAATTGTGTGCCGCGGGCTGACCTTGTACTATGTGGGGTAAACAATGACATGTCCATTCCAGCCATTACAAGTCCTGTTTTTATCCAGAGTGCAATGGTCGATTTTCTGACTGGTTTGTGTGGATGTACATAGCTTTTGAACAGTTGTTGTATATCCTTTCTCAACTGACAAGTATTCGGTAGATATTTTTGTAATGTGGTGTATACACAAAAGTTCTTATCTGGAAACTGATGAAGTTCTATGGGCCTGATGTGTTTACCCGGCCGACTTTGTTTAACTAAGTCTGTAATGTGTATCAAATAGTAAGTGTCAAATTGGATAATATTACTTGTTATCAATAAATGGAGGGTTTGAACCCTCTGTGCTGTTAATAAGGCCAAAAGAACAGCTATCTTGATGGTTAACAATTTTAGCGATGTGCTGTCAGTAACTGTGATTGATTGTATCCAGTTCAAAACTGGTTGAACGTCCCAGACCCCCAAATTTTGGGGAACAGTTGGTCTGAGTTGGAAAACTCCATGAAGAAAATGCATTACCAAAGGGTGACTGCTGACAGTTTTCCCGTCATCAGTTAGTAAAAAAGTTGACAGTGCACTGCGAGCTGTATTACTTCCATTATATTGCAAACCTTTGTCAAATAATGGGGTAAGAAATTCCAAGACCATACCTTTAGGTGGTGACAGTGTACTGACACCCCTTTCATCACAAAATTTCTGCCACTAACCAATGTAAGTTTGATATTGTTTCTTTGTTGAGATTGTCGCCATGACGACATGAGGATGTCAGCAGCTCGTGTTGAAATCTTCTTGCTGAGGAGGGTTTCCCTGACAATCTGCAGGCCATCAGCTGCATCTTCGTCAATGGATGGCATTCATTCTTGTTGGGCAGTGTCAGTGTGTATTTTCCCCTTGGTAAAAGAAAAGAGCAGTCTATAATTTTTCTGGTTAGTTTTGAGAACTGTGGTTGTGTGGTCCAAAAAGGAGCTATCACCAAAGCCTCTGTTTTGTCCCGGTCAATTTTTTGCAAAATTAAATGGCGGAAAGATGTAGACCAATGTGTGGTACCATGGGAAGGAGAATGCATCAATCACCAGGCAACTTCCCCTGGGTCTGGCTGCCAAACAAAATATTGTGCCACCTGATAATTATACCCCCCGCAAACAAAGTTTACGGGGGAGGTCTGTCTGTCTGTCTGTCTGTCTGTCCGTCCGTCCGTCCGTCCGTCCGTCCGTCCGTCCGTCCGTCCGTCCGTCCGTCCGTCCGTCCATCTGTCCATCCTTGTAAGCGCAACTCCTCCTAAACCGTTTGAAGAATTTTCATGAAACTGTACACAATGGAAGAACTCCATATGCAGATGTGCATGAAGCAATATAATTCCGTTTTGACATTTCCAAGGGGAGATAATCTAACTTATACATTTCAGGTGCAGGGGGGGGGGGGTATCACTTTGTGAGCTTGATCACAGTACCTCTAGTTTAGTCTGGATGCAAAAAGGTCAATATCGGGGATGCCCCATATTAGAGTAAATTGCTGAAAAATGAATGGTTCTTATCTCCTTTCAGTATTATCATGATGAAGTCGACTTTGGTGATCAGCATCTACATTAAGAAAACCTGTGATATGGGTTGCCAATAAACCACAAATTTCTATTTAACTGGTAGAGTGCTAAATTATTTTTGCTCATCAAAATTTGTTCACGTGTCTTTGCCTTGTTACTCCCTTAAATTGTAACAAGGCAAATCCTAACAGACTAAATAATTTCACTTCTAAGATAAAGTGAAGCACATCCACTGAATATGAAGCCTTTAAGTTGTGGTACCTATACTTCAAAGCGAAGCCCAAATATGGGCTCCCAGTACTCTACCAGTTAAAGCAGAGTGCCATGTTTTTTGAGCCAGATGATTACTAGTATGTTTGGTTCCACCCTTGTTATTGATATATGCTACTGTGGTTGTGTTGTCACTCTGAATTTGAATATGCTTGTTGGTGAACATATCACAGAATGATTGCAAAGTTAGCCAAACCACTAAAAGCTCTATAACATTTATGTGGAGGCCAGCTTCCTCTTCTGACCACCTCCTTCCCTGTTTTTTGTGTTCCAAAAACACCTCCCTATGCAAGATTTGAAGCATCTGATTGCAGAATGATATCAGGGTTGCCATGGGAAATGGGGGAATTGGCTGCTATCATATGGTCGATCCAGTATCTCAGGTCATCCTGGACCTCTGGAGAGATGCTCATTAAATGGCTGAATTTACCACATGCTTATTTTAGTGCATGAGTTTTAGCATCATCTAAATGACGATAAAAATGTTTTCCGAACTGAAACCCCGGAAAACTTGCAACCATCTCGTCTACCAATTCAGCCACACTCTGAATTGTGGTCTTATCCTTGTGTAATAACTGAATGCATAATGTTTGAATTTCAGTGACTTTCTCAGGTGTCAGTGAGACAGTCATTGTAGTGGAGTAAAAAATGAACCTCAAGTATGCAAGTGGGTGTGTGAGGGTTCCAGATGAAATTTTTCAGGATGAATTATAAAGCCAGCTTCAAGGCCCAGATTAACGGTGTCCCAAATGTCATTGCAACAATCTTCATATCTTCACCCAGCAGACAGGAGTCGTCAGTGTAAGATGCATTTAAATGACCAAGAGATCGAAGGTGAGCATAAAACACATTAGAAACTTTTGTGAAGATACAAGGTCCTGAGGAGAGCCCATTTGGGAGAACACAAAACTGGTATTTTTTTCCTTCCCAAAAAAATCTCCAAAATTTTGGGTGACTGTCCTTCATTGGTAAAGAATAATGCCTTTCCAATCAACAGACGCCATGCAACAACCAGCTGTCATGAGACTGAGGGCCGATTTCAGACTTTGCATTTTGAAATGTTTCTTGTCAACATGTTCATTAAATTATTTTAAGTTCAAAATAGGTCAGAAATGACCCATCTTTTTTAGGTCAAATAAACACCGTTGAAATATATTCCTTGTTGCAATCGTATGTTGCTAATTTTATAATGCCTTTTGCCAAAAGTTTCTTAATCTCTTCAGAAATAACCTCATGTTCTTGCAGACTGAAGTTAATTGTGTGTGGCAGCGAGCATTGGGTAGGTAGACTGACAACTCAATGTTAACATCTGTAATATTATTGAGTATCCAATGGTCAGCTGTGATTTTCTGCCAATTGTAAACATGGAACTGCAGCTGACCGGCATAAGTGCCCTGTGTGAATTCTAATTGGTCCCTCTGAAGCTTTACGTCTCTGGAGCTCTTAGATGATTTCACCTTGCCTCAAATTTCTCTATTTACTTTGGAGACCAAACGATTGTTGACGTTTTGCGGTCGAGTATAGCATTGTTGAACAATTTTTAGTCGGTCTTCACCTTTGTCTATCAAACTATTGGTGATTTTCGCCAGTTGAGCATCCAGAGCTGGAACAGCTTACTCCTCAAAATCCATTTTATAAATAGACGAAAGATAATTGTCTTGGTCAGCCAGTGGTTCTAACTGGTGATCTAAACACCTATCCCGGTGCTGTATCATAATGTTGTTGCAGTGGAGAAGCTCATCGATCCGCTCCTCTGCCAGACTTTCGTCTCTCAAACCTGAGGCCATAGACATATACTCATCATTATCTCCAATCCGCAATGTTTTTGCTGAAGTCGGTCCTGTAATAGCAGCAGCTAATGTGTCAATTTTAGTTGTAAAAGTTTTTTGCAGTCCCAAAATCACTTGAATGAGCTGCGACAAAATGGCGCCGTCCTGGAATTCCTTAGTCTGGAAAAATGGTGTCGGGGAAGAACAAGTCACTGCTATGGGGCGTAAATCCTTGTGCAATTGTGCATCGGGACCTCGACCCTGCGTTCTCGATCATCCACAGTCAGAGACAAGATGTTGTGTTAACCTGACTGCGGGTTATCAAATACAGTTGAAGTCTGAGAACCTGATTGCAGATTCTTGGATAATGGCAAAATTCCTGACAGAGTCAGATGCCAAATGCTTTTGCCTCACCAGTTCTCCGGAAAAATTCTGTCCTTTCATTGTTAATTCGTTTGTTGACGATTATTCAAGGAATATAATCTGAATTTGGTGGTTGAAATAAGTCTCATTTGTATGAATATAAATAAATCTTTTGTGTGCGGTGAAAGAAGGTAAACTAACACATGACCTCTCGGTGAACTCACGCAATCTCGTGGAATCCCATATGGAGACGGCAGAAGACAAATTAGATAATTAGCCTTAGACGAAACTTGGTGGGATACTTCTTTGGCATATTAGTAAAAGATAAGATTCTCTCTGTTATCATCGGTCAATTAATCTAGCAGTGACTGGCACTTATAGATCGATTCCAATCGACATGGCTATCAAGTATATTATTTCTCAGGATACTCTTGATAACACATGCATTATTGCATGTTGATTTTATCTTCAGGCATGTCGCATGCCATTTTTAGGCATCTAGAAATATTGGTACCTGACATCCCAGGACAAGGTATAAAGTTGATCGGGTTGCAAACATGGCCGCAATTGCATCTCACGGTTGCCATGGAAACCCTATGGGAAATCACATTTTCATCTTCTGAAACTACTTGGCTAGTGTGAACCAAACTTGGCACAAATAATGTATGGCAAGTCCTCTGAAAACAAATCATCATTCTGTTTCACTCAGATGAAGGAGCCAGCTGCATTCTTTGAGTTTGATTAGAATAACTGAGGAATATGTTATTCTGCCAGGTGAGCTATTACAGTCTCTTTGAAGGCTCTTGTTTGATCCATCATTATAAGTATACTCTTAACTTGCTGAGTATTTTCAAGATATTTTTATCAAATCTAGCCATGGCTGCTGAGAAGCAGCCATGACTAGATTTGATGAACAATTTATTCACATTTAACTCAGAAATAATTGAAGAAACCCATGCAATTTTCAGGGGGAAAATTTGATTTAATTATACTTATTTCAGTGGCTAGGGAAATCCTATTCTGGGCAGGAATATCCACCAACAGCATGCAAAGAGTTAACACTTTCACTAAGCAAGGGCGTCTAGTGAAATCTTGGCTGCCTATATAGACAGCCAAGACTTCACTAAAAACCACTGCCAAGGTACTAAAACTTTCATCAGCAAGACCACCGAAAGCCTGCATGTTGGAATGTGTTCAGCATGTAAGACAAGAAAACTCAACCAGCTTGGAACTATAGACCCTTTAGGGTTAAACTCCAGTAAATATATAAATTTGAGGTTTGTTTTTTTACTGTGCAATATGAACTGGTTGCACTGTCAAAGGTATAACAGTACTCTCAAATTGTCAATTATTTACGAACTGAATATTGATTCTTGCAGCCGGAGTTTGTGAGAATCAAAACTGATTCTCATGAGTCAGGACAACTTGTAAGACTTGTGACGTCATGTTTGTGTTAAAGGTATTGTATAGCCATAGTTGTTGTTGGTCACCTTAAAATGTCAGACAACATAAACACGAGTGACTACTGTAAAAAAAAATCTCAGTCCAGTCGACTCATTTGCAGTCTTCTTGGTTTTAACAAAAAACTCTTGATATTTGTAAATGAGCCTATGAGAACCACTGAAAGTGGAACAGTCCTTATTTGCTGAACTAGACAAGTTCTGTTTTACTGGTATGGAAGAACGTGTTAACTGGTGGAGTGCTGGAAGCCCATATTTGGACTTTACTCTGAAGTGCAGGTACTGTATCGTAAAGTCTTCATATTCAATGGATGCTTTGAAGTGAAAGTATTTAGTCATTAAGGATTTATTTGCTTTGTAACAATTTATAGGCACTCTCCCATAAATTGTAATATGGCAAAGACATGAACAAATTTTGGCAACCAAAAATAATTTTGAACTCTGCCTGTTAATAAAGTGAGCAACATACGCATAATCATAAAGGATTGGCAAAACTTGACTTTATACACTTGTGATATAGCTGTAGATTCTAAAAGTGACCTTAAACTCCAATAAACAAACAGCTTAAATATGATTAATTGATTTATTGCTGTTTAAGATCACATATTTTTGCTCATTGTCTAATTGTGACCGCAACATGGAGATAAAGTCAAGTTTAGTCAATCATTTATACCCATGTTGCCCATTTTAGAGAACTTCCACCCCAAGCATCTTTATATTAGCAGTAAAACAGTGCTTGTTTACCACAGTAAACAAGCACTGCTTCATGCCATGGGGTTCCCACAGGAGTATATGATAAGTAGATGTTGAAATGATAAGGTTTTAGCCCTGACATGTCTTGCTTTTCATGTGTATTTCGTATTGACAAGACATCATTGCTGTAACCAATGTAGCTGTATTGATCTATGAGCTCAGTATGAAATCAGATAACACAATATCATATATCACCTCATCAAGTAAGCCCTTTCGGCAGTTTTAAAAACTAATTCATTTTTTTCCTGGATGTTCAAGAAACCTTTGAAAGTGCTTTGACTCCCACCATGGTCATCAATCATATCAGTGTGAGGATGTGAAAGTTGACAAGAGCTGTTAATTATGGGTAGGAGGATACAAAATTTTAATATGTGATTGTGATTGTGGAAGAGCAGGTGGATTTTATCAAATTGTATAAAAACCTGTGTTAGATATAAATTATTATTTTTAGCTCAACTTTGACGTAAGTCTAATTTGAGCTTATGCCTTGGCCAGTCGTCCGTCAACAATTCAATACGGCTCGGGCTAGAGGCCGCACAGATTTTTGCACAGATCTTCCATATGAAAGCTCTGATTTGAATAATTTTTTGTGTGACTGTTTAGTACCATGGGATACATCACATATAATACGAGTTTTTTTCTCGTGCATAAATTATGCCAATTTGACTAACTTTGATCAGTTTAGTGTTACTTTCAGCACTGTAACTGCAAATGCCAATACGGCTCGGGCTAGAGGCCGTATTTATGAACCGATTTTTACGAAACTATTTGAGTGCCTTTGTTATCACCGTGGGACGAGAACAAGTGATTTTGGGTGTGGTCCAAAATTCAAGATGGCCACCAGCAGCCATTTTGTACTTTTAGTTAGTGCAATCAGTTTTTTGTACAAAACTTCTGTATGAAAGTTCTGATTTGAATAAATTTTTGTATGAATGTTTAGTAACATGGAATACATCACATATAATATGGGTTTTTTTCTCGTGCAGAAATTATGCAAATTAGATGAACTTTGATTTATTCAGTGCTACTTATACACAGTAAGTGCACATGACAATACGGCTCGGGCTAGAGTCTGTATTTATGAACCGATCTTCACGAAACTTCTTGGGTACCTTTATTGTCACCTTGGGACGAGAATGAGGAGTGTTTCTGGGTGCGGTCCAAAATTCAAGATGGCTGCCAGTGGCCATTTTGTACCGAAATTAGGTCCAATCAGTTTTTTGGACACAACTTCTATACGGCTCAGGCTATAGAGGCTGTATTTATGAACCGATCTTTACAATACTTTACATGTACCTTTGTTATCAGGTCATTACCTAGATGTTTGTCAATGCTGTGTCATATACTATACATGTACATGTCTTAAACAAGTTGAGCTACAGTGTCATTGACACTTTCATTTACATTAATTTACAGAGTTGTATGTTTTAACCTTGTTTTTCTGCTCTCTGGTAGCACTAGTTTTGTGTGTGTGTTTTAGGTTAAAAATTCGCACTGGCATAGACATTTCCTGCTGAAAGGGTTTTTCTTGTAATATGCTGCCGAAAAATTGTTTTCATTTACTGAACCTTGATGTGTCTCAAACATGATAAAAAATACCCAAAATTGATTTAAACTAAGTGATGAGCTTAGGAACTGGTTAAACTGACTGGCCAAAATTGATGTTATTCATTGATGGGCTCTAATTTAATCCTTACAAGTATGTTACGCAAGCTTTTGTTTTTCTTACAGGCGATGACAGGTCAAAGATTCAAAGGTTCATTTAATTTAGATTTGGTTAAATTGAATTCATCTTTTAATATTTTTGCTATTTCGATATTCATTCTGTTGTATGTTAAAGTGAAAGGAATGATGGACCTTCTTTCGCATTCTCCCTCTGATATGTTCATACCAAATGGCCAGAGGGTTTGAAGCATATTGATCCAAAAAGCTTCATGTTTTTTTTCTAAATTCATCCGTTTCTTCTAATGTGTCTTTAATTGGTGGTTGTTCAGTAGGATGGATTTCGAAATCATTCAAAAAATGGCCCAGAAGGTTAAAATGTTGTGCTACTGGAGCATCAGCATTATGTTTTATATCCCTGTCCGGGGCGACCCATATTGTGTCCATGGGCAAGGCACTTTATCCCCGTTGCCTACATAGGGGCATGATGACGCTGTGTCCTAGGACATACTGCACGTTGATGGTGCACATGTCTTCAACTGCTGTAACCCTGCTTAAGCAGAGCTTGAACAGAGTTTGAATGTTGAGATGACAGTTACTCGTCGATGCTCGGTAGTTCTCTCTGGGTACTCCAGCTTCCTCAACCCCTAAAACTGTCACTGTTACGATTCGCCATTGTGCATAAGTATGTGCCCTTAAATAACAATAAATAAATAAACGGTTCAATTTAATCCTTATTTGGTTTACTGGAAGATGAACCGCTCTATGTCTTGTAAGAGTGGGTTTGTCAGATTTCTGGTGATCAGGGATTATGGAAATATTGGATAAAATTTGAATTTTTTATGAGAAATATTGAGAGATTACCTTTAGTGACGTGTTTTTCCTTGTTATTATGGTAAAATTAGTGTTCAACTGATGATTGGAACCGGCCGAGACAATCAGCTGATTGTGGGCAATCGGATGACAATGGCAACGACTCCTGGAACATCGGTTCAGCTGATTGTTGCCAAGCATTTTGAGATGACTCATAAACCGCATTTTATTATCTTCTGCAATTGTTCAATTGTTAATGTAAATGATGTCTGTGATACCATTCAACAAAGTTGAAAACCGCCACATTATGTATTCTTAATCTCTCTAGATGCCCCTTTACGGGCTATACAAGTTAAACAACATGTAAAACTTACAATGGAGTGTACTTGCGGCAATCGCCATTTCATACCGGAAAAGTGAAGGTTGCACTCCATTGACTCAGGTTGCAGTAAAAATTACCATTTTTGAACACTTGGGTGGCAAACGTGGCTCTGAGAGCCATGTTTACTGCTCAAGTGTGTGCGACTGGTAATGTTACTGGACCCGAGTCAATGGAGTTTAACTCTGTGAAATATGTACAATTTAATGTAGTTCTTTCGAGTCTTGACTTATCCAGTAGTGAACGGACTGTAAACACTGTAAAATATGTTCAATTTAATGTAGTTCTTTGTGAGCCTTGACTTGTCTAGTAGCGCACAGTATTACAATCAGAATCAACATTACGAGCTCAAATAACCAGTAATCGGTCAACGGCCATTTTTGGTAATTGGTTGAACACTTAGGTAAAATAGGTACATTGTAATCTCTGATTGTTTGAACAGTCTCAATATTGATTTTTTGGAAGATAATTCTCATAATTCGAATGTTTTTTCCGACAATTATATCCTTCTGTTTTATCTGGGATTCTGTATTTTACAACAACAGGAAAAAACATTGACTGGCAATTTTCCAAACCTGCAATTAATTTTGTTGCACCGTTTTTATTTCATATTACTGCGGAATGAATCTATTTTATGTTTGGTACAGGTATTTCCTGGAAATTACATGGTAATAAGTGATTATAAATCTGTCACACACATTTTAATCAAAAACACAGGTATTCTATGCTGACTGGCTTCTCTATAAGGCCATTGTTAATTAATATCTGTTTAATGTCAAGATTTTCAGATGTTGATGCATAATGAGGTGATTATTAACTGGTTGATTGCTAAATTATTTTTCAAAACTGATTTGAAACATGGGTATTTTTTTTTAAGGATACCAGGCTGCCAGCAAGATTAGCCTTCGTTTAACAAGATTTTGTTTATAAATAATTGTTTTGTTATGATTTATTGGAGAGTGCCAAAAGATAGCCCACATGAGCGGCCGTCTAGTGACATCATTATCATAGTGATAACATGGTCCTAGTGTGCATGCACAGTGCATGTTGTTAGGGACAATCAAGCATTTACTAAAGAGTTCTTGAATACTCGAATCCCATTGAGCAAATGAGCCATCAACCAATTGCTCGAACGAGTGACTCCACATACGCCTCTTCGACTCATTTCAGAAAAAAAGCGATTCCATAGCGATGGACATATCCTAAAAAGCGATTCCATAAATAGGATTCCTTGCCGAATCCATGAAATGGGATTCCGTGATTTGACATAAACATTTGAGGGTATGGAAAGGAATTGATAATACCCAAATAAACTATCATTGCAAGAACCTGAACAGATAAAACATGACAATGTACAACCAACCACAGCAAAACAACAAAGGTACAGAACGAAAATCCAACACAACAAAGATCGAAGTGTTCAAGCAATCAGAGATAGTTAGCAAGCCTGTAGTAATGATACAAGTTAGTTGTAATCCTACTTGTCTGCAAGAGTGGAAGAAAACTATAACATTGGGTGATTAAAGCTAATGATAGTACAAATAGACCACAGACAAGTATTGGCCTTGAAGTTATAAAGGTGATGAATGGTCTAGAAGCTTTATAGTATCCTATCTTCAGATAGTTATCAAGCAAAAGGTATCCTCCAAAAGATATCCTCCAAAGGTATTCTCCAGTGCTACATCACCATGTCCTCAAATACCCAGATGAGTCTTAGAGCAGTATGTGGAGTCACTCGATAGGCAATTGCTCTATAGCTCATTTGCTCGATAGGATTCGAGTTGTTCGAGCAATGACTTTTCAGTTATTGCTTGATAGCTTATTAGGGGAACATGAAAAAGGTGTGAAGAAATTTGTTCGAACAATCAATATTGGAATGGCAGTGATATGAATTGGGACCCTTAGTGGTATTAGTGTAGTAAGAGCTGCAGTAGTACCACAAGGCGACACAGCTAGGACAGAATAATAGTAGCCAATAGTAATGGAACAAGGTAGTAATGGCACAAGACTGTAAGAACACCATCCTAAAGGTGAATACTATACAAGTTTATCATAGGCTAGATGATAGTGATAATGGAAAAGTAGTGGTTTTGGAGCTATAAAGGTGATGAAGCTCGGAGCTGAATAGGGTTAGGAGCAATGACTATCTTTAGATAGATATCCTCTTATTGGTATCCTCCAAAGGTATCCTCCGGTATTACATCACATCGTCATAGGTATTCTCCAATACCCAGATGACCATAAGAGTTGTAAAAAGAGTCTCTCTTTCAAGCAATTGCTCTATAGCTCATTTGCACGATGGAATTTGAGTCATTAGAGCAATGAATCTTCAGTAAATACTCGATAGCTTATTAGAGAAAATCATCAACCCTGGCAACCCCCCTACGTAAAGGAACAGTCCTATAGCACTATGTGCTACTATTATAAGTAAGATTCTTGAAGAATCTGTACCAAATAAAGTCGTTTTCAGTGATTTGGAGGGATTGTCGGGTGTATTTGTTTAATTCTTCAAATAGGGAAATTCTCTTATTCAATCGAACACACCCTCCAAACATACCCTGTCCTTTTAGAAGGCTTTGGGTAACATAGTAACCACATGCTTCCATAGAAACCAAGATGGCGGCCTCCAGTATACAAAATGGCCGGCGGAAACACGTCTCACCCTAACAACACGCATTGCGCATGCGCACTAGGACCACGTATCACTATGGTAATGACATCACAAGATGGCCGTTCATGCTGGCTACCATGACAACCAAACATGACATCATTAGGTCACATGACTATGACATCACTTCTGGGATCAATTGCAGGGTCCATCCAATGGGGGCCAATCGGCTACATGATCCTCTACTAATATTCCAACATTAGAACACAGGTCAGGGCTGGCTAGGTGAGGTTTTGTTAGATCACCTGACTGAAAGCCAGGGTGAGCTATTGTGATCACTCACCATCTGTCTGGTGTCTATTTTCATGGTATTTGCAACTTCTTCAAAACTGCTGGACTGATTTCAGGTTATTGTCTGTTCTGATATCGCATTTTGTTTTTGTTCAGATCAATGTGCCAAGCCCCATAGGGAGGGGATGGGGGAAAAATGCTCCCAAATTTAAAAAAAAATCTCCTGAACCTGTGGGTACAATGACTTGATATTTGGTACTGAGCTTCCTATTGAGGTGTAGAATAAAGTTTGTTCAAGCGAAGTTCGTGGAGCAATATTTGCTTCTGTAATGTAAGGAGCAAGATTTTTGGCCTAACCCAAAATTTCTATTTTCTGAACCAATGAGCTGATTGAATCAAATTTGGTATGTGGGTTTATTGAGTCATAAGTACTTGATTCAGGTGAAAAAGATTTTCCCCCCATCCCCATGGGAACCGTAGGAGCTAAAAGTAGAAATATTTTCAAACACCCGTATTTCCTAAACCGCAAAGAACAGAGATCTGTTATTTGGTATGAAGCATCTATAGGACTAGTTGAATGGATTGGTAAACAAAAAAGTCATTAGTTGTGTCATAGGTTACTGGAGAGGGAATTGAAAAATTGCTGAGTCAGCATATTTGCAAATATTTTTAAAAGTCTTCTCCAGAAACACTGATCATAATCTTTGAATATTTGGTATGCAGAATCCATAAGGGGTGCAGAAATCAGTTGGTTAAAATTAAGCCCCTGGGTTCATATTTGGGCTCAATACAGGAGGTCAGATGTAAGTTTGTTCAAACCAAATCCCTACATTAATATTTGGTCTCCCTATTGGAGCTGATTAGAGCCCAGATTTTAACAGTCCAATATGAGGAATAATCTTTAAAACTCCTTTTCTCTAGAACCACTATGCAGAATCTTTTGCTATATGGTATACAGAGTCAGATAGTCTGTTCAAGTATTGTTCAAGTTAAGTCCCCAGGTTGATATTTGGGCATCCTATTTCCATTACTGGAAATCTGGGCATTATTTGTGTGGTTGCATCTCAGTACCAGAAAAAATCATCTTAATAGACAACACAGTTATGAAAAGCTACATCACTTCATTCCTCTGTAATGTTTACTGGCCACAGATGCTAATTAAATCCTTCTTTTAAACCTCTTTGTCAGGTGTGCAGTGTGCACCTCGGGGCCCCATAGGTCCTTTTGTTTCACTTTGCATTCCACTTGTGTCACAGGTCTTACAGTTTTTTGTCATTTTTATGGAAATTTCTACCTTTATTAACTGGTAGAGTGATAAATTATTTTTCAAAGATGATTTGAATCCAGAGTATTTTTTTCAAAGATGCTATGCTACTGGCAATGTCAGCCTTAATTCAGCAAAATTTTGTTCATAGATAATTGGATTGTTACCATTTATTAGAAAGTGCCTCTTGGCACTCTCCAATAAATGGTAACAAAACAATTTTTTATATGACCATTTTCTTCCTTCCACTGCACAAATAACAAGGTTATGCATACAGTGTAAAGCCCCTATAGTGGCTTTCAGCACTTTTCATCGGAGCCATGATTGTGGCTTCCAGCACTCAACCAGTTAAGAGCAAACTGGTCGGTGAAACGCCATTTTTGTGTCTCTGCCCCACGAAGTGGGGAGCGACATATAGGGATTACTTTTGTCGTCCGCGCTGTCGTCTGTGGCATCCGCATCACACTTTCTCTTATCTGCCACTCCTCTTTAACCTATGAATGGATTTTGATGAAACTTTCAGTGATTCTTTATCACATAATGGCATTGTGCACCTCCTATTTTATTTTTTGATCTGCTGTATTTTTTCCAGAGTTATGCCCCTTTTCCACTTAGAATTCTGTCTGAAACGCCAGGCGACACACGTCTTCCATGGAAGACTCACATCTAAGTTAGCTTAATTTGACAAAGTCAAGATAAGCTATTGCCATCATGCGTACGGAAGTCTGTTAGTCTGTGCGTCTGTTGGTCTGTGAGTCTGTTCACATTTTCCTTTAGCACAGGCTACACCCCGTAGTTCTTGTCTGATCATCACAAAATTTCATATGCAGGTTTGGGGTTATGTCTAGATGAGAATGTCCCCTTTTGGTCGTGATCGGTGAACCGGTATGGCTGCCCGAGCCCAAAACCCGAAAATCATTAGCATAGTCTACAGATCGTATTTATGAAGGGATTTCATTGTAACTTGGTAGGATGCCTCTGTGTAATGCCTGGATGAGAACGTCCACTTTTGGGCATGATCTGTCAACCGTGATGGCTGCCCAAGCCCGAAACCCAAAACTTTTAGCACAGTCTGCAGGTCATGTTTAATATGGAGGGATTTCATTGTAACTTGGTAGAATGACTCCATATGATATCTAGATGAGAATTTCCCCATTTGGGCATGATCTGTCAATAGTAACGACTGCCCGAGCCCAAAACCCGAAAACCTTTAGCACAGTCTACAGGTCATATTTATGGAGGGATTTTATTGTAACTTGGTAGGTTGACTTCATATAATGTCTAGATGAGAAAGTCCCCTTTTGGATGTGATTGGGCAACTGTGATGGCTACAGGGGCCCAAAGCCCAAAAACCTTTAGCACAGTTTTTTGCTCAGAACTTCTATATGAAAGCTCAGATTTGAATAAATTTTTGTGTGAATGTTTTCTAACATGGGATGCATCACATATAATACTTATGTCCCATTCTTTAGACCATTGCAGTCACCTTGTAATTGATTTACTATGGTTGATGTGGTCACAACAAAACTCCTTTTTCTTTTATTTATTATTGTTGACTTGGTCACAACAAATACTGATTCCTGTCATATTCATTATTGTTGACCTGGTCACAGCAAATACTAATTCCTGTCATATTCAAAGTTGAGCTACAGTGTCATTGAGACTTTCATTGTTATTGAAACTATTGAAAAACTCATTTAGATCTTCAAATATAAAGGTATTGTAAATGTGTGACATGTGACGAGAAATAATTCTCTGAAAGTACACATTCTAGCACAAAATATAACTGCAGCATTCTCAGGTCTGTTAACCGATTCCAAACTGATTAAGCCTGAGATTTTGTTGAAGGTATTTGTTTAGACAACAAGACTTACCGGTAATTGCATAGGACAAAATAAATGGACAGATAATAAATGTATTGTGCTATTATTCTGGATGAAAAACAGTAGGACAATTTTATGGGTGGAGGAGGCCATAAAGAACCACTGATCAGTGGCAAATGACTTTTGATTCTCTATCCTACTATTTCAGTACAAACAGATTTGCCATTGGTTGAAGGCAAGTGTACCATTGACATGCTGTTTGCCTAAGAACACAGCATCACCATGCTCGCACATAGGCAATTGGGATTAACCCTAAAGGAACTGGACAAGAGTCCTGAATTCCCACCAGCTCACAGCTTCTATACATCCAGTGGCATAGTAATTTCTTGAAAAGTCTTGGCTGCATTAACAGGCAGCGAAGACTTAATTGACTAGAAACTACTGCATAGGTAATTTGGCTATTGTCAGCAAGATCTCCTGATGACGGCATGTTAAGGGTACCTGTTATGAAGTCATACAAGTCTGAAATATGCCTTTAAGGGTCAAGTGTCTTTCTTAAGGGTGAAAAGCAGATGACTCAGGTCATGATTGAACCATCAACATTTCGATTTTCATTCCACTTAAAATAACCAATAAGCATCTGCTCTCCCACCCAACGCATTTTGTGCTTCTGGGTACTTGCTATCATTAGTTTATGACATTGATCTGGTTCATAGTTGGATTGGATGCTATCCATTTCTTATCAACCTACCTTACAATTGTTTACTACAGGCTTGCACTACAGTGGAAGTCCCTAACTCAGAAAATATACTCTCTGTTTTGATCTTTCCCAAGGGATTTGGGAAAGAAAAGAGGTGCAAAAGCACGAAGAAAAAATAAGCCAAAACTGGGTCGAACGCTCTTCTCCTAGTACAGATCCACGGCTTGCGGGTACCAGCGCGCAGGCTGTAACTAATGAATCATTCTTTTTTTGCCCACCAGCGTGGCGAGACGTCCATTTGCATTAAGAAACAGTGATAATTCAGCTCGTTGATAATGGTTTCCTGTGACTGGAATTTTGGATCTGAGGATCGTATAATAACAGGACTGTGTTTTATATCTTCCCAATATTATTTTCAACCACATTTTCATTGTATTTTATATATTCTCCGTGTTCGCGCGCGACTTTCGTGTACCGTGCAGTTCGGACATAAAATTTTTTAGTTGATAAATTTATGTTATCCTTTTGGATATCATTATTATTATTATTGGAGTTAGGTGTCAATGGGGGGGGGGGGGGGGGGGGGGGGGGGGTGGGGGGTGGGGGGAGGGTTATGGACAGGATTTCTCCTCTCTGTTGAGGGCAGAATTTCTGTTTTTAGCTTAACTTGACATAGTCAAGATAAGCTATTGCCATCATGCGTGCGGAAGTCTGTTAGTCTGTGAGTCTGTTAGTCTGTTAGTCTGTGAGTCTGTGACGTCTGTTCACATTTTCCTTTAGCACTGGCTACACCATGCAGTTCTTGTCTGATCGTCACAAAATTTCATATGCAGGTTTGGGGTCATGTCTAGATGAGAACGTCCCCTTTTGGTCGCGATCGGGCAACCGGTATGGCTGCCCAAGCCCAAAACCCGAAAACCATTAGCACAGTCTACAGGTCGTATTTATGAAGGGATTTCATTGTAACTTGGTAGGATGCCTCTGTATAATGCCTAGATGAGAATGTCCCCTTTTGGGTATGATCTATCAACCGTGATGTCTGCCCAAGCCCGAAACCCAAAAACTTTTAGCACAGTCTGCAGGTCATGTTTAATGTGGGGGGATTTCATTGTAACTTAGTAGAATGACTCCTTATGATGTCTAGATGAGAATTTCCCCATTTGGGCATGATCTGCCAACCGTGACGACTGCCCGAGCCCAAAACCCGAAAACCTTTAGCACAGTCTACAGGTCATATTTATTGAGGAATTTCATTGTAACTTGGTGGGTTGACTTCATACAATGTCTAGATGAGAAAGTCCTCTTTTGGACGTGATTGGGCAACTGTGACGGCTACAGGGTCCCGAAGCCCAAAAACCTTTAACACACTCTACAGGTCATATTTATGAGGGGATTTCATTGTAACTTGGTAGGATGACTCCAAATAATGACTAGATGAGAACGTTCCATTTTGATCGTGATCATTCAGCCTTGATGGGTGCCCGAGCCCAAAAACCTTTAGCATAGGTAAAAGGTTATATTTATAGAAGGATTTCATTGTAACCTGTTAGGTTGACTCCATATAATGCCTAGATGATGACATCCCCTTTTGGTCGTGATTGGTCAACTGTGATGGCTACAGGTGCCCGAAGCCCGAAAACCTTGAGCACAGTCTACAGGTCATATTTATGAAGGGATTTCATTGTTAACTTCTTAGGATCACTCCAGATGATGCCCAGATGAGATTGTCCCCTTTGGTTGCGATCATTCAACCATGATGGCTGCCCGAGCCCAAAGCCCGAAAACCTTTAGCACAGTCTACAGGTCATATTTATGAAGGGGTTTCATTGTAACTTGGTAGGTTGACTTCATATAATGTCTAGATGAGGACGTCCCCTTTTGGACACGATTGGGCAACTGTGACAGCTTCAGGGGCCCAAAGCCCGAAAACCTTTAGAACAGTCTACAGGTCATAATTATGAAGGGATTTCATTGTAGCTTGGTAGGATGACTCCAAATAGTGTCCAGATGAGAACGTCCCCTTTTGGTCACGATCATTCAGCCTTGATGGCTGCCCGAGCCCAAAAACCTTTAGCATGTCTGTAGGTCATATTTATGGAAGGATTTCGTTGTAACTTGTTAGGTTGACTCCATATAATGCCTAGATTATGATATGCCCTTTTGGTCGTGGTTGGTCAGCTGTGATGGCTACAGGTGCCTGAAGCCCGAAACTCTTGAGCACAGTCTACAGGTCATATTTATGAAGGGATTTCATTGTAACTTCATAGAATCACTCCAGATGATGTCCAGATGAGAATGTCCCCTTATGGTTGCGATCATTCAACCATGATGGCTGCCCAAGCCTAAAGCCCGAAAACCTTTAGCACAGTCTTCAGATCATATTTATGAAAGGATTTCATTGTAACTTGGTAGGTTGACTTCATGTAATGTCTAGATGAGAACAGCCCCTTTTGGACACCATTAGGCAACTGTGTTGGCTACAGGGGCCAAAAGCCCGAAAATCTTTAGCACAGTCTACAGGTGATATTG
Source organism: Pictodentalium vernedei (assembly GCA_031216915.1). Taxonomy (NCBI): domain Eukaryota; kingdom Metazoa; phylum Mollusca; class Scaphopoda; order Dentaliida; family Dentaliidae; genus Pictodentalium; species Pictodentalium vernedei. The sequence goes on from CM062289.1 coordinate 302,911,499, forward strand.
ATGAAGGGCTTTCATTGTACCTTGGTAGGATGACTCTAAATAATGTCTAGATGAGAACGTCCCCTTTTGGTTGCGATCATTCAGCCTTGATGGCTGCCCGAACCCAAAACCCCAAAACCTTTAGCATAGTCTATTGGTCATATTTATGGAAGGACTTCATTGTAACCTGTAAGTTTGACTTCATATAATGCCTAGATGATGACATCCCCTTTTGGTCGTGATTGGTCAACTGTGATGGCTTCAGGGGCCCGAAGCCCAAAAACCTTTAGCACAGTCTACAGGTCATATTTATTAAGGGATTTCATTGTAACTTGGTAGGTTGACTTCATACAATGTCTAGATGAGAACGTACCCTTTGGACGCAATTGGGAAACTGACGGCTACAGGGGCCCAAAGCCCGAAACCTTTAGCACAGTCTACAGGCCATATTTATGAAGGGATTTTAATGTAACTTGATAGGATGACTCATTTTGGAATAATTTCACTGTAACTTGGTAACTTTTGTTGATATACGTTAACTGTGAGGGCCACATACATTAACTGTGAGGTCATATTGACCCACCCCTCAGCTCTTTAGTACAGTGTACACCTCATATTATTTTTATCGTAAACATAGCATACAGGGAACAGAAATGAAGATATTCCCAATTATCACAATTCTAATGTCTTATTTCATAATCCTTTCATAAACATTGAACATTATCCTTTTCATCAAACACAACACACAAGTTAAGCTACAGTGTCATTGACACTTTCATTTGGGTCCCTGTCGGCCATCTGGGTTCAGTTGTGTTCCCGCCGGTCCTTTATTTTCTGCCACCTTTCTCTCGTAGTTGGGGGTGTTCTTTTACTTTCTACATCTGTTTAGTTCACCTTTTCTTCTACTGCTGTCACCTCTCATGCCCAGGACTGTTCCTTGAGGGCAATGCCTTTTGCCCATGCAAGTGGTGCATTCTCGTGGCCATTCCTCCCGCACCCACAGGGAGGGGGAATGCTGTCGTTCGGGGCCTCCTGACACTACCACGTCTGGTGAGAGTTATACCCCCTCCATGGGGGATGTGCAGTCTTTAACTGTGGTGGATACTGCGGGAGCTGTTGAGTTGTCTGGTGCAGAGATGCCTGGTTCCGGGACTGTGGCCCCTCTCCTGTCGACATCTGAGGCTGTCACTAGGGTTGTGACTCCTCCTTTGGAGCCGAGCTCGATTGCTCTCCACTTTTCCACCGGTTTCAACAGCTCCCATCGTATCTGCTGCTACTGCTGTTCCGTCTGCTACGTCATCAGTCACCGTTTCAGCTGGCCTCGGCTTATCCCTGCAGGGGTCTGCAGAGATGTCTGGTAGTGTGGACATGGGGTTTCGGCCTCAGCCTTCCCTGACTTCAACTCGGCGAAGTTGGAAGGGGCTGCCGACCGAAAACTCTGCTGTGGTCTCTCAGCCGTCGAGCCCAGCAGTTTTCTCATTGGATTCAGATGTTCATGGTGGGGTCACCATGGAGTCTGTTGCGTTTCCATCCATGCACTCTGGCGCCATGGCCAGGTTTGCGGGGCCGACATTTTTTTGTGCAGCCTGGACCTTCTGTCCCTCAGAGGTCCGCGGCGACTGTCCTGAGTTCCGCACTGTAGATCCTCGGGGTATGTCGTACCCCTATACGCATCTGCCTTCAGGTGTTTCGACTGTCACCCTGTGTTGGGTGTATTTGGGGATAGTGACTCTTTGCTGGTTAAAAGGGTCAGGAGTGAAGCTACTTTGCCGGTTTGTTCCCACGTCGAACCGGCCGATATGGTGTGCTTAGGGGGGCCCTCTCCTTTCTCACCCAGGTTCGTTCCAAGAGTCTTCCTGTTGCCTCCAGCGAGGCTACTAGTGGTTTCCAGGCGTCAACCGCTGCGCCGCCCCCGGGATTGGAAGCAGGCTGCTTTCTGATCCCTCAGGTGTGCCTACACCATGGGGGGATCGGCTGGTTTGCCCATGATGGGCTATGTGTCTTCCGACTCAGAGGATGGGTCAGACATACCTGATGTCGAGAGCCAACAGTCTTCTGACTTTGGGGCAGCTCTTGACGTTGTGTTTGAGTTCCTTCCAGATCTCAAACCATCAGACCAGTCGACAGTGTCAGTCAGGCCGCGATCATCGGTCGCGTGCCTACATTCTGCGGAGCAACCCGCTTCCGGGCGCCTTCGACCGTGCCAGTTGGTACAGGTGGTTGAAGCGTTTACAGCCAAGTTCCAAGGCTATGAGGACTTCGTTCTTCACCAGGGCTGACACCTTTTTACCTCCAGAGCATTATCGTTCCTACGATTCCACCAATCCGTCAGTCTGCCAGACATTGACAGTCTTGGATCAGGACTCCACCTCCCTCGGGCTTTCCAAGCCCAAGTCGGCCTTTATTCCTATGGCGACTCTGGAGTCCCAGTTGGGCTTATCGAGAGAGATGCATGCTTTCTTTCTCAGATCTTGTCACCCTGCTTTAGCTGCTTATCTGTCTTCAGATAAGTTTGATGACATACAGGCTCCTTTGTGTGTGCTTTCCAAGGCACGCATGCCTGTAACATGGCTAACTTGGAATTAGTTCGTCGGGATGCTGTGTTGGACACAAGCCGTTCCCTTCCTGAGGGGCAGCACGCTGCTCTTTGATCTGCTTCTTTGGCCAGTCCGTGACTATTCTATGGTTCCATGGCGACTGTCCAGTCATTTCAAAGATCAGCTGCTGCTCGTCAGCTTGATCAGCCTTCTGTTGGAGGCAGGGGCCGTCCAAAGCCTAACAAGCACCCTTCTGCTTCCTCTGCAAAGCCAAGGGCTGATCCTCCTGCCGCTGCTTCTACTCCTTACTCACAGGGTAAGGGTAAGCGTCGGCAGGCTAGAGGGTGGACTCAAGATTCTTCATATGGTAGAGGAGGCGGTTTTTCTTCTCACGGGCCTCGCCAGGGTTCGAAATGAAGGTCCTCACCTTGATTAGTCCCAGGTTGGAGGAAGGGTATCAGAGTTCGCAGACCATTGGGCCACAATCACATCCGATCCTTGGGTGTTAGATGTTGTTTGGTCCAGGCTGCGGATATCCTTCCAGAGGCATCCCACTCTGTCGAGAGTGCCTCTTCCAATGCAAGTTCCTTTAGACGTTACACGTCGGGAATTTTTGATCACGGAGATAGACACTCTCCTGTCAAAGGGGGCGATCGAGGTCAAGAACATTCATTCAGTGGGATTTTATTCCCACCTGTTCTTGGTGCCGAAGAAGGACAGCAGACTCCGGCCGGCTATCGATCTGAGTATCCTGAACCAGTCTATCATTGCTCCCAAGTTCAGCATGGAGACTTCCAGGTCGGTTCGTCGCTCCATTCACCAGGGAGATTTCGCTTCCAGCATCGACCTGCGAGACGCTTACTTTCATGTTCCGATTCATTGGACATCGTGAAAGTATCTCAGGTTCACTTTTCTGGGGTGAGTTTACCAGTTCAAGGCCATGCCCTTCGGCCTTAACCTGACTCATTCGGCCTTCACCCAACTGATATCACATGTGATAGCCTTCTATCGCACACAGTCCAGGATGACTACTTCGGCATATCTAGATGATATCCTCCAGAGGCATTCCAGTGCTGCCTTTCTGGAGTCAGACTGTTGAGCCTGCTCATGTCGCTAGGGTTCAGAGTCATTGAGGAGAAGTCAGACCTGGTCCCTTCTCAGTAGTTTTGTCATCTGGGGATGGACTTCTGTACTCGGCTGAATACGGTGGCAGTTCCCCGGGTAAGGGCTGTGATTCTCTCGGCTTTTGCCCTGACTCTGTCCCAGTCCACGTCTGCGACAGCTCGGCGTATTCTCTAGCTGCTCGGTCTCTGCGGTTCAGTGACGGATCTCGTTCCTCTAGGCCGGCTGCATGTCAGACCTCTCCAACACTTTCTGCTCAGTCGTTGGAGGCCGAATGTCGATCCTCTGGATCTGGTGCTTCAGTTACCAGAATCTCTTCATCCTCACCTTCTCCCCTGGACGGATGTTCAGTGGATTATACAGGGAGTTCCCATGTCCGATCGTGTTCTGACGGCAGACACCAGTGATCTCGGATGGGTTGTGACGTTGGATCCTATAGGTCTTCCCTTCACAGGGCATGGGACCAGGATCAAGCAGCTCTTCACATCAACCAGAAGGAGCTTCTTGCTCTTCTTTTGAGTTTCCGGCAGTGGATCCCCTACCTTTTGAATTGCCAGGTCCTTCTGTTCACCGACAATTCGACAGTGGTTGCTTACATTTGGAACCAGGGTGGCACGCACTCAGTTCCCATGTACGAATTGGCTCGGGATCTTCTACTGCTCGCTCAGGATGTCAACACTGGAGTGGTGGTTCATCATATTCCCGGTTGTCTGAACGTCCTATCCGACTCCCTGCCCCAAGGGGCAAGGTCATTTCCACCGAGTGGATGCTCCACGGGGTGGTGTTCCAGTTGCTTTGCGATCTTTGGGGTCGTCCCCACATCGATCTCTTTGCGACTCATTGGAACCATCAGGTGGACACTTTAGTGTCCCTGTGTCCAGATCTTCTGGCTTTCGCCATGGATGCTCTGTCACTTGATTGGAATGGTCTTGTTGGCTATGCCTTTCTGCCGGTTCCGATTCTGCCTCAGGTTCTAGCCAAGATACAAACCTGCAGTTGTCGAATCATTCTGATCGCTCCCCTGGCGCCTCAGCGGGTGTGGATCAATCAGCTCCGCTCTTTGTTGGCAGCGGTTCTGGCACGTCTCCCTCTACGTCACGACCTTCTTTGCCAAGGTCACCCAAGGAGGTTTCACGTCGACCCGACTTCATTGTGCCTTCACCTATATCTTTTGTCAGGTCTTGTCTCCTCCGTAGAGGTTTTTTGAGACGAGCAGTGGAGTGCATTTCTTCTTCAAGGAGGCACTCCACTGGTTAGCCTATGCGGCTAAGTGGAAGGTCTTCTGTCGATGGTGTGCATGCCGATCACTCTGTTGATTATGCCAATCCTTCGATAACACAGATTGCAGAGTTTCTGGTATATCTGTTTGATTCTCGGGGTCTCCAGCCTGTTGCTATCAAAGGGTACAGGTCCATGCTTTCGGAGACCTTTTCGTATGTGGGACAGCATCATATCGGCACTAATCCATACCTCTCCAAGCTTGTTCGGCACTTTTCTTTGAAAAGGCCTAGGACTTTGCAGCTTACCCCAAGATGGAATCTTTCTTGGATGCTGCTTTGCTTGGGGGTGGGGGTGGGGTGGGGGTGCCGTTTCGAACCTTTATCCCAGATGGATATGCGTTTTCTCACATACAAGACAGCTTTTCTGATGGCTTTTACCTCAGCCAGATGGGTTAGTGAGATTCACGCCCTCTCGGTTGATCCAGCCTTTTTCAGGAGCTCTCCCAACAGTGTTCCATTTCAGATACTAGAAACGACTCCACCTCCTTTCTGTATCAGGGCTCTTCCTTCTGCGGAGGGTAATTGCTCTTTGCTCTGTCCAGTTCGTGCACTTCGCATTTATCTCAATCAGATGCAGTTCGTTAGGAAAGGCAGGAAACAATTTTTTCTGTCTCTTATTCCTGGTTGACAGAAGATCTCTCCTCAATTCATTTCTCGATGGATTTGTCTTGCTATTCGCATGGCTTACGCTCGTCTAGTGACTGACGATTGTGTTACCAATCGTATTTCTGTCCATGAGGTGCGTGCATTGTCTACCTCTTGGGCTTATGCTTACTCTGTCAAGTTGTTGGATGTTATGCAGGCAGTCTACTGGAGAAATGCTTCTACTTTCTCCATATTCTATCTGCGTCAGTTGCAGGAGTAGTCGGAGGACCTTTTGCTTTGGGCCCTCTTTCTTCGGCCCAGGCTGTTGTCTATCCTAGCCATTAGGCTTCTTACAAGGTCAGTTCCAGCTCTGTGCTGTTACTGTCCTTTCTGTCTGTGCGTTGCACAGAACCGTATGCCTCATCTCTCATTGTCTTTTACTAATGTTTGTGATGCTATGGTTTGATAGTCCAAGGGACCTCTTCCTCTGTCCACGGTTCCAGTGCAGTTGGGTTATGTGGGGGTTGGTTATGTGATTCCCTCCATCCTATTGTCTATTCAGCCTGTAGTAAACAATTGTAAGGTAGGTTGATAAGAAATTTAAATTGTATAGTAAATTTCCTTTCTTATTATACCTACCACAATTGTTTACATGGAGGCCCTCCTGTCTTCTTATTCTGGTAAAGAAGCCTTCCTCCCCTCTGATCACATAACTCCAATGTTGGCGGATTCAAAAGAATGATTCATTAGTTACTGCCTGCACACTGGTGCCGGAAGTCATGGATCTGTACTAGGAGAAGAGCGTCCCCTACTGGGTGGGTGCCAGTAGCCCTCGACCCAGTTTTGGCTTATTTTTTCTTAGTGCTTTTGCACCACTTTTCTTTCCCAAATCTCTTGGAAAAGATCAAAATAGAGAGTATATTTTCTGAGTTAGGGACTTCCACTATAGTGCAAGCCTGTAGTAAACAATTGTGGTAGGTATAATAAGAAAGGAAATTTACTATAAAATTTTAATTTTTTTTCTGTTTTTGTTCAGAAATTTATTTATTTATTGGGGTTTAACGACATTTTCAACAGCCAGGGTCACCTCATGTCGGACAGTTTTATGGGTGGAAGAAGGGGGAGTATCTGGAAGTATAACCCGGTGCTTCATTAATTAAAGTTTTGCTGATGATGACTTTTAATACCTGGTAGACATACATGTATCAGTGCCCACTTGTGGATTATGACCAGGCCTTGATGACTGTACTGTATTGCCCCTTTAATTATCATTGAACGTATCTTCTGATTGGTTAAAGTGTCTGAAACCAATATCAATGATGCCAGCCTTTCTAAAACATGCAGGTAATAAGAGCTTGTGCTGTTGTTACCCACTTGTTGCACAAGAAACATCCAGGTGCTAAGATTAGCCTTTGACCCTGACAGGTGTGCTTTGTCTGGGGAAACTCCCATTAGAATTGTTAAGCACTCTTCAGCTAATATTCATTAATAATGCCATTAAAAACTTACAAACACCTTTGTCCCTTTATCCCGATAAATTCTGACTTTTGATTGGTCAGATCGATTTGCCTTGGACAAATAGCCATGACAAAGGGTGCACCCAACATCCAAGGTATATGAGAGCATGCAACATCCAGGGTATAAGTGCATGTGAAACATCGGGAGGTATATGGTTTAAATGAAAGCTTTCCGCGTTTGCTTGCCTCGACATAAAAATCGAACCAAAAAACCTGAAAAAAGTCACAAATATCATCAGATTTCCGACAATTCGGTCATATTTTGTCGTTATAAATTAAATAGTCGAATAATTAAAATGAAACAACTTGAGAAAAATAAAATAAGAGCAAATAATTTGTCCCCTGAGTACCAATGTGTTCTATGTGCCAGTATGCACAAAGAACACATTGGAACTCAGGGGACGATATGTCAACAAAATACTGTTTACTTGTTTCCTTAATGACCCAAGGGATGTAACTCTATCTGTTGTCTTTTGCATGTGTAAAAACAAAACAATTAGCGGAGCGTGAGATGCGCCTCCCCAAATTTATTTTCACCATGTTTCTATTGTGTTTAAAATGGGACAAAAACGTTATCTCCACCAACATGTATGGTATATGGAGCTTTAATACCTGAATGTCTCATTTGAACACCTTGCCTGCAGCTCGGTGTTTAAAAACCGACATCCAGGTATTAAATCTCCATATACCATACATGTTGGCAGAGATAACTTATATTAGTGCTCGCAAATTGTAAGTGCAGAAGTTATGTGAAAATACTAGTCCATAATTTCCAGTTCCACCCACACTGCCAAAGACTGAGTGAGTTTTGTCAATATAACATGGCTTAAATGTTGTCATGATTGACTGATAACTTTTCTGATGGTTAACATTAAAAATGTTCACGGTTATTAAGAACACCTACCTCTTCTAAATTTCACAAGCTCTGGTCAATCCTTTGACTTCAAATCCGAGCCGAGACTGTAAAATCACTCGAATGATTCACAAATTGTCACAATGTCATCCCTAGCTTCATCCTCCAGCACAGGTTTTGTGTTTGACAGCATTGTTTAAATAACAATAATCAATCCTTTATTCATGAATATGACACATAACATGTCTTAACACGTTCATTCACTGGGAATATGAATTATATGAATGAAACGCTGAATGTAGTATACTCATTCAAATTCACGGAACTAACAAACTCCTTGGGGCATGTGGCCTTGTTTCATAAATAGACTCAATCTATTTTTAGTCCTGTGATAGCATTTGTTTTTGTTCGTCTTTTTCATGAAATCGTTTCAGTGTGGAGGGTAAATATGAATTCTGGAGAAATAAAGTTCATTACCCAATTTTCTTCACCAAAGGCTGAGAAAATCTGCTCTATTTCATTGGCCTATTTGTCGTCTTGCTATTTGGTACATGTATGCATTGTTCGTGTTCGTATCGATCACTATATTGCAAGTTTCTTCTGAATTTGAGGTTCGGTGTAGGACTTCAGCTTTATTGTTTGCAACATTCATTATTTTTATGGAAGGAGGCAGGGACAAAATCATTACCTCAAGCAACATTCAGTGAACATGGAGATTTAATACCCAGTCGTCTCTTTTTATACCCTTCAGTTTTCGGCCTTGGGGGTTTAAAACCAACATCCAGTAATAAATCTCTGTGTACCCTGAATGTTGCCCAAGATAAATAACAATAAATTTGATTTCACAAGATATATCACCTCCCATTTAAAGCTACAACAAAACAGATAGGTAGTTTGATAAATATGGATCTCGCATTCAGGTCCAAAACTCTCTTCCGTCCAGCATCAGTCGACACTTTTTTATTGCTTGAGACAGGCTGTATCTGATACATGAAAGCTTTGTGAGAAAGTTCTGTATTCCTGGTAAAATAAGACTTGGTAACCAAAGCTTGGGATGGAAGCCATCTGAACTGAGCAACATTGCTATAAACAAAAAGTTAAACTTAACTTTATCCTTGCATTTAAGTAACAATATTTAGAGATGGGCTGTATTGGAATTTTTGGTGTTGATTTTGGTATTTTTAAGTGGATATACTGCTGTTTCGGTTCTGTATTCAGTATCTGACTTGACTGAGATTTGCTGATCGAACCAAAGAGGAATTCACACCAGGAAAATACAGAATAAGTTTTTCGTTCTACCACAGGGTCACGAATGGCACTGCCAATAAGCTCAACATTGACATTCTTTCGCCAACAGAAATCCTATCTACAGTATTTTTTTTTACTAGTTCAGAACACATATTGACCTTTAAAGGCCTATTTTAGAATTTTGCGATCTCAGAGTATATGTTCTTAACATGCCATCATTAAGGGGGCCTGCTGTCAACGACAAATCACCTGGACAGTGATTTCTAGCCAATACTGGACTAGGAATCACTGCTAAACAACTGGACATATACAGGTTTCAGTCTAGTGGGAATTCAGGACAATTTCCATGGCCTTTTAAGGGTTAACAGAACTGAAAAGAAAATCATTCAGTTTTTTTTTCATGAAAATTAACACTTTCACTGCTATCAATCCTCAACAAGGCGTTATAAGTAGCAAATGTAGAAAAATACAGATGGTTTTGGTATTCAGTGAATGGTTCAGTTTGTTTTTTTTGGTATCTCCATGATACCTGTATGGGTTTTGTTTTTTGGTATATTGCCCATCTCTAACGTTATAATATATATATACTATTAAAAAAAAAGTAGGGGATATTTGATAAAAGTGAGATATTTGAAGAAATATATCTATATTTTCCATAAAAAGACAGTTGAGGCATTGCACTGTGACATCTGGTGAATGATTTCAGCAATAGTTGGGTGTCTGACAAGCACACATTCCATGCACTGCACTGTAGAAGACCTGGATAATCAGTCAGAGAATTTACCACATTCAGTCCAAGACCTCAATACCTTGTAAATCCTCCTCTGTTCAAATGCGGATCCGACGTGGCATACACCTCACAAAATGTCCAATATCGGCTTGACTAATTTTATTCCATTCTTCCTGCTGTGCAGCTGCGAGTTCCTGGACATTGGTAGGGGGCTGTTGATGCTGTCATAGGCACTTGCCAAGCATATCCCAGACGTGCTCGATTGATGAAAGGTCTGGACTTAGTGCTGGCCAAGTCAGTGATGTGATGTTCTACTCCCGGAGGAACTCTGTAGCGACACAGTGCTCTTGCACTGTCATCTTGGAAAATGAATCGATGGCTGTGACATCGCGCAAATGGCACCACATGAGCTGCTAACATGTTGTCACGGTAGTACTGCCCTGTGACATGCCCTTGGATGACATGTAATGCTGTTCTGCTTGTCATGGTTATGCCTCTCCACACCATAACCGATCCACCACCAAAACGATCGTGCTGCCTTATGGTTACATCACGGTATCATTCATTCTGCTGCCCCACACTCTGTTTCACCTGTCGTTGAGGTCGAGAGTGAACCTTGATTCATCGGAAAACATGACATTGCTCCACCGACAATTGTCCCAGCGGTGTCGTGCTTCACACCAATTACACCTTGCTGTAATGTGATGTTAAGTCAAACATGGAATTATTCAAGGTCGTCGAGTGTACAAATTCCAGCTGTGTAGACGATTTCGGATAGTTTGACCACTGACTCGCACATCCGTCGCTCAGTGCAGCTGCTGTCCAATTTCTGAGGCACTTCGATGGCAGTTACGTAATGCTGTGGTTCGGATTAAACGATCCAGGTTAGAAGTTGTTTCCATTGGACGACCTGACCGACGTCTGTCATCAACATTGCCTGTCTGACTGTAGCGTGACCTCAACCTGCTATCACCGATTGAGTAACGTTGAGAATTTGAGTTACTGCAGTCTGTCTGTAGCCAGGTTCCAACATGCCAACGGTACGTAAACTTTGTCACTAAAATGTCAGTCTTTGGATACCTCAAAAGTTACGTTTCGACCAGAAACTATTGATGAATGAGTTTATACCAAGAAAAGAACGATCAGATCTCTGAAAAAGGCCGTCCAGTACAAATGGAAATTTCAAAACGTTCCTCACAGATATTAACGCGGCGCTCATGCGAAAAACCTGCACAAGGTTTTCATGGGCTGGTGACATTCATGATACACACAAAACTTGGTAACATATTGATGTGTCCAATCACGCGTATCCAATATCACTTTTCGAAAATATCAACATCAGTTTGGATATCCCCAACTTTTTTTGAATAGTATATAATAAACAGTGATGTAGGGCAGGGTGAAACTTGTGTCATAGTCTCGATTGTTTGGAAGAAAAAAATTAAATTGTTTGTTTTTTATAAAAGTGTTCTCCATTAAACTGTGCACATCAGAACTAATTTATTTCAAAGAACTAGTTTATTTAATAAATATTGGCTGGATGATATGAATCAATGGGAAAGCCATAACAGTAGCTTCCAGGACTCAAATTCAGTTGAGTCTTACTTAATGGTAGCCTTCAGAACTTGGACAGTTAAATGTAAAGATCATTGATCTCTTGGTTTCTTCATGTACTAAATGAATGCAAATGGTCAAATTTAATTTGTAGTAATGGATTCTATCCCTATTCTTACAGCTGATCAATCGATAGTCCAGGCTCCCTCTGACAATTCATATTTTATTAAGGTAATGTATAGTTTGGATGCAGATTACTTGGTCTAATTGTTCAACAGTAGGTCATGTCGTGGATATTGTTTTCTTATTGTATTAACCTTTGCCTAACAAGAATAGCAGACGACAGTTGCAACAAAAATTCATGAATAACTAATGATGTTCATTATTGCCTCAAAAACATAGTTTAGAACTCCTCATTGAACATGCCTGATGAGCTCATCCCATTGAGGGGGCCATAAATTGTGTTTTTGAGGCACAAATTGATAAAAATAATAAAAAATTGTATGACAATTTATTTGAATGGCTGGCCCCTTATGAGCATCCCATTAGTAGAGGGTTAACCTTTGTCTATTGAGTTGTCAAGATATCAGGGTGTGTACAGAGTCTTGAAATTTCTGGGAAGTGTTTAAATTTTGAAACTTAAATTCCAGGCCCTTGAAAAATTTGCTAATCTTTGAAAAGTCTTGGAAAGTTCTTGAAAAATATATTTAGGTTATTGCTGGGCTTACTTTTGTCTTTTGTGGGTTTTTATGCCCCTGTGACGACTAGTCGGTGGGCATATTGTTTTACCCCTGTGCATCCATCTGTCTGCCAACCATCTGCCATCCGCTGTCAGTCCATCCATCTGCTGTCCATCCATCCATCCACATCTAGGGTACATTGTTTGTCCGGCTATCTCCTCTCACAGTTTTCAGGCTAGGACTTTTTTGTTTCTCATGATGTTTGTACATATACCAGAGGTGTGCATATTGTCAGGATTTTTATTTGCTTCATGCAATACTTCACACAATTACAGGTTGTTGAACTTGGTCAATTTTTTGTAGAATTTCACACTCTGCCGGGGGAATTATATACAGACACAGCTCATATATGAGTAACAAATCACTGTTTGTTCTTCCCGCTCTGCAGGGGCATGCTTCAGTCTAGTTTGTTACATTAGTTATGTTTTTTAAAGATTTTATCCACAAAAATAATGGGTGCAGTTTGTTTATTATCCCCTGCCAAAACAAAGTTTGTGGGGAATCTAGCAATGGCGTCTGTTTGTCCATCTGTCCATTTGTTCATCCATCTGTTCATCCATCCATCCATCCATCCATCCATCCATCCATCCATCCATCCATCCATCCATCCATTTGTTCCATCCACAACAACTTTAGACCTCTGTATCTCAGTCAGTGCATGTCTGATTTGAATGACCTTTGGTATGCTGATGGACCAGGATATTCACAAGTAACTTGTTAGGTCCAATCATTTCTTCTAGAGTTATGGGCTTTTTTTCCCTTTTTTTTTGACTTTGAAAACTTCAATTTTTATGGTTTCTGGATGATAACGTTGTAGTGATAGATAGATATACTTTATTCAGCAGCATTTGCATAATACAGAGTAATACGTTTAATATAAACAAAAACATTTAATACGTGCTGCTGGGAGATGGCATAACCAGGTTGACTGTCTACCTGCCATCACCCTAAAAACTAGAACTATTTTACATTAAATTTAATTCAGTTCAGACCAGGCTAAGTTTTCCTGTTGAACCCTCGAAACTTAAGACGGAAGTACAGCAAATAGAAAATAAAGTAAGTGACTGTGAACTGGTAAGAGAAGAATTTTCAAAAACATGGCTTACCCTACCAACTAAACGAGAATTTATCAATAATAATAGGTCAATCTGACTGATAACTGCAAATAAGAGCTCAGTAACAAGCTTCACCCTTCCCTGGCTTCAACTCTGTGAAGTCGGAAGGGGCTGCCGGTTGAACCCTCTGCTGTGGTCTCTCAGCCATTGAACCCAGCAGGTTTTTCATTGGATTCACATGTACATGGTGGGCTCACCATGGACTCTGTTGCATTCCTGTCCACGCACTCCAGTCCTTCGGCCAGTTTTGCGGGACCGATGCATTTTGTGCAGTCTGGACCTTCTGTCCCTTAGAGGTCTGCGGCGACTCTCCCGAGTTCCCACACTTCAGATCCTCTGGGTATTTCATACCCCTATAAACATCTGCATTCAGATGTTTCGGCTGCCACACCCGTCACCCCATGTCGAGTGTTCCAGAGGAGCGTGACCCTTGTCGCTGGTTAAGAGGGTCAGGAGCGAAGCCATTTTGCTGGGCTGTTCCCATACCGAAATGGCTGATACGGGCCATGAGCTTAGGGAGGCCCTTTCCAGGAGCCTTCCTGTTGCCTCCAGTGGCTTCCAGACGCCCACATGGTACCGCCTCTCGGGATTGACAGCAGGCCACTTTCTGATGCCCCTGGTGTACCTACACCATGGGAGGCATTGGCTGGTTTGCCCGGGATGGGCTATGTGTCTTCCGACTCGGAGGATGGGTCAGATACACCTGACGTCAAAATCCAGCAGTCTTCTGACTTGGGAGCAGCTCTTGACTTGAGGTTTCAGCCAGGCCGCAATCATTGGTCGTGCCCTTACGGTCTGTGGAGCAACCTGCTTCTGGGCACCTTTGACTGTACCAGTCGGTGCAAGTGGTCAAAGCTTTTGCAGCATTGGACTCTAAGCTGAGTTCCAAGGCTTTGGAGACTTCATTATACACCAGGGCTGATACCTTTTTGCCTCCAGTGCATTATCGTTCCTATGATTCCACCAATCCATCAGTCTGCCAGACTTAGACGGTCTTGGATCAGCACTCATTCCTCGGGCTTTCCAAGCCCAAGTAGGACATTATTCCTATGGCGACTCTGGAGCCCCTGTTGGGCATAACAAGAGAGATGCTAGGCATGCTTTCTCTCTCGGATCACCTCATCTCAGCCTTGGCTGCTGATCTGCCTCCAGATAAGCTTGACGACATACAGGCTCCTTTGCGTGTGATCTCCAAGGTGCTCATGTATCTTACATCTTACCAGTTCAAGGCCATGCCTTTCAACCTCAACCTGGCTCCTTGGGCCTTCACTCGATTGATGTTGCATGTGATAGCCTTCCATCGCACACAGTCCAGGGTGACTTAACTTACGCGTATCTGGACGATATCCTCCAGAGGCATTCCAGTGCTGCTCTTCTGGAGTCAGATGTCAACACACTGTTGAGCCTGCTCATGTCGCTAGGGTTCAGAGTCCATGAGGAGAAGTCTGACCCGGTTCCTTCTCAGTCGTTTTGTCATCAGGGGATGGACTTCCATACTCCGCTGAATAAGGTGGCGGTTCCCCGGGCTAGGGCTGTGATTCTCTTGGCTTTCGCCCTGACTCTGACCCAGTCCACATCTGCGACAGCTCGGAGTATTCTCTGGCTGCTCGGTCTCTGCGGTTCGGTGATGGATCTCATTCCTCTAGGTCGGCTACATGTCAGACCTCTCCAACACTGTCTGCTCATTTGTTGGAGGTCGCGAATGTCAATTCTCTGGATCTGGTATTTCAGTTACCAGCATCTCTTCATCATTATCTTCTTCCCTGGACAGATGTTCAGTGGATTATGCAGGGAGTTCTGTTGGACTTGCCCATGTCCGATCGTGCTTTGACGGCAGATGTCAGCGATCTTGGATGGGTCTTTCCCTTCACTGTGTATGGGACCAGGATCAAGCAGCTCTTCACATCAACCAGAAGAAGCAGTGTGGCCCCACCTTTCGAATCATCAGGTCCTTGAACAGTTGTCCGACAATTTGACAGTGGTCTCTTACATTCGGAACCTGGGCTGCACGCACTTGATTCCCATGTACGAATTGGCTCGGGATCTTCTAATGCTAGCTCAGGATGTCAACGCCGGGGTGGTGGTTCATCACGTTCCGGTCATCTGAACGTCCTAGCCATCTCCCTGTCCCGATGGGGCAGGGTAATTTCCACCAAGTGGATGCTTCACAGGGCAGTGTTCCAGTCGCTTTGGGATCTTTGGGGCCGTCCCCACATCAATCTTTTTGTGACCCGTTGGAACCATCGGGTGGACACTTTCATGTCCCCATTTGCAGATTGTCTGGCTTTCGCTGCGGACGCTCTGTCACTCAGTTGGAATGGTCTAGTTGGCTACGCCTATCCGCCGGTTCCGATTCTGCTTCAGTTTCTAGCCAAGATGCGAACCAATTAGCTCCACTCTCTGTTGGCAGTGGTTCCGGTGCATCTCCCTCTATGTCGCAACTTTCTTTGTCAAGGTCACGTCGACTCGACTTCATTGTGCCTTCACACATATCGTTTGTCAGGTCCTGTCTCCTCCGTAGAGGTTTTTCGAGATGAGCAGTGGAGTGCATTTCTTCTTCATGGCGGCATTCCACTGGTTTAGCATATGCGACTAAGTGGAAGGTCTTCTGTCAATAGAGTACTGATCACTCTGTTGATGATGCCGATCCTTCAATAACACAGATTGCGGAGTTTCTGGTATATCTGTTTGTTTCTCAGGGTCTCCAGCATGTTACTATCAAAGGGTACAGGTCCATGCTTTCGGAGACCTTTTTGAATGTGGGAAAGCGTCGTATTGGCACTAATCCGTTCCTCTCCAAGCCTATTTGGCATTTTTCTTTGAAAAGGCCTAGGATGTTGCAGCTTACCCCAAGATGGAATCTTTCTGGGGTGCTGCTTTGCTTGTTGGGTGGGGGAGGGCACCGTTCGAACCTTTATCCCAGGTGGATGTGCATTTTCTCACATAGAAGACAGCTTTTCTGATGGCTTTTGCCTCAACCAGAAAAATTAGTGAGCTTCACACCCTCTCGGTTGATCCAGCCTTTTTGAGGAGCTCCGCCAACAGTGTTACTTTTACCACTGATTGCTCCTTTCTTGCCAAGAATCAGATACCAGAAACTACTCCACTTCCTATCTATATATCTATATCAGTGCTCTTTCTTCTTAATCACCCTTTGCTCTGTCCCATTCGTGCTATTTGCATTTATCTCATTATCTCAACCGGATGCAGTTCATTAGGAAAGGCTGAAAACAATTTTTTCTGTCTCTTATTCCTGGTCGACAGAAGATCTCTCCTCAATCCATTTCTCGATGGATTTGTCTTGCTAATCATGCATCCAATGGTCGTCTAGCGACTGACGATTGTATTACCAATCGTATTTCTGCCCATGAGGTATGTCCCTTGTCTTTCTCCTGGGCTTATGCTAACTCCGTCAAGTTGTCGGATGTTATGCAGGCAGCCTGCTGGAAAAATGTTTTTACTTTCTCCACCTATCTGCATCAGTTCCAGGGGTAGTCTGAGGACCTTTTTTCTTTGGGCCCTCTTTCGTCTGCTCAGGCTGTTGTCTACCCTAGCCATTAGGCTTCTTGCAAGGTCAGCCATGTGCTTGGTTACTGTCCTTTCTGTCTGCGTGTCACACAGAGCCATACACCTCATCTTTCATTGTCTTTTACTAATGTTTGTGATGCTATGGTTTTATAGGCCTAGGGAACTCTTCTTCTGTCCACAGTTCCAGTGCAGTCGGGTTATGTGGGGGTTAGTTATCTGATACCCTCCTCCTATTGTCTATTCAGTCTGTTGTAAACAATTGTAAGGTTGGTTGATAAGAAATTTAAATTTTATAGTAAATTTTCTTTCTTATTTTTCCAACCACAATTGTTTACATGGAGGCCCTCCCGTCTTCTTATTCGGATAAGAATCCTTCCTCCCCGCTTATCACATAACTCCAATCTTGGCAGATTCAAAAGAATGAGTCCTTGGTTACACGTTTGCGCACTTGTACCAGAAGCCATGGATCTGTTCTAGGAGAAGAGCGTCCCCTACTGGATGTGCGCCAGTAGCACTCAACCCAGTTTTGGCTTATTTTTTCTTGGTGCTTTTGCACCACTTTTCTTTCCCAAATTGCTTGGGAAAGATCAAAATAGAGAGTATACTTCCAAGTTAAGGACTGTAATTCCTCTGTAATGCAAGCCTGTTGTAAGCAATTGTGGTAGGTGTATAATAAGAAAGGAAATTTACTATAAAATTTAAATTTTTAAAAAATAATTTTCTTGGATGAGGATGCGACTGAATATGAAAAATCTGCAATAAATTCAGTGTCAAAACACTGGATCCCCATTTTTATTATAAATGAGAACTATTGATTTTTTCCTGCAAGAAAAAAAACAGTTTTAACCACACATCAATGAGTTGTTTATTGTTTAAATTTTTCATTAAAAATATCATATGAATACTTAATCTGGGACAGTTTTCACCTGGAACAATTCATTGTTCCATCTCAAACAGTGGAACCATGTAATGGGAGATGTCAATTGAAGCATGTTGTTTTCACCGACTGTTACAATAGAAGCTTTTACTGGTTGGGTTTTGTCAATCGATTGAGTCATACATTCATCATAAGTAGCACATTGCCACGTAACAAAGTGACTTCATTAACAATTCATTGTTTTGTCAATATACTCTCAGTTGTCACTGAAAACAATTCCTGTTGTTAACATTAGGGCCAGATATTTTCTGAGATCCGAGAAGTACAACAGTGCACTTTTGTGTACTGTTGTTTTTTTTTCTACTGACAGTGAAGCAATTTTTTTAACTGATCTTAATTTGTTTTTTCAATATTAACTTGAAATTTGTATTTATTTTATTGAAGCAAGCATTTAATTGGCAGTTGTATTGGTGATTTGAATGAATTTACTTCAAGAAGATTCCCCAGTGCATTTATAGGAGCAGACATTCTTTCGGGTCCCTACAGAGGCTGAATATGGAACCTTTCTCATTGGCATTTGGGTATGATTTTCCCAGTTCCTAGCCCCAAATTTCCCGGTCTTAGTTCCTACTCACATAATAATTTAATTAACAATTGGTGTCCCAAACTGGGCATTCATAAGGCCCCAGAAAACCAGTGTGTCAGGCCATACCGATCGATTGAGGTCAACTTGTCATCGTAAAGTGTTGAAAGTTGAAGCTATTTCACCAAAAATAGTGTCATATGGTAGTCAAATGTATAGCATTTAAATTTTGAATGCATTTAAAATTCTAATTGTTATGTCTTAAAAATGCTGGAGGGCTAGATTATTGGACCTGTCCCAAATTCTCGAACCAAATTTGGTATGTGGTATTGTTGAGTCAGAAGTACTTGATCCATGACACAAAAAATAATTCTATTTCCCCGTGGGAACCCCAGAAACTTAAAATAAAAATATTATCAAATGCCCATATTTTCCAAACTGCACAGAACAGAGATCTGTTATTTGGTATGAAGCATCCTTAAGATGAGTAGAATACATTGCTAGAAAAGAAATTGCCATTGGTTCTGTAATAATGTTTTCTGCAGAGGGAATCAAAAAAAAATGCGAAGTCAGAATATTAGTGGAAAGGATTAAAAAAAATCTTCTCCAGAGCCACTGATTAGAATCTTTTGATATTTGGTGTACAGAATCCAGTGGTGGGGTGTTCACATACGAGTTTGTTAAAATTAAGCCCCTCGGTTTACATTTGGGCTCAATGCAGGAGCCCAAATTTTAACATGGTGCAATTTGAGAATACTGTTTAAAGAATCTTCTTCTACAGAACCACCTGTTAGAATCTTTTAATATCTGGTGTACAACATCGTTACAAGGGCCAGATTCATGTTTTGTTCAAATCAAGTCCCCCATTCAATATTTGGACTCTGTATGGGGGCTCAAATTTTAACTTAATGCATTATGAAGAATAATCTTTAGAAATTTTCTTCAGATCCACCAATCAGAATCTTTGGGTATTCAGTCCTTCCCATATAGCGGGCGCATATGCGCTTGTGCCCGTAAGCGCTTGCATTTTCCAATGAACAAGCGCTAAAAACTGTGCCCGTCAATTTTTGGCTCGAACTGTACAACTGTATTCGCTCGATCTTCGTTCTGAATGAATTGTGTTTTACTCCAAGCTTCTCATTCGACAGACCTTTGATTTTGGAAAACAATGCGTGCATCGTGTTTAGCGCTAATAATTTACCCTACGTGTGTTTTTTTTCCGAAGGCAGTGGGTTTTACAGTGTGATTGTTTCGGGGCGATGGTTTTCATTTGTGTTGTTTTTGACCTTGACCGTGTTCTCTCCGAGGTCGGTATTCTATTTGACAATAATCATTCAGTGATGATGTTGCACATCAAGGGAACTAATTTCATTAGCAGCGAGGTTGGTGCTTCTTATAAATCACGATATCGATTGTTAGGTTCCGTTCACACCTGAAATCCTGTCGGATAACCTGTATTTTATCCAAAGCGTCCCCCAGGTACCGTCAGAGACGTCTGATACTTCTGCTGACTGATGTCATGAAACAAATTGTCCCCAGACCGAATCGTCCCGAATTAAACTTTATTTCACCCAAACCATCCACCAGGTCTAATACTCCTGCTGGGTTCTGACTGACTGTTAACCCTATCTATTCACGATGATTCACAGGGATATACATTGCCTTGGAAGATTTTCCTGTGGGAACCCCGGAAAATGAGGTAGTGCTTTCTTTACTATGGTAAACAAGTTCTGCTTTACTACCCAGTCACTGATGCTTGGGGTGGAAGTCCTCTAAAATGGGCAACATGGGGATAAACGATTGACTAAACTTGACTTTATGTCCTGTTGTGTCAAGCTTAGCTATTGTGCATAAATAGGTGACATTAAACACCACTAAATAAATACAAATTGTTTTGATGTTGGACAACATGGTTGGCAGGCTCAAGTTGAGCTCGCAAGTGATTTCACAAGCTCATATTATTGCTCTCGCAACATTTTCCATAAGGAAAGCACTGGGTATTTGGTATAAGCATCCTTAGGGAGGTCAGATCTAAGTTTGTTCAAACCAAGTCCTTGTGTTGGAGTCCAAATTTTAACTTAGTCCAATATGAGGAATAATCTTTGAAAATCTTTGCCTCCAGAACTAGTAGTCAGAATCTTTTGATATATGGTATCCCGAATCCTTACAGGGATCGGATTCAAGTTTATTCAAATCAAGCCTATTGGGCAATAATAGGGCTCTCTATGGGAGCCTGAAATTGAAGCTGGTGCACTATGGAAAATAATCTTTAAAACTCTCAACATCCACCAGTCAGAATCACAATACCAGAAAAACTCATCTTACTGGACAACAGAGTTTTGAATAATTACATGATTTCATTCCTCTGTAGTGTTTACTTGTCATAGCCAAGCTGGAAAATAAGCAAACTGTCATCTGCAAAATGAAGTCCCCAGAGGGTGAATTTGGTGATGCTACCCTGCACAGCAGGGTAGCATCACAAAATTTACCCTCTGTGAACCTCAGTCTGAATCAAGGTCTCAAGCCAAAACAGAAAGATGTACCTAGATGATAAATTGGTCCACTGTATGGGATAGCATCTGCAAATTCACCCTCTGGGGATCCCACTTTTGCAAATGACAGGTTGCTTATATTCAGGCTTGGTCATAGCTACTTATTAAATCTTTATTAAATCCTTTTTTAAACAACTTTTTCTGGTGCCTCTTGTTTATGTATATAGTATTTTTATCTCACCAACTTTAGTTGTGTGAGCTTATGGCATGGCTCGATTGCTTGGCGTTGGCGTCTAAGTCTAATTGCTTTTCTATTTTCCAAACCGAGAGGCCGATTTGAACCAAATGTGATATGAGGGCTTATTGGGTCATAAGTACTTAATTTATGCCAAAATATTTTTTCCCGTCGCCCCATGGGAACCGCAGGAGCTATAAATAGAAAAAAATTTAAACGCCCATATCTCCAAAACTACATGGCACTGAGAATTCTTATTTGGTGTGAAGCTTCCTTAGGACCAACAGAATGGAATGGTAAAACAATTGCTGTCGGTTTTATCATGGGGTACATTTTGGGGACTTTGAAAAGTGCTGACTCAGCATTTTCTTACACTGTGCGTAATGGGAAAACCATTTAACACTACTTTTCTCCCAAACCACTCCTCCAAAAGCTTTCAAATTTCACATATAACATCTTTGGAAGATTGA
Organism: Pictodentalium vernedei; assembly: GCA_031216915.1. Lineage (NCBI taxonomy): Eukaryota > Metazoa > Mollusca > Scaphopoda > Dentaliida > Dentaliidae > Pictodentalium > Pictodentalium vernedei. Next base: position 302,932,944 of record CM062289.1, read on the forward strand.
TTCGCAGGTTTATTGAAATCAATTCCCTGGGTCCATATTTGGGCTCTCTATTGGAGCCCAAATGTTTAAATTAGTGCAGTATGAAGAATATTCTTTAAAAATCTTCTTCAGATCTACCAATAAGAATCTTTTGATATTTGGTATGCAGCATCCTTAGGGGGGTGAGATTCAAGTTTGTTCAAGCCAAGTCCCTGGGTTCATATTTAGGCTGAAAATTTGGACCCAAATCCGGAAATGAGTTTTTTGTTTTTTTTATGTGTTTCAGTCAATTTTAAGAAGAAAAACAAATTTTTAGTCTGGAAATATTTTGTTTGGGACTTCAAAAATTTCCGAACAAAAATAAAAAAAAATCTGTTTTTTATGCTTTTATCTCAGTTTTGGGACGTAAAAGTGCAGGAACTGAAAATAGAAGGAAAATCCTGTGTATTGTGTGGGCACAATCACTTCATCTAGTTAGTCTGTGTGAAACACACAGACTAATGTTTTTGCACAGTTTCTTTTTCTTTTTTTTTTCTTCTTTTTTTTCTTTTTTTTCTTTTTTTTTTTTTCTTCTTCTTCTTCTTCTTCTTCTTCTTCTTCTTCTTCTTCTTCTTTTTCTTCTTCTTCTTCTTCTTCTTCTTCTTCTTCTTCTTCTTCTTCTTCTTCTTCTTTTTCTTCTTCTTCTCATCACTTTTTTGTCCACAAGATAACTTGAAAATGAATTGCCCTATCTCGTTGATTTTTGGCATGCTGATAGACAGCCACAAGTTCTCAGCCACCTATGTTTTTCGGATTCCTGGGGTATCAGGGGTGACTGTAGGGGTGTTTTGAATGTGGGTCACGCCCATATCTCAGGAGTGGTATGACATATGGACCTGGAACCATCACCAAATGAGTCGACACTCGATGGAGATTCAAAATATGGGTCAAGGTCATGGGGGTCACCCCAGGGGTCATTGAGTGCATTTTTCATAATTGCTGGAAATCACATTTTTTGCCCCCCCCCCCCCAAGCATTCCTGACGTACACACATGCATTTTTACGTTGAAAAAGTGGGCATGGCCAAAATTTTTGAAAGTGGATCACGCCCATATCTCATGTGTGGTATGACGTATGGATCTGGGACCAACTCCAAATGAGTCGACACATGATGGAGATTCAAAATATGGGTCAAGGTCACGGAGGTCACTTAGGGGTCATTGAGTGCATTTTTCATAATTGCTGGAAATCACATTTTTTGACTCGCCAAAGCATTTCTGACATACACACATGCATTTTTTACATTAAAAAAGTGGGCGTGGCCAAAATTTTGGAAAGTGGGTCACACCCATATCTCATGTGTGGTATGACGTATGGATCTGGGACCAACTCCAAATGAGTCGACACTCGATGGAGATTCAAAATATGGGTCGAGGTCACTTAGGGGTCATTGAGCGCATTTTTCATAATTGCTGGAAATCACATTTTTTGACCTCCTAAAGCATTTCTGACATACACACATGCATTTTTTACATTAAAAAAGTGGGCATGGCCAAATTTTTTGAAAGTGGGTCACGCCCATATCTCAGGCATGATATGTCATATGAACCTGGGATCAACACTCAAATGAGGCGACACTCAGTGGAGATTCAAAATATGGGTCAAGGTCACAGAGGTCACCTAGGGGTCATTGAGTGCATTTTTCATAATTGCTGGAAATCACATTTTGACCCCCTAAAGTATTCCTGATGTACACACATGCATTTTTAACATTAAAAAAGTGGGCGTGGCCAATTTTTTTAAAAGTGGGTCACCCTCATATCTCAAGCGTGGTATGATGAATGGACCTGGGACCAACCCCAAATGAGTCGACACCTCGATGGAGATTCAAAATATGGGTCAAGGTCATGGAGGTCACCTAGGGGTCATTAAGTGCATTTTTTATAATTGCTGGAAATCACATTTTTTAACTCCCTGAAGTATTCCGGACTTACACACATGCATTTTGACGTAAAAAAAAGTGGGCGTGGCCAAAATTTTTGAAAGTGGGTCACGCCCATATCTCAGGCGTGGTATGACATATGGACCTGGGACCAACACCAAATGAGTCGACACTTGATGGAGATTCAAAATATGGGTCAAGGTCATGGAGGTCACCTAAGGGTCATTGAGTGCATTTTCATAATTGCTGGAAATCACATTTTTGACACCCCAAAGCATTCCTGACAAAAACACATGCATTTTCACGTTAAAAAAGTGGGCGTGGCCAAAATTTTTGAAAGTGGGTCACGCCCATATCTCAGACATGGTATGATGAATGGACCTGGGACCAACACCAAATGAGTTGACACTTGATGGAGATTCAAAATATGGGTCAAGGTCATGGGGGTCACCTAGGAGTCATTGAGTGCATTTTTCATAATTGCTGGAAATTACATTTTTTACCCCCTAAAGCATACCTGACGTACACACATGCATTATTACATTAAAAAAGTGGGCTTGGCCAAAAGTTTTGAAAGTGGGTCACGCCCATATCTCATGCGTGGTATGACGTATGGATCTGGGACCAACCCCAAATGAGTCGACACACGATGGAGATTCAAAATATGAGTCAAGGTCACGGAGGTCACTTAGGGGTCATTGAGTGCATTTTTCATAATTGTTGGAAATCACATTTTTTGACCCCCTAAAGTATTCCTGATGTACACACATGCATTTTGACGTAAAAACAGTGGGGATGGTCAACATATTTGAAAGTGGGTGATATCTCAGGCATGTTATGACATATGGACCCGGGACCAACACCAAATGAGTCGACACTTGATGGAGATTCAAAATATGGGTCAAGGTCATGGAGGTCACCTTGGGATCATTGAGTGCATTTTTCATAATTGCTGGAAATCACAGTTTCTGACACCCCAAAAGCATTCCTGACAAAAACACATGCATTTCCACGTTAAAAACGTAGACGTGACCAAAATTTTTGAAAGTGGGTCACGCCCATATCTAAGGTGGGGTATGATGAATGGACCTGGGACCAACACCAAATGAGTCGAAACTTGACGGAGATTCAAAATATGGGTCAAGGTCACGGCGGTCACCTGGGGTCGTTGAGTGCATTTTTCACTATTGCTGGAAATCACATTTTTTGAGCCACCCAAATCATTCCTGAGGTTCATACATGCATTTTTACGTTGAAAAAGTGGGTGTGGGCAATATTTTTTAAAGTGGGTCACGCCCATATCTCAGGCGTGGTATGACGTATGGACCTGGGACCAACACCAAATGAGTCGACAATCAGTGGAGATTCAAAATATGGGTCAAGGTCACAAAGGGTACCTAAGGGTCATTGAGTGCATTTTTTATAATTGCTGGAAATCCCATTCCCCCAAACATTCCTAAGGTCCATACATGCATTTTTACGTTGAAAAAGTGGGCGTGGCCAAAATTTTTTAAAGAGGGTCACGCTCATATCTCAATCGTGGTATGATGAATGGACCTAGGACTAACACCAAATGAATCGACACTTGATGGGGATTCAAAATATGGGTCAGGGTCATGGAGGTCACCTAGGGGTCCGCCTGAAAGAGGTCACCAAAATCATCAAGTGCATATTATTCAGAAAGACTGGGAAATGCATTTTGTTACACCTTAATGCATTTCTAAAGTTTATGAACATATTTTATCACTCAAATTAGTGGGCAGAGCCAAAAATGTCCATTTCTGATTCGTGTATTGAACCCTTTGAATGCTGGTCACATATATGCCTTTTCTGGTTTCTTATAAAAATTGTTCTGATTCCAGTATGAATATCTGTAAATACTATTAATGAAAATCCATTTCTGATTTGTTTAAAAATATTTTACTCTGGAAAATAAGCCTCCATAAATTCTCCTTCTCTATAGTTCATTCCTGATACTTTTAGCCTTTTCACACAGACTTGAATTTACTGGGAGCAGTAAATTCTGTTTCTCTAGTTAGTTTTTGCTTTTCTTAGGAGGGGCGTATGCAGCTTATTCAAGTCAAGTCCCTGGTTTGATATTTAGACTACCATGTCAGGTGAGCGCCCTCAGGTCCCCTGGGGCCTCTTGTTGTACTTGATTTCTGTAATTTTCTCCAAACTTTGGAAATAAATGTTATTTAAACTACTTGTTTAAACTTAAATTTTAGTTACACTATAACATTTGCCTGGACATGGCTTGCACAATTAAAACTGTTTTGTAATTTTTAGGATTTTGAATAATTTTGGTGTGTGGTTTTATATTGACAATATCTTGGACAATTTTGATAACTACATGTACCATACAGTACGTGGCTTGTTACTAAATCCCTCGTAGGGTGGTGACTTGGCTAAAACTGTGCTTGTCCTTTTCATGCATTACCACAGGAATCGATTGTTATTGTCTGGTTGAAAACTTCACTCCACAAGTGTTTTAGTGGTAATTCACTCTCCACGTACATTAATTCAATTAAAATTGAAGGTGTTATTGCCTTTTGTTTGGTAATTGAATCTTGAAATTTCATTGTTTATGCAATAACTTGAACATTAGACCAGAGATTTCAATAAAACTTGATAGACTGCTTTATATTAACATTGTCAAGTTGGAAAACCTTGGCTATTTCTGAAATATTGAGAGAGATTCAGAGTTTTTAAATGTGTTTGGAAATAGGTATAGTTACAACAAATGTTTAATTTGTTCCATGCATGCATTGTATAATTTGATTCTCTTCTCATGAACAGACTTTAATTATTCACTAGGTAGACCTGGGGCACACTGCTGTTTACTTGCAAAAGATGACCACACAAGAGTAACAGAAGTCTCAAAATCGAAAGTCTGTTTACACCCTAGGATCCACATTTTAAGTAATGCCTAAAAAAGTTAAAAATCTGTTTCTCTGACCCTTCCAGATGGTTCTTTTGGCTGCCATATGCTCTCTTTTTATAACCAATGCAAACTTTAAAAAAATAAAAATTGAATGGTTTATGTCTGATATTTTACCCAAGCTAATAAAATTGCTAAATTTATCCCTTGAGTGCAACGAGGCTTTGAAATGCTTTAGCATTGCAAAGCATTCTCACACTCAAGACACAAAATACACTACCAATACATGCTATTCGGTAGATTATGAGGCCTAAAACATAAAAAGAAACCAAGAACGTTGATGGCAAAGAAATAATTACAAAAATAATTACAAAAATAATTACAAAAATAAAATAAAAAACTGCCCTTCTGCTTGCAATTTTACAAAAAATGGCCTGAGAAACAGAAGATCTACTTTGTTGGGCCTAATATTTTGTTTGTTGGTAGATCAGTGCTTATGAACTCACTGGTGTCCCCAGATGATGGGAATGTTCCTAATTTAGTGCATAACGCACAGTATTGTTTGTTTTTTATGCCCCTGACCCTCTTGGGGGCATTATGTTTTCACCATGTCCATCCGTCTGTCTAGAAGTCCGTCCGTCGATCGTCATATGTCCGTTAATAGTGATGAGCCGATAAGAAGAAAGGCACGTCATCCAAATGCCGATGTTTTGAAGACACAATCGGCCGATTGTCGTTGCTGATGTCAGATTGTCAGTGTTAATTTTAATAATTTACTGTTGAAGTGTTACTGTGTTCGCGCATTGGAACTACATGATAATTCAACCTCCAAACTCCCAATCCTTACAGTTTTCAAATTTCATATGGACCTCCGTTAAGTGCAACCACGCAACTGACTAAAATGAGACATTTCACTGTTAGAAGAAATCAGAGTTTTGTCATTTGGATTACCCCTCTGACGAAGATAACATGAACCACATGTCATGTGTTTCAGTATTTCTACCTTCTCATTGGTTAAACATGAATCACCGACATTGATCATTTTGCTGACCCCTCTAGGGATAAAAAACATTGTCACATGCTTAAACAGCAGCGCTTTTGTGTTACAAGGTTGTCGATTGGCTTAATGAATACCGGAAGCAAGGTTTGTAACTTTGTGTCCAATTATGGAAAATAAACGCACGTTTTCAGGTGGTAAAAGTTTGTGAAGACAACAAAATGTTGTAATTCAAAAACCCGCGCAACTCGATTCGGATTACAGCCCTGCTAAAACCACATGTGTAAGGATGTAAGCTAAAAAAATCGAGGCGTAGCAGTATGAAAATGTTAACAAACTTTTTCATTTTGACAATCAGGCGTTTGCCAATGTTTACCCCACCTTCTGAACCGATGGCTGTATATCGGCCAATGGCCGATTGTATACCGATTAATCATCTCATCACTATCCGTTAACTGTTTGTTTCCATCCAATAACTAAAGAACCACTTATTTGATCAAATCATAATTGTAGGAGTTACTGGTGGTTGACTAGACAATGCTTCCTTTCAATTTTGGTCCAGCTTGCCAATTCAATATGGCCACCATTGTGGCCATATTGAATTTGGTTTCCATCCAATAACTGATGAATGCTGACTGGAGGGAGTGCGGTGGCTTAGTGGTAGACTGTTGGACTTCTATGCTAGAGGTCCCGAGTTCGATCCCCTCCGGGACGACCCATGTTGTGTCCTTGGGCAAGGCACTTTATCCCGGTTGCCTACATGGGGGCGCGATGACGCCATGTACTAAGGCGTACTGCTTGTCGATGGTGCATATGTCTTCAACCGCTGTAACCCTGCTTGAGCGGAGCTTGAACAGAGTTAGAATGTTGGGGAGTTGACAGTTGCTCGTCAATGCTTGGTGGTTCTCTCCGGGTACTCCGGTTTCCTCCACCCGTAAAACTGTCACGGTCACGATTAGCCTTTGTGCATAAGTATGTAACCTTAAACACCAGTAAATAAATAAATAAATAATGCTGACTGGAATCATTTTTATTTTTTAATTATGCATTGTTGGTCTGTAGTTTATGGTTTCTTTTCCATTTTTGCTGAAATGATTTTACTTGGAAAGGTCAGGAGATTTGTATACATTTTTCCTACTCATTGGCAGTCTACATCCTATGCCTTTACAGTTTTTCTTTAGCAAGTCTTGGCTGTCTATATAGAAACAACTGTAAAGGTTCTTATGATTTAACTTAACTGGTAGAGTGTTGGAAGCCCATATTTGGGCTTTATTATGAAGTGCAGGTACTGCAACTTAAAGGCTTCAAATTCAGTGACTATGCTTTGTATTATAATCTTTGAAATGATATTATTTAGTCTGTTAAGATTTGCCTTGTTACAGTTTATCGGGGAGTGCCCACAGGTACTATCACGTGAATTGTAACAAGGCAAAGACAAACAAATTTTAATGGTCAAAAATATTTTAGCACTCTACCAGTTAATGAATTTACCAAAAGATACTCAGACTGTATACTGGGGCACCTGTTCTGTTGCTGTAAAAAGTGATCAGAGTTGGAATAAGGTCCATAGGGTTACCGGTAATAGATATTCTGAGGTGCCAATACAGCCTGGAGAAACCAGGAAATGGGATCTCTGACAGTCTGTATTACAAAAAAGTTTCTTCAATGGAGACTGAATGGCAGCTGACTTGTCAAGTCTACGGTATCCCCAAATTAAACCTATCTAAAGACCTGTCCAAAGTGTGTCGTAGGCCATAATTAACTAAAATATGCAACTATTTGACGTGCACAATAAATATGTCCGATTGGTATAAAACAAAGTATTAATTTACGGAGGCCAAATACAGTGGAACTCTGTTAATTGAATAGCCACTTTTCCAGTGAAAATCATTCAATTAACAGTTTAAATGCCTGTATTTCATTTACTAAGGCCAAATAAGTCTGTAAACAAGGGAAAATTGGTAAGTGTCAGGATAATTCCTCAACATGTTATAAGATTTTTTTATTCAATCAACAGGAGTTCACTCTAAAACCTATTTTCACTAGTGTTCTTCCGATTACCAAAAATGGCCGCTGACCAATTACCACTTATTTGAGCTCACATTCGGCTGATTCTGATTCCGATTGTAGATTGTAATACTGTACACTACTAAACGAGTCGAGGCTTGAAAGAACTACATTAAATTGAACATATTTCACAGTGTTAAACGTCGTTGACTCGTGTCGCAGTAAAATGACCAGACGTGCACACTTGGGCAGTATACGTGGCTCTCAGAGCCACGTGTACTGCCCAAGTGCACACGATTGGTCATTTTACTGTGACCTGAGTCAATGGAGAGCAACCTTCACTTTTTCCAGTATGAACTGGCGATTGCCACAAGTACTCTCAATTGTAAGCTTTACATGTCACTTAACTTGTATATCCCATAAAGGGGCGTCTAGAGAAATTAAGAATATACATTGTTGCAGTTTCTCAACTTTATTGAATGGTATCATTGACATCATTTTATATTAACAATTGAACAGTTGCAGAAGATAGTAAAATGTGGTTAATGAATCATCGCAAAAAATTGCTTGGCAATAATTGGTTGGACCGATGTGCCAGGAGCCATTGCTGTTGTCATCCAGTGGGCAATAGGTCAATTCCGATCATCGGTTGAACACTAATATTCAATTAACAGGTCAAATTTGTCCTGAAGTTATGGTAAATGTTTTTGTGTATGGAAATTATATTCAATTAACAGGGTTATTCAAATAAGAGATATTCAGTTAAGTGGGCTGCACTGTATTAGTGAAAAAAACTTTGTTTATGGATGTGATTTTTCCCCACTGCAAATTTACTACCAGTTTTATTTCATGCTTTGATATAATTTGAATACAAAGGATTATATTTGCTTTTTTTAAAATATTTTTACAGGAATTTTATGCACTAAACAGCATGGTTATTAATAAATATTGGTTGAAGAGATCTATTTATAGCAGAACAAAGACTCCCTGGTGATTTATGAATAGAATGGCAGCAAATGCTGTCAATGGCAATAATTATACAACACAGCTATCACCAAAAACATTCGCCAAAAGAGACGCAGTTATTTGTCCAATTTGCGGCCAGTTCCATGAGCCAAATGGAAACCATCTATATGACTATTACCAGCAGGTGGATGAGGACTTGATGTGTCAGATTTGCTTGCAGCCTTTGGTCAATTCGGTTGATACGAAGTGTGGTCACACATTTTGTTCCCGGTGCTTAAAAAACTACCTCAAAATACAGAAGCAGTGTCCTATTGACAGACAATCACTAACATTTAAAGAATGTCAGCAATCAAGCATTCTTGTTAGAAGGTAAGTGTTTGCTTTTTAGTTTGTGTTAGGGCTCAGCAAATCTTTGAAATTCATCTTGATTCGAAATCACTTGTGATGAACCAATAATCGCAATCAGAACCAGCCAGTTATGGGTCATCGGCCAATGTTGGCAACCGGCAGTTAACTTGTTGAGGGCTAGATTATTTTAGGTGGTCTGAATTTGCTATTCAAAGTTTGTTTTATATCACAAATTAATGGAAAATGCCCACAAGCACTCTCCAATAATTTGTAATAGAACATATTTGTTTAAATAAAATATTACTTGTGTTTAACTGAATTTGAAACATGAGCAAGGAAAACATTGGCTTTTGCACTGCTACCCTCATTTTTTTTAAAGTCCTGATAGTGGCTTCTAGCACTCAACCAGTTAAAAGCTGGTAGTTTCCGATTATTCTATATTTAACACTACCTATAAAAAATCTCTTTGATATCTGGCCATTTCAATGAAGATTTCCAATCAAAAACTCTTAAATCTCTGACTGCTGAAAAACTTTTATTCTTCCGATCTAACATTATGTAAAATTGATGTAGACTGTTTTCATAAGACTTGTTAAAATAGCTGTTTGTTAGCTTACCTGACTGAAAGTCAGGGTGAGCTTTTCTCATCACTTTTTGTCCATTGTCCGTTGTCCGTCGTCTGTCGTCAGTCGTCTGTCGTACGTTGTGAAGGTGGTGTTTGGGTCATTTTCTCCCAAGCCACTGGCTGCAGTTCAATGAAAATTCACATGAGTAGCGGTTATATAGGGGCATTTGGGTTTTTCTTCAAATTGGGTTTCTGCTCATAATGTGGAGGGGAGTGGGGCCAAAACGCACAAAATTTGAAAAAATCTTCTCATCAAACAGCCATAGCAGAGACTTGATATTTGGTATGCAGCTTGCATTTGAGGTGTAGACTCAAGTTTGTTCAAGAGAAGTTTGACCGACAATGTTTGCCTTTGTTCTGAGAGGGGCAAGAATTTTTGCCCCACCCAGAATTTCTATTTTCTGAACCGAGAGGCCAATTTGAACCAAATTTAATATGTGGTATTATTGGGTTATAAGTACTCGATTTATGCCACAAATTTTTCCTGCGGCCCTGTGGGAACCTCAGGAGCCAAAAATTAAAAAAAACGAAAATGTTCATATCTCCAAAACTGCACGGCACTGAGAAAAGAATGGTAAAAAAAAATTGCCATCGGTTTTGTCAAAAGGTACTTTTTCGGGACTTTGAAAAAATGCTGAGTCAGCATTTTTTAACACTGTGGGCAATGGAAAAAAAATTAAAGAATCGTTTGCTTCCAAACCACTGCTCCAAAAGCTTTCATATTTTACATATAACATCTTTGGAACATTGATTCACATATTTGTTGAAATCAAATCCCTCGGTCCATATTTGGGTTCCCTATGGGAGCCCAAATGTTCAAATTAGTGCAGTATGAGGAATATTCTTTAAAAATCTTCTTCTTCAGATCTTCCAATAAGAATCTTTTGATATTTGGTATGCAGCATGCTTAGGGGGTGAGATTCAAGTTTGTTCAAGCCAAGTCCCTGGGTTCATATTTAGGCTGAAAATTTGGGGTCCCGGTCCGGACTTAGAAATCCGGAAACGAGTTTTTTTGTTTTTTTAAGCGTTTCGGTCAATTTTAAAACAAAAATTTTTTTTTTTTTACACTGAAAATTTGGGGTCAAGGGTGGAACTTGGAAATTTTGGACCGAAATCCGGAAATTAGTTTTTGGGTTTTTTATGCGCTTTGGTCAATTTTAAGAAGAAAAACAAATTTTAGTCTGAAAATATTTTGTTTGGGACTTCGAAAATTTCCAAACAAAAATAAAAAAAAATCTGTTTTTTATGCGTTTATCTCAATTTTGAGACATAAAAGTGCAGGAACTGAAGATAGAAGGAAAATCCTGTGTATTGTGTGGGCACAATCGCTTCATCTAGTTTGTATATGCTTTTCCTAGGAGGGGCGTATGCAGCTTATTCAAGTGGGGGCGCGATGGCTCAGTAGGTAGAGGTGCAGGCTGCAAGCCCAGAGGTCCTTGGTTCGAATCCCACCTGCGGCAACCGACTTGTGTCCTTGGGCAAGACACTTCACCCCCATTGCCCATGTGGGGGCACGGTGACGTTGTGTACTAAGGCGTAGTGCAAGTCGATGTTGCACTGTCTTCAACCAGTGCTAACCCTGCTTGTGTGGAGTTAGTATGTTGGGGAGCTGACAGTTGCTCGCCGTTGCTTGGTGGTTCTCTCCGGGTTCTCCGGCTTCCTCTACCCGTAAAACTGTCAAGGTCATGATTAGCCATTGTCCAGAAACATGTGACCTCAAACACCAACAAATAAATAAATAAGCTTATTCAAGTCAAGTCCCTGGTTTGATATTTAGACTACCATGTCAGGTGAGCGCCCTCCGGCCCCCTGGAGCCTCTTGTTTTGATTACAACTTCAATGCTTTGTTGGTATTCAACTGATTATCGAGGAAGGTTAAAGAAACCAATATATTTTGCGATTGATTTAGTTAAAAGTAAAACATCATAACTGACATGTGTTGAGTTCTCTATTTGATCAAATCACCACCTTTGTATGCCCTGCATCAGGTTTGGCAATCTGAAGTGCACGATTTTATCGCATGCATAGCGCTTATCTAATTTTGATCCCATGCAAGCATTTTTTGCACACCCCAACAACAAGGTATTGAACATTGTTTCTTATCAACCTACCTCAATTGTTTACTACAGGCTTGCACTACAGTGGAAGAACCTAACTCGGATAAAATACTCTCTATTTTAATCTTTACCAAGATTTGGGAAAAAAAAGTGGTGTAAAAACACCACGAAAAAATAAGCCAAAACTGGGCCGAGCGCCAGTGGCGCATACCCAGTATGGGACGCTCTTCCATAGTACAAATCCACGACTTCCGTAACAGTGCGCAATGCATCAATTCGCCATTCTTTTTCTATCTGAAGCACGAGCAGGATGTGTTTCCGCCATATGCATTATGAAACAGTGATAATTCAACTCGTGGATAATGGTTTTCCTGTGATTGGAATTATGGATCTGGAGATCGTATAATAACAGGACTGTGTTTTATATATTCTCGTTTATATTTTCAACCACATTCTCATTGTTTATTAATTACTATTCCGTTTTCGCAAATGTTTTGTTTGCGACATCGTGTCATCGCGATTCGACAATGAATTTTTTCGGTTGATAAAAAAATTGTTATTGGAGTAGGTGTCGGCCGTCTGGGTTCTGCCACCTTCTCTCGTAGTTGAGGGTGTTCTTCTACTTTCTGTTTCTGTTGAGTTCACCTTTTTCTTCTACTGCTCTCACCTCTGTTCTTTCCAGTTCGGTTCCTTTAGGGCAATTCCTTTTGCCCTCGCCATTGGTGCGTTTTTCTGTCCGTTTCGTCCGCACCCGCGGGTGGTGTGGAATGCTGTCGTTTTGGGAGCCTCCCGACTCGACCATGTCTGATGTGAGTTTACCCCCTCCGTGGGGGATGTGCAGCTCCTCCCGCACCTGTGGGTGGGGGGGTGGGACACTGTCGTTTCGGGGCCCCCCAACTCGACCACGTCTGTGTGAGTTTGACCCCCTCCGTGGGGGATGTGCAACTCCTTCCGCTCCCACGGGGGTGGTGAAGGCTATCGTTTTGGGTCGCCCGATTCGACCACGTCTGATGAGAATTGCTCCTCCTCCGTGGGGGATGTGCAGCTCCTCCCGCACCAGCGGGGGGTGGGGACCGCTGTCGATTCGGGGCTTCCCGATTCGACCATGTCTGGTGAGAGTTATTCCCCTTCCGTGGGGAATGTGCAGTGTTTTACCGTGGTGGATACTGTGGGAGCTGTTGGTTTTCTGGTGTAGAGATGCCTGGTTCCGGGACTATGCGCCCTCTCCAGTCGACATCTGAGGCTGTCACTAGGGTTGTGACTCCTCCTTTGGAGGCCGAGCTTGGTGGCTCTCTCCGCTTTTCCGCCAGTTCCAACAGCTCCCGTCGTATCTGCTGCTACTGCTGTTCCGTCATTGGGCACCGTTTTTAGCTGGCTCGGCTTCTCCCTGCCAGGGTCTGCAGGGATGTCTGTAGTGTGGTTGTGGGGTTTCGGCCTCAGCCTTCCCAGACTTCCACTCGGCGAAGTCAAATGGGGCTGCCGACTGAACCCCCTACTGTGTCCTCTCAGCCATTGAGCACAGTAGTTTTATACCTGCAGTGGTCTGGTGCGGTGTCTGGTTGTGTAGACGTGGGGGTATCGGCCTCAGCCTTCCCTGACTTCAACTCGGCGAAGTTAGAAGTGGCTGCCGGCCGGACCCTCTCCTGTGGTCTCTGCGGCGTCGAGCACCACAGTTGTCATTGGTTTTGGTTGTTCTTAGTGGGACACTATGAACTCCGTGGCATTTCCGTCCACTCATTCTGGCCACACGACCAGTTTTGGGGGTCCAACGTCTTTTGTGCAGCCTGGACCTTCTGCCCTGCAGAGGTCAGCGGTGACTCTCATGAGTTCCTGCTATGTTGATCCTCGGGGTGTGTCACACCCCTACACACGTCTGCCTTCAGACGTTTTCGGCTGCCGCCCGTCGTCCCACGTCGGGTCTTTTGGAGGATCGTGACCCTTCGCTGGTTAAGAGGGTCAGAGGTGAAGCCACTTTGCCGGTTCGTTCCCCTGTCGAACCGGCCAGTACGGGCAGTGAGCTTAGGAGTCCTCTCCTTACTCACTCAGGTTCTGTCAAAGAGCCTTCCTGTTGCTTCCAGCGAGGCAGCGAGTGGTTTCCAGGCGCCTCCTATGGCGCCGCCTCCCGGGATTGGAAACAGGCCGCTTTCAGATCCCCCTGGTGTTCCGACACCATGGGAGGCGTCGGCTGGTTTGCCCACGATGGGCTATGTGTCTTCCGACTCAGGGGAAGAGTCAGACATGCTTGATGTCAAGAGCCAGCAGTCTTCGGACTTGGGGCAGCTCTTGATTTCGTGTTTGGGTTCCTTCCGGATCTCAAACCATCTAACCAGTCGACAGTGTCAGCCAGGCCGCGATCATCGGTCGCGCACCAAGTCTATGGAGCAACTTGCTTCTGGGCGTCTTCAACCGTGCCCGTCGGTACAGTTGGTTAAAGCATTTTCAGCCTTGGACTCCAAGCTAAGTTCCAAGGCTATGAAGGCTCCGTTCTTCACCAGGGTTGACACCTTTTTGCCTCTGGCACGTTATCGTTCCTACGATTCCGCCAATCTGTCGTCTACCAGACTGACGGTTTTGGATCAGGACTCCAATTCCCTCGGGCTTTCCCAGTCCAAGTCTGCCGTCATTCCGATGACGACTCTGGAGTCCACGTTGGGCTTATCAAGAGAGATGCTTGGTATGCTTTCTCTCCCCGATCACGTCGTCTCAGCTTTATTTGCCTATCTGCCTTCAGATAAGTTTGACGAGGTACAGGCTCCTTTGCGTGTGCTGTCCAAGGCGCTCATGCATCTTACTCACACGCATGCCTGTAACACGGCTAATCTGGAATTAGTTCGAGGGGACTCTGTGTGGGACACAGGCCGATCCCTTCCTGAGGAGCAGTACGCTACTCTTTGATCTGCTTTTTTGGCAGGTCCACAACTTTTCCATGGTTCTGTGTTGACATCCTACGTCATTCCAACGATCAGCTGCTGTTTCTTCAGCTTGATCAGCCTTCTAGGGTAGGCACGGGCCGTTCCAAGCCTAACAAGTGCTCTCGGCTTCCTCTGTGAAGCAAAGGGGATGATCCTTCTGCTAGCGCTTCTACTTCTTACTCAAGGGGTAAAGGTAAGCATTGGCAGTCTTGAGGGAAGTCCCAGGATTCTTCATTCAGTAGAGGTGTTTTCTCCTCTCGCGAGCCTCGTCGGGGTTCGCAATGAAGGTCCTCACCTCGACTCGTCCCAGGTTGGAGGAAGGATAGCAGAGTTCGCAGACCGTTGGGCCACCATCACATCCGATCCTTGGATGTTAGATGTTGTTTGGTCCGGGCTGCGCATATCCTTCCGACAGCACTCCACTCTGTCCAGGGTGCCTTTTCCAACCACAGTTCCTTCAGACATTTTACGTCGGGAACTTTTGTCCACGGAGATAGACAATCTCCTGACAAAGGGGGCGATTGAGGTCAACAAGAACATTAGGTCAGTGAGTTTCTATTCCCGCCTGTTCTTGGTGCCGAAGAAGGACGGCCGACTCCGACCGGTTCTCGATCTGACTTTCCTGAACCAGTCTATCATTGCTCCCAAGTTCAGCATGGAGACTTTCCTCCGTTCAATTCACCAGGGAGATTTCGCTTCCAGCTTCGACCTGCGAGTCGCTTACTTTCACGTTTCGATTCATTGGGCGTTACGGAAGTATCTCAGGTTCGTTTTTCTGGGGCGAGTTTACCAGTTCAAGGCCATGCCTTTCGGCCTCAACTTGGTTCCTTGGGCCTTCACCAGACTGATGTCGCATGTGATAGCTTTCCATCGCACACAGTCCAGGGTGACTACTTCGGCATATCTGGACGATATCCTCCAGGGGCATTCCAATGCTGCCTTACTGGAGTCGGATGTCGCCACTCTGTTGAGCTTGCTCACATCGCTACGTTTCAGAGTCAACAAGGAGAAGTCGGACCTGGTCCCTTCTCAGTCGTTTTATCATCTGGGGATGGCTTTCTGCACACAATTCAATTTGATGGCGGTTCCCCAGGCCAAGGCTGTGATTCTCTCAGCTTTTGCTCCGACTCTGTCCCAGTCCACATCCGCGTCAGCTCGGAGTTTTCTCCGGCTAATCGGTCTCTGCTGTTCGGTGACGGATCTCATTCCTCTAGGTTGGCTGCGTGTCAGACCTCTCCAACACTTTCTGCTCAGTCGTTGGATGCCGAATGTAGATTTTCTGGATCTGGTGCTTCAGTTTCCAGAATGTCTTTATCCTCACCTTCTCCTCTGGGCGGATGTCCAGTGGCTTTCGCAGGGTGTTCCGCTGGACTTACCCACGTCCGATCGCATTCTGACGGCAGATGCCAGCGATCTCGGATGGGGTGCGACGTTGGATCCTCTAGGTCTTTCCATTCACGGGATGTGGGACCAGGATCATGCAGCTCTACACATCAACCAGAAGGAGCCTCTTGCTCTTCTTCTATGTTTCAGGCAGAGGATCCCTCACCTGTCGAATCGCCAAGTCCTTCTGTTGTCCGACCATTCGACGTTTGTTGCTTACATTCGGAACCAGGGCGGCACGCACTCTGTTCCAATGTACGAATTGGCTTGGGATCTTCTACTGCTCGCTCAGGATGTCCACGCCGGGGTGGCTGTTCGTCACATTCCCGGTTGCCTGAACGTCCTAGCCGACTCCCTGTCCCGTCGGGGCAGGGTCATTTCCACCTGGTGGATGCTCCACATGGCGGGTTCCATCGATCTCTTGTGACTCGTTGGAACCATCTGGTGGACACTTTTGTGTCCCCGTGTCCAGATGCTCTGGCTTTCGCCGTGGACGCTCTGGCCCTCCTTTGGGATGGTCTTGTCGGCTACGCCTTCCTACCGGTTCCGATTCCGCCTCAGGTTCTCACCCAGATATGAACCTGCAGTCATCGAATCCTTTCGATCACACCCGTCGCTTCGGTGGGTGTGGATCAATCTGCTCCGCTCTCTGTTAGCGGTGGTTCCGGCATGTCTCCCTCTACCTCGCGACTTTCTCTGCCAAAGTCGCCGGAGGAGGTTTTCAAGTTGACCCGACTTCATTGTGCCTTCGCACATGTCTTTTATCGGGTCATGTCTCCTCCGTAGTGGTTTTTCGAGACACGCAGTGAAGTTGCTTTTCTTCAAGGAGGCACTCACTCCACTGGTTTAGCCTCTGTGGCTAAGTGGAAGGTTCTTCTGTCGATGGTGTGCGATCACTCTGTTGCTTCTGTCACTCCTTCGATCACACCGCTTGCGGAGTTTCTGGTATATGTGTGTTTCTGGGGGTCTCCAGCAATGGGTACTTGTCCATGTTTCGGAGACATTTTTTCCTATGTGATACGGCATTGTTTCGACACTCATCCTTGCCTCTCCAAGCTTGTTCAGCTCTTTTCCTTGAAAAGACCTAGGACTTTGCAGTTTACTCCAAGATGGTCACTTTCTTGGGCGCCAGATCTCTCCTGCATCCATTTCTTGATGGACTTGTCTTGCTATTCGTGCAGCTTCCGCTCGTCTAGCTACTGGTGCTTGTATTACCAATTGTTTTTTATGCCACGAGGTGCGTGCATTGTCTTCCTCTTTTAATAACTGTGTCATGTTGTCGGATGACTGATGTTATACTGGCAGCCTTCTGGAGAAATGCTACATTCTCCTTTTATCTGCGACGGTTGCAGGAGCCGACAGAGAACCTTGGGGCTTTCTTTCTTCGGCTCAGGATGTTGTCTATCCAGGCTTTTCAGCTTTTTTCAGGGTCAGTTCCAGCTTTGTGCTGTTACTGCCCTTTCTGTCTGTGCGTCGCACTTCACCATACGCCTCATCTTTCATTGGCTTTTCTAATGTTTGTGATGCTATGGTTTGATAGGCCTAGGGATCTCTTCCTCTGTCCACGGTCCCAGTGCTATTGAGTTATGTGTGGGTTGGTTATGTGATTCCCTCCAGCCTTTTGTCTATTCAGCCTGTAGTAAACAATTGAGGTAGGTTGATAAGAAGTATAAATTTTATAGTAAATTTCCTTTCTTATTATACCTACCGAAATTGTTTACATGGAGGCCCTCCCGTCTTCTTATTCGGGTAAGAATCCTTCCTCCCCGCTGATCACATAACTCCTGTGTTGTTCGGAATCAAAAGAATGACGGATTGATGCATTGCGCACTGTTACGGAAGTCGTGGATTTGTACTATGGAAGAGCGTCCCATACTGGGTATGCGCCGCTGGCGCTCGGCCCAGTTTTGGCTTATTTTTTCGTGGTGTTTTTACACCACTTTTCTTTCCCAATTCTTGGGAAAGATTAAAATAGAGAGTATTTTATCCGAGTTAGGTTCTTCCACTGTAGTGCAAGCCTGTAGTAAACAATTTTGGTAGGTATAATAAGAAAGGAAATTTACTATAAAATTTATACTTGTATAATTTCTTGGCAGTCTGCTCTGCGTTAAACGTCTTAAATAGACATCGAATAAGACAAAAGAAACCCTCCTGATAACTCATTAACTGTTTAAAAGACCATAGACAAGGGTTGTTTTCAACTCACTTTCGATTTCAACATAACCTGACCTATAAGAGAAAGGTCACCGTATCACTCTCCTGGAACAACGTTCACGCAAGACTTTCCAAAGAAACTTCCTGTTATTGCTTTTAATTTATGAACAAACTAATGTCACGTTTTTCAATCGGTTATTGGCCCAACTGGTTGAAATAAAGGCACTTCTGAAATATCCCTCCTTTAAATACATACGTAATTACTATTTCTTATTAACCATCAATATACAGAGGTAGGCGATAAACAGGGCACAGACTACCCAAATCTTTTATTGATCTGGTTGTCTGTTTTACAGCCGAAC
This sequence comes from Pictodentalium vernedei, assembly GCA_031216915.1. NCBI lineage: Eukaryota > Metazoa > Mollusca > Scaphopoda > Dentaliida > Dentaliidae > Pictodentalium > Pictodentalium vernedei. The sequence continues at coordinate 302,951,536 of CM062289.1, forward strand.
GCATTTTCAATCTCTCTCACAGTCACACTCACAGAATGTTTCAAAAGCGATCCCAATTTTGTCAATTCCATTTAGAGATTCGGGCCATGAATTGTGATGATCATTAAATATTGGGAGAAAATGTTATCCTGATCGGGAGGTTGGAAGTTTGAGTGCGAAACCGGGAACCTCCCACCGAAATCAGAGTAATGTATCTGGAGTAACGATAGAGTAACGTGTCTGGAGAGCTCACAAGTCACTTTCTGAGCTGATGGTCCGATTTGAACTAAATTTGGTATGTGGTATTATTGGGTCATAAGTACTTGACTCATGCAAAAAAAAAAAATTCCTGTGATCTTGTGGGAACCCCAGGAGCTAAAAATAGAAATATTTTCAAATGCCCTTATTTTCCGAACCACACAGAACAGAGAACTCTTATTTGGTATGAAGCATCCTTAGAATCAGTAGCATTGAATGGTAAAAAGAATTGCCATCGGTTTTGTCAGGGTGTTCTGTAGGGAGGCATCGAAAAAATGGTGAGTCAGTATGTTTTCAGAAATTGAAATCTTTTTCTCCAGAACAGGAGCCCAAATGTTTAACTTGGGGCAATATGAGGAATAATCTTTAAAAATCTTCTTCTTCAGAACCACCAGTCAGAATATTTTAATGTTTGGCAAACAACTTTGTTTTGAGGGTCAGATTCAAGATAATTCAAACCAAGTCCTTATGGAAGCCAAATTTTAACTTAGTGCAATATGGGGGATAAGTTTTAAAAATCTTCTTCTTCAGATCCACCAGTCAGAATGCTTTCATATTTGGTATACAACATCTCTAGAGGGGTCAGATTCAACTTTGTTCAAATCAAGTGCCAGGATTAATACTTGGGCTCCCTGTGGAATCTAAATTTTATCTTAGTTCAGTATGAGGGGAATTTCTTCAAAAATCGTCTTCTTCAGATTTACCAGTCAGAATACTTTCATATTTGGTTTACAACATCTCTGGAGGAGTCTGATTCAAATTTGTTCAAATTGGCTCCCTGGGTTAATATTTGTTCTTAAATTTTTAGCTTAACCTGACAAACCTATTGCCATCACCCATGCGGAAGTCTGTTAGTCTGTTCACATTTTCCTTTAGCACAGGCAACACCCCGTAGTTCTTGTCCGATCGTCATAAAATTTCATATGCAGGCTTGGGGTCATGTCTAGATGAGAACATCCCCTTTTGGTCGCGATCGGTCAACCGTGATGGCTGCCCGAGACAAAAAACCCAAAAAACCTTAAGCACAGTCTACAGATTGCAGTTATGAAGGGATTTCATTGTAACTTGGTAGGATGCCTCTGTATAATATCTAGATGAGAATGTCCCCTTTTGGTCATGATCTGTCAACCATGATGGCTGCCCAAGCCCAAAACCCCAAAACTTTTAGCACAGTCTGCAGGTCATATATTCTACTCAAAGTTTACTAAGCACCAAGTATATCCAACTACCTGTTTTACATTTTAGTTTAAATATTGTAAAAGTGTATATATTTTTAGCTCATCTTGACAAAGTCAAGCTGAGCTAATCTCATCGCTCTCCGTCCGTCGTCCATCCGTCGTCCGTCAGCACTATGTTTTGCTCTTCTCCTCCAAAGCCACTGGTCCAATTCAAGTGAAAGTTTGTGTGAGTGATGGGCCCAAAGGTGCATTTCATTTTTGTTCAACTCAACATGCCCAGCCCCAAAGGGAGGGAGTGGAGGAAAATGTTCCAAAATATTTTAAAAATCTTCTTCTCAAGAACCAGTGTGTACAATGACTTGATATTTGCTATGGAGCTTCCATATGAGGTGTAGAATCAAATTTGTTCAAACGAAGTTCGTGAAGTAATATTTGGCTTTGTAATAGGAGGGGTAAGATTTTTGGCCCCGCCCAAAATTTCTATTTTCTGAACAGATGGTCCGGTATTAACCAAATTTGGTTTATGGTAGTATTGGGTCATAAGTACTTGACCCATGCAAAAAAAAAAATTCCTGCATCCCCATGGGAACCCTGGGAGCTAAAAATAGAAATATTTTCAAATGCCCATATTTCCCAAACCCCATGGAACAGAGAGCTTTTACTTGGTATGAAGTATCCTTATGACCAGCAGAATTGAATGGTAAAAAAAAATGCCATCGATTATGTTAGGGTGTTCTGTAATGGGCATCGAAAAAATGCTGAGTCAGCATATTTGCAAAAATTTAAAAAAATCTTTTCTCCAGAACCAATCATCAGAATCTTTTGATATTTGGTATACAGCATTTATAGGGGGGTCAGGTAAAAGTTTGTTGAAATAAAGCTCATTGGTTCATATTTGGGCTCTCTACAGGAGCCCGAGGTTTTAACATAGGGTAATATGGGGAATATTCTTTAAAAATCTTCTTCTTCAGAACCACCAGTCAGAATCTTTTAATATTTGGTGTACATCATTGTTATGAGGGTTAGATTCTAGATTGTTCAAACCAAGTCCCTAGGTTAATATTTGGGCCCAAATTTAACTTTGTTCAATATGGAAGGTAATTTAAAAAAAATCTTCTTCTTCAGATCCATCAGTCAGAATGCTTTGATATTTAGGATGCAACATCTCTATGGTGGTCAGATTCAAGTTTGTTCAAAACAGATCCCTAGGTATATATTTGGGCTCACTATGGTAGCCCAAATTTTTACTTAGTGCAATATGAGGAAATTTCTTTAAAAATCTCCTTCTTCAGATCCACCAGTCGGAATGCTTTTATATTTGGTATACAACATCTCTAGGGGGGTCAGATTCCAAGTTGTTCAATTCGAGTGCCTAGGTTAATATTTGGGCTCCATATGGGAACATGAAATTTAACTTAGTACAATATGAGGGAATTTCTTCAAAAATCTTCTTCTTCAGATTCACTTGTCAGAATGCTTTCACATTTGGTATACAACATCTCTAGGGGGGTCAGATTCAAGTTTGTTCAAATTGGATCCATAGGTTAATATTTGGGCTTGCTATGGTAGACCAAATTTGAACTAAGTGCAATTCGCAGAAATTTACAATTTCTCTTCTTCAGATCCAACAGCCAGAATGCTTTCATATTCGGTACACAACATCTCTAGGGAAGTCAGATTTAACTGTGTTCAAATCAAGAGCCTGGGTTAATATTTGGGCTCTCTATGGGAGCCGGAATTGGCCATTTTGCTGAAGAATTAAAAATTTTATTTTCAGTACCCTCTAGAGGTACTAAGATTAATCCACATAGGTTGTATCAAGGGGCTTCATAGGGGAGCTCTACATTTTACTTATGATCAACTGAAGAAAAGGCATGATGCCCAGATTATTTTTGTCACTCCTGAGGGACTCAGGGATTGACAGTGTAGCCTATGGAGATGGCTTGCTTAACGTAGACTCATTCTTGGACTGAGACTGTTTAAATTGTGTTCTGTACAAGATGAGTGCTTCAGGCCCCGTGGGGCCTCTTGTTTATTATACCACCCACTTGAAAAGTGGGAGGTATATAGTGTTCACTTTGTACGTCTGTCCGTCCGTCCGTCCATTATGCTTTAGTGGGGTACACATCTGCTCTCCACAACTCCTCTTAAACCAGTGAACGGATTTCATTGAAACTCTCAGACATTCTTTTACATACATTGAAGATGTGCACCTCCTATTTTCTTTTCAGATATTTTCATTTTTACAGTTTCCCATATTGAAAAATGAACTTTGTCAAATTTAATTGAAATTCTGTACAGATCTGCTATCCGCAACTCCTCTTAAACCATTGAACAGATTTCATTGAAACTTTCAGACATTCTTTTACATATATTGAAGATGTGTACCTCCTGTTTTGTTTTCAGATATTTTCTTTTTAGAGTTTCCCATATTTAAAAATGGGCTTTGTCAATTCAAGCTTGCGTGAGAGGGGGGGGGGGGGGGAAGGGGGGGAGGGGGGGCAGAGAGGGGGGAGGGGTTGTTGACATTTGCTATCCACAACCTCTTTTAAACTAGTGAATGGATTTCAATGAAACCTTCAAACTTTGGTGTCAGTGTTTGTGCTCTCTACATTAAACACACTTTTACTGTTGTAAAATGTTTCTTGGTGGGAGTGGGTGGTATCATTCAGTGCTCACAGTTTTTCTAGTTTAATTATATCTTTAATGATTTAAGTACAGAAATTAAGATTTTATTTGTGTTTGACATTATTTTTTAGCTTTTGAATACGATAACCATGGAAAATGGATATTATTGGTAAAAAACGAAATTTTTCAATTTGCCAAAAAGTTGACGGAGCGAACTGATATGGGTTCAATATCGAGTATGAGACCCATTACTGTTAATTACAGCTTGACACTGCCTTCTCATGCCCCTGATCAGGTTCCTGGTGGTCATTCGTGGTATGTTGTTCCTTTCTTGGACCAGCATGGCACCAAGCTCCTGGACACTTCTTGGCTGGACTGGATGGGCTGAAATTGCTAGCTGCAACTCATTCCAGACATGTTTAATTGGATTGAGGTCAGGGGATCTTACTGGCCAGTCCATACACTCAATCCCCTCCTTCTGTCGGTACTCCCCGACAGCATAGGCAACATGAGGATGGACATTATTGTCCATCAAAATGAATCTATCACCCACTGCACCTGCATACAATCTGATGTGAACATCCAGCATCTCATCAATATACCGCTGTGCAGTCAATGTATCACGTTCAAGGACACAGAGCTCTGTACGTCCATCCCTGCTGATGCCGCCCCAGACCATGATTGACCCTCCACCATTGCAGTCATGCTCAGCAATGTTGGCTGCATGGAATCACTCTCCTGGTCTTCTCCATATCATAGAATGCCTATCTGACTGGTCTAGGCAGTACCTTGACTCATCTGTAAAAAGGACAGGTTGCCAATCTTGTGTGGTCCATCCAACGTGGTCCATGGCCCATTCATATCATGCCTGGTGGTGGTTCTGGGACAACGGAATGCGAATACATGGTCTTCTCAATTGGAGACCACCTTCGTGCAACCTTGCCCGCATAGTCTGCGTCGAAACATTTACCCTGGATGCATTCTGAAGGTCACTGCGAAGCTGGGTTGCTGTGGCAAAGCAGTTCCTACGGGCCTGAATGATCAAAAACTGGTCTTCAGCTGCAGATGTTGCCATGCCGTCTTACTGGTGTGCCATACTGCTGAAATCTTGCCCAGGCTCTGGTGATCACTGTATGGTGCACACCAGGGGCTTCACCAACCTGATGATGGGTAGCCCCATGCTCCACCATCCCTACAGCCTGCCACATTTCTGCTTCAGACAAATATCTTCTTACATTTGCATTTGCCATGTTCATGGGTAGCCCCTTGCTCCACCATCCCCACAGCCCGCCACATTTCTGCTTCAGACAAATATCTTCTTACATTTGCATTTGCCATGTTCAGTCATTAAATCACAGAGGTTTGTGTTGAAATGAAGATTGAATACCCTACACATGTCATGTACATGTAGACAGTACACGAAAACATCATGAAAATCAAGGGGTACATGCTTTCCATGAGTGTAAGGAAAAGCCTGCCTGTCAAGAGAGCTAATGTAAACACTGGGGACCATCTCAGTACATCCCTCAATCATATCCACCAGAACTATCGCAAATATATCGCAAGCAAATTTTACAATGATGTGTCAAATATTTGGTGGTGCTTTGCAAACTTTGAGTAGTATATTTAATATGAAGGGATTTCATTGTAACTTGGTAGGATGACTCTGTATGATGTCTGGATGAGAACTTCTCCATTTGGTCACGATCTGTCAACCATGATCTTTACGAAACTTATTGGGTACCTTTGTTATGACTGTGGGACGAGAACAAGTGTTTTGGGGTCCGATCCGAAATTCAAGTTGGCCGTCAGCGGCCATTTTGTACCGACGATGCAGAAATCTGTTTTTTGTACAGAACTTCCATATGAAAGCGCCGATTTGAATAATTTTTTGTATGAATGTTTAGTACCATGGGATACATCACATATAATACGGGTTTTTTTCTTGTACGTAAATTATGCAAATTGACTAACTTTGATGTATTTAGTGTTACTTTCAGCACTGTAAGTGCAAATGCCAATACGGCTCGGGCTAGAGGCCGTATTTATAAACCGATCTTTACGAAACTTCTTGGGTACCTTTGGTATCACCGTGGGACGAGAACGAGTGTTTTGGGGTGCGGTCCGAGATTCAAGATGGCCGATGGCAGCCATTTTGTACAAAATTAGGTGCAATCAGATTTTTGCACAGAACTTCCATATGAAAGTGCTGACTTGAATAATTTTTTGTGTGAATGTTTAGTACCATGGGATACATCACATGTAATATGGGTTTTTTTCTCGTGCAGAAATTATGCAAATTAGATGAACTTTGATTTTTTCAGTGCTACTTACACACAGTAAGTGCACATGTCAATACGGCTCGGGCTCGAGGCTGTATTTATCAACCGATCTTCTTGGGTACCTCTGTTATCACCTTGGGATGAGAACGAGTGTGTCTGAGTGCGGTCCAAAATTCAAGATGGCTGCCAGTGGCCATTTCGTACCGAAATTAGGTCTAATCAGTTTTCTAGCTCAACTTTGGCGAAGCCAAATTTGAGCTTATGCCATGGCCCGTTGTCCGTCTGTCCGTCAACAATTGGATACGGCTTGGGCTAGAGGCCATATTTATGAACCGATCTTTTCGAAACTTCTTGGGTACCTTTGTTATGACCGTGGGACGAGAACCAGTGTTTTTGGGTGCGGTCCAAAATTCAAGATGGCTGCCAGCCACCATTTTGTACTGACGATGCAGAAATCTGTTTTTTGTACAGAACTTCCATATGAAAGCTCTGATTTGAATAATATTTTGTAGGAATGTTTAGTACCATGGGATACATCACATATAATACGGGTTTTTTTCTTGTACGTAAATTATGCAAATTAGACTAACTTTGATGTTTTTTGGTGTTACTTTCAGCACTGTAAGTGTAAATGCCAATACGGCTCGGGCTAGAGGCCATATTTATGAACCGATCTTTACGAAACTCCTTGGGTACCTTTGTTATCACCGTGGGATGAGAACGAGTGTTTTGGGGTCCGGTCCAAAATTCAAGATGGCTGATGGCAGCCATTTTGTACAAAATTTGGTGCAATCAGATTTTTGCACAGAACTTCCATATGAAAGCGCTGATTTGAATAATTTTTTGTGTGAATGTTTAGTACCATGGGATACATCACATATAATACAAGTTTTTTTCTCGTGCAGAAATTATGCAAATTAGATGAACTTTGATTTTTTCATTGCTGCTTACACACAATAAGTACACATGTCAATACGGCTCGGGCTAGAGTCTGTATTTATGAACCGATCTTCACGAAACGTCTTGGGTACCTTTGTTATCACCTTGGGACGAGAACGAGTGTTTCTGGGTGCGGTCCAAAATTCAAGATGACTGCCAGTGGCCATTTTGTACCGAAATTAGGTCTTATCAGTTTTTTGTACACAATTCTATACGGCTCAGGCCAGAGGCCGTATTTATGAACCGATCTTTACGAAACTTCTTGGGTACCTTTGTTATCACCGTGGGATGAGAACGAGTGTTTTGGGGTGTGGTCCGAAATTCAAGATGGCCACCAGCAGCCATTTTGTACCAAAATTAGTGCAGTCAGACTTTTGTACAGAACTTCTGTATGAAAGTTCTGATTTGAATAAATTTTTGTATGAATGTTTAATAACATGGAATACATCACATATAGTACAGGTTTTTTTCAGAAATTATGCAAATTAGATGAACTTTGATTTATTCAGTGCTACTTATACACTGTAAGTGCACATGTCAATATGGCTCAGGCTGGAGGCTGTATTTATGAACCGATCTTCACAAAACTTCTTGGGTATCTTTGTTATCACCTTGGGACAAGAACGAGTGTTTCTGGGTGCGGTCCAAAATTCAAGATGGCTGCCAGTGGCCATTTCGTACCGAAATTAGGTCCAATCAGTTTTTTGTCACAACTTCTACACAGCTCATATTTGTGAACTGATCTTCACGAAACTTCTTGGGTACCTTTGTTTTCACCTTGGGACAAGAATGAGTGTGTTTTTGGGTGCCTTTGTTATCACTGTGCTATGAGAACAAATATTTTGGGGTTTAGTCTGACCCACTCTGGGACTCAAAGATTTCTTTTCTAGTTTAGCATCTGACTGTCACCCGCCTTTACAATACTTTACCTATACATTTGTTACAGGCACTGGTCAGTATTTATGTACAGACCGTTACAATACTTTATATGTACCTTTGTTATCAGGTCATTACCTAGATGTTTGTCATTGCTGTGTCACATACTATACATGTACATGTCTTTGTCTTGACAAGTTGAGCTACAGTGTCATTGACACTTTCATTGTACACAACTTCTATACTGCTCAGGCTAGAGGCCGTATTTATGAACCGATCTTTACGAAACTTCTTGGGTACCTTTGTTATCACCGTGGGATGAGAACGAGGGTTTTTGGGTGTGGTCCAAAATTCAAGATGGCCACCAGCAACCATTGTGTACCAAAATTAGTGCAATCAGTCTTTTGTACAGAACTTCTGTATGAAAGTTCTGATTTGAATAAATTTTTGTGTGAATGTTTAGTAAAATGGAATACATCACATATAGTACAGGTTTTTTTCTCGTGCAGAAATAATGCAAATTAGATGAATTTTGATTTATTTAGTTCTACTTATACACTGTAAGTGCACATGTCAAATACAGCTCGGGCTAGAGGCTGTATTTATCAACCGATCTTCATGAAACTTCTTGGGTTCCTTTGTTATCACCTTGGGGCGAGAACGAGTTTTTCTGAGTGCGGTCCAAAATTCAAGATGGCTGCCAGTGGCCATTTTGTACCGAAATTAGGTCCAGTCAGTTTTTTGTCACAATGTCTACACAGCTAGTATTTATGAACTGATCTTCACGAAACTTCTTGGGTACCTTTGTTTTCACCTTGGGACAGGATTGAGTGTGTTTTGGGGTGCCTTTGTTATCACTGTGTGGTTCAGTCAGACCCACTCTGGGACTCAAAAGATTTCTTTTCTATTTAGCATCTGACTGTCACCCATCTTTACAATACTTTACCTATACATTTGTTACAGGCTATGGCCAGTAAGTATTTATGTACAGACCGTTACAATACTTTATATGTACATTTGTTATCAGGTCATTACCTAGATATTTGTCATTGCTGTGTCACATACTATTCATGTACATGTCTTGACAAGTTGAGCTACAGTGTCATTGACACTTTCATTATGGTGGGATTTCATTGTAACTTGGTAGGTTGACTTCATATAATGTCTAGATGAGTACGTCCCCTTTTGGTCGTGATTGGTCAACTGTGATGGCTACAGGGGCCCGGAGCCTGAAAACCTTTAGCACTGTCTACAGGTCATATTTATGAAGGGATTTCATTGTAACTTGGTAGGAGGACTCTAGATAATTCCCAGATGAGAACGTCACCTTTTGGTCGTGATCATTCAACCATGACGGCTGCCGAGCCCAAAACCCGAAAAACTTGAGCAGACTACAGGTCTTATTTTTAAGAAAGGATTTCATTGTAACTTGGTAGGATGACTCAGTATAATGTCTAGATGAGGACATCCCCTTTTGGTTGCGATCGGTCAACTGTAATGGCAACACAGGCTCGAAGCCCGAAAACCTTTGACACAGTCTACAGCCGTATTGATGAAGGGATTTCATTGTAACTTGATAGGATGACTCGTTTTGGAATAATTTCACTGTAACTTGGTAACTTTCGTTGACATACATTAACTGTGAGGGCCACATACATTAACTGTGAGGGCCACATACCCACATACATTAACTGTGAGGGCCACATACATTAACTGTGAGAACCACATTAACCCACCCCTCAATTCTTTAGTACAGTCTACACCTCATATTGTTTTTATTGAAAACATAGCATACAGAGAACAGAAATTAACATATTCCCAATTATCACAATTCTTGTCTTATTTCATAATCCTTTCATAAACATTGAACATTATCCTTTTCATCAAACACAACACACAAACAAGTTAAGCTACAGAGTCTTTGACACTTTCATCTTTTTTGCAGGGGCTTTGGTCAAGTTTTAAAAGCTGTTTACTTGTATTGTTTGGGCATGGGGTGGGGGAGGGGTGGTGGTGGCTGATACATACATTTAAAAAGGACTGTAAAGTTTTAAGCAGGGGGGGGGGGGGGGGGGAAGTCATTTCTTGGCTATTCTTCAATGGGAACCTTTCAGAGAATGATAATCCCAGTGACTAAAATCATTTTTCCGAATGAAAAATGATTTTAGTCACTGGCACTACCATTCCCTAGAAGGGATTCATTGAAAACTATCCAAGAAATGATACTTCAAATGGGGTGTGGGGAATATTGTAGGATGCAGGAGGTAGGATCGAATTCTTTAATGGTCTTTAAAAATCTGTTTTTAGAGAAAAAATCCAATAAAATCTTTGTGAAAACTGACTGTCATCAAGAATTGATGCTTTGTTTCAATTCACTTGCACAATTTCAGAGGTTTCTAAATGTTCTGTTATCAATGATGGTTGAAAGAACAGCCGATACAAAGGGATGTAACTGGTTGTTTATGTATGAATATTCTTCAATTGCACCTACTGTAATTCTGAAATGTTGTGTTTTTGCTTTATTGTGTGAATGGATCAAATGAACGTTCATGTATGATGGGAAGAAATTATGAGTCGTTTTAATGTTTCTCCTTTGGAGTCCATATAAAAGACGAGTTGCAATGTATGGAACCATGTGTGATTCGCATGCACGATGCAGCCCAATTCAATGAATGTTAGTGATGGAAACATATCAACGACAGTAGTCAATATGGCAAATTCTCCAAGTCCCAACCCAACAGTTCTAGAATGGCAACATTCCACTTTTCCAAAATATTTGAATTGTCTGCCCTTAATTGGGTCCTAATCCCTGTGACAGGTACCAAGGTTGTTTTGACAGGAACAAAACTGCTGATGACAGGCAGCAAAAATATTATTTGCAGGCTTGTAAGAGGGTTAAATGTTAATGATGACATGACAATGAATTCCTAAAAATATACCAAGTGTATCCTGTGTCTTCATATTGCCCAGTAAAAAATGGTACATATTAAAGTATCAATAAAATATCAGCTAATCTTTGATTTTCTGACATCAGAATAAATGATGTTTGACTTGATAATGTAACAGATAACTTGAATATTGCACTTCTGTGGTATCCCAAAGGACATGGCTTCATATTACTGTACAGCAAGGCAGTGTGAAAGCAGTTTAGAATCTTTATCAGTTCATTATTTGGACAAAAAAGAATTTGACAGTTCTCTCATCAAGATTTATTTCAAGTTCCTCTCATAGAATTTAGCTACTATTCCATTGTGTCATCTGTCAAGGGATTTATTTACTGCAATTGTGCCAGGGAAATATTCTTTCCTAAGAGTCAATATTATGGCATCTATGCTGGCTGTAGCATCAATAAAACTTCCCTGTGGAAACCCTGGAACATGGTGCAGTGCATGTTTGCTGTGGTAATCAAGTTCTCCTTACTGATAGAATTGGATCCAGTAACAATGTCAAGGCTGAGTTATTGGGATAGGTTGCGATCTGTCGTACATCCGTATGTCCATCCATGTTTACATTTGTATACTTGTGTGGCTGGGATTTGGCAAAAATGGAAAATGGATATTTATGTGGCTAATCTCTGTTATGTGGCTAGCAACATAACAGACATTTTTTTTAAATCTGGAAATCATCAAAATGTCTGAAGAAGTGTGTCATCATTGTCACGTTAAAAGTTGGGAAAACGACCTCTAAATTTTTAGACATCTATCCATTGGCAGCCACATAATTGATAACTACATAAAAGTTGAGAAGCCACTGAACAATATAAGCCTCATAAAATTATATATGGACAGCCACATAAACATTTGGTAGCCACTTAAAAATATAAGCCACATAAAATATATATGGACATTCAACACATAAACAACCATTTGTTAGAAAAAGAGACACTTTATTGGCAGCCACATAAAATTTGAGAAGCCACTTTAAAATATAAGCCACATAAAATATATGTGGATATTGACCACATAAATAGCCATTTGTTAGAAAAAACAGTCACATAATTTGAGAAGCCACTTAAAAATATAAAATCATAACTCTGACAGCCACATAATTTATAACCACATATGTACCCATCTGTTAGTACGGATGTATGTTCGTTCATCCGAATATACGTTCCTCTGTCCTTCCTCAATTCCTTTAGTACACCTAAAATGCCGCTGCTCTCACCTGATCCTTTCCAAATTTCATACGTGGCTTTGGCTCAATGTCAGATGGGAGCTATCGACTTTTGTTGCAAAACATGGCCACCAGTGGCTATCTTAGATTTGGCATATAAATTGTCAACAATTACATTGGCACATGCTACAGTCCGCTTCTCTCGCCTGATCTTTTTCTAATTTCCCATGTAGCTTTGGTGTGATGTCTAGATGGGAGCTATAAAATTTTTCTGAATTTTGTTGAAAAACATGGCCATCAGCAGCCATCTTGGATTTGGCATATAAATTGTCAACAATTCCATTAGTGCACACTACAGGCCACATCTCTCACCTGGATTTTTTTCTAATTTCATATGTAGCTTTGGTGTGATGTCTATATGGGAGCTATCAAATTTTTCTGAATTTCGTTGAAAAACATGGCCACCATCAGCCATCTTGGATTTGGCATATAAATTGTCAACAATTCCATTACTACACCCTACAGGTCGCAACCCTCACCCAGTCTTTTTCAGATTTCAGTTTTAGCTTTGGTGTGATGTCTTTTCTGTAGAAACTAGAAAAGGCATCACACCAAAGATTGAACTAAATAAAAGGTTTCAGTAATGTCAAGTCATTCACTCAAGTTTCTACAGAAAACACTTTCATTTCATTTTTAGCTCAACTTTGGCGAAGCCAAATTTGAGGTATTGCCATGGCCCGTCGTCCGTCTGTCCATCCATCGCTCTGTACACGTGGCTCGGGCTAGAGGCCGTATTTATGAACCGATCTTTACAAAACTTTTTGGGTACGTTTCTTATCAACGTGAGACGAGAACGAGTGTGTTGGGGTCCGGTCCGAAATTCAAGATGGCCACTGGCAGCCATTTTGTAGAAAATTAGGTGCAATCAGATTTTTGCGCAGAACTTCCATATGAAAGCTCTGATTTGAATAATTTTTAGCTTAACTTGACATAGCCAAGATAAGCTATTGCCATCACGCGTGCGGAAGTCTGTTAGTCTGTGTCTGTGAGTCTGTGTCTGTGACGTCTGTTCACATTTTCCTTTAGCACGGGCTACACCCCGCAGTTCTTGTCTGATTGCCACGGAATTTCATATGCAGGTTTGGGGTCATGTCTAGATGAGAACGTCCCCTTTTGGTCGCGATCGGGCAACCGGTATGGCTGCCCGAGCCCAAAACCCGAAAACCATTAGCACAGTCTACAGGTCGTATTTATGAAGGGATTTCATTGTAACTTGGTAGGATGCCTCTGTATAATGCCTAGATGAGAACGTCCCCTTTTTGGGCATGATCTATCAACCGTGATGGCTGCCCAAGCCCGAAACCCAAAAACTTTTAGCACAGTCTGCAGGTCATGTTTAATGTGGAGGGATTTCATTGTAACTTGGTAGGATGACTCCTTACGATGTCTAGATGAGAATTTCCCCATTTGGGCATGATCTGCCAACCGTGACGACTGCCCGAGCCCAAAACCCGAAAACCTTTAGCACAGTCTACAGGTCATATTTATTGAGGAATTTCATTGTAACTTGGTGGGTTGACTTCATACAATGTCTAGATGAGAAAGTTCCCTTTTAGATGTGATTGGGCAACTGTGACGGCTACAGGAGCCCGAAGCCCGAAAACCTTTAGCACAGTCTAGAGGTCATATTTATGAAGGGATTTCATTGTAACTTGGCAGGATGACTCCAAATAATGTCTAGATGAGAACGTCTCATTTTGATCGTGATCATGCAGCCTTGATGGGTGCCCGAGCCCAAAAACCTTTAGCATAGGCAAAAGGTCATATTTGTAACCTGTTAGGTTGACTCCATATAATGCCTAGATGATGACATCCCCTTTCGGTCATGATTGGTCAGTTGTGATGGCTACAAGTGCCCGAAGCCCGAAAACCTTGAGCACAGTCTACAGGTCATATTTATGAAGAGATTTCATTGTAACTTCTTAGGATCACTCCAGATGATGCTCAGATGAGATTGTCCTCTATGGTTGCGATCATTCACCCATGATGGCTGCCAGAGCCTGAAGCCCGAAAACCTTTAGCACAGTCTACAGGTCATATTTATGAAGGGATTTCATTGTAACTTGGTAGATTAACTTCATATAATGTCTAGATGAGAACGTCCCCTTTTGATCGCGATCATTCAGCCTTTATGGGTGCCCGAGCCCAAAAACCTTTAGCATAGATAAAAGGTCATATTTATGGAAGGATTTCATTGTAACCTATTAGGTTGACTCCATATAATGCCTAGATGATGACATCCCCTTTTGGTCATGATTGGTCGGCTGTGATGGCTACAAGTGCCCAAAGCCCAAAAACCTTGAGCACAGTCTACAGGTCATATTTATGAAGGGATTTCATTGTAACTTCATAGGATCACTCCAGATGATGCCCAGATGAGATTGTTCCCTTTGGTTGCGATTATTCAACCATGATGGCTGCCCGAGCCTGAAGCCCGAAAACCTTAAGCACAGTCTACAGGTCATATTTATGAAGGGATTTCATTGTAACTTGGTCGGTTGACTTCATATAATGTCTAGATGAGAACGTCCCCTTTTGGACATGATTGGGCAACTTTGACAGCTAAAGGTGCCCGAAGCCCGAAAACCTTTAGCACTGTCTACAGGTCATATTTATGAAGGGATTTCATTGTAACTTGGTAGGTTGACTCCAAATAATGTCTAGATGAGAACGTCCCATTTTGGCCGTGATCATTCATCCTTGATGGGTGCCCAAGCCCAAAAACCTTTAGCATAGGCAAAAGGTTATATTTATAGAAGGATTTCATTGTAACATTGTTAGGTTGACTCCATATAATGCCTAGATGATGACATCCCCTTTTGGTCGTGATTGGTCAACTGTGATGGCTACAGGTGCCCAAAGCCCGAAAACCTTGAGCACAGTCTACAGGTCATATTTATGAAGGGATTTCATTGTAACTTCGCAGGATCACTCCAGATGAGATTGTCCCCTTTGGTTGTGATCATTCAACCATGATGGCTGCCCGAGCCCGAAGCCCAAAAACCTTTAGCACAGTCTACAGGTCATATTTATGAAGGGATTTCATTGTAACTTGGTAGGTTGACTTCATATAATGTCTAGATGAGAACGTCCCCTTTTGGACACGATTGAGCAACTGTGACGGCTTCAGGGGCCCAAAGCCCGAAAACCTTTAGAACAGTCTACAGGTCATAATTATGAAGGGATTTTATTGTAGCTTGGTAGGATGACTCCAAATAGTGTGCAGATGAGAACATCCCCTTTTGGTCACGATCATTCAGCCTTGATGGCTGCCCGAGCCCAAAAACCTTTAGCATGTCTGTAGGTCGTATTTATGGAAGGATTTCATTGCAACTTGTTAGGTTGACTCCATATAATGCCTAGATGATGACATCCCCTTTTGGTCGTGGTTGGTCAACTGTGATGGCTACAGGTGCCTGAAGCCCGAAAATCTTGAGCACAGTCTACAGGTCATATTTATGAAGGGATTTCATTGTAACTTCATAGGATCACTCCAGATGATGTCCAGATGAGAATGTTCCCTTTTGGTTGCGATCATTGAACTATGATGGCTGCCCAAGCCTAAAGCCCGAAAACCTTTAGCACAGTCTTCAGATCATATTTATGAAGGGATTTCATTGTAACTTGGCAGGTTGACTTCATATAATGTCTAGATGAGAACAGCCCCTTTTGGACACCATTAGGCAACTGTGTTGGCTACAGGGGCCCCAAAGCCCGAAAATCTTTAGCACAGTCTACAGGTGATATTTATGAAGGGATTTCATTGTACCTTGGTAGGATGACTCTAAATAATGTCTAGATGAGAATGTCCCCTTTTGGTCGCGATCATTCAGCCTTGATGGCTGCCCGAACCCAAAACCTTTAGCATAGACTATCGGTCATATTTATGGAAGGACTTCATTGTAACCCGTAAGTTTGACTCCATATAATGCCTAGATGATGACATCCCCTTTTGGTCGTGATTGGTCAACTGTGACGGCTTAAGGGGCCCAAAGCCCAAAAACCTTGAGCACAGTCTACAGGTCATATTTATGAAGGGATTTCATTGTAACTTTGGAGGATCACTCCAGATGATGCCCAGATGAGAATGTCCCCTTTTGGTTGCGATCATTCAACCATGATGGCTGCCAGAGCCCAAAGCCCAAAAACCTTTAGCACAGTCTACAGGTCATATTTATTAAGGGATTTCATTGTAACTTGGTAGGTTAACTTCATATAATGTCTAGATGAGAACGTCCCCTTTGGACGCAATTGGGAAACTGACGGCTACAGGGGCCCGAAGCCCGAAAACCTTTAGCACGAAAACCTTTAGCACAGTCTACAGGCCATATTTATGAAGGGATTTTAATGTAACTTGATAGGATGACTCATTTTGGAATAATTTCACTGTAACTTGGTAACTTTTGTTGATATGTTAACTGTGAGGGCCACATATATTAACTGTGAGGTCATATTAACCCACCCCTCAGATCTTTAGTACAGTGTACACCTCATATTATTTTTATCATAAACATAGCATACAGGGAACAGAAATGAACATATTCCCAATTATTACAATTCTTGTCTTATTTCATAATCCTTTCATAAACATTGAACATTATCCTTTTCATCAAACACAACACACAAGTTAAGCTACAGTGTCATTGACACTTTCATTTGTATGAATCTTTCGTACCATGGGATACATCACATATAATACAGGTTTTTTTCTCGTGCGTAAATTATGCAAATTAGACTAACTTTCATTTATTTAGTGTTACTTTCATTTATTTAGTGTAAGTGCAAATGCCAATACGGCTCGGGCTAGAGGCCGTATTTATGAACCGATCTTTACGAAACTTCTTGGGTACCTTTGTTATCACCGTGGGACGAGAACGAATGTTTTTGGGTCCGGTCTGAAATTCAAGATGGTCGCTGACAGCCATTTTGTACAAAGTTAGGTGCAATCAGATTTTTGCACAGAACTTCCATATGAAAGCGCTGATTTGAATAATTTTTTGTATGAATGTTTAGTACCATGGGATACATCACATATAATACAGGTTTTTTCTCATGCATAAATTATGCCATTTAGACTAATTTGATCTATTTAATGTTACTTTCAGCACTGTAACTGCAAATGCCAATACGGCTCGGGCTAGAGGCTGTATTTATGAACTGATCTTTACGAAACTTCTTGGGTACCTTTGTTATCACTGTGGGACGAGAACAAGTGGTTTTGAGTGCGGTCCGAAATTCAAGATGGTCACCAGCAGCCATTTTGTACTTTAGTTAGTGCAATCAGTTTTTTGTACAGAACTTCTGTATGAAAGTTTTGATTTGAATAAATTTTTGTATGAATATTTAGTAACATGGAATACATCACATATAATACAGGTTTTTTTCTCGTGCAAAAATTATGCAAATTAGATGAACTTTGATTTATTCAGTGCTACTTATACACAGTAAGTGCACATGTCAATACGGCTTGGGCTAGAGTCTGTATTTATGAACCGATCTTCACGAAACTTCTTGGGTACCTTTGTTATCACCTTGAGATGAGAACGAGTGTTTCTGGGTGCAGTCCAAAATTCGAGGGTGGCTGCCAGTGGCCATTTTGTACAGTAATTAGGTCCAATCAGTTTTTTGTACACAACTTCTATACGGCTCAGGCTAGAGGCTGTATTTATGAACCGATCTTTACAAAACTTCTTGGGTACCTTTGTTATCAGCGTGGGACGAGAACGAGTGTTTTTGGGTGCAGTCCAAAATTCAAGATGTCCGCCAGCAGCCTTTTTGTACCAAAATTAGTGCAATCAGTTTTTTTGTACAAAACTTCTCTATGAAAGTTTGATTTGAATAAATTTTTTTAAGAATGTTTAGTAACATGGAATACATCACATATAATACAGGTTTTTTTTCTCGTGCAGACATTATGCAAATTAGATGAACTTTGATTTGTTTAGTGCTATTTATACACAGTAAGTGCACATGTCAATACGGCTTGGGCTAGAGTCTGTATTTATGAACTGATCTTCACGAAACTTCTTGGGGTAACTTTGTTATCACCTTGTGACAGGAACGAGTGTTTTGGGGTGCCTTTGTTATCACTATGCTATGAGAACAAATATTTTTGGGTTCAGTCAGACCCACTCTGGGACTCAAAGATTTTTTTTCTAGTTTAGCATCTAACTGTCCCCCCACTTTTACAATACTTTACCTATATATTTGTTACAGGCTACGGTCAGCATTTATGTACAGACCGTTACAATACTTTACATGTACCTTTGTTATCAGGGCATTACCTAGATGTTTGTCATTGTTGTGTCACATACTATAGATGTACATGTCTTACACAAGTTGAGCTACAGTGTCATTGACACTTTCATTATATATTTTATGTGGCTTATATTTTTAAGTGGCTTCATATTTTTAAGTGGCTTCAAAATTTTTTATTTTCAAGTGGCTTTATACTTTTAAGTGGCTTCAGGCATGCATAAAATTGCACATAATTTGTAGCCTTAATTTAAAATTTTTTGTGGTATCCCAAAGGACATGGCTTCATATTACTTAATTTTTGGGTGCGTATTATTTTATAGCCTTAATTTAAAAATTTCTGTGGTATCCCAAATTTTGTAAATTAAGGCTATAAAATTATATGCACCCAAAAATTTTTAAAATAAGGCTATAAATTATGTGGCTGTCAACCGTTATGATTTTATATTTTTAAGTGGCTTCTCAAATTATGTGACTGTTTTTTCTAACAAATGACTATTTATGTGTTCAATATCCACATATATTTTATGTGGCTTATATTTTTAAGTGGCTTCTCAAATTTTATGTGGCTATCAATTATGTGGCTGCCAATTAAGTGTCTCTTTTTCTATCTATTGAATGTCCATTTATATTTTATGTGGCTTATAGTTTTATGTGGCTTATATTTTTAAGTGGTATGGACTATTGGGATGGGTTGTTTTCTGTAGAAACTTGAGTGAATGACTTGATGTTACTGGAGCTTTCTATTTAGTTCAGTTCCTTGGACAAGTTGAGCTGCAGTGTCATTGACACTTTAATTTTTAATTACTTCTTGCTCAACTTGACAATGTCCATTATGGACTATTGGGGTGGGCTGTTTTCTGTAGAAACTTGAGTGAATGACTTGGCATTACTGAAACTATTTATTGCAGCGGCCCCCAAAGGGCTCCCGCTTTACTACATGTGGTTGCTTTTTTTTCAAGGGACGATTTATTGTGAGACTTTTCTAAATTGGGGGAAAATCATCACGACCAACTACAGAAATGCATACTTTTTATTAAAATCGGTTCTAATTGCTCTGCATTTACTTCAGTTAAGGCTTGGGTCATAACATTTCAAGTGAACATTTTTAAAAAATCAAGAATTTATTTTTGGATATGCGTATTTGATCATTTTTCCAGAGCACACAAACTGGATTCTCAGTTGTTCTTGCATAAACTTTGACAGAGAATAAATATTTTTGTTTCAGGTCATTGGCCGTGAACTTTTGTACCGACTTACAATTTCACTCGAGAGAAATTGTTTTATCTTGAAAAAAATATTCAGCTGAATCAAAGGTTTTGTTAAAAATATTATTTGTTTATGACGGCAATCTGAAGGTTGTTAAAAACATTCGTAACTTTATATCACCTAATTTATGTTCACAGGTCAGCATTGGTACAATTGTTTTAACTTCGTGTCATATTATAAATAGCTGAACTCACTTGAATGAAAGGTGGGTTTCGAACAATGGTTTGATATTTAATTCGTTTTATATTCAACACTAAATTAACGTATTTCTGAAGATCATGTGTTGACAAGGAACAAAAAATACTCTTGCGGTATTGAAACACGCAAAAACCCAGTTTACAACCAATTTAACAATGCTTAAACTCTACACCCCCGAGATGATTTGAGAACGACCTAATTCAGAAATATCTGCATTCAGATGAGAGGGTCTGTACGGGTGAAAAACACAGATTCATCCAGTGCGTTCTTCAATTCAGTCACACGTCGCTTTTTGTGCACTGAGAGTGAGGTGGGCAAGTTGAACTTATGTGTTGATATGGAGCAAACCAACACAAATTGTTAATGCATACCCCAGTTAGCTTGTTATCTGGTTATTTTTTTTAGTAAAACTACATGTATTTAACGTGTAAATTGAATTTGCCATTCATGTAAAAATGTTGCTGTGGGAAGTGGTCTGGATCTGATCATTAATCCAGTCCTGGGGGGGGGGGGGGGGGTGAGGCATGGGTTGCGGTGAACCTAGATAACTT
Organism: Pictodentalium vernedei; assembly: GCA_031216915.1. NCBI lineage: Eukaryota > Metazoa > Mollusca > Scaphopoda > Dentaliida > Dentaliidae > Pictodentalium > Pictodentalium vernedei. The sequence goes on from CM062289.1 coordinate 302,972,122, forward strand.
TTTACACCCTAAAAATTCTGAATTCTACGGTCTGCATTGGGTGTCAACTGAGGAAAATCACAATTGGCTTACAATGCTGAATGCTCCATTGAGACTCAAAATGCATTCGTTGTACGAACGCAATAGGTGCACCACCTTCAAATTTTTCTTGTAGTTCTATCGGTCTAGATTTTTTTTTTTTACTTGTTTAGTTCTGTCCTTTCTTGGTCAAGTTGAGCTGCAGTGTCATTGACTGCATTTTACAAAAAAACATTTCTCCATTTCTTGTACTGAAAGAGGGGGGGGGGGGTAGTTTCTCTCATCTTTTTATGACATCAGATGATCATTGAGGTAAGTAGTCTCTGCCCATTTCTTGTCACTCATTTTGGGTTGATGTTCTGTTTGAACCAGTGACGGAAATCTGACGCAGGCAATTTTTTGCATGCCTGCCACTTGCACAATTTTAATCCCTCATAAGCATTTTTTGCATGCCTTGTTTCAGTCATTTTCAACATCACCAGTATTTCGGACACCCTAACAGCTCCCTTCATGAATGGTAAACCAGAAGTGGCATTAAGTCTGCCTTTGATCTTGAAACCTCAAAAAAGTAAATTTACTGTGTCTAATCACCCTGGCATGAGTTGTGCTGTTAATCATTCCGTTTGAGCCATCAATAAACTGCAGTCCCCTCCATGATCATGTTAGTAATTGTATTATTATCAATAATAATATTATTTCAGTTTTGCATACAGCAGTATCTGTTCTTAAGAGGATGATTGTTTAATTTTTTACCAAACCCTCTATCTCATATGGGCCATTTGAGCATGATGTTTTGTCTGGAATCCAGGAAGAACTTCTTGCTCAGTTAGCCCATACTGGAGTAGGGGAGTTTGTAAAAATGGACACAGGTTCAACTGCAGTTTGTTGGCATTAATTGGCTTGAATGCATTCCATGGAGAATGCACATCATTCACAGTATGTGGAGTGTGTATTATCACTAAATCACCTGCAGAGTGGAGATTATGCCCAAGCAATTTATTTATTTATTAGTCTCCTACGGGAACCGTAAGGGGACTATAGGATTGCACTCCGTCCGTCCGTCCGTCCATCCGTCCGTCCGTCTGTCTGTCTGTCTGTCTGTCTGTTTTTTATGTTACCACCTCACCCTCCAACATGCTTTAAGCTACACCTTTCATATTTGGTACATGGACAAATGGTTCTGAGGGGATGATGCACGCTCAAAATTTTTTTTTCAAAATCCAAGATGGCGGTATGGCGGCCATTTTTGTTGTGTTTTTTAAGCTTTTTTTTCTCTATTTTCATGTTACCACCCCTCCCACCAACATGGTTCAAGCTACACTTTGCATATTTGGCACATGGATAGAGGGTTGGGAGGGGATGATGCATGTTCAATATTTTTTTTTCAAAATTCAAGATGGCGGCATGGCGGCCATTTTTGTTGTGTTTTTTAAGCTTTTTTCTCTATTTTATGTTACCACCCCTCACTCCAACATGGTTCAAGCTACACTTTTTATATCTGGCACATGGATAGAGGGTTGTAATGGGATGTTGCACGTTCAATATTTTTTTTCCAAAATTCGTCCGTCCGTCCGGCCGTCCATCGGTCTGTCTGTCTGTCTGTTTTTTATGTTGCCACCTGTCCCTCGTTCAAGCTACACTTTTTATATCTGGCACATGGATAGAGGGTTGTAATGGGATGTTGCACGTTCAATATTTTTTTTCCAAAATTCGTCCGTCCATCCGTCTGTCTGTCTGTTTTTTATGTTACCACCTCTCCCTCCAACATGCTTTAAGCTACACCTTCCATATTTGGTACATGGATAAATGGTTTTGAGGGGATGATGCACACTCAAAATTTTTTTTTCAAAATCCAAGATGGCGGAATGGCGGCCATTTTTGTTGTGTTTTTTAAGCTTTTTTCTCTATTTTATGTTACCACCCCTCACTCCAACATGGTTCAAGCTACACTTTTTATATCTGGCACATGGATAGAGGGTTGTAATGGGATGTTGCACGTTCAATATTTTTTTTCCAAAATTCAAGATGGCGCCATGGCAACCAGTTCTGTTGTGTTTTTTAAGCCTTTTTCTCTATTTTATGTTATCACTGCTCCCTCCAACATGGTTCAAGCTGCACTTTTCATATATGGTACATGGATAAAGGGGTTGTGAGGGGATTATGCACGCTCAATATTTTTTTTCAAAATCTAACGTCTGTCTGTCTGTCTGTTTTTATGTTACCACCTCTCCCTCTAATATGCTTCAAGCTACACCTTTCATATTTTGTACATGGATAAATGGTTCTGAGGGGATGATGCACAGTCAATATTTATTTTTCAAAATCCAAGATGGCAGAATGGCAGCCATTTTTGTTGTGTTTCTTAAGCCTTTTTCTCTATTTTATGTTACCACCCCTTCAAGCTACGCCTTTCATATATGGTACATGGATAAAGGGTTGTGAGGAGATTATGCAAGCTCAATATTTTTTTTTCAAAATCCAAGATGCTTATATACTCTAGTGTCTTCTGCGACAAAAACACCTTATGTCACAAAAGCGCCGTAGGGGACTAATACCACCTCGGTGGTCAAACACTTGTTTATTAAGGTTTGACAGGGGGGGGGGGGGGGGAGTGGCGGTGGCTCAGTAGGTAGAGGTGCAGGCTGCAAGCTGAGAGGTCCTCGGTTCAAATCCCACCTGCGGCAACCACGTTGTGTCCTTGGGCAAGACACTTCACCCCCATTGCCAAGTGGGGGCATGGTGGTGCTGTGTACTAAGGCGTACTGCACGTCGATGGTGCACTTGTCTTCAACCAATGCTAACCCTGCTTGTGTGGAGTTAGTATGTTAGGTAGCTGACAGTTGCTCGCCATTGCTCGGTGGTTCTCTCAGGGTACTCCGGCTTCCTCCACCCATAAAACTGTCATGGTCATGTTTAGCCATTGTGCGGAGGTATGTGACCTTAAACACCAATAAATAAATAAATAATTAAGGTTTGACGACACTTTAACAGCCAAGGTCATATTGTGTCGGTGACAGTTTTACGGGTGGAGGAAGCCAGAGTACCTGGAGAGAACCACCAAGCAACGACGAGCAGCTGCCAGCTCCCCATCATTGTAACTCCACACTGCAGAACAGGCAGGGTTAGATTAGTTGAAGACATGTGCACCATCGACGTGCAGGACGCCTTAGTACACAGCGTCATCATGCCCCCTATGTGGTCAATCAGGGTTAAGTGCCTTGCCCAAGCACACAACGCGGGAGTCCGAATCAATCGCTCAGACAGTCACCCATCCAAGGACTAACCGGGCTCGCTGTTGCTTAACTTCGGTGATCCGACAAGAACCGGTTACCACAACCCCACTGTTCTCCCTTTCCCAAGCAATAATTGCAAATTTGTTGCTAAGCTTAACAAGCACAAGCAAAGTTCCAGCCAATGGACCTCTAGGTTAAACCCGGAGGTCCATTGGCTGAAACATTGCTTGTGTTCTTTGTCCATATGTACAGAATTTAAATGTGATACTTTGGGTGATAACTCCATTTCACGGGTGATTTAGTTACAATCCACTCTCCATGTACTGACCTTGGCATTTAGAAGATATTTGTGAATCAACACCATGAAAAATAATTCAGGAGAGCAATTTGCTCACTGAAGTAACTCCCAGGAATGCAGTTTTTTGCTATCCTGGATTTTTAAAAAAACCAAGCCTGCTGAACTATTTTTAGTTAATGGAAGGAGTGTTTTTCAATACCAGAATTTCAACAATTTGAGATTTCCTTGGTATGGTAATCGTATTTGCATGATACCGATACCATATGGCATAGATGGTATAGATGGTATACTGACGTTCTGTAGTCAGCGTAGCCATTGCAGAATGGTATGGGTTGTTTGTTTGTTTGTTTGTTTATTGCAGTTTAATGGCACTTTGAGCTTCCAGGGTCAAATCTTGTCCAGACAGTTTTATGGGTAGAGGAAGCTGAAGTACCTGAGTTGAGGTTGAATGCAAGTGCACCGTCGATGTGCAGTACGGTTTAGTACACAGTTCCACTGTATGTGCCCCCAGATGGGCAATCATGATTAAGTGTCTTGCCCAAGGATGCAGTTATCGCTGGTTAGGATCAAACCATCTCAGAATGATATAGGTGAAGTAAATTGTAATGTTTTCTAGATATATTGATGACAGCGGCTGTCAAACATCATTGTTGTTATCCTGAAATACCTACTTCACAGTTTGTTAATTACTTTGGATCAATTGCCATTCTATATTAAATCACAGAAAGTATTGGCAGTTTGATTTTTATAATCTTCAAGCTCATGAGTATGAATTCACAAGTATTTTTCAGAGACATGTCATTTTCCAGGACATTATATCACCCAAATTGACATCTGAAACAAACTCAGCAGGGTTTTCTTTTTTAAATGGTGGTCTTAAAGCTTAATTGAGACCAATTTAGAATTGATTTCCATGTCCATATTACTGAGAACTTTTAAAAATTGTTGCTCTCATATAAAAAATTTATCTACCCCTGCAAAGATAGAGGAATATCACCTTAATTCAGAAATTTCATAGAGCAGTTAAAAGTCGACCACAAACTTGATTTGATGCCCACTCACAATGCATGTATTCAGCCAAGAAAACAACCACCACATTTAAGAGAGAATTGGGATAAGGTGCAAGCTTTGTTTTTACAACCACATTTATAATATTTTCTTGGTTGCTTGAAATTTTAGCTCACCTGAGTGAAACTCATAGGGAGCTTTAGTGATCACTTTCTGTCTGTCTGTCCATCTCCTGTTATTCATCTGTCCAGTGTGACCTTTGCATTATCTAATTCTCACAAACTACTATACCAAATTGGACCAAATTTAATATGCAAGTCTCTAATCATATTTCAATTCCGTCCAAAATTTAGTTGTCACCTCCTGGGAGGGGAGGGAAATTAAGGGGCCCTAAAAAAAAAAAATGATAAAATCATCTTCTCTAAAACCACCAATCACAATCTTTTGATATTTGGTATACAGCATCCTCAGGAGTGTCAGATTCCAGTTTGTTCAAATTGAGACCTTGGCTTAATATTTGAGCTCCCTTTCGGATCCCAAATTTGACCAAGTCCAATACGAGAAAATTTCTTTAAACATCTTCTTCAGATCCACCAGTCAGAATCTTTTGTCATTTGTTATACTGCATCCCTTTGCAGGTCAGATTCAAGTTTATTCAAATCAAGACCCTGGATCAATAATTTGCCTCCCCATTGAAGACCAGATTTTAAATTGGTGCAATATGAGGAATGTTCTTTAACAATCTTCTTCAGATCCACCTGTCAGAACCATCTGATATTTGGTATGTAGTATCCTTATGGGGGGCAGATTCAAATTTGTTCAAATCAGGTTCCTGGGTTCCTATGTGGGCTTCTTATGTGAGCCCAATTTTAACTTGGTGCAGTATGAGTAATATTCTTTAAAAATCTGCTTATTCAGATCTACACATCGGAATCATCTGATATTTGGTATGTGGCATCCTTATGGAGATCAAATTCAAGTTTGTTGAAATTGAGTCCCTTGGTATATATTTAGACTTCTTATGTGAACCTGAATTTTAAGTTAGTACAATATGAGAATTTCTTTAATCAGAATCTTTTGATGTTTGGTATACAGCATTCTTATGCAGATCAGAGTCTGGGTTCCTATTTGGGCTAACACAACATAATACATTGTGTGGTTCAACTTTAAAAATTAAACCACATAAGGTCTAAGAAATATAAGAAGTTTCTCTGGCCCTCCTGCATGGTCATTTTGGTTGCCGCATGCTGTCTTTTTATAATGAATGCAAACTTAAAAAATAAAAATTAAATGGTTTATATGTCTGATATTTTAACCAAGTTAATAATTTAATAAAATTGATAAATTTATCCCTCGAGTGCAAGAAGGATGAAATACACCACCCCCTCATGCTATTCTGTAGATTATGAGGCCTAAAACATAAAACAAACCAAGAATATGAACTTTTGATGGTAAAGAAATAATTACAAAAATAAAAAACTGCCTGCCTGCATTCAGTTTTACAAAAAATGGCCTGAGAAATAGAAGATCTACTGTGTGGAGCCTAATGTATGTATTATTATGTTAGTAAGTTCATTCCAGTGAGGGGCTCAAATGATATGGTTTTTAGCTCATCTTGACAAAGTCAACCTGAGCTAATCTCATCGCTTCCTGTCTGTCGTCCGTCCATTGTCTGGCGTCCGTCAACACCATATTTTGGTCTTCTCCTCCAAAGCCATTGGGCCAATTCAAGTGAAAGTATGTGTGAGTGATGGTCCCAAAGGGGCATTTCATTTTTGTTCAACTCAGCATGACCAGCCCCATAGGGAGGGAGTGGGGGAAAATGCTCCAAAATATTTTTAAAATCTTCTTCTCAAGAACCAGTGTGTACAATGACTTGATATTTGCTATGGAGCTTCCATATGAGGTGTAGAATCAAGTTTGTTCAAACGAAGTTCGTGAAGTAATATTTGGCTTTGTAATAGGAGGGGTAAGATTTTTGGCCCCGCCCAAAATTTCTATTTTCTGAACCGATGGTCCAGTATGAACCAAATTTGGTTTGTGGTAGTATTGGGTCATAAGTACTTGACCCATGCAAAAAAAAAAAATTCCCGCATCCCCATGGGAACCCTGGGAGCTAAAAATAGAAATATTTTCAAACGCCCATATTTCCCAAACCCCATGGAACAGAGAGCTTTTATTTGGTATGAAGTATCCTTATGACCAGTAGAATTGAATGGAAAAAAAAAATTGCCATCGGTTATGTTAGGGTGTTCTGTAATGGGCATCGAAAAAATGCTGAGTCAGCATATTTGCAAAAATTTTAAAAAATCTTTTCTCCAGAACCAATCATCAGAATCTTTTGATATTTGGTATACAGCATTCATAGGGGGGTCAGATAAAAGTTTGTTGAAATAAAGCTCATTGGTTCATATTTGGGCTCTCCACAGGAGCCCGAAGTTTTAACATATGGGGAATATTCTTTAAAAATCTTCTTCTTCAGAACCACCAGTCAGAATCTTTTAATATTTGGTATACATCATTGTTATGAGGGTCAGATTCTAGATTGTTCAAACCAAGTCCCTAGGTTAATATTTGGGCTTCCTACGGAAGCCCAAATTTTATCTTTGTTCAATATGGAGGGTAATTTAAAAAAATCTTCTTCTTCAGATCCATCAGTCAGAATGCTTTGATATTTGGTATGCAACATCTCTATGGGGGTCAGATTCAAGTTTGTTCAAATCAGATCCCTAGGTATATATTTGGGCTCACTATGGTAGCCCAAATTTTTACTTAGTGCAATATGAGAAAATTTCTTTAAAAATCTTCTTCTTCAGATCCACCAGTCGGAATGCTTTTATATTTGGTATACAACATCTCTAGGGGGGTCAGATTCCAGGTTGTTGGTCCGGCAATTCGAGTGCCTAGGTTAATATTTAGGCTCCATATGGGAACATGAAATTTAACTTAGTACAATATGAGGGAATTTCTTCAAAAATCTTCTTCAGATTCACTTGTCAGAATGCTTTCACATTTGGTATACAACATCTCTAGGGGGGGGGGGGGGGGGGGGGGGGGGGGTCAGATTCAAGTTTGTTCAAATCGGATCCATAGGTCAATATTTGGGCTCGCTATGGTAGCCCAAATTTGAACTCAGTGCAATTCGAAGAAATTTCTTTACAATTTCTCTTCTTCAGATCCAACAGTCAGAATGCTTTCATATTCGGTACACAACATCTCTAGGGAAGTCAGATTTAACTATGTTCAAATCAAGAGCCTGGGTTAATATTTGGGCTCTCTATGGGAGCTGGAATTGGCCATTTTGCTGAAGAATTAAAAATTTTGTATTCAGTACCTTCTAGAGGTACTAAGATTAATCCACATAGGTTGTATCAAGGGGCTTCATAGGGGAGCTCTACATTTTACTTATGATCAACTGAAGAAAAGGCATGATGCCCAGATTATTTTTGTCACTCCTGAGGGACTCAAGGATTGACAGTGTAGCCTATGGAGATGGCTTGCTTAATGTAGACTCATTCTTGGACTCTGTTTAAATTGTGTTCTGTACAAGATGAGCGCTTCAGGCCCCGTGGGGCCTCTTGTGTTGAAATATTTTGAAAAATATTTTTTTTTTAACTGCTGTATGGTATGTGGACAGTGGGTTATAACTAAATCACCCGTGATGGGGAGTTATCACCCAAAGTGTCATTTTCAAATTTTGTAAATTTGAACAAAAAATGCAAGCAATGTTTCACCCAATGGACCTCCGGGCTTAACCTGGAGGTCCTTTGGCTGGAACTCTGCTTGTGCTTGTTATGCTTTGCAACAAATTTGTAATTATTGCTTGGGTGGAATCTCCTCTCTGGAGGTGATTTAGTGATAATACACTCTACATGTACTGCATTTGTTTATTACCTGAAAACCAGTGAAAGGAATGCAGCTGTGTCAATAGGGAAAGGGTTAAATTCCGGGGTGCACCACTGAGCAAAAAAAAAATAAATCAACCAATTTTAATTGTTGATGAGACCTACTCTTCATCAGAATTTAGATCATAAAAATGCAAAAAATTAATACTAAAACAGAGGATCACAGTTAAGAAATGGCAGCATTTTTTCTTCTTTTGTTAAATTGTTGACAATAGAGAGAACAAAGTATTTTATTATGGTATCAAGATTTCTCTTTGGAAATTCCATCCCAATCTGCTTGACATTTGACAAAGAGAAGCAATTGGGATTGTGTAGACTGCAGATATTAGCTCAGTATTATTAAGGTACTAATAGGACACGAAAAATCAATACTTTTGTCTGGCTTTGCGAAGAAAATTCTATCCAAGTTTTGGAGCAAGAATGAGGCCTCCAGGGGTTTCTTTCAGACTTCCCTAGTTCTTCCTCTTATGGCATTGTAGAGATAATTTGTCTCGTATAAATTACCATCGTTATTATCATATTCACAGAGCAACATCTCTGGTATCTCAAATTTTGTTTTGCAAAAGCTGCTTCCTTAATCATACCATTTAAATAATGTACTATTTGTTTTTAATTGTAGAAAGAAATAGTATTCATTCTCCATTCGCAGAGAGTGAAGCACATCTGAAATACCATGGTAGGGGGTTTTCCACTCTGTCAGTGCTTTTCAGTTTCACAGGAAAGCTAAAAAATCTTGAATTTTTTCAACTGCTTGTACTCAGGGGTCCATTTAGAAAAAAAGCTAAATTGCTAGTTCTCTTTTTTTACAAACTTAAACTTATTGCTGGATGGAAAATTCATTCTCATGGTGTTTTTGCATTGATCCACCTTCAACCTATACTATATATAATAAAATTATGTAAAAAAATTTCGTAGAATTATGCAACTTGAGATTATTGTAATTATGTGGATGAGATTGTTTTGCCCTGAAGTCAGCTGGAAGCAAATTATGGAAAAGTACGCTTGCACTTTTTACATGTGAAGAACCAACTCTCATTCATTTCATTTGTTGAAAAGCTCTGCTTTACTGGTATAATAGGACCTCGTGACCGGGCCTTCAAATTAGTTTCATTTGGGCATCCCAGGAAGTGAAGTAGTGCTTGTTGACTGGAAAAAACAATTGGCTAAACTTAACTTTATCTCTATGTTGTGATCTTACGGTCTGTAATTACAATAATGGTAACAGAACGAAATCTGAGAATCAACAACAGTAACTCCAATTAAGGCCAAACAAAATTAAATAATTGATTATTTGGCTTTTTTTTTAAAAATAAATGGAGGGGGGGTTATTTTTAGCTCACCTGACTGAAAATCAGGGTGAGCTTTTCTGATCACTCTTCGTCCGTCCGTCATTCTGTGTGAAGATGGTGTTTGAGCCTCTTTCTCCTAAACCACTGGCCACATTTTAATTAAATTTCATGTAAGTAGATTTTTATTCAAATTAGGTTTCGGCTCATATTGAGCAGAGGGAGGGGAAAAAATGGCCAGATTTTTTGAAAATTTTCTTCTAATGAACCACCAGTAGCAGAGACTTGATATGTGGTATACAGAGTCCTTTTGAGGTTTAGAATCAAGTTTGTTCAAGAGAAGTTTGTCGGGCAGTATTGGGAAGGGCAAAAATTTTGGCCACGCTTAAAATTTCTATTTTTAGAACCGTGAGGTCGATTTGAACCAAATTTGATATGAGATGATAATGGGTCATAAGTAGTTGATTGATGCAAAAATTTTTTTTCTTATTGCCCCATGGGAACTTCAGGGGCTAAAAATAGGAAAAACCTTAAAACGGCCATATCTGCAAAACCGCACGGCACAGAGAATTCTTATTTTGTATAAAGCTTACTTTTATCCAGTAGAATAGACTGGTTAAAAAAAAATCCCTATCGGTTTGATCACAAGGTACTTTTTTCAGGACTTTGAAAAAGTGCTGAGTCAGCACTTTTTAACACTGTAGGCTCTGGGAAAAAAATTAAAAAATCTTCTTCTCCAGATCCAGCAGGTAGAATCTTTTGATATTTGGTATGCAACATTGTAGGGTGGATCTGATTCAAGTTTGTTCAAATCGGCCCCCTGGGTTCATATTTGGGCTCAGTATAGGAGCCCGATTTCAAACTTAGTGCATTTCAGGCAAATTTCTTCAAAAATCTTCTCCAGATCCAGCAGGCAGAATCTTTTGATATTTGGTATGCAACATTGTGGGGTGGATCTGATTCAAAAATTTGTTCAAATAGGCTCCGTAGATTCATATTTGGGCTCACTATAGAAACTCGAATTCGAACTTAGTGCATTTCAGGCAAATTTCTTCAAAAATCTTCTTCTCCAGATTCAGCAGGCAGAATCTTTTGATATTTGGTATGCAACATTGTGGGGTGGATCTGATTCAAGTTTGTTTAAATCGGCCCCCTGGGTGTATATTTTGGCTCAGTATAGGAGCCCAAATTTGAACTTAGTGCATTTCAGGCAAATTTCTTAAAAAATCTTCTTCTCCAGATCCAGCAGGCAGAATCTTTTGATATTTGGTATGCAACATTGTGGGTTGGATCTAATTCAAGTTTGTTCAAATTGGCCCCCTGGATTCATATTTGGGCTCAGCATAAAAGCCCGAATTCGAACTCAGTGCATTTCAGGCAAATTTCTTAAAAAATCTTCTTCTCAAGATCCAGCAGGCAGAATCTTTTGATATTTGGTATGCAACATTGTGGGGTGGATCTGATTCAAGTTTGTTCAAATTGGCCCCCTGGATTCACATTTGGGCTCAGTATAGAAGCCTGAATTCGAACTTAGTGCATTTCAGGCAAATTTCTTAAAAAATCTTCTTCTCCAGATCCAGCAGGCAGAATCTTTTGATATTTGGTATGCAATATTGTGGGGTGGATCTAATTCAAGTTTGTTCAAATCGGCGCCCTGGATTCACACTTGGGCTCAGTATAGAAGCCTGAATTCGAACTTAGTGCATTTCAGGCAAATTTCTTAAAAAATCTTCTTCTCCAGATCCAGCAGGCAGAATCTTTTGATATTTGGTATCCAACATTGTGGGGTGGATCTGAATCAAGTTTGTTCAAATCGGCCCCCTGGGTTTATATTTGGGCTCAGTATAGAAGCTCGAATTCGAACTTAGTGCATTTCAGGCAAATTTCTTAAAAAATCTTCTTCTCCAGATCCAGCAGGCAGAATATTTTGATATTTGGTATGCAACATTTTGGGGTGGATCTGATTCAAGTTTGTTCAAATCGGCCCCCTGGAGTCATATTTGGGCTCACTATAGAAGCCCGAATTCGAACTTAGTGCATTTCAGGCAAATTTCTTCAAAAATATTCTCCAGATCCAGCAGGCAGAATCTTTTGATATTTGGTATGCATCATTGTGGGGTGGATCTGATTCAAGTTTGTTCAAATCGGCCCCCTGGGTTTATATTTGGGCTCAGTATAGAAGCTCGAATTCGAACTTAGTGCATTTCTGGCATATTTCTTAAAAAATCTTCTTACCCAGATCCAGCAGGCAGAATCTTTTGATATTTGGTATGCAACATTGAGGGGTGGATCTGATTCAAGTTTGTTCAAATCGGCCCCCTGGATTCATATTTGGGCTCACTATAGAAGCCCGAATTCGAACTTAGTGCATTTCAGGCAAATTTCTTTGAAAATCTTCTTCTCAAGATCCAGCAAGCAGAATCTTTTGATAATGGGTATGCACCATGCTTAGGGGGGTGAGATTCAAGTTTGTTCAAGCCAAGTCCCAGGGTTCATATTTGGGCTCACTGTGGAAGCCCAAATTATAACTTAGTTCAAAATGAGGAATTTTCTTTAAAAATCTTCTTAGATCCAGCAGTCGGAATGTTTTGATATTTGATATGCTATCCTTAGAGGGGGGTGAGATTCAAGTTTGTTCAAGCCATGTCCCTAGGTCCATATTTGGACTCACTGTGGGAGCTTGAATTGTAACTTAGTTCAAAATGAGGAATTTTCTTTAAAAATTTTCTTCAGATCCAGCAGTCGGAATGTTTTGATATTTGGTGTGCAGCATCCTTAGGGATGTGAGATATAAGTTTGCTAAAGCTAAGTCCCTAGGTTTGTATATGGGCTCCCTGTGGGAGCCCGAATTATAACTTAGTTCAATATGAGGAATATTCTTTAAAAATCTTCTTTTTTTTTAGATACACTGGTCAGAATCTTTGGATATTTGGTATAAGCTTTTCTTAGGAGGAGCAGATACAACTTGTTGAAATCAATTCTCTGGGTTGATATTTAGGCTACCATGTTAGGTGAGCGCCCTCAGGCCCCTTGGGGCCTCTTGTTTTAATGATTGAGTGCTAGAAGCTATGATCAGGCCTTTCAAAAGAAATGAGGGTACCAGTGCAAAAGCCAGCATTTTCCATGCCCATGTTTATTCAGTCAAACGTAAATAATAGTTTGTTTATACAAATTTGTTCTTACAAATTATTAGAGAGTGCCTGCTGGCTCTCTTCAATAATTTGTAATAAAACAATTTTTGACAATTTTTGATGAATAAATTCAGACCACCAAAAATAATCTAGCCCTCAACCAGATAAATCAGATAAATATTTATTTTGTACATGCATATGAGAATCGTGTCCGAATTTTGCGAAGAGAATAACAATACTGCATCAATGTATACGACATATTGCATCACAATTCACGATGAGATACCGCTAAAATCACACCTTATGATAATTTTATACATTTTGTATTTTGGGTCCGAAATAAATATGATGATCGCCGGCTGAAAAAATCAAATGTGCCTCTGCCCGAGAATCAAAAGATTAACTTTGTTTAGTCTTAACTATTCTGAAATTTAATAATAAAAAAAATAATATGAAAAGAAAATGATAGAATATCTTTCACACTGTTTGGTTTACAGAAAAATAAAACAGAAATACTCAACAATAAAGTTCAATAGCATCCAGTAATCCAGTGATAAAGAGACTTTCCAGCTGGAATATATTATAATGTCCACAAATGTGTCTGTAGAAACAAAATCCACTACATTGTAATAAAATGTCCACTCAAAATTCAGCAGTCTCCAATAAATTCCAATAAAGCACTCAATGAAATTCAAATGGAATTAATATCCAACAAGTATTTTCTCCTCAGGTAGTTTGAAAATTATCCATTTGAATCCTGGTTTTTCACAAGAATAAATCGTGGTTCATACAAGAAGAAGAAATTCTCTTCAAATTTTGGAAACACTTTTCCAATCCAAAAGATGCTCAGATCACAAAATAATATTGCGAAGAATATATTTTAAACTCAGCTGCTACCTAGAATATGCACTGCCCTGTAATAATAATCTCCAATGTTAAATGAATGCTGAATGCATCAACAAATGACTTCTTAATGACTTGTATTTGAATAGGATGCAGTCTCTTGACAGAGGTTATTAGCTCAACTTTGGCAAAGCCAAATTTGAGCTTTTGTCATGGCCCGTCATCCGTCTGGCCATCTGGCCGTCTGTCCGTACGTCAACAATTGGATACGGCTCGGGCTAGAGGCCGTATTTATGAACCGATCTTTACGAAACTTCTTGGGTACCTTTGTTATGACTGTGGGAAGAGAACGAGTGTTTTTGGGTGCGGTCCGAAATTCAAGATGGCTGCCAGCCGCCATTTTGCACCGATGATGCAGAAATCTGTTTTTTGTACAGAACTTCCATATGAAAGCTCTGATTTGAATAATTTTTTGTATGAATGTCTAGTACCATGGGATACATCACATATAATACGGGTTTTTTTCTCGTGCGTAAATTGTGCAAATTAGACTAATTTTGATGTTTTTTGGTGTTACTTTCAGCACTGTAAGTGCAAATGCCAATGCAAATGCCAATACAGCTCGGGTTAGAGGCCGCATTTATAAACCGATCTTTACGAAGCTTCTTGGGTACCTTTGCTATCACCATGGGACGAGAACGAGTGTTTTGGGGTCTGGTCTGAAATTCAAGATGGCCTCTGGCAGCCATTTTGTTCAAAATTAGGGGCAATCAGATTTTTGCGCAGAACTTCCACATGAAAGCTCTGATTTGAATAATTTTTTGTATGAATGTTTAGTACCATGGGATACATCATATGTAATGCGGGTTTTTTTCTCGTGCAGAAATTATGCAAATTAGATGAACTTTGATTTTTTCAGTGCAACTTACACACAGTAAGTACACATGTCAATACGGCTCGGGCTGGAGGCTGTATTTATCAACCGATCTTCACGAAACTTCTTGGGTACCTCTGTTATCACCTTGGGACAAGAACAAGTGTTTCTGAGTGCGGTCCAAAATTCAAGATGGCCATTTTGTACCGAAATTAGGTCTAATCAGTTTTTTGTACACAACTTCTATACGGCTCAGGCTAGAGGCTGTATTTATGATCCAATCTTTACGAAACTTCTTGGGTACCTTTGTTATCACCGTGGGATGAGAACGAGTGTTTTTGGTTGTGGCTGAAATTCAAGATGGCCACCAGCAGCCATTTTGTACCAAAATTAGTGCAATCAGTCTTTTGTACAGAACTTCTGTATGAAAGTTCTGATTTGAATAAATTTTTGTATGAATATTTAGTAACATGGAATACATCACATAGTACGGGTTTTTTTCTCGTGCAGAAATTATGCAAATTAGATGAATTTTGATTTATTTTGTGCTACTTATTCACTGTAAGTGCACATGTCAATACGGCTCGGGCTAGAGGCTGTATTTATCAACCAATCTTCACGAAACATCTTGGGTACCTTTGTTATCACGTTGGGACGAGGACGAGTGTTTCTGAGTGCGGTCCAAAATTCAAGATGGTTGCCAGTGGCCATTTTGTACCGAAATTAGGTCCAATCAGTTTTTTGTCACAACTTCTGTACAGCTCGTATTTATGAACTGATCTTCACGAAACTTCTTGGGTACCTTTGTTTTCACCTTGGGACAGTAATGAGTGTGTTTTTGGGTGCCTTTGTTATCACTGTGCTATGAGAACAAATATTTTGGGGTTCAGTCAGACCCACTCTGGGACTCAAAGATTTCTTTTCTAGTTTAGCATCTGACTGTCACCCATCTTTACAATACTTTACCTATACATTTGTTACAGGCTACGGACAGTATTTATGTACAGACCGTTACAATACTTTATATGTACCTTTGTTATCAGATCATTACCTAGATGTTTGTCATTGCTGTGTCACATACTATACATGTACATGTCTTGACAAGTTGAGCTACAGTGTCATTGACACTTTCATTGGTTATGCATTTTAGGTGTCGAGAGGAAGCTTCCTTTCTGATTTTGGATCAGATAACCAATTCAATATGGCCTTCACGGTGCCCATATTAAATTTGGTTTCCATCCAATAAGTAATGAATGCTGACTCGAGTCAGTTTTATTTTTTGATTATGCATTGTTGGTGTCTAGTCTAAGACTTACCTACCCTTTTATTGCACCTTCAGGAGCATATGCAACACTTTATGTTGCTTTTGTTTAAACTTTCTTTTTGGTTGCATCCTATTATTCTGATAAGTGGGCTCTAAACCATATTGTGCGCTTTGGGAAAAGTTATACCAAACTAGGGTGAAACGATACAAAACTTGGCAAAATGAATTTGTGCATAATTACCAGAGTTTGGGCACAGCAGGGGGCATGGTGGCTTTGCGGTAACCAGTTCTTGTCAAATCACCGAAGTTAAGCAATGTCGTGCCCAGTTAGTCCTCAGATGGGTGACCATTTGAGCACTCAATTTGAACTCCCGCATTGTGTCCTTGGGCAAGGCACTTAACCCCAGTTGTCTGCATGGGGGCATGATGACGTCGTGTACTAAGGTGTACAGCATGTCAATGGTGTGCATGTCTTCAACCAATCTAACTCTGCCTGTGCTGCAGTGTGAAGTTACGATGTTGGGGAGCTGGCAGCTGCTCGTCGTTGCTCGGTAGTTCTCTCTGGGTAGTCCAGCTTCCTCCACCCGTAAAACTATCACAGTCATGATTAGCCATTGTGCATAAGTATGTGACCTTAAAAATACCAATAAATAAATAAATTTGGGCACAGCATTTGCCATCGCTAATTTAGAGATCTCTAATGACAATTGCCTGGAGTACTGACATCCTCTAATGTAGGCAACATACTTTACTGGAAGAATGCCAAGTTATTTTTTAGGTATAAACGATTGGCTAAACTTGACTTCTTATCTATGTTGCAGTCATGATATAGCCAGAGATGGTGAAAGTGACTTTAAGCACCAATTAATAATTTTGAAATTGAGCAGTTAAAAAAAAAAAATTTTCAAACCCTTTCAACAAAACCATATCATGTGAACCCCTCATTGGGACGAGCGTGTGGAGCTCGTTCTAATGTGTGGGTCATATGATTATACAGTTTTATCAGAATGTTTTGAAACATTTTAAAAAACCATAATTATAATAATAATAAATTTTGATAAACTGTGTGTTGAGTAAAGGGTTAAGGCAAATC
This sequence comes from Pictodentalium vernedei, assembly GCA_031216915.1. Classification (NCBI taxonomy): domain Eukaryota; kingdom Metazoa; phylum Mollusca; class Scaphopoda; order Dentaliida; family Dentaliidae; genus Pictodentalium; species Pictodentalium vernedei. The sequence goes on from CM062289.1 coordinate 302,989,075, forward strand.
CATAAAGTCTATAAAATAACTTCACTTCAAAGATAATACAAAGCACATTCACAGAATATTAAGCCTTTAACTTGTGTCAGCTGCTCTTCAAAATAAAGCCCAAATATGGGCGGCCAGCATTCTACCAGTTAAAAGTGACTGGTTCGAGTTGATGTTATTATTGTTGTTGTGGTCTGAATGTCTCACTGTATATGCTAAAAGGTATCCTAAAACCCAATAACAAAACAGTGATGTATTAGCTGATGTCAATGACAAAATACTTTTTAAATGTGAAAGATCACTCATTTGTTTCCTTTATTATCGGGGAAGCCTTGAAAACTGAGGAGTGGTTATCTTCTGGAAGCAAAGCAGTGCTGGTTTAGTATTGGTTTACAGTGGTAGGCCTGTCATTTTGAAATTCACAGGAGAGTGACTAACACCTTCCTGGGAAAAGATTCAGGAGGGAGACCATAACACACCCATAGTATTACAATCATTTCTCCTGGACTGGAAACAATGTACCATAGACTTTTCTTCAATACCCTCCAGTGGCAACTGTTAACTTTCAGAGATTTTTATTTGATTTTGCATTGTCGTGATATAGCCATAGATGCTGAAAATGACCTTAAACACCAATAAATAAATAACCCAGGCCCACTGTTTGGTGACAAGTGGGGACTACTCTTTGGTGATTTGTGGGGACCATGTAATGGGGCTACTGTCTAGGAAACTTGGTGAGGGGTGGCATGAGTGCATGCACTGCAAATGTTGTTAAGGTATTATGAGTTTCCATCATCCATTTTGTTTGATGGAGGCTGCCACCTTGGATTTCTCAGGTGGCTTAATTGTGGAATGGAATTGAATGTCATGTATTAAGCTATTTGTTTTCCCTCGATGGTTCAGTAATGCACCCAATAACAATATTGCTGATAACAGTCCATCGAAAATACTGGTGCCTGCTAGACCCCAAGCATTGGTCCCACTGGTCCCCACAACAAGTAGCGGTCTCATTTGCTCCCAAAAGCCTGTGTGCATGTGTTGTTTGATTTCTGTTTGATATGCATTCTTAGGTAATTTTTGATGGGAATCTCATGGTGCTGACCAATTTTTTTTAAAAAAGAGCCCAGATTCACTTTTTAGGGCCTTGTGCATAATTTGGAAGTTCTGACCTTCTCATGCTCATGGGTCCTACATGGAGGGCATTCCCATATCTAATTATTGGTCATTATAGTACCATTTAAAAACATTTGGTACTCTTGAAACAAAAGTTTTATGGATTTACAGTTGAAACTAGAAGTCCTGTCATGAACTGTCCGCTTATCTAGGCTTAATTGCTCATAGGAATTGTGGCAAATTGCCATATCGAAAGGCATCCAAAGTATGGCAGGTTCTCCTGGTTACTCAAAGCAAGCACAGGCAATGTTTCTGCCAATGGACCTCCGGGTTACCCAGAGGTCCATTGGCTGAAACATTGCTTGTGCACAGACCATATGTACAGAATTTGATAGCCTTACTATAGTCATAACGCGTAGATTAACGTGCAGATCGATGTGCTATTTGTGCGCATTTCATGACAGGACTTCTAGTTTTAACTGTAGTGGGATCCCAGAACCCTACAAATGGAGTCGGCCCCATAAAGTTGGAAACTTTTGAAACATCTCATTTTTCATTTTCCTCAAGGTCTTTCTCCACTTATTATCAAATAACAGTAATCACTGAGGTTTTCAAGATTGTCAGAAACAAATAGTTCTAAAAATTGGTCTTAAAAGGGTACTCGGCAGTCAGATGGGCAGTTGAAGGTCAGGAGCATACAGCATGTTAATTTCAACCCTTTTCTTCTGGACTAGATTTCTAGAAACAGGATATGACATCATACCTCAATACATGATGGGTGTCAGCTTACTGTCAAGTGATTCTCATGATAACCCATGTTAGTGGTCATGTTGTGATGTTACGGTCATTGTGATGGATAGTGTGAGTGTGCATATAAATGTGCAGCACCTGTTGTCAGAGTAACATGTGTTTCCATTGTCCATTTTGTTGGATGGATGCCATCATGTTGGATTTCTATGAAGGCACATGGTTTCTATGTAGTCGAGTGTGTTCTTGGGAATGTTCGATTGTATGACATTACTAATTTCCGCCGTCAAGAAATAATGATCTAATTACCAAAAATGACCTGACAATGATGACAATTGCGACCCCAAAACCTTCTAGAAACCTGCCATCTTGGATGGCATACAATTGTAGAATTGATCACATGAATGGGGCTTTCTTATCAACCTACTCACAATTGTTTACTACAGGCTTGCACTACAGTGGAAGTCTCTAACTCGGATAAAATACTCTCTATTTTTGTCTTTCCCAAGCAAGTTGGGAAAGAAAAGTGGTGCAAAAGCACCTATAAAAATAAGCCAAAACTGGGTCGAGTGCAACCGGCGCAGACCCAGTACGGGACGCTCTCTCCCAAGTACAACTCCACAACTTCCGTTGCCAGTGCGCATATACCGTCTCTAAAGACTCATTCTTTTTAAAATTCGCTTCGTGTCGAGATGTTTTTGCACGCTTAACAGTGTTCCACCAGCTCGATGTTTGATGATTCCTGATTCATTATACCAGTGTATCCTTTGTATTCTCAGGAACAGTGTTTTATATTCTCTTTTTCTATTATATGTCCATCATGTATATTTATTTGCTCTCTCTCTCGAGTCGTGCGCGAATTTCACGTGCCACGCGGTTCGGACTTAGATTTTTCACAATTATTGTTAATGCTTTTTTTGCAAAATTTTCTAATTGTGTTAGAGTTAGGTGTCAGTGGGGTACCACTCCTACAGTGTCTCTTCTTTCTTTTGAGAGTAGTCTTCCTGTTGGGTGGTTCCCGGTCGACCGTCTGGGGTCTTTGTTTCTGTCACCTTTCTCTCTTCTTTGGGGGTGTTCTGTTTTCTGATCTCACCTTCTCTGCTCCTCTCACCTCTATTATGCCCAGGACAATTCCTTGTGGGCTATGTCTGCTGCCAAAGCATGTGGACGATGTACATTCGTCTTGTTCCTCCTGTAATGGGTGTTCGGCCGCGCGGCCGTGTGGTGTCTGGGGAACATGGTCTTCCACCTTCTGGGCGTCAGTAAACCGTGTCGTTCGTTCTCGTGGCCGTGCCTCCCGCTCCCGCGGAAAGGAGAACGTGGTCTTTCGGGGCCTCCCGAGCCGACTTTGTCTGGTGAGAGTTATTCCTCCTCCGTGGGGGATGTGCAGTCTTTTCCTGTGGTGGATACTGCGGGAGCCGTTGAGTGTTCTGGTGTAGAGATGCCTGGTTCCGGGACTACGGTCCCCCTCCAGTCGACATCTGAGGCTGTCACTAGGGTTGTGACTCCTCCTTCGGAGCCGAGCCGGTGTGCTCTCTCCACTTTTTCACCAGCCTCAACGACTCTCGACGTATCTACTACTGCTGCTGGCCCGTCTGCTTCGTTGTCTGTTTCAGCCGGCCTCGGCTTTTCGCTGCAGGGGACTGCAGGACTGTCCGATACTGTAGACGTGGGATATCGGCCTCAGCCTTCCCTGACTTCAACTCGGCGAAGTCGGAAGGGGCTGCCGGCCGAGCCCATCGCTGTGGTCTCTTCGTCGTCGAGCACCACAGCTGTGTCTTTGGATTCGGATGTTCGTAGTGGAAACACTATGAACTCCGTGGCATTTCCGTCTACTCACTCTGGTCACACGACCAGTTTTGGGGGACCAACGCCTTTTGTGCAGCCTGGACCTTCTGCCCCGCAGAGGTCCGCGGTGACTCTCATGAGTTCTCGCAATATTGATCCTCAGGGTGCATCGTACCCCTATACACGTCTGCCTTCAGATGTTTCGGCTGCCGTCCGTCGTCCCGTGTCGGGTGTTTTGGAGGATCGTGACCCTTCGCTGGTTAAGAGGGTCAGAGGTGAAGCCACTTTGCCGGTTCGCTCCCCTGTCGAACCGGTCGGTACAGGTAGTGAGCTTAGGGAGGCCCTCTCCTTACTCACTCAGGTTCTTTCTAAGAGCCTTCCTGTTGCTTCCAGCGAGGCTATGGGTGGTTTCCAGGCGCCTCCTATGGCGCCGCCTCCCGGGATTGGAAACCGGCCGGTTTCCGATTCCTCTGGTGTCCCGACACCATGGGAGGCGTCGGCTGGTTTGCCCACGATGGGCTATGTGTCTTCCGACTCTGGGGAGGAGTCCGACATGCTTGAGGTCGAGGGCCAGCAGTCTTCGGACTTGGGGGGCGGCTCTTGACTTTGTGTTTGGGTTTCTGCCTGAGATCAAACCTGCTAACCAGCCGACAGTGTCAGCCTGGCCGCGATCATCGGTCGCGCGCCAACAGCCTATGGAGCAACCTGCTTCTGGGCGCCTTCGACCGTGCCAGTCGGTACAGGTGGTTGAAGCTTTTTCAGCATTGGATGCCAAGCTGAATTCCAAGGCTTTGAAGACTTCGTTCTTCACCAGGTTTGACACCTTTTTGCCTCCTGTGCGTTATCGTAAAGTCTGCCAGGCTTTGACGGTTCTGGATCAGGACTCCACTTCCCTCGGGCTTTCCAAGCCCAAGTCTGCCATCATTCCAATGACGACTCTGGAGTCCACGTTGGGCTTATCTAGAGAGATGCTTGGCATGCTTTCTCTCTCAGATCACGTCGTCTCAGCTTTGGCTGCTTATCTGCCTCCAGATAAGTTTGACGAGGTACAGGCTCCTTTGCGTTTGCTGTCCAAGGCGCTTATGCACCTTACTCACACGCATGCCTGTAACACGGCTAATTTGGAATTAGTTCGAAGGGACGCTGTGCTGGACACAGGACGATCCCTTCCCGAGGAGCAGCGTGCTACTCTTCGATCTGCTTCTTTGGCAGGTCCGCAACTTTTCCATGGTTCCGTGTCGACGGTCCGGGATGACGTCCTACGTCATTCCAAAGATCAGCTGCTGTTTCGTCAGCTTGATCAGCCTTCTCGGGGAGGCAAGAGCCGTTCCAAGCCTAACAAATACCCTTCAGCTTCCTCTGTGAAGCAAAAGGCTGGTCCTTCTGCCGCCGCCTCTACTTCTTACTCACGGGGTAAAGGTAGGGGTCGGCAGAATCGAGGGAAGTCTCAGGATTCTTCATTTCGCAGAGGAGGTGGTTTCTCCTCTCGCGGGCCTCGTCGGGGATCGAAATGAAGGTCCTCACCTCGACTCATCCCAGGTTGGAGGAAGGATAGCAGAGTTCGCAGACCATTGGACCACCATCACATCCGATCCATGGGTGTTAGATGTTGTTCGGTCCGGGCTGCGCATATCCTTCCGACGGCACCCCACTCTGTCAAGGGTGCCTCTTCCAACCACAGTTCCTTCAGACGTTTTACGTCGGGAACTTTTGTCCACGGAGATTGCCAATCTCCTGGCAAAGGGGGCGATCGAGGTCGTCAAGAACGTTCAGTCAGTGGGTTTCTATTCCCGCCTGTTCTTGGTGCCGAAGAAGGACGGCCGACTCCGACCGGTTATCGATCTGAGTATCCTGAACCAGTCTATCATTGCTCCCAAGTTCAGCATGGAGACTTTCAGGTCGGTTCGCCAATCAATTCACCAGGGAGATTTCGCAGCCAGCATCGACCTGCGAGATGCTTACTTCCACGTTCCGATGCATCGGGCGTCACGGAAGTTTCTCAGGTTCGCTTTTCTGGGGCGAGTTTACCAGTTCAAGGCCATGCCTTTCGGCCTCAACCTGGCTCCTTGGGCGTTCACCAGACTGATGTCGCATGTGATAGCGTTCCATCGCACACAGTCCAGGGTGACTACTTCGGCATATCTGGACGATATCCTCCAGAGGCATTCCAATGCTGCCTTACTGGAATCGGATGTCGCCACTCTGTTGAGCTTGCTCACGTCGCTAGGATTCAGAGTCAACGAGGAGAAGTCGGACCTGGTCCCTTCTCAGTCGTTTTGTCATCTGGGGATGTCTTTCCAAACCAAATTCAATTTGGTGGCTGTTCCCCAGGCCAAGGCTGTGATTCTCTCAGCTTTTGCTCTGACTCTGTCCCAGTCCAGGTCCGCGACCGCTCGGAGTTTTCTCCGGCTGATCGGTCTCTGCGGTTCGGTGACGGATCTCATTCCTCTAGGTCGGCTGCGTGTCAGACCTCTCCAACACTTTCTGCTCAGTCATTGGAGGCCGAATGTAGATTCTCTGGATCAGGTGCTTCCGTTTCCGGACTCTCTGTATCCTCACCTTCTTCCCTGGACAGATGTTCAGTGGATTACGCAGGGTGTTCCGCTGGATTTACCCACGTCCGATCGCGTTTTGACGGCAGATGCCAGCGATCTCGGATGGGGTGCGACGTTGGATACTCTCGGTCTTTCCCTACTCGGGATGTGGGACCAGGATCAAGCAGCTCTACACATCAACCAGAAGGAGCTTCTTGCTCTTCTTCTGAGTTTCAGGCAGTGGATCCCTCACCTGTCGAATCGCCAGGTCCTTCTACTATCCGACAATTCGACAGTGGTTGCTTACATTCGGAACCAGGGCGGCACGCACTCGCTTCCGATGTACGAGTTAGCTCGGGATCTTCTACTGCTCGCTCAGGATGTTCACGCCGGAGTGGTTGTTCGTCACATTCCCGGTCGTCTGAACGTCCTAGCCGACTCCCTGTCCCGACAGGGCAGGGTTATTTCCACCGAGTGGATGCTTCACAGGGCAGTGTTCCAGTCGCTTTGCGATCTCTGGGGACGTCCCCACATCAACCTCTTTGCGACTCATTGGAACCATCAGGTGGACACTTTCGTGTCCCCGTGTCCAGATCCTCTGGCTTTTGCCGTGGACGCTCTGTCACTCGATTGGAACGGTCTAGTCGGCTACGCCTTCCCGCCGGTTCCGATTCTTCCTCAGGTTCTCGCCAAAATTCGAACCTGCAGTTGTCGAATCATTCTGATCGCTCCCCTGTCGCCTCAGCGGGTGTGGATCAATCAGCTCCGCTCGCTGATGGCGGCGGTTCCGGCACGTCTCCCGCTACGTCGCGACCTTCTTTGTCAAGGTCGCCCGAGGAGGTTTCACGTCGACCCGACTTCATTGTGCCTTCACGCATATCTTTTGTCAGGTCCTGTCTCCTCCGTAGAGGTTTTTCGAGACGAGCAGTGGAGTGCATTTCTTCTTCAAGGCGGCACTCCACTGGTTTAGCTTATGCAGCTAAATGGAAGGTCTTCTGTCGATGATGTGCTGATCACTCTGTTGATTATGCCAATCCTTCGATTTCACAGATTGCGGAGTTTCTGGTATACCTGTTTGATTCTCGGGGTCTCCAGCCTGTTACCATCAAGGGTTACAGGTCTATGCTTTCAGAGACTTTTTCTTATGTGGGGAAGCGTCGTATCGGCACTAATCCTTACCTCTCCAAGCTTGTTCGGCACTTTTCTTTGAAAAGGCCTCGGACTTTGCAGCTTACTCCACGATGGAATCTTTCGTGGGTGCTGCTTTGCTTGGGGGGGGGGGGGGGGGGGGGGCGCCGTTCGAACCTTTATCCCAGGTGGATATGCATTTTCTCACATATAAGACGGCTTTTCTGATGGCATTTGCTTCGGCCAGACGGGTTAGTGAGCTTCACGCCCTCTCGGTTGACCCGGCCTTTTTTAGGAGCTCTCCCAACAGTGTTACTTTTACCACTGATTGCTCCTTTTTGGCTAAGAATCAGTTACCAGATACTACTCCTCCTCCTATCTGTATCAGGGCTCTTCCCTCTGTTGAGGGTACTCGCCCTTTGCTCTGTCCGGTCCGTGCTATTCGCATTTATCTTGGTCGGACACGCTTCATACGGAAAGGCAGAAAACGTTTTTTTCTGTCTCTCATTCCAGGTCGACAGAAGATCTCTCCTCAATCCATTTCTCGATGGATTTGTCTTGCTATTCGTATGGCTTATAGTCGTTTAGCAGCTGGCGATTGTATTACCAATCGTATTTCTGCCCACGAGGTGCGGGCACTGTCTACCTCTTGGGCTTCTTCTAACTCCGTCAAGTTGTCGGATGTTATGCAGGCAGCCTACTGGAGAAATGCTTCTACTTTCTCCACCTTTTATTTGCGCCAGTTGCAGGAGCAGTCGGAGGACCTTTTTGCCCTGGGTCCTCTTTCTTCTGCTCAGGCTGTTGTCTGCCATAGCCATTAGGCTTCTTGAAGGTCAGTTTCAGCCTTGTGCTGTTACTGCCCTTTTTCTGTCTGTGTGTCACACAGGCTCATATGTCTCTTTTCATTGTTCTTTACCAATGACTGCGACATTATGGTTGATAAGCCTCGGGACCTCTTCCTTCTACTTCACGGTTCCAGTGCACTAGGGTTATGTGGGGGTTGGTTATGCGATTCCCTCCAGCCTTTTGTCTATTCAGCCTGTAGTAAACAATTGTGAGTAGGTTGATAAGAAATCTAAATTTTATAGTAAATTTCCTTTCTTATTATACCTACCACAATTGTTTACATGGAGGCCCTCCCGTCTTCTTTACGGGTAAAGAATCTTTCCTCCCCGCTGATCACATAACTCTAACGTTTACGGATTCAAAAAGAATGAGTCTTTAGAGACGGTATATGCGCACTGGCAACGGAAGTTGTGGAGTTGTACTTGGGAGAGAGCGTCCCGTACTGGGTCTGCGCCGGTTGCACTCGACCCAGTTTTGGCTTATTTTTATGGGTGCTTTTGCACCACTTTTCTTTCACAACTTGCTTGGGAAAGACAAAAATAGAGAGTATTTTATCCGAGTTAGAGACTTCCACTGTAGTGCAAGCCTGTAGTAAACAATTGTGGTAGGTATAATAAGAAAGGAAATTTACTATAAAATTTAGATATCTTCGACTTTACAAGAATACTTGCAAGGCTCAAATTCTTTCAAATCAGAATCCTTATTTTTCTACGTACTCGGGACCCTATTCCAGCTATTTATTAGCTCGCCTGACTTTCAGTCAGGGGAGCTATAGTGATCACTCACCGTCCGTCGTCCGTGAACATGGTGTTTGCGTCTTCTCCTCCAAAGCCACTGAACAAATTTAATTTAAATTTGAGATAATAGTTTGTTATGACATCGCATTTTGATTTTGTTCCAATCAAGTTGCCTCACCCCTCGGTAGGGCCATGCCCAAAAAGTGTACTTAAATCTTAAAAAATCTTCTCATTAACCAGCAGTAGCAGAGACTTGATATTTGGTGTGCAGCTTCCTTTTGAGGTGTAGACTCAGATTTGTTCAAGAGAAGTTCGAGGTGCTATATTTGCCTTCATTATGGGAGGGGCAAGAATTTTCACCCTGCCCAAAATTTCTACTTTCCAAACCGAGAGGCTGATTTGAACCAAATTTGGTATGAGGGCTTATTGGGTCATAAGTACTTAATTTATGCCAAAAGAAATTTTCCTGTCACCTGGTGAGAACCGCAGGAGCTAATAATAGAAAAAATTTAAAACTCCCACATCTCCAAAACTACACTGCACTGAGAATTCTTATTTGGTGTGAAGCTTCCTTAGGACTAACAGAATGGAATGGTCCACAAAAAATTGCTATCGGTTTTATCATGGGGTACTTTTTCGGGACTTTTGAAATAGTGCTGAGTCAGCATTTTTTTAACACTGTGGTAATGGCAAAAACATTTAAGACTACTTTTCTCCCAAACCACTGCTCCAAAAGCTTTCAAATTTCACATATAACATCTTTGGAAGATTGTTTCACATGTTTATTGAACTGAAATCCTTGGGTCCATATTTGGGCTCTCTATGGGAGCCCAAATGTTTAAATTAGTGCAGTATGAGGAATATTCTTTAAAAATTTTCAGCATCCTTAGGGGGTGATATTCAAGTTTGTTCAAGACAGGTCCCTGGGTTTAAATTTGGGCTCCCTGTGGGAGCCCGATTATAATTTAGTTCAATATGAGTAATTTTTAGCTTAACTTGACATAGTCAAGATAAGCTATTGCCATCACGCGTGTGGAAGTCTGTTAGTCTGTGAGTCTGTGACGTCTGTTCAGATTTTCCTTTAGCACGGGCTATACCCCGCAGATCTTGTCTGATCGTCACGAAACTTCATATGCAGGTTTGGGGTCATGTCTAGATGAAACGTCCCCTTTTGGTCACGATCGGGCAACCAGTATGGCTGCCCGAGCCCAAAACCCGAAAACCATTAGCACAGTCTACAGGTCGTATTTATGAAGGGATTTCATTGTAACTTGGTAGGATGCCTCTGTATAATGCCTAAATGAGAACGTCCCCTCTTGGGCATGATCTATCAACCGTGATGGGTGCCCAAGCCCGAAACTCAAAAACTTTTAGCACAGTCTGCAGGTCATGTTTAATGTGGAGGGATTTCATTGTAACTTGGTAGGATGACTCCTTATGATGTCTAGATGAGAATTTCCCCATTTGGGCATGATCTGCCAACCATGACGATTGCGCCAGCCCAAAACCCGAAAACCTTTAGCACAGTCTACAGGTCATATTTATTGAGGAATTCCATTGTAACTTGGTGGGTTGACTTCATACAATATCTAGATGAGTAGATGAGAAAGTCCCCTTTTGGACTTGATTGGGCAACTGTGACAGCTACAGGAGCCCGAAGCCCAAAAACCTTTAGCACAGTCTAGAGGTCATATTTATGAAGGGATTTCATTGTAACTTGGCAGGATGTCTCCAAATAATGTCTAGATGAGAACGTCCCATTTTGATCGCTATCATGCAGCCTTGATGGGTGCCCGAGCCCAAAAACCTTTAGCATAGGCAAAAGGTCATATTTATGGAAGGATTTCATTGTAACCTGTTAGGTTGACTCCATATAATGCCTAGATGATGACATCCCCTTTTGGTCGTGATTGGTCAGTTGTGATGGCTACAAGTGCCCGAAGCCCGAAAACCTTGTGCACAGTCTACAGGTCATATTTATGAAGGGATTTCATTGTAACTTCATAGGATCACTCCAGATGATGCCCAGATGAGATTGTCCCCTTTGGTTGCGATCATTCAACCATGATGACTGCCCAAACCCAAAGCCAGAAAACCTTAAGCACAGTCTACAGGTCATATTTATGAAGGGATTTCATTGTAACTTGGTAGGTTGACTTCATATAATGTCTAGATGAGAACGTCCCCTTTTGAACATGATTGGGCAACTGTGACGGCTAAAGGTGCCCGAAGCCCGAAAACCTTTAGCACTGGCTACAGGTCATATTTATGAAGGGATTTCATTGTAACTTGGTAGGTTGACTCCAAATAATGTCGAACGTCCCATTTTGGCCGTGATCATTCAGCCTTGATGGGTGCCCGAGCCCAAAAACCTTTAGCATAGGCAAAAGGTTATATTTATAGAATGATTTCATTGTAACATTGTTAGGTTGACTCCATATAATGCCTAGATGATGACATCCCCTTTTGGTCGTGATTGGTCAACTGTGATGGCTACAGGTGCCCAAAGCCCGAAAACCTTGAGCACAGTCTGCAGGTCATATTTATGAAGGGATTTCATTGTAACTTTGCAGGATCACTCCAGATGATGGCCAGATGAGATTGTCCCCTTTGGTTGCGATCATTCAACTATGATGGCTGCCCAAGACCAAAGCCTGAAAACTTTTAGCACAGTCTACAGGTCATATTTATGAAGGGATTTCATTGCAACTTGGTAGGTTGACTTCATATTATGTCTAGATGAGAACATCCCCTTTTGGACACGATTGGGCAACTGTGACGGCTTCAGGGGTCCAAAGCCCGAAAACCTTTAGAACAGTCTACAGGTCAAGATTATGAAGGGATTTTATTGTAGTTTGGTAGGATGACTCCAAATAGTATCCAGATGAGAACGTCCCCTTTTGGTCACGATCATTCAGCCTTGATGGTTGCCCGAGCCCAAAAACCTTTTGCATGTCTGTAGGTCGTATTTATGGAAGGATTTCATTGTAACTTGTTAGGTTGACTCCATATAATGCCTAGATGATGACATCCCCTTTTGGTCATGGTTGGTCAACTGTGTTGGCTACAGGTGCCTGAAGCCCAAAAATCTTGAGCACAGTCTACAGGTCATATTTATGAAGGGATTTCATTGTAACTTCATATGATCACTCCAGATGATGTCCAGATGAGAATGTTCCCTTTTGGTTGCGATCATTCAACTTTGATGGCTGCCCAAGCCTAAAGTCCGAAAACCTTTAGCACAGTCTTCAGATCATATTTATGAAGGGATTTCATTGTAACTTGGTAGGTTGACTTCATGTAATGTCTAGATGAGAACAGCCCCTTTTGGACACCATTAGGCAACTGTGTTGGCTACAGGGGCCCAAAGCCCGAAAATCTTTAGCACAGTCTACAGGTGATATTTATGAAGGGATTTCATTGTACCTTGGTAGGATGACTCTAAATAATGTCTAGATGAGAACGTCCCCTTTTGGTCGCGATCATTCAGCCTTGATGGTTGCCCGAACCCAAAACCCCAAAACCTTTAGCATAGTCTATTGGTCATATTTATGGAAGGACTTCATTGTAACCCGTAAGTTTGACTCCATATAATGCCTAGATGATGACATCCCCTTTTGGTCGTGATTGGTCAACTGTGACGGCTTAAGGGGCCCGAAGCCCAAAAACCTTGAGCACAGTCTACAGGTCATATTTATGAAGGGATTTAATTGTAACTTTGTAGGATCACTCCAGATGATGCCCAGATGAGAATGTCCCCTTTTGGTTGCGATCATTCAACCATGATGGCTGCCAGAGCCCAAAGCCCAAAAACCTTTAGCACAGTCTACAGGTCATATTTATCAAGGGATTTCATTGTAACTTGGTAGGTTGACTTCATATGATGTCTAGATGAGAACGTCCCCTTTGGACGCAATTGGGAAACTGACGGCTACAGGGGCCCGAAGCCCGAAAACCTTTAGCACAAAAACCTTTAGCACAGTCTACAGGCCATATTTATGAAGGGATTTTAATGTAACTTGATAGGATGACTCATTTTGGAATAATTTCACTGTAACTTGGTAACTTGGTAACTTTTGTTGATATACGTTAACTGTGAGTGCCACGTATATTAACTGTGAGGTCATATTAACCCACCCCTCAGATCTTTAGTACAGTGTGCACCTCATATTATTTTTATCATAAACATAGCAAACAAGGAACAGAAATGAACATATTCCCAATTATCACAATTCTTGTCTTATTTCATAATCCTTTCATAAACATTGAACATTATCCTTTTCATCAAACACAACACACAAGTTAAGCTACAATGTCATTGACACTTTCATTCTTTAAAAATCTTCAGATTCAGCAGTCGGAATGTTTTGATATTTGGTATGCAGCATCCTTAGGGGGTGAGATTCAAATTTGTTCAAGCCAATTAAGTCCCTGGGTTCATATTTGGGATCACTGTGGGAGCCCGAATTATAACTTAGTTCAAAATGATGAATTTTCTTTAAAAATCTTCTTCTTTGGATCCAGCAGTTGGAATGTTTTGATATTTGGTATGCAGCATCCTTAGTGGGTGTGATTCAAGTTTGTTCAAGCCAAGTCCCTGTGGGAGCCCGAATTATAACTTAGTTCAATATGAGGAATATTCTTCAAAAATCTTCTTCTTCAGATCCAGCAGTCAGAATGTTTTGATATTTGGTATGCAGCATCCTTAGAGGGGTGAGATTCAAGTTTGTTCAAGCCAAGTCCCTGGGTTGATATTTGTGCTCACTGTGGGAGTCCAAATTAATACTTAGTTCAATATGAGGAATATTCTTTAAAAATCCGGGTTTTTTTTAGATCCACTCGTCAGAATCTTTGGATATTTGGTATAAGCTTTTCTTAGGAGGGGCAGATGCAACTTGTTGGAATCAATTCCCTGGGTTGATATTTAGGCTACCATGTCAGGTGAGCGCCCTTAGGCCCCCTGGTCCCTCTTGTTTTGCTTGAATTCTGTTCTCGATCAGAAGTTAAGAATCTTTGCTTCTACCTATGCTAACCCCTACTGCCTATTTTCTCTTAAGCCCATTTCCCTAACAAGCCTAGATCTGAGGTTGACTAATTTATTGGTCTCCATATTTTTACATATTATGCAATGAAGGCGATAGAGATTGCTAACCTCAAATGACAGGCCTGCTATGATAATCAAGTCCTGTTTTGCAGGTAAAATTGGGCATTGTCTGGGAGGGAAGTCCTATAAAGTGGGCAGTGTATAAGGCTTAAACCAATAGGTATACTGCTTTTTACACTTGTGTTGCAAGCATGATGTAGCTTTTAATACTGAAAAAGGTTTCCAAATAGTTTAGAGGTATACTTTCCTGAAAAAGAGTCAGGATTCTACCTTGTCTTAAGGAAGGAGAGTATTTTTTGTGCTGGGCAGAGAAAAGGCCTGCTGCATACAAAGAGTTGAATCACCATCTAGACCCTCTAAAACAGTGAAGTTGGTGACAGAATTAGTACTGCCTCTCCATTCATTGTCACTGTCGGAGAACAATTAACAGGTGTCGCATCACATTTTGAAATGCAAATTCTACATGAGTAATGTTATCAAATTTTTTCCTTTCCGATAGTAATTTGTGATATCTTATTTAATTATGCTGAATATGTATGAAGTATAACTTTTGGTTCACTTCAGTGATTTCTTCTTGGCAGGGCACATCCACAGAATTTTGAATTTTTGAAGCCTTTTTGAAGTATAACACCCCAACTTTTCGGAGCCATGCCAAAACTGTAGCTAGTGGGAGAGGGGTTGCTTGAAAGGCTTCATAATTCTATACTCTCATGGGAACCCCCTGGAAGTTGTGCAATGCTGGTTTACTGTGTAAATAAGTTCTGCTTTATCAGCTAAATAAGGACTGAACCAGTGCCTCAGATGGAAATCCTCCAAAGTGACTGTGCATGGGTATCAATGATTGGCAAAACTTGACTTCATATCTATACTGTGGTCATAAAGCCATAGATGCTAAAATTGACCTGAAACACCAATACATATATGTATATGTAAATATATTGGTCTATGGTCCCAGCTTTAAACACAGGAGTCTCAATTAATGGAAGATCCATTCAGATGCAACTGTTTAAGTTTAATTTGGTATCGCCAGTTTCATGTAGGAATTCTATCAGGCACTATGCTAGGTTCGAGACACTGAACTGAAAATGCTGAAGTTGGCTTTGGTGGGAGTTGATCCTGGGACTATGGCACCCAGTTGCCTAGCCATAAATGTCTGCTACCATACCAACTGAGCTATTGGGTGCTATAGCTCCATGAATTTGAGTCTGGTCAGGGTAAACTTCTGAAAACTTTATAGAGTTTTCAGTTAAGTGTCTCAGACCTGGCACAATATACCTGGTGGAATATCTGATTGAAATGGGGGCAGGTGGGTGGATGGGTTGGGGGGATATATAACCTAGTTGTGTTAACTCTGAAGGAGAAGGCTGACAACAAATAGTAAATCAAGAAAACTTGAATTTTAAAAATGAAGTCACTTGATTTTATGAGAAAGTCAAGAGATTTCTCAGTAGGTTAACTGGTAGAGTGCTAAAGTGTTTTTGGGCATCAAAATTTGTTTACCTGTCTTTGCCTTGTTACAATATATGGGAGAGTTCCTACAGGCACTCTCCCATAAATTGTAACAAGGCAAATCGATGCAAAGTAATTCCACTTCAAAGATAATATGAAGCACATCCATAGGATACAATGCTTTTAGGTTGCAGTACCTGCAGTTGAGAATAAAGACCAAATATGGGCTTCCAGCAGTCTACCAGTTAAGAGTGAACACCACTAAATAAGAAACCAATAAATTATGGATTCACCCATTCAGAGACGTGGCTGGAGGATCTTGAGTTGGGGTGTGTGGCCTCTCTGAATTTGCAGCTGTACTCCACCTTGCTGCTGAACATCGAGTTTGTTATAAAACCATTTGCACCCACCACCACCACCCTTGAGTGAGAATTTTCCAACTGCCGCCTGTGAATTTCCAATTACCGAAGAAATCTGAATGCACCCTCTCCCCATGTGTTCGACAATCATGATCTTGAGGTTCTTGAGTTGGAAATCGCCTCTTGAGTATGACAATGTGCGATCTACAATGCTTTACCATTGCAGATCATATCTTATTGCACTAGTGGGATGAAATATTGACACCCATTAGAAAATCCCTTGAAGTGTGGTTCACAAATCAGAAAATGTCTCTTAGGCCTAAATAAGTTAAAAATCTAGGCTCCTGCATGGTCCTTTTGGCTGTCGCATGCTCTCTTTTTATAACCAATGCAAACTTAAAAAAAATAAAAATTAAATGATTTATGTATGATTTTTACCCAAGTGAATAAAAATTGATTAATTTGTCCCTTGAGTGCAACAAGGCTTTACAATGCTTTAGCATTGCCAAGCCTTCTTGCACTCAGGGGATGAAAGACACCATCACTAAAGCTATTCTGTAGATTATGAGGCTTAAAATGTAAAACAAACCAAGAACATGAACTTTTGACAACAAAGAAATAATTACAAAAATAAAAAATAAAATAAAAAACCCACTCTTCCTCATGCAGTTTTACCAAAAAATGGCCTGAGAAACAGATTTACTTTGTGGGGCCTTACAAAGGTTTGCAAAAGCTACAGATCAAATACCTGAAAATTTACTACCATAGGGCATGAAATTTCCAACTGTTCGTAGTTCTGAGGCTTAAAATTTCTATCTATTGAACATTTTTGATCTAGATTGGAGGGGGGTTGGGGGAGGGGGAATAGAGATCACTGTCCTGTTGTCCCTGCATTGGTTCCCAAAAGATAGTATTGTATATTGTGTTCTCATTCAGGAAGACACAGCTCAAAGGGTTAAAATCCACTAGATGAACTTATTATTGGGCAAATTTGTCTTGTCCCAGGCAGAGAAAAAGACTTGCATTGTTTTAACTAATTTATCCAGATTGAGAGACAAGACAATCATCTCTTGTCGAAAGGGAGATAATTGTTGTAATTTGACTCTATGGCACAATTTGTCTTGCAAATTCTTTTTTGTTGATCAATAATGCTGTAGTGTTAGTTAAGGTCAAATGGAATCCACCATAATTCACTGAACATTCATCAATAATATATGACATGGTTGTTTCTTGTGGTGACATTCAGTATTCAATTGCTAGGTATTATCTCCCTTTGTGTCATGAAACTCAGACCACAGTTTGGTGCAGGACATTCTTCATATTTATTTTCTATGTTTCAATGTTTTATTTTTTCAAGAAATATGCATTATCATTAGGCCAAATTAAAAAAAGTTCAGGTCTCTTCTTTTCTTTTTTGATGGTCAACCCTACACTTTCATTGTGTTATCAGAGCTTATTTATTTATTTATTTTTTTTTTTATTTATTAGAGTTTAATGGCACTTTCAACAGTCATGGTCATAGCGTGCCAGACAATTTTACAAGTGGAGGAATCTGGAGTACCGGAAAAGAACCACCGAGCAGTGGTGGACTTTCCAACTTTCTGACCCCACCCAAGAAGTGTTAGCATCAGTTGAAAACCTGTGTGTCATCAACATGCATTTAATGTTGATCGGGTTGTAAACATGGCTTCAATTGCGGCTTTTTACTATAGAAACCCTATGGGAAATCACATTTTCATCTGCTTCTCTGGAACTACTGAGCCGACGTGAACCAAACTCAGCAGGGATGGTCTATGGGAGGTCCTCTACAAACGATTTTCATTTTGTTCCTGTGGGTTGAAAAACATAGCCGGCAGAGGCATTCTTTGATTCTGGTTGGTGGATTTTCAAAAATCTTCTCCACTGAAACTGCCAGGCCATATGTTTTGAAACTTCACATAAATGATGACTGGGACCCCCTCTACCAACGATCCTCATTTAATGTTGATTGGGTTGTAAACATGGCTGTAATTGTGGCTTATAGTTACTATAGAAATCCTATGGGAAATCACATTTTCATCTTCTATGGAACTACTGAGCTGATGTAACCAAACCTGGCAGGGATAGTCTATGGCAGGTCCTCTACAAACGCTACTCATTTTGTTACTGTGTATTGAAAAACATGGCTGCCAGGAGCATTTTTTGATTCTGATTGGTGGATTTTGAAAAATTTTCTCCTCTGAAACCACAGAGCCAATTGTTTTGAAACTTTGCATGGTTGATGACTGGGACACACTCTACCAATGTTCCTCATTTAATGTTGATTGTGTTGCAAACATGGCCACAATTGCAGCTTATAGTTGCTATAGAAACCGTATGGGAAATCACATTTTCATCTTCTTCTCTGGAAGTACTGAGCTGACGTGAACCAAACTTGGCAGGAATGGTCTATAGGAGGCACTCTACAAACGATCCTCTGTTTGTTCCCGCTGGTTGGAAGATATGGCCACCAGAGACATTCTCTGATTCTGATTGATGGATTTTGCAAAAATATTCCCCTCTGAAACTGCCAAGTCAAATGTTTTGAAACTTCACATGATTGAGGACCGGGATACCTTCTATCAATGATCCTCATGTAATGTTGATGTAATGTTGCAAACATGGCCACAATTGCAGCTCACAGTTACCATGGAAAGCCTATCGGAAATAACATTCTTAGCCCCACTGTTTACAATGAGGGCTATAGTCATGATTTTCGTCCGTCTGTCGGTCTGTCCATCCGTCCATCTGTTCATCTGTTAACATTTAGAGTTTTGTTTAAAGTTTGTGGTTAAAGTTTTTTACTGAAGGTTCAAGTGTGTTTTTTTTTTTCCAATTTAGTCATGACTTTCGTCTGTCTGTCTGTTAACATTTGGAGTTTCGGTTAAAGTTTTTTAGTCAACCTTAAAGTTTTTGGGTTTTTTTTTTCTTTTAAATTAACATTACTATTGATTGTATCATTCTCATTATGTTTTGGTCTTTTTATGTTTCATGTTATTTTGGGAAATATTTGACCCTTTTCTGTATGGCAATTTAACTTACAACTTCCAGATTGAAGTTTTTGGTTAAAGTTTTTTTTTTGGGTGGGGGGGGGGGGGGGGGGGAGGGGTTTAAAATTACACCTTTAATTCTTCAAACAGTTTAATGGAATGAATGTCACTGTTTCTTATTTGGGACAATGTCTACTATCTACTGAACATTTCTACAATGATTTTCATTAATATCGACATGATTTTAACCCCTTTTAAACATGTTTTCAGACTTGCTTTCTTTGTATTTGAAATTAGACTTTGTCACATACTTTCTTACTCTAATTCTTGCATGGTCAATACAACTTAATGATTCCATTTACATCAATGATTTCTTTTATCGGTTTTAGGAAATATTTAACCCTTTTTTGCCAATCAATTTTACTTAGTATTCCCAGCTTAAAGTTTCGGATTAAAGTTCTGCTTTTCAAGGTTCTACCTTTCATTCTCCAAACACTCTGTTACAACGTCATTTCTTTTTTCATTTTGGGCAAGGTCTACTGAAACTGTACTCAGTGGTTTCAAATAATATTGGCATTAATTTAACCCTTTTCACAATGCTTTTCGAACTTAGTTTCTCTGAATTTCAAATTAGGCTTCTACCACATACTTTGTTACTTTTTATCCCCTCCCACAAGGGAGGGATATAGCACAGAGCTCGTCCATCCATCCATCAGTCCATCCGTCAGTCCATCTGTCACTTCATCTGTCTGTCCGAACTTTCTTTATGCCATAACTTAAACAAAAGTTAACGGATTTCAATTCTTTTCTGCACATGTCTCTAGGTCAGGTTTGATGACCACAACAATCCAATTGAAAAATGTTATTGCCCTGCCCAGCCCCTGCCAATTTGGCATTTTTTTAGCTCACCAATGGGAGCTTAACTTAGTGACCGGCCGGCCGGCGTCATGAACATTTTTCAAACGACTACTCCTCTGAAACCACTGGTCCAATTTTCACGAAACTTCATGTGGATGTTCATTACTATATGGCAATTCATGTTTGTTCAAATGAAATGGCCACGTCCCATGCGGGCTCTGTATGGGGCATAACTCTGATAGCACAGTATGAATTATAGAAAAATTATTGAAAAATCTTCTTCTCCAGAACCAGTGGGCAGAATCTTTTGATACTTGGTATGCAGCATCTTGGTATGGGTCTGATTCAAGTTTGTTCAAATCGGCCCCCTGGATTCATATTTGGGCTCACTATAGAAGCCCAAATTCGAACTTAGTGCATTTCAGGCAAATTTCTTAAAAAATATTCTTCTCCAGATCCAGCAGGCAGAATCTTTTGATATTTGGTATGCAACATTGTGGGGTGGATCTGATTCAAGTTTGTTCAAATCGGCCCCCTGGATTCACATTTGGGCTCAGTATAGAAGCCTGAATTCGAACTTAGTGCATTTCAGGCAAATTTCTTAAAAAATCTTCTTCTCCAGATCCAGCAGGCAGAATCTATTGATATTTGGTATGCAACATTGTGGGGTGGATCTGATTCAAGTTTGTTCTAATTGGCCCCCTGGATTCACATTTGGGCTCAGTATAGAAACCTGAATTCGAACTTAGTGCATTTCAGGCAAATTTCTTAAAAAATCTTCTTCTCCAGATTCAGCAGGCAGAATCTTTTGATATTTGGTATGCAACATTGTGGGATGGATCTGATCCAAGTTTGTTCAAATCGGCCCCCTGGGTTCATATTTGGGCTCAGTATAGGAGCCCAAATTTGAACTTAGTGCATTTCAGGCAAATTTCTTAAAAAATCTTCTTCTCAAGATCCAGCAGGCAGAATCTTTTGATATTTGGTATGCAGCATTGTGGGGTGGATCTGATTCAAGTTTGTTCAAATCGGCCCCTGGGGCAAATTTCTTAAAAAATCTTCTTCTCCAGATCCAGCAGGCAGAATCTTTTGATATTTGCTATGCAACATTGTGGGGTGGATCTGATTCAAGTTTGTTCAAATTGGCCCCCTGGATTCATATTTGGGCTCACTATAAAAGCTCGAATTTGAACTTAGTGCATTTCAGGCAAATTTCTTCAAAAATCTTCTTCTCCAGATCCAGCAGGCAGAATCTTTTGATATTTGGTATTCAACATTGTGGGATGGATCTGATTCAAGTTTGTTCAAATCAGCCCCCTGGGTTCATATTTGGGCTCAGTATAGGAGCCCAAATTTGAACTTAGTGCATTTCAGGCAAATTTCTTAAAAAATCTTCTTCTCAAGATCCAGCAGGCAGAATCTTTTGATATTGGATATGCAGCATACTTAGGGGAGTGAGATTCAAATTTGTTCAAGCCAAGTCCCTGGGTTCATATTTGGGATCACTATGGTAGCCCGAATTATAACTCAGTTCAAAATGAGGAATTTTCTTTAAAAATCTTCTTCTTCAGATCCAGCAGTCAGAATGTTTTGATATTTAGTATGCAGCATCTTTAGGGGGGTGAGATTCAAGTTTGTTCAAACCATGTCCCTAGGTCCATATTTGGGCTCTCTGTGGTAGCCCTAATAATAACTTAGTTCAAAATGAGGAATTTTCTTTAAAAATCTTCTTCAGATCCAGCAGTCGGAATGTTTTGATATTTGGTATGCAGCATCCTTGGGGGGTTGAGATTCAAGTTTGTTCAAGCCATATCCCTAGGTCTATATTTGGGCTCACTGTGGGAGCTTGAATTGTAACTTAGTTCGAACTGAGGAATTTTCTTGAAAAATCTTCTTCTTCAGATCCAGCAGTCGGAATGTTTTGATATGTGGTGTGTAGCATCCTTAGGGGGGAGGGGGGGGGGAATTCAAGTTTGTTAAAGCCAAGTCCCTGGGTTCATATTTGGGCTCACTGTGGGAGCCCGAATGATAACTTAGTTCAAAATGAGAAATTTTCTTTAAAAATCTTCTTCTTCAGATCCAGCAGATGAATGCTTTTGATATTTGGTATGCAGCATCCTTAAGGGGTAAGATTCAAGTTTGTTCAAGCCATGTCCCTAGTTCTATAAAATTTGTCTCTCATGACTTCATTCCTTTGTAGTGTTGATGAACCATGTCTAACTGAATGTGACCCCAAATACTTCTTCGAACTACTTTGTTTGAATCACTTTGCCCGGTGAGCGATTAAGGCCCCTTGTTTTTCTTTCTTTCCTCCAATATGTATTTTGAACTATTTACAGTCTCTACATGCGGAACTTTGTTTAAACTCATGTAACCCCCTCCCCCCTCCCTCCTGGGAGATATTGAACACTTTTTTGCAGTCAGTTTAACTTAGAACTTTCAGGTTAAAGTTTTTTATTAGCTCAACTTGACAAAGTCAAGCTGAGCTATTGCCATCACTACTCGCCCGTTGGCATATGTACATACATACGTACGTACGTACATACGTACGTACATATGTACATACGTACATTAGTATGTACATCCACAATTTCCTTTGGCACACCTCACAGGTCGCATTTGTGATCAGATCACTTTGAAACTTGGTATGCTTGTTTGGGGTTACCTCTAGATGGGAGCTATCGATTTTGTTCAATTTCTGTCAAAAAATCTTAGAACTTAGTTTAGTCAGACCACAATATTTCCCTCTGGCACACCCTACAGGGCACATTTATGATTGGATTGATTTGAAACCTAGTATGCTTGTTTAGAATGACCTCTAGATGGGAGCTATCGATTTTCTTCAATTTCCGTCAAAAAATGTTGCCACGGCCAATGTTCTAAGAACTTAGTTTAGTCAGACCTCAATATTTCCCTTTGGCACACCCTACAGGGCACATTGATGATCGCATTGCTTTGAAACATGGTATGCTTGTTTGGGGAGACCTCTAAATGGGAGCTTTCGATTTTCCTCAATTTCCGTCAAAAAATGTTGCCGTGGCCAATGTTCTTAGAACTTAGTTTAGTCAGAAGACCTCAATATTTCCCTTTGGCACACCCTACAGGGCACATTTATGATCAGATTGCTTTGAAACCTGGCATGCTTGTTTGGGGTGACCTGTAGATGGGAGCTATCGATTTTCTTCAATTTCCGTCAAAAAATGTTGCTGCGGCCAACGTTCTTATAACTTAGTTTAGTCAAACCACAATATTTCCCTTTGGCACACCCTACAGGGCACATTTATGATTGGATTGCTTTGAAACCTGGTATGCTTGTTTAGGGTGACCTCTAGATGGGAGCTAACGATTTTTTCTTCAATTTCCGTCAAAAAATGTTGCCACGGCCAGTGTTCTTAGAAATTAGTTTAGTCAGACCTGAATATTTCCCTTTGGCACACCCTACAGGGCACATTTATGATTGGATTGCTTTGAAACCAGGTATGTTTGTTTGGGGTGTCCTCTAGATGGGAACTGTCGATTTTTTTCCATTTCCGTCAAAAAATGTTGCCGCGGCTGATGTTCTTAGAACTTAGTTTAGTCAGAAGACCTCAATGTTTCCCTTTGGCACACCCTAAAGGGCACATTTATGATTGGATTGCTTTGAAACCCGGTATGCTTGTTTGGGGAGACCTCCAGATGGGAGCTATCGATTTTCTTCAATTTCTGTCAAAAAATGTTGCCGCTGCCAACGTTCTTAGAAGTTAGTTTAGTCTTATTTTACCTGTACATTTGTTAACAGGCTATGGTCAGTATTTATGTACAGACCTTTACAACACTTTACATGTACCTTTGTTATCAGGTCATTGCCTAGATGTGTGTCATTGCTGTGTCACATACAATACATGTACATGTCTAACACAAGTTGAGCTTCAGTGTCACTGACACTTTCATTTATAGAGTTACACCTTTTATTCTTCCAACAGTTGAGTGGAATGTCACTGTTCTCCTTTGGGACAATGTCTATACTGTCTACTGAAGCTTTCTACAGTGATTTTTATTAATATTGGCAGGATTTCACCCCCTTTTAAACATGTTTGCAGACTTAGTTTCATGAGGTGTACTGTTATGAAAATTTCATTTCGGTTTCTGCTTTGTTTTTTTTAAGGGAAATGAGTCGTTTTTTGGTATTGGTTTCGGTTTTTAGCTCACCTGACTGAAAGTCAGGGTGAGCTTTTCTTATCACTCTTCTTCCGTCATCGATCAATCGTCCATCGTCCTGCGTGAAGGTGGTGTTTGAGCCTCTTTCTTCTAAACCACTGGCCACATTTTAATTAAATTTTATGTAAGTAGTGGTATATAGGGGCATTTTGATTTTATGCAAATTAGGTTTTGGCTCATATTGAGCAGAGGGGTGGGAAAAAAATGGCCAAATTTTTTGAAAATCTTCTTCTAATGATCCACCAGTAGCAGAGACTTGATATGTGGTATACAGAGTCCTTTTGAGGTTTAGAATCAAGTTTGTTCAAGAGAAGTTTGTCGGGCATTATTTGCCTTCGTTATGGGAGGGGCAAGAATTTTTGCCACTCCCGAAATTTCTATTTTCCAAACCGAGAGGCAGATTTGAACCAAATTTGATATGAGGGCTTATTGGGCATAAGTACTTAATTTATGCCCCGTCGCCCCATGGGAACCACAGGAGCTAAAAATAGAAAAAAATTGAAATGCCCATATCTCCAAAAATACATGGCACTGAGAATTCCTATTTGGTGTGAAGCTTCCTTAGGACCAACAGAATGGAATGGTAAAAAAAAATTGCTATTGGTTTTATCATGGGGGTACTTTTTGGGGACTTTTGAAAAAGTGCTGAGTCAGCATTTTTTAACACTGTGGGTAATGGGAAAAACATGTAAGACTACTTTTCTCCCAAACCACTGCTCCAAAAGCTTTCAAATTTCACATATAACATCTTTGGAAGATTGTTTCACAGGTTTATTGAAATCAATTCCCTGGGTCCATATTTGGGCTCTCTTTGGGAGCCCAAATGTTTAAATTAGCGCAGTATGAGGAATATTCTTTAAAAATCTTCTTCAGATCTACCAATAAGAATCTTTTGATATTTGGTATGCAGCATCCTTAGGGGGTGAGATTCAAGTTTGTTTAAGCCAAGACCCTGGGTTCATATTTAGGCTGAAAATTTGGGGCCCCGTTCCGGACTTAGAAATTTTGGACCAAAATCCGGAAATTTTTTTTTTGTTTTTTAGCTCAACTTGACAAAGTCAAGCTGAGCTATTGCCATCACTTCTCGTCCGTCGGCGTACGTACGTACGTTAGTATGTCCACAATTTCCTTTGGCACACCTCACAGGTCGCATTTATGATCAGATTACTTGAAACTTGGTATGCTTGTTTGAGGTGACCTCTAGATGGGAGCTATCGATTTTCTTCAATTTCCATCAAAAAATGTTGCCGCAGCCAACATTCTTAGAACTTAGTTTAGTCAGACCACAATATTTCCCTTTGGCTCACCCTACAAGGCACATTTATGATTAGATTGCTTTGAAACCTGGTATGCTTATTTACGGTGACCTCTAGATGGGAGCTATCGATTTTCTTCCATTTCCGTCAAAAAATGTTGCCACGGCCAACGTTCTTAGAATTTAGTCTAGTCAGACCACAATATTTCCCTTTTGTACACCCTACAGGGCACATTTATGATCGGATTGCTTTGAAACCTGGCATGCTTGTTTGGGGAGGCCTCTAGATGGGAGCTATCGATTTTCTTCGGTTTCTGTCAAAAAATGTTGCCACTGGCAAAAAAAATAACATTGGTACCAATGATCTTCAATTTTGCCATTTCATTTATAACTTACCAAGTTCAAGTTTGTCAAGTTGAGCTACAGTGTCATTGACACTTTCATTTATGCGTTTCAGTCAATTTTAAGACAAAATTTTATTTTTTTCACACTGAAAATTTGGGGTCCGGGTGGGACCAAAATCTGGAAATTAGTTTTTGGGTTTTTTATGCATTTTAAGAAGAAAAAAAAATTTTAGGCTGAAAATATTTTGTTTGGGAAAAAAAACTGTTTTTATGCGTTTATCTCAATTTTGGGACGTAAAAGTGCAGGAACTGAAAATAGAAGGAAAATCCTGTGTTTTGTGTGGGCACAATCGCTTCATCTAGTTGGTATATGCTTTTCTTAGGAGGGACGTATGCAGCTTATTCAAGTCAAGTCCCTGGTTTGATACTTAGACTACCATGTCAGGTGAACGCCCTCAGGCCCCCTGGGGCCTCTTGTTTCATTCCTGTGTCATAATTATGGCCAAATTATATTTTTTATTCTCCAGACAACAGATTTTAATCATATTAGGATCATTCTCTGTAAGGGTTCTAAGGGACAAAAGGAGAATGAGTTGAAAACATGATACTGAACTCATTGAACTGACTGAAAAGAATAATGACTAGCTGCACACTTTGGTCTTCATAATAGTTCATATACATGTATTAACTTAAAATAAGTCACTCAGACACTCAACAACCAGAAATAATGAACATTCCAAGTTTGAATGTTAACAACTTAACACTAACAGTGTGTGGAAAAAAATGAGAAAGGGAAAACAGATTTCATGTTTCTTAACATTTAAAGGGAAGGCCTAGTTCATCATTCTGAATGGAATGGCTAGTGCTGGCTCCCAGTAGTGGGGTAGCCACTACGTTCAGATCGACGAACTAGATCGGGCCCAAAAAGTCAACAAATGAATTTTTTAAACTCTAATTCCACAAGAACCACAACGGCAGCAAGTTTTGTGGCTGTCGCGGCCGATATTTTTCTGATTTGTAATACCTGATCCAAGATCCGACTCGTCCAAGGTCCGAATCATCACGTATCCACACACGTGTATTTCATTCTTCTTTCATTCCAGAAAATTTCAGTGGGACTCAGGCGGTGCCGAATGTCATACTAAAAATGTAATACCCCAATCGTCTTGCCGTTGTGTTTTTTTACACTTTTACTTTATAAATTGCAGCTATTATGGGCAGTGGAATGGGTATATTAATGGAGATATGTGTGAAAAATGAAACGTATACGTTTTCAGTAAATGTACAGAAAAAAACCCGTTGTGTCGTTATTTTCAATATGCCACGGTTCGGTTGTCGGTTGTCACTAAAAAATTCTGACCCGAACTGTTTTTCAGTTCAACTGTACACCTCTATTAGTTCCTTTGTATTGGAAATTAGGCTTTGCCACATACTTTCTTACTTTAATTCTTGCATAGTCAATACAACTTAATGATTGCATTCACATCAATGATTTCTTTTATTGGTTTTAGGAAATATTTTACCCTTTTTTCGATTATTTGATTTCAACCAAAGTTGATATGTGTATTTTTCAGCTAGTGATACAGACCAAGTTTGAATATGGGTTCAACCTCCCCCCTCCCCCACGGTCATTTAGGCAATTTTTCCAAAGATGCATTTTGAAAGATTGGGAGTTATTACATGCAAACAAACAAAATTGACTACTATAACCCCACCACCCCCATCCCCTGTGTCATTTAGGCAGTTATTCCCAAAACACATTTTGAAGGATTGGGAGTTATTACATGCAAAAAAAAAATGGACTCCTATAGCCCAATGCCACCTCCCCCCACCCCTCTTTTATCATGAGTGTAGATATGGCGGATTCGTTAGATAAACTGTTAACAAAAAATAGCTCAGACTATTTTGTGTCTAAGCATTGCCATTGCTGGGACAGTCGGGCTGCATGCGTGACATCACTCTAGTTATATGTAGTTCCAGGTGAGCGATTACAGGCTCTTTAGAGCCTCTAGTTGGATTTTAGGAGCATGAGAACAACAAAGTAAAAGCGATATGATTACCAGAATAGCGCAGCAACTGATTATGAGCAATATAAAATACAGCAGCTTATTTCATGAAATTCTTTTATTGTGCCAATGATGTGCTGTGATGCAATACAATTTTGAAAAGGGCTCTTTACCTCTCAGCACATACTTCATCACCAGAGTCATAGACCGACAGGGCTCTCTGAGCCCTTTCAACAGTGTTTTTACCTCTCAGCACATACTTCATCACCAAAGTCATAGAACGACATTGCTCTTGGAGTCTTTTTCAACATTGTTTTTCCCTCACAGCACATATTTCATCACCAAAGTCATAGAACGCTACATTTTGTCATCATTATAAAGAAGATTATGGTTCTGGGAGACTGTTACGGTGTGGAATTATTAATGATATTGGTAACAGAAAGAAATCTGAGAATCAGCAACAAAACTATGAATTTAACTATTCTGAAATTTAATTAAAAATAATTAATATATAAAAAAAAAAATGATACAAAGATCTTTTACACTAATTGGTTTACAGAAAATAAAAACAGTGGTACTTATCAATTATTGAATTAGTCCAAAGTGCAGTTTGACAGAATCCAGTAATCCAGTGGTGAAGTATCTTCTGAAGAAAGTTACCAGCTGGTAGATGTAGTATTAAATCCAAGAATGTCTCTTCAGAAACTGTATCCCGTAGATTTGTAATAAATTTCTCACTTAGAAATTTCAGCAGTCTCCAATAAAATATAACAAAAAGCTCCGTAAAATTCAAATGGAGTAAAAATGCAAGAAGTATTGGCGCCACAGGTAATTTCCAAATAATCCAGTAGAATCCTGGCTTTTCACAAAATAATATTATTCTGTTTCACAGAAAGTATAAATTCTCTTTTCCAAGACGAATAGATTCTCTTCAAAATTCTCTTTTGGAATCAATCTCCAAATTCACAAAGAAGCACTGCTTCTATAATAAATGCACTGTTCTGAAACAATAATATTCTCCAATGGAAATAACTGAAGTGAGTCTTTTTGAAAGGGTTTCTAAGAATGAGTTTTTGAATTCTGTTGACAAACCTTTATATAGTACCCAGATAGAATGTCCCAGAAGAGGAAGTTTCTGCAATGTTCTATTAGTTTCTGGGGAATTCTGTTAAAGTTCAAGTAAACAAGGTCATTGACCTATTTAAACAATTAAACAATCAACAGCCATATGTACAATATATCAGTGTAACAAAGATGTAAACAAGGTCACTGAGTGCAAAAAGAGTTAGACCAGTCAGAAAATGCAGAAATAAAAAAAAATCTTTCTCACATAATTATCAACTTAAGGATATATCAATCTCAATATAATATGGGGGCTATAACACACCCCGCCTTAAAAGAAAAAGTTTGAAGGTACTGAAAACTTTTTACATAATTTTAGCAGACTCTGACTGGTTTACAATACACACACACCATAATCTTCACAATTTTTTTTTTTTTTTTTTTTTTTTTTCAATAAACATATATACACTTGAAGTGAATAGGGACCGATCATATTTTAAATTAGGATATTCTGGAAAGAGCATCAGCTACAACATTATCTCTTCCCGAAATATGCCTGATCTCTAAATTATATTCTTGAAGGGCTAAACTCCACCGCAATAATCTTTGATTCTTGTTTTTCATTTTATTGATAAATGTTAAGGGGTTATGATCAGTGTAAACTGTAATTGGACATTGGGCGGTTCCTAGATACACATCAAAATGGGTTAATGCCAAAATTAGAGCCAAAGTTTCTTTTTCTACTGTAGAGTAATTCTTTTGATGTTTGAGAAATTTTCTGGAAAAATAACATACAGGGTGATCAATACCTTGGGAATCTTCCTGGGCAATATACCCACCTGCTCCATTGTCACTTGCATCTATGAATAATTTGAAGGGCTTTTCATAATTGGGACTGGCTAGGACAGGGAAATTATTTAATAAAGTTTTTATTCTGTTAAAGGATTTCTGACATTCCTCAGTCCAAACAAACCTAACCCTTTTGCTCAATAAATTGGTCAAAGGGGAGACAACATCTGAAAAATTTAAACAAAATTTTCTATAATATCCAGCCATGCCTAAGAATCTCATGAGCTCTTTTTTAGAGTTTGGTACTGGAAAATTTACAATGGCATCAACTTTAGCCGCAATCGGCCTCACCTGCCCCTGCCCCACAACATGACCTAAATAATTTACAGTTGCTTTGCCAAATTCTGATTTTACCAAGTTAATAGTTAGGTTGGCTTGGGTCACTTTGTCAAAAAATTCTTGAATATGCTTTAGATGATCAGCCCAATTTGTATCTATGTGTATAATAACATCATCAATATAAGCTTCACTGTGATCTAGGTCTGCAATTAAGTGGTTAACCATGCGCTGGAACGTTGCCGGAGAGTTTTTCATGCCAAAAGGGGTCACTTTATTTTGATACAACCCAAATGGGGTAACAAAAGCAGATATTTCTTTTACTTTTTCTGTTAAAGGGACTTGCCAATAACCCTTTAACAAGTCAAATTTTGTCACAAATTTAGCATGGCCAAGTTTGTCAATGCAGTCATCAATTCTTGGAATTGGATAATTGTCTGTTTTGGTGAGGCTGTTCACCTTTCGGTAATCCGTACAAAATCGGTAACTGCCATCAGGTTTTGGGACGAGTATACAGGGCGAACTCCAGTTGCTATGGCTAGGTTCTATGATATCATTGTCCAGCATATACTGTATTTCCTTTCGCATGATCTCAGCTTTGAAAGGTTTCAATCTATATGGATGCTGTTTGATGGGATTTGCCTCTCCTACATCAACATCATGAAAAATAACAGATGTCCTACTAGGCACATCGGCAAATAAGTGTTGATATTTGAAAATTAAATCAACTAAATCTTTTCTTTGGTCAGGCAGTAAATAATCTGTTTTATTTCGTAGATCTCTCAGGACATCTGAGTTCTGTAACTTCAGAGGTACATTTTCGCCGCCTTCATGAATATCCTCTACAGGATTTTCCAGCTCATCCATGTGGGTGACTGTTGAGACTGGTAGAGAGTTTGGTTCTCTCTCATAATAAGTTTTCAACATATTTATATGGCACAGCTGAGTATTTTTGAGTCTATCGGGAGTCTCAACAACATAATCAGTATCACTGATCTTGTGCTTAACAATATAAGGGCCTGAATATCTTGCTTGTAAAGCATTGCCCTTTACAGGGAATAATACTAGCACCTTGTCCCCAGGTTTAAAGGAGCGAAATTTCGCCTTTTTATCATACCAGGTCTTCATATGACTCTGGGCTTTCTGTAAATGTTTATTTGCCATTTCTCAGGCCTGGTGCAATTTTTCCTTAAAAGTGGACACATAGTCCAGAAGAGAAATTTCAGGTGGCTCTTCTTCGAGCCATTTCTCCTTCAAAGCAGTGAGTGCACCCCTCACTATGTGTCCAAACACTAATTCAAAAGGGCTGAACCCCAGAGATTCCTGTACAGTCTCACGGACTGCAAATAAGAGGAGATGTACTCCTTCATCCCAGTCCTTCTCATTATCCTCCCCATAGGCCTTTATCATGGTCTTCAGTGTTTGATGAAAGCGTTCTAGAGCTCCTTGACTTTCGGGATGGTAGGCACTTGATGTGTACTGCTTAATTTTGAGCTCATACATCACCTGCTGAAAAAGGTTTAACATAAAATTTGAGCCTTGGTCCGATTGCACTGACCTGGGTAGACCGAAAGTTGTAAAAAATTTTATCAAGGCCTTAACTATTGTCTTGGTTTTAATATTTCTTAGAGGTATAGCTTCAGGAAATCGTGTAGAAGCACACATGATGGTAAGAAGATATTCATTTCCAGATCTTGTTCTAGGCAATGGGCCAACACAATGAATAATAATTCTACTGAATGGCTCCTCAAAAGCAGGGATTGGTTGAAGGGGAGCAGGAGGAATCTTCTGGTTGGGTTTTCCTACAATTTGACAGATGTGGCAGGTTTTACAAAATTCGACAACATCCCGTCGAAGCTTGGGCCAGTAAAAACATTGCTGAATACGAGAGTAGGTCTTCCTAATTCCCAAATGTCCAGCCATTGGATTTTCATGAGCCAGGCTTATTCATTCCGGTATTTAGTGGGGACAACTATTTGATAAATAACCTCCCAATCACTATTGGAGGGTACTTCTGGTGGTCGCCATTTCCTCATAAGTACACCAGATTTTCTGAAATAACAGACAGGGGAGTTTTGGGCTTCAGCCTGTGTTAGAGCCTTTTCACGTGGCTCTGCAAGGTCAGGATCACTTTCCTGTTCCTGAATTAAAGATGTCCGGGAAATGACATTCAAGGAGGTCCCCCTATCACTCTCAGGTGTAGTGGCCTCTTTACAATGTCTGGACGAGTCATCACACTGACTCAAAAATGTCTGAGACAAATCAATGTCTTCAGAATCCGTAATTCTGTGACAGTTCTTATCCTCAGCTTTGCTGTTTAAATCAACACAATTGAGGTTGTTATCAACCTCAGTTTTCTTTGCCATGGACCGAGTCACAGCACATGCTGGAAAGGCAAAAGGAAAACATTCGTTCAAATTAATAATACTTTCATCTGTGCTCGGCTTATCCACCACTTGAGGTTCTACAGTGACTTTGTCACCAGCTAAGTCATTTCCCAATAATAAAGAAATACCTTTTACAGGTAGAGTAGGTGTGATTCCTACTGTCACAGTCCCATTTACTAAGCTACTTCTTAAATTTATTTTATGAAGTGGGACCTTTAAAGAGTTTGACTCAGTACCTGATATTAGAACTTGTGCCCCTGTGGCACTTTCTTCAGAAAATGGCAAAATGCCTTCTAACATTAATGACTGAGTAGCCCCTGTGTCTCTCAGTATTTTTATTGGTAAGGAACAGTGCTTATCCCCATCAAGGGAAACAAAGCCTTCAGAAATAAATGGCTTATAATTTTCTAAAGCGTCTTGCTTTATAACATAATTTTCAGGGCATGGAGCACATGCTAGTGCATTCTGTGAAGTAGAGGACTCATTTTTCCTTTTTAACAGCCAGCAATCAGATAATAAATGACCTGCTTTCTTACAATAATTACAAGTTTTAGTTGAACTGTTGGGCCGTAATGGTGTAGGGCTGGCATTGGATGACTTATTCTCATTAGGCTTCTGATTAAATTTAGGTGGTGAGAAGTTTGAAGGATGGGAAGGATGATTGGAAGGATGAGTTTTATCTGAAGCTGGTCTACATGTAGGTCCACTTTGGAAAGAATTCTTGTGGGGCCAAAAATTTGTGGCGTTACGACTCATTTTATGAGTTAAGGCATAGTCATCTGCCAGTACTGCTGCTCTATTTAATGTGTCAACTTTTTGTTCGTCCAGGTGGGCCTTTATATCTGAATGTATCTTTCCTTTAAACTCCTCAATCAGCATCATTTCCTTTAATTTTGTAAAATCTTTCCCTATTTCTTTTGAGTGGCACCACCTGTCAAATAAATTTTGCTTTTCTCTAGCAAATTCCACATGAGTTTGATTTTCATTTTTATAATAATTTCTGAATTTCTGCCTATATGCCTCTGGAACAAGTTCATATGCCTTAAGTATTGCCTCTTTAACAGCGTCATAATTGTTGCTTTGCTCAGAAGATAGAGCGGAATAGATTTCTTGGGCTTTCCCTTTCAAAACACTTTGCAGTAGCAAAGTCCAGACATCCCTTGGCCATTCTAAACTTGTTGCCACTTTTTCAAAATGTGAAAAATATTTATCAACTTCTTTTGCTTGAAAGGGGGGAACAAGCCTAACATGTTTAGTTGCATCAAATCTACTTGGAGAAATTACATTTGAGCCTTGATGTTGAGAT
The DNA here is from genome assembly GCA_031216915.1 of Pictodentalium vernedei. Classification (NCBI taxonomy): domain Eukaryota; kingdom Metazoa; phylum Mollusca; class Scaphopoda; order Dentaliida; family Dentaliidae; genus Pictodentalium; species Pictodentalium vernedei. Next base: position 303,022,407 of record CM062289.1, read on the forward strand.
TCTAATTCTTTTATTTTTATTTCCTTTTGGGCCTGAATTTCTAATTCTTTTAAGTGCATTTCTTTTTGAGTTTCTATTTCCCTTAATTTTAATTCCCTATCCTCCTTTTCTTTTTGAGCCTGAATTTGTTCCATTTCTTTTTGAGCTTCTAATTCTTTTAATTTAATTTCATTTTCTCTTTCTTCTTTTTCTTTTTGAGCCTGAATTTCAATTTCCCTCATTTTTTGTTGCATTTCTAACTTTTTTAATTCCAATTCTAACTTTTTGAGTTCAAGGGCATCAGTGGGTTGTGGTTCAGAGGGGAGAGTTTCAGACTGAGGCAAAAGGCCTTCCTCCATATAATGATTAACAATGAGCTGTTTAAGTTTATGTTTGTTCAGACCAGGGGTGGCAGGTAATTTTAGATAATGAGCAAGTTGGAATAAATCCTCCTTCTTAAGAGATTCTAAAAGGGCCAAACTAGGAGAGCTTTCAAATTCAGAAATAAATTCTGTCACAATAAATACCATGACGAAAAGGTTTGCTGGTTCTCAGAATATAAATAATAATACTGAAATTTTCTAAGAAAATTTAAATGTTTTGAAAGTGAGCCAAAATAATAATTGCAATTTGCAATTTTCTCGTTATCTAATATTCAATCCCGGACGAGCCCCCAATTTCTGTTACGGTGTGGAATTATTAATGATATTGGTAACAGAAAGAAATCTGAGAATCAGCAACAAAACTATGAATTTAACTATTCTGAAATTTAATTAAAAATAATTAATATATAAAAAAAAAAATGATACAAAGATCTTTTACACTAATTGGTTTACAGAAAATAAAAAGAGTGGTACTTATCAATTATTGAATTAGTCCAAAGTGCAGTTTGACAGAATCCAGTAATCCAGTGGTGAAGTATCTTCTGAAGAAAGTTACCAGCTGGTAGATGTAGTATTAAATCCAAGAATGTCTCTTCAGAAACAGTATCCCGTAGATTTATAATAAATTTCTCACTTAGAAATTTCAGCAGTCTCCAATAAAATATAACAAAAAGCTCCGTAAAATTCAAATGGAGTAAAAATGCAAGAAGTATTGGCGCCACAGGTAATTTCCAAATAATCCAGTAGAATCCTGGCTGTTCACAAAATAATATTATTCTGTTTCACAGAAAGTATAAATTCTCTTTTCCAAGACGAATAGATTCTCTTCAAAATTCTCTTTTGGAATCAATCTCCAAATTCACAAAGAAGCACTGCTTCTATAATAAATGCACTGTTCTGAAACAATAATATTCTCCAATGGAAATAACTGAAGTGAGTCTTTTTGAAAGGGTTTCTAAGAATGAGTTTTTGAATTCTGTTGACAAACCTTTATATAGTACCCAGATAGAATGTCCCAGAAGAGGAAGTTTCTGCAATGTTCTATTAGTTTCTGGGGAATTCTGTTAAAGTTCAAGTAAACAAGGTCATTGACCTATTTAAACAATTAAACAATCAACAGCCATATGTACAATATATCAGTGTAACAAAGATGTAAACAAGGTCACTGAGTGCAAAAAGAGTTAGACCAGTCAGAAAATGCAGAAATAAAAAAAAATCTTTCTCACATAATTATCAACTTAAGGATATATCAATCTCAATATAATATGGGGGCTATAACAGAGACTAAACAAAGTAATACAAAGGCAGTGACTGTTGGGAATGGCATGGGATCTCACTCATGCCTTCATGCTTGTAAAATAACTTCCAGGTGCGTAAAAAAATGACATTGCATACTGGTAATAATAACAAATAGCCCCGCTTCTCTATTGTATAATATGAAATCAGCTTCAAATTCAGCCTGTTTCACCTTGCTAACAGTCAGTATTACCATGCCATACAATTGAACACAACCATAAATCTTAGATAAACCATAGATGTATAAACTGTACATGGATTCAGAATAATGTCACTGTGAGATCTTTTTTGAGATTTTGACATCAGAGTGTAAGAAGTTAGGCTAAAATTTACAATTTCTGTTTTATCTCTCTAGTGCACTGTCCATTCATTTCTTATCAACCTACCTAACAAGTGTTTACTACAGGCTTGCACTACAGTGGAAGAACCTAACTCGGATAAAATACTCTCTATTCTAATCTTTCCCAAGAGACTTGGGAAAGAAAAGTGGTGTAAAAACACCACGAAAAAATAAGCCAAAACTGGGTCGAACGCCATCGGTGCACACGCTGTAAGGGACGCTCTTCTCTTAGTACAATTCCACGACTTCCGTTAACCAGTGCACAAGCAGTAATCAAAACCATTCTTCTTTTGTCCGTGCAACATGATTGACGTGTTGCGCCATCTTTGCATTATGATACAGTGATAATTCAACTCGTCGATAATGGTTTTCCTGTGACTGGATTATGGATCTGAAGATCGTATAATAACAGGACTTTGTTTTATATATTCTCGTTAATATTTTAACGAATGTTTTTTCGACAATGAAATTTTTTGGTTGATAAATTTAAATTGTTATTGGAGTTAGGTGTCAATGAGGGACTGTCTGGACAGGATTTCTTCACTCTGTTGGGGGCTGAATTTCTGTGTTTTTTTGGTCCCTGTCGGCCGTCTGGGTTCTGTCGTTTACCCACCGTTTTTTTTTCTGCCACCTTCTCTCGTAGTTGAGGGTGTTCTACTTTCTGTATCTGTTGAGTTCACCTTTTTCTTCTACTGCTCTCACCTCTGTCATTTCCAGTTCAGTTCCTTTAGGGCAATTCCTTTTGCCCTTGCCTTTGGTGCGTTCTTGTGGCTGTTTCTCCCGCACCCGCGGTGGATGTGGAACGCTGTCGTTTTGGGGCCTCCCAACTCGACCACATCTGGTGTGAGTTATACCCTCTCCGTGGGGGATCTGCAGCTCCTCCTGCACCCGTGGGGGGAGGGGGGGGAACGCATCATTTCGGGCCTCCCGACTCGACCACGTATGGTGTGAGTTATACCCCCTCCGTGGGGGATGTGCAGATCCTCCCACATCTGCGGGGAGTGGAGAATGCTGTTGTTTCAGGGCCTCCCGACTCGACCATGTCTGGTGAGAGTTACTCTCCCTCCATGGGGGATGTGCAGCCCCTCCCGCACCCGCAGTGGTTGTGGAACGCTGTTGTTTCGGAGCCTCCCTACTCGACCATGTCTGGTGAGAGTTATTCCCCATCCGTGGGGGATGTGCAGTTTTTTTTTACCGTGGTGGATACTGCAGGAGCTGTTGGATTTCTGGTGAAGAGATGCCTGGTTCCGGCACTATGCGCCCTCTCCAGTAGACATCTGAGCCTGTGACACGGCTATTTTGGAACTCGTTCGAAGGGACTCTGTACTGGACACAGGCCGATCCCTTCCTGGGGGCAGCACGCTGCTCTTCGATCTGCTTCTTTGGTAGGTCCGCTACTGATCCATGACTTCCATGGCGACAGTACGGAATGACGTCCTACGTCATTCCAAAGATAAGCTGCTGCTTCGTCAGCTTGATCCGTCTTCTAGGGGAGGCAGGGACCGTTCAAAGCCTAACAAGTACCCTTTTGCTTCCTCTGTGAAGCAAAGGGCTGATCTTTCTGCCACCGCTTCTACTTCTTACTCACGGGGTAAGGGTAAGTGTCGGCAGGCTAGAGGGAAGTCTCTGGATTCTTCATTCAGTAGAGGAGGTGGTTTCTCCTCTCGTTGGCCTCGTCGGGGCTCGAACTGAAGGTCTGCGAATATCCTTCCAAAGGCACCCCACTCTGTCCAGAGTGCCTCTTCCAACCACAGTTCCTTCAGACGTTTTACGTCGGGAGCTTTTGTCCACGGAGATAGACAATCTCCTGGCCAAGGGGGTGATCGAGGTCAAGAACATTCAGGCAGTGGGGTTTTATTTCCACCTGTTCTTGGTGCTGAATAAGGGCGGCCGACTCTGACCAGTTATCGATCTGAGTATCCTGAACCAGTCTGTCATTGATCCCAAGTTCAGCATGGAGACCTTCAGGTCGGTCCTCCGTTCCAATCACCAGGGAGATTTCGCTTCCAGCATCGAGCTGTGAGACGCTTCCTTTCTCATCGGGTGTTGCGGAAGTATCTCAGGTTCGCTTTTCTGGGGCGAGTTTACCAGTTGAAGGCCATGCCTTTCGGCCTCAACCTGGCTCCTTGGGCCTTCACCCGACTGATGTCGCATGTGATAGCCTTCCATTGCACACAGTCCAGGGTGACTACTTTGGCATATCTAGACGATATCCTCCAGAGGCATTCCAATGCTGCCTGACTGGAGTTGGTTGTCGACACTCTGTTGAGCTTGCGTCGCTAGGATTCAGAGTCAACGAGAAGTCGGATCTGGTCCCTTCTCAGTCGTTTTGTCATCTGGGGATGGCCTTCCGCACTCAGTTCAATACGGTGGCGGTTCCCCAGGCCAGGGCTGTGATTCTCTCAGCTTTTGCTCTGACTCTGTTCCCAGTCCACATCTGCTACACCACGTGGTATTCTCCGGCTGCTCGGTCTCTGCAGTTCGGTGACGGATCTCATTCCGCTAGGTCGGCTGCATGTCAGACCTCTCCAACACTTTCTGCTCAGCTTTTGCTCTGACTCTGTTCCCAGTCCACATCCGCTACGCCACGTGGTATTCTCCAGCTGCTCGGTCTCTGCGGTTCGGTGACGGATCTCATTCCTCTAGGTCGGCTGCATGTCAGACCTCTCCAACACTTTCTGCTCAGTCGTTGGAGGCCGAATGTTGATTCTCTGGATCTGGTGCTTCAGTTACCAGAATCTCTTATCCTCACCTTCTTCACTGGACGAATGTTCAGTGGATCACGCAGAGTGTCCCGTTGGACTTACCCACGTCCGATCGCGTTCTGACGGTAGATGTCAGCGATCTCGGATGGGGTGCGATGTTGGATCCTCTACGTCTTTCCCTTCATGGGATGTGGGACCAGGATCGGGCATCTCTACACATCAACCAGAAGGAGCTTCTTGCTCTTCTTCTGAGTTTCAGGCAGTGGATCCCTCACCTGTCGAATCGTCAGGTCCTTCTGTTGTTCAACAATTCGACAGTGGTTGCTTACATTCGGAACCAGGGCGGCACACACTCAGTTCCAATGTACGAATTGGCTCGGGATCTCCTACTGCTCGCTCAGGATGTCAACGCCAGGGTGGTTGTTCGTCACATTTCCAGTCGTCTGAACGTCCTAGCCGACTCCCTGTCCCGACGGGGCAGGTTCTTTTCCACCGAGTGGATGCTCCTCATGGCGGTGTTCCATCGATCTCTTTGCAACTCCTTGGAACCATCAGGTGGACACTTTCGTGTCTCCGTGTCCAGATGCCCTGGCTTTCGTCGTGGACACTCTGGCCCTCCTTTGGGACGGTCTTGTCGGCTACGCCTTCCTGCCGGTTCCTATTCCGCCTCAGGTTCTAGCCCAGATATGAACCTGCAGCCATCGAATCCTTTCGATCACACCCCTGTCGCCTCGGTGGGTGCAGATCAATCTGCTCCGCTCTCTGTTAGCGGCGGTTCCGGCATGTCTTCCTCTATGTCGTGACTTTCTTTGCCAAAGTCGCCCGAGGAGGTTTCAAGTTGACCTGACTTCATTGTGCCTTTGCACATGTCTTTTATCGGGTCCTGTCTCCTCCATAGTGGTTTTTAGAGACAAGCAGTGGAGTTGCTCTTCTTCTTCAAGGAGGCACTCACTCCACTGGTTTAGCCTCTGTGGCTAAGTAGAAGGTTCTTCTGTCGACGGTGTGCGATCACTCTGTTGCTTCTGTCACTCCTTTGATCACACCACTTGCGGAGTTTCTGGTATATGTTTGTTTCTGGGGGTCTCCAGCAATGGGTAAAAGTCCATGCTTCGGAGACCTTTTTCATATGTGGTACTGCAGTGTTTAGACACTCATCCTTGCCTCTCCAAACTTGTTCAGCTCTTTTCCTTGAAAAGGCCTAGGACTTTGCAGTTTACGCCAAGATGGACACTTTCTTGGGCACTGCTCTGCTTGGGGGGGGGGGGGGGGGGGGGGGGGGGGTGTTCGCGCCTTTATCCTGGATGGATATGCATTTTCTCACATGCCAGATCTCTCCTATTCGTGCAGCTTCCGCTCGTCTAGCTACTGGTGATTGTATTACCAATTGTTTTTTCTGCCATGAGTTGCATGCATTGTCTTCCTCTCGGGGCTTTTACTAACTCTGTCATGTTGTCGGATGTTATACTGGCAGCCTACTGGAGAAATGCTACCTTCTCCATTTATCTGCGACAGTTGCAAGAGCCGACAGAGGACCTTTGTCCTACGAGCCCAGTTTCCTCGGCTCAGACTGTTGTCTATCCCAGCCTTTCAGCTTTTTACAGGGTCAGTTCCAGCTACGTGCTGTTACTGCCCTTTCTGTCTGTGCGTTGCACTTCACCATGCGCCTCATCTTTCATTGTCTTTTACTAATGTTTGTGATGCTATGGTTTGATAGGCCTAGGGATCTCTTCCTCTGTCCACGGTTCCAGTGCAATTGAGTTATGTATGGGTTGGTTATGTGATTCCCTCCATCCTATTGTCTATTCAGCCTGTAGTAAACAATTGTAAGGTAGGTTGATAAGAAATATAAATTTTATAGTAAATTTCCTTTCTTATTATGCCTACCGCATTTGTTTACATGGAGGCCCTCCCGTCTTCTTATTTGGGTAAGAATCCTTCCTCCCCACTGATCACATACCTCCTCTGTTGGCGGACTCAGAAGAATGGTTTTGATTACTGCTTGCGCACTGGTTAACGGAAGTCAGGGAATTGTACTAAGAGAAGAGCATCCCTTACTGGGTGTGCGCCGATGGCACTCGACCCAGTTTTGGCTTATTTTTTCGTGGTGTTTTTACACCACTTTTCTTTCCCAAATCTCTTGGGAAAGATTAAAATAGAGAGTATTTTATCCGAGTTAGGTTCTTCCACTGTAGTGCAAGCCTGTAGTAAACAACTGCGGTAGGTATAATAAGATAGGAAATTTACTATAAAATTTATATTTCACAAGCATGAAACTAGCCATTTGTTAGTGATAAGAATATGTATCATTAACCCTTTACCCAACACAGACTGCTTCAGAATTTATTTATTTATTTTAAATATAATTTTTTCAAACAATTTCAGTAAAATCAGATCATGTGACCCTCATTGGAGCGAGATCAAATGAGCTTGTTCCATGATATCATTTTGTTGAAATTTTTTTTAAAATAATATTTTTTCAACTGCACAATTTGTATATTACATAGACGATGCAGCCGATTCATTAGTTAAAAGGTTCAGACAGATCCAACTCAAAACTCTCTCCTTAGCAGCCAGCAAAGCACTTTACTGATAGTTGTAAATAAGTCTTTGTGCTTTTGGTTTTCACAAAACAGAAGCATGTACATGCGTGTTTTCAAACAAGCTAAATTATGTGAAAAACATGACAGGAATGGAATGTGTGGTTTGTGTACTACCTAATAAAACTTGTTATGAAGGTATATTTTCAACTCTATTGTGAGATATGAAAAGAAACCCACAAAAGTTTGTATTGCTCATGTCTGTTTCTTCTTGTTTGTTTCTTTATTGGGGTTTAATGACACTTTCAACAGCCAGGGCCATATCATATTGGAGGAAGCAGGCATGCACAGAGAGACTCTACTATCTTGGCACAAGCAGGGTTAGCTTTGGTTTAAGGCAAAGTACACCATCTACATGCTGTACACCTAGGTACACTGTGAGAACCACGGTGCTCCCTCTTGGGCAATCAGAAGTAAGTGTCTTGCCCAAGGATGCAATGCAGGGTGGGAATTCAAACTTGATATTTCAGTCTAAAGTTCAACCCCATTCCCTCAGGGCTTACATTTCATAGAGAATCTGAGAATTGATTCACGCAAAGATTTGCGCAACAAAACCAGTGAGAATTCTCGCTGCATCTCTGCTAGGATTTGCTTGAAAAGAATTGAGTCAATTTAACCCTCTACCTAACATAGCAGCAGCAAATTAACCAATACAAGACTAACATGACCTGAAATATCCTGACACTTGGTCAATAAAATTGTACAAATATGGTTTGCCATTGTAATAACATTATTTGTAAGGTTTTATTGGTAAATATTATTTTTAGCTCATCTTTGGCGAAGCCAAATTTGAGCTTTTGTCATGGCCCGTCGTCCGCCATTTTGTACCGACGATGCAGAAATCTGTTTTTTGTACAGAACTTCCATATGAAAGCTCTGATTTGAATAATTTTTTGTATGAATGTTTAGTACCATGAGATACATCACATATCATACGTTTTTTTTTCTCGTGCTTAAATTATGCAAATTAGACTAACTTTGATTTATTTAGTGTTACTTTCAGCACTGTCAGTGCAAATGCCAATACGGCTCAGGCTAGAGGCTGCATTTATGAACCGATCTTTACGAAACTTCTTGGGTACCTTTGTTATCACCGTGGGACGAGAACGAGTGTTTTGGGGTCCTGCTCGAAATTCAAGATGGCCGCTGGCAGCCATTTTATTCAAAATTAGGGGCAATCAGATTTTTGCGCAGAACTTCCATATGAAAGTGCTGATTTGAAAAAATTTTTGTGTGAATGTTTAGTACCATGGGATACATCACATATAATACGGGTTTTTTTCTCGTGCAGAAATTATGCAAATTAGATGAACTTTGATTTTTTCAGTTCTACTTACACACAGTAAGTACACATGTCAATACGGCGCGTGCTAGAGGCTGTATTTATCAACCGATCTTCACGAAACTTCTTGGGTACCTCTGTTATCACCTTGGGACGAGAACGAGTGTTTCTGAGTGCGGTCCAAAATTCAAGATGGCTGCCAGTGGCCATTTTGTACCGAAATTAGGTCCAATCAGTTTTTTGTCTCAACTTCTATACAGCTCGTATTTATGAACTGATCTTCACGAAACTTCTTGGGTACCTTTGTTTTCACCTTGGGACAGGAATGAGTGTGTTTTGGGGTGCCATTGTTATCACTGTGCTATGAGAACAAATATTTTGGGGTTCAGTCAGACCCACTCTGGGACTCAAAGATTTCTTTTCTAGTTTAGCATCTGACTGTCACCAACCTTTACAATACTTTACCTGTACATTTGTTAAGGCTATGGTCAGTATTTATGTACAGACTGTTACAATACTTTATATGTACCTTTGTTATCAGGTCATTACCTAGATGTTTGTCATTGCTGTGTCACATACTATACATGTACATGTCTTGACAAGTTGAGCTACAGTGTCATTGACACTTTCATTTTTAAAAATTCAGTTGATGTTTTAAAAATTAAAAAGGTGTGTTGGGTAAAGTGTTAACATGTGTTATCAGTATACAACAGGGGTTCAACCATGGTGGCCTCATGGGATCCTGGGTCACTCATAACAGGTATGGATTCTCCAACCTTTTGCACAAGAATCCTAATGTTTTCTCCCAAATTTAGATGAAATTTAAGCCATTCTCCCTTATGTTGTACTGTCTTCAACACATGGCAAATATTCCAGTAAAATGGGATTTACTCTTAACTCGCAGAGTATTTTTCAAATATTTTTCATCAAATGTAGTCATGGCTGCTTTATGGCAAAATATATCCTGTAATTTGAGTTATTTTGTTTGTTGTAAGGGTGTGCCCTATCTTCCCACCCCCCTCTGACCCAATCAAGTTCAGACTTGGCAGGTGAAGGTATTACTATCCAATATAACTAAATTAACATGTTTGGCTCAATATTATACAATTATGGACTTTTGTGGTGGTGAATATGATATGAACCTAAAAAACTTAAAATGACCGAGAAGTTAGCCGAAGTCAATATAAGTTTTTTTAGCTTCATATCAAATATTTTCCACCACAAAAGTCCATAACTGTTTTTATTATTAAACACCATCCTCAAAAAAAACAATCTTTTATTTGTCAATTAAAAGTTCAATTATATCACTCAATAAAATAGTTATCACAAATCTTCTTCAGATCCCCCGGTCAGAATACTTTCATATTTGGTATACAACATCTCTGGCAGGGTCAGATTCAAGGTTGTTCAAATCAGGTCCCTAGGTAAATATTTGGGCTCGCTATGGTAGCCCAAATTTTAACTTAGTGCAATATGAAGAAATTTCTTTAAAAATCTTCTTCAGATCTACCAGTTAGAATGCTTTCATATTTGGTATACAATGTCTCTGGGGGTGGGGGGGGGGTGGGGGTGGGGGTGGAGGGGTGAGTGGTGTGGTCACATTCAAGTTTGTTCAATTCGAGTGCCTGGGCTAATTTTTGGGCTCCATATGGGAACCTGAATTTTAACTTAGTACAATATGTGGGAATTTCTTCAAAAACCTTCTTCAGATTCACCAGTCAGAATCTTTTCCTATTTGATTTACAGTATCTCTATGGGGATCAGATTCAAGTTTGTTCAAATTGATTCCCTGCGTTAATATTTGGGCAAGTGGTGTGGTCACATTCAAGTTTGTTCAATTCGAGTGCCTGGGCTAATTTTTGGGCTCCATATGGGAACCTGAATTTTAACTTAGTGCAATATGTGGGAATTTCTTCAAAAACCTTCTTCAGATTCACCAGTCAGAATCTTTTCCTATTTGATTTACAGTATCTCTATGGGGATCAGATTCAAGTTTGTTCAAATTGATTCCCTGCGTTAATATTTGGGCTCCCTATGGTAGCCCAAATTTTAACTTAGTGCAATATGAGGAAATTTAAACAAAAATCTTCTTCAGATCCACCAGTCAGAATACTTTCATATTTGGTATACAACATCTCTAGGGGGCAGATTCAAATTTGTTCAAATTGGATCCATAGGTTAATATTTGGGCTCGCTATGGTAGCCCAAATTTTAACTTAGTGCAATAGGAGAAAATTTCTTTAAAAATTTTCTTCAGATCCACCAGTCAGAATGCTTTCATATTTGGTATACAGCATCTCTAGGGAGCTGGAATTGACCATGTAGCTGAAGAATTAGAAATTTTGTATTCAGTACCCTCTAGAGGTGTGTAACTAAGATTAATCCACATTGGTTGTTTCAAGGTGCTTCATAGGGGAGCTCCATATTTTGCCTTATGATCAACTGAAGAAAAGGCATGATGCTTGGACTATTTTTGTCACTCCTGTGGGGCTCACGGATTGACAATGTATCCTATGGAGATGGATTGCTTAATGCAGATTCATTCTTGGACTCTGTTTATATTGTGTTCTGTTCAAGGTGAGCACTTCAAGCCCTGTGGGGGCCTCTTGTTTATTGAATTAACAGGAGTTTACTCTATAACCTATATTCAATTAACAGGTCAGATTTGTACTGGAGGTATGGTAAATGATTTTGTGTTGGGGAAAATTATATTCAATTAACACGGTTTTTCTGTTCACAGATATCCAATTAAGTGGGTTCCACTGTATAAAGAAGATAACTCAGAATTGAATTGTCTCATTATTTGCACAATTAGATTTAAAAAATATTCATTTGTGAAATGCCACCATTGAAAAACCATGTGTAGCATGTGTCCATTTACAAGTTAATTTATGTTTTTATTTATGGTGGTTTAATGACACCTTCAACAGCCAGGCCCACCTCACATCGGACAGTTTATGGGTGGAGGAAGCCGTAGTACCCAGAAAGAATCACCGAGCAGTGGCGAGCAACTGTCAAGACTCCCCAACATACTAACTCCACACAAGCAGGGTTAGCGTTGGTTGAAGACAAGTGCACCATTGACATGCAGCACACCTTTGTACACAGCGCCACTGTGCCCCCACACGGGCAATTGGGATTAAGTGTTTTGCCCAAGGACACAACGTGGTTGCCGCAGATGGGATTCAAACTGAGAACTTATCGGCTTGCAGCCTGCATCTCTACCTTACTGAGCCTCCGTGCTCTCAACTAGTTAATTAAAATTTGACTCAAGAATTCACTGGTCAAAAGGTCAATACAATTTGCAAAGGAAATTTTTGTTAAATGTGCTCCTCAAATTTTACTTATTTTAGTGACAATTGATTTCCTGTCCTGGGCAGAAATATCTGCCAGCAATATGCATGGAGATATAAGCAGCTCCGGCTGTGGTTGGGACAATCTTTTCTGAGAATAGTTACATGCAAATCTAATGTAACAGAGAACAGAAAGTTATATCAGTTGTTATATAATGAATCACTGTGAATAAAAACTGACCAGACAACTGCTACTGAGGGCAACAGATAGACATTATCAAAAAGGTTGTAATTTTAATTAGGAATACGTCAACACTGCATATTTTTTTAAATCTGAATACCACAGTCACTGAAAATATATGCCAGACACGATCTTTGAAATTGGATTGTGCTTTCCAGTGCAGGCCAGCATTGGCACATTCCTGAATAAATGCATGAGTAAAATTGCAGGGGACAATATAACCAAATTTAGTGAACAGACAAAATGGTATTGCAGTCTAAAACAACACCTTGAGGTCTTGGGATTAGCAAAGAGTCAGAAAGTGAAGAGGGACCTGCGAAGCTTTGATATTCAATTTGATTCAAAATTATCTCTGATTCAATTCCATTCAAGTTGTGCTGGTGTGGAAATGTTTGAATCATTGAGATGTTCTTACAATCTGATCAAATGTCTCCTTGACCTTTTCTTCTATCATTAGGTCTCCTAACCTAATGATAGAAGAAGAGTTGAAGGAGGTTCCGCATCCGAAACTATATCTGATTCTGTTTTTGGGATATTCTGCTTCTTTGATTGGTTTTTCCAAACAAACAAGATGCCATTGAACACAATGGAGATTGGCAATATTTATGCTTGTAATAAGCTGCAGTATCTGTTGCAGTTGAACCCACTTAATTGCATATCTTGTAATTGATTAACCCTGCTAACCCTTTACCCAACGTAATGGCCCAAACCGACCAACACTATTCACAAAGATCACCAATTAATTTTCATTATTTTTTCATTGTTTGTCTCAAAAACATAGGTTATGACCCCTCATTGGAACAAGCTCATTCCAGTGAGGGGTCATAACCTATGTTTTTGAGACAAAAAATGAAAAAAATTACTTATCCAAGAATTTTGTTTGCAAGCGTCGTCTGCTTTTCAGGTTAGATAAAGGGTTAATCAGATATAAACACCCATACACTAAACCATTCATCATACCTTCATTACAAAATTTACCTGTTATTTGCATAAAGGTTATAGAGCAAACTCCTGTTAATTCAATAAAAAATCTTGTAATATGACAAGAAATTGCCCAGACATTCACCAAATTCCTTGTTTATAGACCTATTTGGCTTCAGTACATGCAATACAGGCATTTAATCTATGAACAACATATAGAATAAATGCTAAGTTTATCCCTAGAATACAGGAAAGTGACTATTTCCTTGTTGATTGAATACTTATGTTAATCGAATAATTTTATTTGAAAATGTGGCTATTCAAATGACAGGATTCCACTATACTTGAAGGGTTGCGAGAATCAATTCGAGATTCAGTTTGATTTAAAAACATCTACCTCATTCTACTTGGGATTCACATCAATCGGAGCTTTTAGATTTGCAGGGGCTCTAAAAATGACATAATTAGTCAACAGTGAAAAAAAGGTAACAAGTCTTTTGCATGGGATGAATGATAATAGATGACAAGGAAAGTTAAATAAGCAAATTGATCACTTTTAGAATAAAAAATTACAAATATAGCAAAAAGAAAATGGTTAAAAAATAACATGCTTCAACACTCACATTATTAAACCATTGGGAAATGTATTGATTGAGTGCCATGAACATAGCGCTAATGAAAATAAGTCATCATAATTATCTTGTGCTGATAACAATGGAAAAAAGCATTACAGTGTGTACATGAATGTCAGAACAGGATGTGGGTAAAAAAAAAGAATCGCACAAACTTCTGTGGAGGCGTTGGGCAGGCACAGTATGACATATGTACATGGTCACCAAAAGTGGGTATCATAAATTTTTAGGTTGGTCTTGGCATATTCCTCTCTCCATTCTTTAGAAATTAGCTCCCTTTGACTTTTTTGGCTCACCTGGTGAGGTGTTTTGAAAATCACCCAGCAATGGAGTTCTCCTGTGGTTTCCAGGTGAGACAAAACACATAGTTTGAACTCATGCTTCCACCCAGGTCTGCACACATTACTCCTTTCACTACATGTAAATTAGTTTCTTTTCACTCTTTTGGCTCAGCTGAGTGAGGTGTTTTGAAAATTTTGGAGAGAGTTCCTTCATGTGTTCTCTTGTGAAAGTCACAATTTGAACTCAAACTTCCACACAGATGGGTTAGCTACATTTTTCCCAGTAAGGGCAAATTTCTCTGCTGCTAAATCAGACAGGTGCCTGGTAGCTTTTAGCTCTGACAAGTAGTTTTGTATGTGGTAGTGTCTGTTGATGGGTCAGTCTGTCAGTTGATCAATGACCAGTGTGTTTTAAAACTCAATAACATTTAAAATACTTGTTGGAATAATATCATACTTGGCATGTAAGTGTATTTCATTGATGTCTAGCCCCATGTTCAATGGAGGCTTTATTCAAAGTATTTTTTCTCAGAGTTATTGCCCTGTATGGACTTGGATTTTGTTTCATTTTGTGATCAAAAAGTTTTTAAACTCCACAGCTTTTAAAATACATGGCGAAAGAACACCATATTTGGTATGCAGTGTATCTTATTGATGTCAAGCCCCTTGTGCAATGCAGGTGTTATGTAGAGTATTTATATCAGAGTTGTTGCCCTTTATGGACTCTAAATATGGTTCATTTTTACCATCAGGGACCAATACTATTTAGCTTTTGCAATTGTATTTTCTAGAATTGTATTTTCTACTTATTAATATAACTGACTAAAATGAATCATTAGCATTTTAAAAGATATGGCAATTTGCCAGCTGGCATATTGCCATATCTTTGAAAATGCTAATGGTTGATTCCAACCCATTTGAAGTTGTAACTACAGAAAGTGCAATTCTAGAAAATACAATTGTAAAAGTTTTGTAGTATTGAACCCTGGAGCAGCTTAGGTGTAAACTCTCAGTTATTCTCTATATACACTAAAATGTCCAATTCACATACTTTATCTCAGTCTCTGCCTTTTCAAACTACAAAAAAATTCTTCTATGGATGTTTTAGTATGAATATGTTGCCTCAAAACACAACTTGTTCTATTGAGTGGTAACATATGTTTCTGAAGCAAAATTTTTTTAAAATGATGAAATTTGAAAAGCAATTTTTGTGAATAGTGGTGTCTATTACATTTGGTAATGGATTAATGTGGTCTTCTTTTAACCGCCTGAGTATTTTTAACAATTTTTCTTCAAATCCAGTCATGGCTGCTTTGATGCCGCCGTGATCGGGTTTGCTGAAAAATGTATCAAAATTTAACTAAAAACGGTACAGGTCAAAAAGTTGATTGAATTTACAAGGCACAAATTGGATAAAAATGCTCAAATTGTACTCATTCTAGTAATAAGAGATTTTCTATCTTGGTAGAAATACCTTGCTGCCAGCAGCATGCAAAGTGTTAAACCCTGTCTTGTTGACAAAAAAAGTGTCCGATATAAAACTATCAACTACAGCGATTATGGTGTTGAAATGAGTTATGATTTTCAGAAGTTATTTAGTCGAACCCCCTCAGAATTTCCCCTTCTTAAACATGTATTACATTGAAACATCTTTTGTGAAGCTATTTTGGGAACTCCCATAAGTGAAAGACAAAGTCTTTGTTTGCAATTACTTAATTCAAGAAAGTCATTCCCTTGTGAGAACCCCAGGAAGTTAAGAAAGACTTGTTTACTGTGGTAAACACACTATTTCTTACTGGTAGGACCCATAGGGTCCATATCATGTGACTCATCATTGGAACGAGCTCAATGAGGTCGTTCCACTGAGGGATCACATGATATGGTTTTGTTGAAATTTTTTGAAAAATGTATTTTCTTCAACTGCTAAATTCGAAAATTATGTGGGCAGATGTGCCCGATTCATTAAGTACAATGTTAAGCAAAATAAGGGTCTAGTTCCAATTTTGGTGTGTTTCTTATCAAACATGTACATTTGGAATACATATTCTAACATGCAGGCTTTTTGTGGTCTTGCTTATGGAAGTTACAGTACATTTCCAGTTATTTCTAGTGAAGCCTTGGCTGCCTTTCATCACAGGACATAAATGCTAAGTCAAAGTGTTACCTTATCATGAGGAAGCTAAAAACTAGAATTCTCCAGGGCTTTGTGGGCACTTTCAGAATCAATGTGACAACCAAATGAAATTTTTTGGAGAATGGTGACATTTGATTTCGATTCTGGCATGAATATTTTGCTTTGGACTAGCAGAGATTTTGGGCAGTGTTTGCATATGATGCCAAGCAATTTAGCAATTTGGCATGATTATTTTAGGGCTCTCTCATGTCCTTTCTGAGAATTTGGAATTTGTACTGAAGGATGAAGCAAGTCCATCAGATTTGGAGGCAAATTATTATTGCCTCAAAATTTAGCCAATTTGCAAGACTCTGATAGTGCTTAAATTACTGAGGTCCAAAATCATTTTGGTTGTGTCTGAAGTCAAATTGCTCTTAATGTAGTGGTATCCTTATACTAACATCAGGTCACTTTTACACAATTGCACAAGCACTATATAATGTAATTTCTTTATGTAAGGGTACGGCGTTAAGATAGGCCAAGCCTGTTCGCCAAACCCCATTTCAATTTAATGAAATAAAATATTGTTTAAAAAAAAAGTCATTTTGGAGGAATTCACTTTTTGGGGGTCCAAGGTCTCCATATTGAGTCAACATCAGTTTAGTATGAAATTACATAGACCTGAGGTCATCAGATCCTGATGAGATATTTGTTCTCTTTCTTTACTGAACATCAATTTTGTAGAGAATTACATCAGGGTTTTCATTCACAATCATGACAATAAATTATATCTCCGAGATGCTGTTAATATCATGAATCTTCTTGTAATTTTTGGTTGAGAATCTTCTGTGTACTGTCCCTCAATCCCCCAACCCCACCCCCACCCTCACCCCCAAGTGGAAATCCCAGAAAGTGAACCAGTGACCAGAACTTGTTTATTGTTGTAAATTTTAGCCAATTATTGTGCTAAACAAGCTCTACTTTACTGGTAAAATAGGACTCCGCCACCATTGCTTGAGGTGGAATTCCTCTAAAATATGTAACGTGGGTATAAATGATTGACTACACTTGACGTTATCTCCGTGTTGTGGTCACCATTAGCTATTATGCAGGAATATGTGACCTTAAACCAGGGCTTCCGCTAGGTTAAAATTACTGGGTCCGTTTTAGATATTGGGGAAAGTATTATCGTCATAGGTGACGGAAGGCACATGCATTTGCAAGGGGTTCTGGGGTGGTTCTCCCCCAGGAAAATTTTGAATTTTAGATGCTCTAAGGTGGCCTCTGGAGGCACTGTGACCGCAAAAATACTGGTAAAGCAAGTATCAGGATTTCAGACGTCAACGGAACGGAAAAATCGTTTCCGTGGTTTAAGAGACACGGAACCCGCCGGTAACGAAATTTAGGTACCGTCTGTGAGCAGTTATGGGAACCTTTTTGAAGTTTTTCCGAATCGACGGAATTTCATATCATTCGTAGCTTTTCAGATTTCAGACACGTTTCCTCCTAGATAAAACTGCCTGCATACATTGATATACTTGTAAGTTATATGTGAAATGATATTGGGACGTTTCGGCCCCGAGATGTTTCGGCCTCCTATATTAACAGTCTGGAGTGAAGGGAATTACCCCCGGCACGATAGATACATGTACCAAACAGAGGTTATACGGATGTTGATTTTTTAATATATATTTATTGTTTTAGATATTATAACGCCAGTAAACCTGTGCATGATACCTTCGTTCAAAAGACTGCTTTTCAGTTTTCAACATATTTTGAACAAAGGCACTTGTTATTTTATCATACTTAAAACAATTCTCAGACACACAATGAAATTACTTGTGATAATGTTACTGACGAAAAAAATGTCAAGATGTTTACAGAATGAGCCAATCACATTCACTTCAGCAAAAGGGTCCCGCACTTTACTCATTCCGAGAATGTTATTGGTTGAAATGTCTAATGTGTGCAAACGGTACACACATGTTTTTCCCACTTCAACTTGTTTCTGTATTCGATGTAAACAGCATTTCGTTTCTATCAGTGATGATTGTTCACCAACAAGCAGCTCTTATGAGCATTTCTTTCAACAACAAATGTTTCAATGTCTTTAGTGACAGATTGAGTGGGTAACGATATTTTGGTTCCGTCATTTTGTGACCACGGTACCGACACGCTACCGGTAACGATCGTTACCGTGAAATCCTGACACTTGGTAAAGGTCATAGCGAAAAAGTGTATTTTTTCCTCTTAAAATGAGACAAATTCATACCTGGAGATACTTTCTTTATTGTTAGCTGTCGCCGATTGGTGCCAGTCATATTTTTGCGATAATATAATAATTTAATACATGGCAGCTCCAACCATTCATGATCTATATCTGAATCAACGTTTGACCTCGTTTACAGTCGAGAGAGTCATTCGATTGTTAGTGAACATGGGTTGTCTTGCGTCATTCTTTCCACATGGATTGAGTTACGTCATGTCACAATGTATTCCAAGACGTAGTAGCAGTAGAATAAAGATACGTCATCATTACAATCAGAGTATATGTGATTTATACAGAAATATTCCCTCATATTTTTATTCAAGTGCATAGCAGTATACATCTGCACTGGCCAACTGGGGAAAATTGGTTTGGGGAATGGGTCCATTTCACAGACCCCAAAACAGGGGCGAGAAAGTCCTGCTTAAACACGATTAAATAACAATAAATTTTCTCTCTACGACTACCATAATATGGGTACATGGTCATATTTTGAAGTCATTGTTTAGTGCTGTTAATTTGGACTCATCTAAAGGCCTGGCTTCCCTCCTCCCCCCCCCCCCCCCCACACCCTGCAGTTATGTTTAGAATGTTTTTCCGAAGAGTTTTTGGATCAATGATAGTATGTTCAGATATCTGTATGGCGCTTTGCTCTCTATATAACTGGATTGCCAGAACGTTGACAAAAAGTGTCAACTCAATCTGCCCCCTCAAGATGACATTGAGTCAATCAACATGCTAACTCCTCCCATCATTGACATTTGATGATGTGAAAACTGTTACGCTGTGACTACAGTCTCTGCTTATCAGCCTTTACATCATCAAACATCAAATAAAAGCACGGCATGAAAAATATTAACACAATATCAACTTTCCACTCATGACACTTATTTTTCTGTCAGTGAAAACAGATATGTTGTAAATATTCACTATTCAATGTGTATTGCTATGAAAAAATGTGTACAACATAAACAAATTCACTTTTTACAGATATCAAACTACATTCTTCAAAAAATGATATATTGGCAGGCCTTAAAATTTGTCTCAATCCACGAGAATCAGTTTTGATTCTGGTGAGCTTCTGTTGCAAAAATCAATTTTTAGTTCTTAAATATTTTGAATCTGAGAGTACTGTTATACCCCTGTGAGTGCAATATGTACATATGCCATAGTGAAAAGCAAACGTCATATTTTTTTAAGAGAGTTTACCCTTTAACTGGCTGAGTGCTGGAAGCCACTATCATGGCTTTACTGAAAAGTGCTGAAAGCCACTATAGTGGCTTTCCCATCGTTGTAAGTTTTGCTATTTTTTCGAAACTAATAGAAAGTGTATTGAAATGAAATATTTTGTTTTCCATTATTGGAGAGTGCCAATGGGCACTCTCCAATAAATGAAAACAAAATATTTGAAATAATAAAAATTTAGAGCAAAAACACACATAATTATTTGAGTGAACTTTTCCAGAAAAAAAAAATTCTTGTTTCAAGACATCATATGAAAAATATTTAGCACTTCTACCAGTTAACTGGTAGAGTGCTAAAAAAATTTGGACATCCAAATTTGTTCCCATGTCTTTGCTTTGTGACAATTTCTGAAAGAGTGCATATGGCAATCTCACATAAATTGTAACAAGGCAAATCTATAAATAATTTCACTTCAGGGTAAAGCCCAAATATGGGCTACCAGCACTCTACCAGTTAAGAACCCAGTTTCCATTTTGTTAAGTTTCTCATACATGTGTATGTAGAACACATATTCCAAAATACAATCTTTTGGTGGTCTGGCTGTTGGAAATTACAGTTTTGTGGCAGGTGTCTAGTGAAGTCTTGGCTGCCTGTATAGTCAGCCAAGATTTCACTAGACCTTACAACTAAGTGAAGTTTTGTTACCTTATTAAGAGGGGGCAAAGACAGCATTCTCCTGGCTTTTTGAAGCAACTTTTAAAATCTACGACAAGAATCAAACGAACATTTTGCACAAATCAAAGTTGATTTTCATTGTTTTCCTTGCGAGAATCATTTGTGCGAATTGATTCAGGTTTGCACATGAATTTTATGCCCTGGATTGGCAATTGCAAGGCATTGAAAATTTGAAAACCTTTTTGTTATTGAACCTTGTTTATTTATAGCAACCATTGCTGCCCCCATGTCTCCCCTCCCCTTCTCTGTAATATGGTGGCAGATGAGACAATATTCTCTTTGGGACCAATTAGTATTCCAGCATTCTGGTTGTATAAGTGATCAGTGATATGAAGGGAAGAAATATATTTACATGAAGTTGACCTCTTTTTTAGTTTATCTCCTGCTGTCTGTGCTGTATTGATCAATGTGGGCCCAGTCTGTCAATTTTCTGTATAACAGATAATTTTTTTTCCTCATAAATTATATATATTCTGAATATTGCTGTACTGCCTTCATTCATCTTTTGTCCTTTTAATAGATGTTTTCTATCAATGCAAAATAATTTCTGATTAACAATTTTTTTTTGCCTGATGTGCAAATCATATTTTCATTTTTCCGTCAATATAAATCTCTGTACGTTTTTATTGGATCCAAATCAATGGGCACGATGAACACATAATTGACAGTGCCATTAGCAGCTGAATAGGTATCGAGCTTGTTAGATGAACTGGAAAATAAACAAATCAGGGAAAGAGGTGAAAAAAGAGATATAGAAGCACACAGTATTCTGTTTTTGTTGAAAATAGTTGTGATTTTCTCTCAGAAAGAGGCTCATACTCAGGGATTAAGAAAGATCAATAAATTTTGACATATTCTGTTTTGTACATATGAAGTTAACGAAGAACTATGCCAAGATGTTCAGTGTCTAATGAAAAGTAAGCTATTATTTAATTTTATTATTTAAATATTCCTCATCTTTTCATTTGCATGCAGCAATATTCCATCTGAGGCAAACTGATTATAAAGTCATAGGTTTTTCTCTCTCTTCAACTTGTCGCACACTAGGACAAGTTGTCTGGTTTTTCCAGACAGGAAAACCCATTCTGTTTACATAAAGTGCACGGAAATGTTAACTCTCTGTGCAAATTCTCAGATATTTCTTTGTATAAATCTTGTGTGTGGGCATATTTCAATTTTTTTTTAAATTATAGACTTTTTTTTCCTTTTCTTTTTTATGAATTCATCATTTCTGTCCTTATGTCCTTGTCTGTCTGTCAGTTTGTCAGCCCATCTGTTTCCCTTTCTCATGTTAAAAATCATTCTCGCTCGTTCTGTTTTGATGTATTTTTTCTTTACTGAGCAGTTTCCATGTATTCCAGATTATTTTATTTTTTGTTACCCCCTTTACATAACAGATAGGTAAAATTTGCCCAGTGCCATGTAGAAAAATGATCAATCAAATTTGGAAATTTTTTCCGTTCATGTTAATTGTTTCCAAAACATAGCTTATGACCCTTATTGGAATGGACTCTTCAATCTCATTCCAACAAAGCCACATAACATAATTAATGTTCTGGAAGCAAGTGATGAAATTGTTGTGTTTTTTATTCAGGGGAAAATAATGTGCAATTTATAAAGAGTTAACACCCCCACCCCCAACCCCCTGCATACTGATGTCAAAATGCCAAATTTTAAGCAGCAATTTTTTCCTATAATGCAACTAGGAATTTGAACCAATTTAATCTTGTTTCAACAAGACTGAATTGGTTAAATTCTTAGTTGCCTAATGGGAAACATTTTTCCCATGTGTCTTTTCCCCCACAATGCAACTACATCATTCTGTGGTGGAAATTTGAGCACCAGTTCCTGAGGAACTGGTCTGTGACATTTTGAATGTTTGTTTTCAACAAAAGCCGAGTAGCCCACTTCTTTTGTCTGTCTTTAAATTTGTTTCTTGGGACCAGTACATGGCACACTTACTTTTTTTTTAAAAATTCATTTTATTTATTCATTCCATGTTGTCGAGTATCATGTGCAATGAAATGTAATCCCTCTCAGATATGTCACTTCACCGAGATATTACCCTACATGTACAACTATTACCCAAAAGTAACACTAATCTCCCCAGGTTAAGAGTACAATCTCAGAGCATGTGCCCTGACCATTTCATCTTCAGGAGGTCCTGCTGACAATAAATAAATCACCTGGACAATGATTTCTTGTCAAGTCTTGGCTGCCCGTTAAGACACCCAAGACTTGGCTAGAAATCACTGTAAAGGCAAAAAAAAAATAATGTTGTGTTTCCGATAACATGTCAGAAAAAACATGAGTTGGTAGGTCGGCAGATTATTTTTTAGTTGAGTTGTGATGAAGTGAAACTCTACTTATAGTTTGATGAATGGCGGGCGGGCAGTTGGGTTGGCGGGTTTTGTAAATAATTGGTTTCCGGATGATAACTCGATAATGGTTCAATCCATGTTCATGACCATTCATAGGAAGGTTGGTATCGGTGATAAGAAGAACCCTGTTAATTTTGGACTTGCTTGGTCAAAGGTCGAGGTCACAGTGACCTTGAACACAGTAAATTGTAAACAATTGGTTTCCGGATGACAACTTGACTACGGTTCAACCCATATTTATGAAACTTCATATGTAGGTTGGCCTTCATGAGAGGAAGAACCCTATTTATTTTGGACTCACTAGGTCAAAGGTCAAGCTCACAGTGACCCTGAACACAGTAAATCAAAACAATTGATTTCTTATCAACCTACCTTACAGTTGTTTACTACAGGCTTGCACTGCAGAGGAAGACCCTAACTCAGATAAAATACTCTCTATTTTAGTCTTTCCCAAGAGATTTGGGAAAGAAAAGTGGTGTAAAAACACCACGAAAAAATAAGCCAAACTGGGTCGAGCACCATTGGCTCACACCCAGTAGGGGACGCTCTTCTCTTAGTACAATTCCACGACTTTAGTTAACCAGTGCGCAAGCAGTCATCAAACCATTCTTTTTTTGTCCACGAAACTTGGAAGACGTGTCGCCATTTTTGCATTACGAAACAGTGATAATTCAACTCATCGATAATGGTTTTCAGGTGACTAGAATTGTGATATGAAGATCGTATAATAACAGGACAGTGTTTTAAATATTCTCATTAATATTTTCAATCACATTCTCATTGTGTGTTATTTTGTATATTCCGTTTTCGCAAATGTTTTTTTCGACATCGTGTCAACACGGTTCAGAAATAAAATTTTTCGGTTGATAAATTTTATTATTATTATTGGAGTTGGGTGTCAATGAGGGACTGTATGGACAGGATTTCTTCACTCTTTTGAGGGCTGAATTTCTGTTTTATAGGTCCTTTAGGTCCCTGTCGGCCGTCTGGGTTCTGTCGTGTACCCACCGGTTATTTTTTCTGCCACCTTCTCTCGTAGTTGGGGGTGTTCCTCTACTTTATGTATCTGTTGAGTTCACCTTTTTCTTCTACTGCTCTCACCTCTGTTATTTCCAGTTCGATTCCTTTAGGGCAATTCCTTTTGCCCTTGCTTTTGGTACATTCTCGTGGCTGTTCCTCCCGCACCCGGGGAGGGGGGGGGGAGATACTGTCGTTTCGGGCCCTCCTGACATGACCACATCTGGTGTGAGTTATACCCCCTCCGTGGGGGATGTTCAGCTCCTGCACCCGCAGGGGGTGGGGAACGCTGTCGTTTCAGGGCCTCCCAATGCGACCATGTCTAGTGAGAGTTACACCCCCTCCGTGGGGGATGTGCAGCTTCTCCCACACCTGTGGGGGGTGGAGATCGCTGTCGTTTCGGTGCCTCCCAACACGACCACGTCTGGTGAGAGTTATTCCCCATCCGTGGGGGATGTGCAGTTTTTTTACCATGGTGGATACTGCAGGAGCTGTTGGATTTCTGGTGAAGAGATGCCTGGTTCCGGGACTATGCGCCCTCTCCAGTCGACATATGAGGCTGTCACTAGGGTTGTGACTCCTCCTTTGGAGGCTGAGCTAGGTGGCTGTCTCCCCTTTTCCGCCAGTTCCAACAGCACCCGTCATATCTGCTGCTACTGCTGTTCCGTCTACAACATCATTGGTCACCGTTTTAGCCGGCCTCGGCTTATCCCTGCAGGGGTCTGCAGTGATGTCTGTAGTGTGGTTGTGGGGTATGGGCCTCAGCCTTCCCTGACTTCAACTCGGCGAAGTCGGAAGTGGCTGCCGACTGAACCCCCTGCTGTGTCCTCTCAGCCGTTGAGCACAGCAGTTTTATCCCTGCAGGGGTCTGCAGAGGTGTCTGGTGGTGTTGACGTGGGGTATCGCCCTCAGCCTTCCCTGACTTCAACTCGGCGAAGTCAGAAGTGGCTGCCGACCGAATCCCCCTGCTGTGTCCTCGGTCGTTGAGCACAGCAGTTTTTTCCCTGCAGGGGTCTGCAGCGGTGTCTGGTTGTGTAGACTTGGGGTATCGGCCTCAGCCTTCCCTGACTTCAACTCGCCAAAGTTGGAAGTGGCTGCCGGCCAAACCCTCTAGTGTGGTCTCTCAGTCATTGAGTACCTCAGTTTTTCTCATTGGATTCGGATGTTCATGGTGGGGGTCACCATGAGCTCCGTGTAGTTTCCGTCCACGCACTCTGGTCCCATGGCCAGTTTTGTGTGACCAACGCTTTTGTGCAGCCTGGACCTTCTGTCCCGCGGCGACTCCGCGGCGAGTTTCTGCTCTGTTGATCCTTGGGGTATGTGATACCGCACTACACATCTGGTTTCAGATGTTTTCGGCTGCAGCTCGTCGCCCCGTGTTGGGTGTATTTGAGGATCGGGACCCTTCGCTGGTAAATGGGTCAGGAGTGAAGCCACTTTGTCGGTTCATTTCCACGTCGTTCCATTCCGACAGTCAGTGAGCTTAGGGAGGCCCTCTCCTTGCTCACTTAGGTTCTGTCCAAGAGCCTTTTCCGTTGCTTCCAGCGAGGCTATGAGTGGTTTCCGGGCGTCTCCTGTGGCGCCACCTCCCGGGATTGGAAACAGATCGCTTTCTGATCCCCTGGTGTGCCCACACCATGGGAGGCGTCGGCTGGTTTGCCCATGATGGGCTATGTGTCTTCTGACACATGAGATGAGTCTGACATTCCTGATGTCGAGAGCCAACAGTCTTCTGACTTGGGGGCAGCTCTTGACTTTGTGTTTGGGTTCCTTCCAGGTCTTAAACCATCAAACCAGCCGACAGTGTCAGCCCGGCTGCAATCATCGGTCGCACGCCTACAGCCTGTGGAGTAACATGCTTCTGGGCACCTTCGACTGTGCCTGTCGGTACAGGTGTTGAAGCATTTACCGCTTTGGACTCTAAGCTGAGTTCCAAGGCTATGAAGATGTCGTTCTTCATCAAGGTTGACACTTTTTGCCTCTGGTGCGTTATCGTTCCTACGATTTCGCTAATCCATCACTCTGCCAGACTGTGATGGTCTTGGATCAGGACTCCAACTCCTGGTTGGGCTTATCGAGAGGGATGCTGGAATGCGTTCTCTCTTTGATCTTGTCGTCTCTGCTTTGTTGCTTATCTGCTCCCAGATGAGTTCGACGACAAACAGGTTTTTGTTTTGTGTGTGCTGTTCAAGATGCTCATGCATCTTCTCACACACATGCCTGTTACACGGCTAGCTTGGAATTAGTTCGCAGGTACGCTGTGCTGGACACAAGACGTCCCCTTCTTGAGGGACAGTGCGCTGCTCTTCGATCTGCCTCTTTCGGCGGGTCCGGCATTATTCCATGGTTCTGTGGCGACGGTCCGGGATGGCTCCCTTTATCATTCCATTGATCTGCTGCTGCTTAGTCAGCATGATGGCCTTCTGTTGGAGGCTGGCGCCATCCAAAGCCTAACAAGTACCCTTCTGCTTCCTCTACGAAGCTAAGGGCTGATCCTCCTACCGCCACTTCTACTCACTCACAGGGTGGGGTAGGCGTCGGCAGTAGTCACCTTGATTTCGTCCCAGGTTGAGGCACTCCACTAAGTAGAGAGTGCCTCTTTCCACATGAGTCCCTTTCAACGTTACACGTTGGGAACTTTTGACCACGGAGATAGGTGATCTCCTGTCAATTGTCCAAGGCGACAATCGAGGTCATCAAGAACTTTCTTTTAGTGGGATTTTGTTCCTGCATGGTCTTGGTGCCAAAGAAGGACGGCCGACTCAGATAGGTTATCGATCTGAGTATTCTGACGCAGTCTATCATTGCTCCTCAGTTCAGCCTGGAGGGTTTCCGATCAGTTCGCCGCTCCATTCCCCAGGATGTTTTTCAGTTCAAGGCCATTCCCTTTGGCCTCGGCCTGGATCCTTGGCCTTCACCTGTCTGTTGTCGCATGTGTTAGTCTTACATCGCACACAGTCCAAGGTGTCTTGTTCGGCTTGCCTAGTTGATATCCTCCAGAGGCTCATTGTCTTTTACTAATGTTTGTGATGCTATGGTTTGATAGGACTAGGGATCTCTTCCTCTGTCCACGGTTCCAGTGCAGTTGAGTTATGTGTGGGTTGGTTATGTGATTCCCTCCATCCTATTTTCTATTCAGCCTGTGTAAACAGTTGTAAGGTAGGTTGATAAGAAGTATAAATTTTACAGTAAATTTCCTTTCTTATTATACCTACCGCAATTGTTTACATGGAGGCCCTCCCATCTTCTTATTCGGGTAAGAATCCTTCCTCCTCGCTGATCACATAACTCCTATGTTGGCAGACTCAAAAGAATGGGTTTATGACTACTTGCACACTGGTTAACGGAAGTCGTGGAATTGTACGAAAAGAAGAGCGTCCCACACGGGGTGTGCGCCGATGGCGCTCGACCCAGTTTGGCTTATTTTTTCGTGGTGTTTTTACACCACTTTTCTTTCCCAAATCTCTTGGGAAAGATTAAAATAGAGAGTATTTTATCCGATTTAGGGTCTTCCGCTGTAGTGCAAGCCTGTAGTAAACAATTGCGGTAGGTATAATAAGAAAGGAAATTTACTATAAAATTTATATTTCCAGATGATAACTTGATAGTGGTTCGACCCACATTCATGAAACTTCATAGGTAGGTTGGCATCAGTGAGAAGAAGAACCCTATTTATTTTGGACTTGCTAGGTGAAAGGTCAAGGTCACAGTGACCTTCAACATAGTAAATCGTAAACAATTGGTTTCTGGACGATAACTTGATAATGGTTTGACCCACATTCATGAAACTTCATAGGTAGGTTGCCCTAGGTGAGTGGAAGACCCCTATTTGTTTTGGACTCACTAAGTCAAAGGCCAAGGTCACTGACCTTGAACATAATAAATCATAAACAATTGGTTTCCAGATTATAATTTGACAATGGTTCCACCTACATTCATGAAACTTCATAGGTAGGTTGGCGTTGGTGGAAAGAGCCCTATTTATTTTGGAATCACTAGGTCAAAGGTCAAGGTCACAGTGACCCTTCGCATAGTAATTTGTAAACCATTGGTTTCCGGACGATAAGTTGATAATGGTTAAACCCACTTTTGTGCTGTCATAACTCGACATTGGATCGGTGATCCTATCGGCATTTTATTTTATTATTATTTTTATTTTTTTCATTCAACAAGTTACGGATAAAAATTTTATAGTACAAATAGTATGTGAGTGAGTAATATGACCCCATTAACTTTCAAAAACTAGATCGTACCATTTAATATAATTCGAGATTACAGTGGACATTGCGGGTGTAATTCCACAACTTTGGAAGAAGTTTTCATAATATTATCTTCAGCTGTCCCCAGATTCTGAAGTGAAGTGTACATTCACACCCACTCTTTAGTTTATCACAAGAAGTATTAAAATTAGTACACCTCAGCACCAAAAATAAACTGACTTTCTGAGTGATTGTGGTAATGGGCTGGTTAAGTATCATCATATTTTTTCTGGGCAGTGGAAGCACAAATGACTTGCTTTTGTTTATTTGAAAACAATAAAGAACCTAACATCGGTCTTGTATCAAACACCTGTGAGCACACTATTTTGAATGCAAGATGCTTTCATGATGTCAGCTTGTGCAAACAGACAATCAGTTTGAAGTACAAGTGTAAAAATACAAGGAATCCCTTAGCTTTTCCCAAGAAAAATTTCATGGTTTTAAATAGCAGGAATGTCATTGGTCAAAATGTCTAGTTTGACAAACTTCGTATGCATAGTGAAATGCAGTACATGTGATAGTTTACCACGAAATTGAAACAAGTTGAGGTGAATAGACAGAAATATTCCATTGCTTTCATATAAATGGTGACTGTTGAGACAAATCCCTTGAACAGTTGGGAAAGAAAAGTAAGAAAGAAACGTTGCATGGTTTGTGAGAGCAGGCAGGGTGATTAAAAGGGAAAAACCCAACTTTAAACCAACAATAATCCACACCAGTGAAGTAAATTTACTTATTGTAAATCGTGATAAGCAAGTTGAACTTTGCATACCAGGGGTAAAACCAAGTTTTTGGTATACCGATTATGATTTAATTTGCCGGTATCTGTGAAGGTATTGAAAATTGTACCGATTATAATTGGTATATTGAAAAACAGCCCAGCACTATTCTCATACCAATTTGCATGGCAAAAAACAATGTCTCGTTTTCCATTTTGTCAAAAAGTATTTCAGACAAACGTTTGAAAAATTTTAATGTCCAAAAAAAATTTGCTACTTCTTTCATGAAAATGAACCCTTCAACTGCTATCAAGCCTCAACAAGGCCTTATATAATAGTGAATGTAGGAAAATTTGTAAATTCACACGGTTTCGGTATTCAGTGATTGGTTCAATTCAGTTTTTCGATATCCCCATAATATCTGTATCAGTTTGGTTTTTCTGTATGTTGCCCATCTTTACTGTCAACATTTTGGTTTAAAGTTCAATGCTCTAACCATGAGTCACCACAATCCCAAAAGTTTTATAGTATTTTTCCACAATGGTAAGGATTGATATGTAACTTTAATATATTTTACAATTGTAATCGTGGAGTGCAGTGGCTCAGTGGTAGACTGTTGGACTTCTATGCTAGAGGTCCTGAGTTTGATCCCCATCCAGGACGACCCTTATTGTGTCCGTGGTCAAGGCACTTTATCCAGGTTGCCTCCATAGGGCATGATGACGCCATGTACTATGATGTACTGCACGTCAATGATGCACTTGTTGTCAACCTCTGTAACCCTGCTTGAGTGGTGCTTGAACAGAGTTAGAATGTTGAGGAGCTGACAGCAGCTCGTCGATGCTCGGTTCTCTCTAGGTACTCCGGCTTATTCCACCCATAAAACTGTCACGGTCATGATTACCCATTGTGCATAAGTATGTGACCTTAAACACCAATAAATAAATAACAATTGTAATATTCATGTTTAGTAGGTTGTGTGATTTAATCCCTTGCACCCTTATGTTGAAAAAACTTAAAAGTAGCATTTTTTCCCATACTGAAGCTACAAATTCAACCAATTCAATCTTGTTTGACACAGCTCAATAACCTCCGTCACACAAGGTTTAATTGGTTAACTGGTTGACTGCGAGAAGCCACTATCCGGGTTTTCAAAAAAGGAGGGTACCACAGCAAAAGCCAACATTTTCCTTGCTCATGTTTCACATTCTGTCAAATGCAAATAATATTTTGTTTATATAAATTTGTTTTAGGCCATACAAAGTTGATTGTCTGTTTCTCAGGCCATTTTTTCCAAAAAAACATGCGGGCGGGCGGGTTTTTTTTTTTCTTTTTATTTTCTCTCCGAGAGGTTGTTTGTGGTAATTTGACCCCCATCCAAACGCCTGGTGGACCACGCAAAATTTCGCAAATATATTGGTTATTCACCACAGGGGTGTTGGGTCGTAAATGAAGTGGGGTTTGAATGTTTGTTTTTTCAGTGAAACGTGAAAATTATAACACAGGATGAAAGTCACGAAACGCCTCGTGGGTGAAACGTCTCGGGTTGAAACGTCTCTGGGGCAAATCAAATGTCGAAGTGCCAACTTTCAGAGATTTATTTTACCAAAAAAAAAAAAATCCTTTCACAACCTGCCTAATAAAATCGTGAGTCGCAATTTTTCCCCATTATATTCAAAATTATCACAACCCATTTGAACGGGCAGTTCATCCATAAATCATATTTTTTTTAAATCTGAAAATGAAATACAAAACGAATGTTTGCGTGTTTTTATTAACCAATTCGACCGCACATACCTGCCTATATGCAATTTATTTTCAACTATGACTGTTACTTTTATATCAAGCAACGGTTACTATTAGTTATCCAATTATCCTGTATCTCAAATGCATTTATTTAAATTAACTGGGAAACTCGTAACGGTTTCAAATAACAGTGCACAAATTCCCAATGACGGCCATTTACAATACAAATGTTACTAAAAATAAATGCCAGGAGACTGTGTTCCATTCAACATAGCACCTGACTTTGCAGACTTTCTGAGGTTTGGTGCGAATCAAACGTGGTGCGAATCGACCATTCCCCTTTGTGACTGTTTGTTGTCAGACTGAAAGACACCTTCCTTCTTGCTGTCATTATGACTTACCTTTTACAGAATAAAACACTTTCTGTCGTGAATATTGCTAAAACCCACCCACTTTATTAAGGTATGATGTAGAAAAAGCTTGAAGTGTGTTAATTTAAAATTTGTGAACGCATCGATACCGATTTACCGAAATGAGCACAATATCTCAAATTTTTTTGGAAGATTTTTTTGGTGTCATAAAAAGGTTGCATGCGCACCAAAAATGACCATGCGCGCAGACCTGAGAAACAGAGGTTCTTTTTTTTATAGCCTTATCACAAATTACTGAAGAGTGCCTGTAGGCACTCTTCAATAGCATTTAATAAAACAAATTTGGATGAACAAATTCAGACTACCGAAAATAATGTAGCACTCAACCAGTTAACCCTTTACCCAACATGAAAAGCAGATGACACTTGCAGACAAAATTCTTGAATAACTAATTTTTTTCATTTTTTGTCTCAAAAATATAGGTTATGACCCCTCATTGTAACAAGCTTAATGAGCTCATTCCAAACAGGGGTAATAACCTGTTTTTGAAACAAAAAATAAAAAAAATAATGGAAGTTAATTGACGATTTCTGTGAATAGCACTGGCTGGTTTTGGCCGTTATGTTGGGTAAAGGGTTAAATACTTAGCTACATTATGAGAAAAACTTGCAGCTGGATATACAGATATTTCAACAGGGTACTAATCGACTGCAACTATGGTTCCATCTGACTGACCAAATCCAGGTGGTGTTCAGCTGAAACCAATGCTGTCTTGAATGACATCAGTTGAGGTGTAGGACAGAACACATCGAGGGTGGGACACGAATAAACACCCTGAGTTGAAATTTTTTTCCAATTGTTTCACGAGTGTTGTAGGCTCCAAATGTTCCCAATGAAGGTTGTTTATTCCTGTCCCCAGTGTTCTATCCGAGCTGTGTTCTATATTTATATCATGATAAAACTTGAGTTAACTCTTTCATGTCTATCATTAAAGTATTGATGCATGTTACTAAATCAAGCAGAATATCTCTTGGAAAATCTGTCATGTAATTTGAGCATTTCCTTCAGAGAAGAAAACAACTGTCAGGTTTCGACATTAACGTTTTTATGCACCCGACATGTTGGTCTAGTCGCTTCAAAAATTACTAGCCCGGACCTGATTTGTACTTGCCCTGACCCAGTCCATGGAATTAGAGAAAAAAATGGGGACACGACGTTAAAAAAAATTATATATCGTACATTCGTTTAACTTTTGCAATCGAACCACAATTTCTTTTTATTATAAACTATTGGTATTGTAAACTCAACTTTGCTTACTGGTACAGTCCTTCGATTTTGAAAAACCCAGGTGCGCATTTAGTTGCTCGCTGCTTTTGGGACTTAGGCGCGCACGTTTTGTGGGGCGTGCTACATATAACATCAGAAAATGAGCGTGAAATGATACATGTAGTTACTATCATTTCACGTCCATTTCCTGATGTATCGTGCCCCCCAAAAAGTGCGTCTTGTAAGTTGTAAGTCAACTCGCCTATTTCCAGATGTAATATTATCATGCATTGAATTTGTCCACAAAGAAATTTAAGAAAACTCACCTTGACATTTCGTTTCTCATTTCGTGGAATTGTCACTTTCCATTTCGGCCGCCACATTTTCAAGAAAAAGTACTGTGTAAAGACTGAGATTTGTACAAGTCCAATAAAACCGTGCACATAAGTTTCAGGTTCAAATAGATTTCGAGAAGTTAATTTTCCCAGCGAATTATCGAATCATAAGAGATTATTATTGTAATCCATTTGCACACAAGAAATCACGATAATTCACAGTATATTCCAGATTCAAAATGGAATTTCCCACACACTCTGACAGTCACACTGACACAATTGAAACTTATGACGTCACTCTGATTGACATATTGGACACACCTACCGTACGACGCTGTCTTTCATTCTCTGCATAACATATTTTCAATTTGCAACAGGTAATAACTCAACTAAAACTGACAAGATGGCATTGACCATGCCTCTGACCACGTCCAACATAATGTCACATCACTGTACATTGTATTGTAATGTACTGTAACGTGTTGTACGCACATGTTAGTACAGTTATGTGCAGCGCCACACATGGTCATCTAAGATGATCTTCAAAGTTGTCAAACTTCAAAGGGTGAGTCATGTCACGAAATTGAAACAAGAAATGACAGCATGAAGAATTTTATTGGTTGCGTACATGTATGTAGAAACGTGTGGTGACAACGCTCGGACATGACAGGGTGGGGGTGGGTTGGGGGATTTATCATTATGATGTTCAGTTTCTGATACGTGAACACCTGATAAAAGCCTATAAATTGTAATATATAGAAATATTTATTGCCCAAACTGCCGATTAGTACGGGGGATTAGGCTCTATTCCTGGGCGGCTCCATATTTAAGTTAACTAGTCAGTGCATGTTGAATATCTTACTGATTTGTTAAATACCAATCCACCCAGGAGATTGAGTGTAAACCCCCAAGCTACATGTACTACTACTGGTCAAGACATCGCTGTTAGTCCTTTCCGCATCAGTAAATTTCGTGATTACGGAGACCGATTATTCACAAAAACTATTACGTATTGTGTATACAAACGAATACCGCTTGTATCCACGCTACGGAATGTTTCTGGGAATACTAGGTGCCCATTCTCACCCCCAAAAATGAAAAATTTACATTGTTTAATTTAAGAAGAGACTCCTTTCAAGAGATGTTTTAAATACCTGTCAATGTTCAGGGGGAGGATCCAGGGCTGTGTTTGAGTGTGCGGTAGAGGGCGGGGGGGGGGGGGGGGGGGGGTTTGCTTGATTTATTGTTTTATTCAACACAGTCATGACATCTTATAAGTACTGTTTCTGAGTCCACACGTTTCAGCTCAAACACTGGAGGGGGGAGGAGGGGGGGTATAATATCAGTTCTGTGACTGTTCTGTCGCATTCAATCACTCCTTGCAGTCTCCAAAATCTGGTCTTCGTTGTCTCTGACCCTCATGCCACCAGAAAGACAAAGCCTTTGCAGCGTCATATTCCTCAATATCCGGACCCTCAACAGAAATAGCCAACAGGTAATTGAGCATCTCTGGATCTAATCTGGACCTCCAGTCTGACTTCACTGACTCGGGCCATTGCGGAGAGTCCCCTTTCACATATTGCGCTGGAAACAGGGATGCACAAAATTATGTGGATTAGATGTTTGATGTTTTTAAACTTGTCTCTCATGTTTGGATTCTGGAAAATTCTCTGATAGAATTCTTGAACACTGGTGGAAGGTCGATTACTCATACGCACTTTGAGGGCAGGCCACTCTGTCTGCTTCAGTTGCTGGGTATCACAGCCCATACTATCTAGCAATGTGGAGTAGTATTCACAGAGTCGAGTTATTTTCTTCTCCCCATACACAGCTCTCTCACCAGCAGTCTCCGGGAGATTAACAGGAAAAAAACACCTGCATGTCCCTCAGGAGATGATCAGAATGAATGTCAATGCGCTTGGTGATGTGATCTATGACAGACTGGATGAGAACATTCTGTTTGGTTTTGAACTGCTCTTCAGTCATGTCTGTAGAATTAGCTGCATCGCCACAGAGCGTGGTTTTACTGTTGCCACGGAGCTTCACATCTTTGAAGAGACGCTGGCCATCAATGTCAACAGTTACACTCGTGAGAAAACTGCTCAGGTTTTCCCCTAGCCTATATTGCAGTGCAGTTAACTGTAAGCAGGCTGTTTCAAGAGCATCAAGTGCATCAGGAATTCCACAATCGTTCTTCTGAAATTTCAGGGACAGTATACCTAATACGTCGACAACATCCAACAGGAAATGCATGTGATGAAGGAGTCGGTAATCATGCAAATAATTTAGAATTTGATGGGCTCTTCCCTGAACGTCCGCTGACCCTTTCCCACTGGCCTTTATGTTCTCGAAATGGATACATAATAGTTTGTACTGCTTTAGGAGAATGCGTAGGCATCGGCTAAGATGCTGGTCTAAATTTGCTGGTCTCAATGCCTTCTCATCCATTGCTTCTGCTAACATCTGGAGCTCATGCAGCGATTTTGCACTGTAATGGTATTGTTTATGGAGGTTAAGGAGAACCGCTTTAATGTCAGCAAAGAGTTTGGCGTCCTTGTCCCCCATTGCATCAAGTGCCCCCAATTCTAGTCTGTGACTGACACAGTGCATGGCAAACAAATGAGGAACTTCCTGTTTCAGTAGTGCGGTAACACTGTGTTTTTTGCCGAGATTAACACTGGCGCCATCTGAACCGGTAGCAACTAATTTTTGTTTCCAGTCCCAGTTATCGCCCACACTGTCCATCGCAGTTTGGATTGCTGACAAAACACCCTCGGCGTGTGCATGCTCCACTGCTTTAATGCTCACAAAAATGTTTTTCGGAAGACCATCCACCACAATGCGGGCATACACAATTTCGTTCTCACAGACCGGCACATCTGTAGCCCCATCAAAAAGAATAGAAATGACTGGTGCATTTTTCAGTAGTGTCCGATTTTTGTCCATAATGTCGTCATAAATATACTTCATGAACCTCCTACAGGCTTGGTCAGTCAAATAGCTAGCGGGCAGGTCTACACCATTTTTGGACTGTAATTGCATAAGGCTGGGATAGAGGGTGAAGGGCAACTCCTTCTTTGCAATGAAATATGCTGTATTGAAGCATGCCATCAACTTAGTATGCTGTTCTGCGTTAAGTTTCTTAACTGTAACATCAAGGGGTCCAACAATGTCCACACCAGAAGCACTCGCCGCCGACGATGAACACATGGTCTTTGTAGTTTTGTTTTTAACTAGTATGTCACCAGTATAATCAAAACATACCACAGACTGTTTTGCTTTTAACGACGTAATGTTGTGTCATCTCTGGGAAGAAATATGAGCTCTACTAATGCCATGTTGTTTGAGGGAGTCAATTCTAAAATTGTCTGAACCTTCAACAAACTTTCCACTTTTCTCATACTTCCGACAGCATTTGCAAAACATTACGTTTTTGTCGGAATCATATTCAATCCATTCAAATTCTGATTCCCATTTGGGACAAAACGCTCGTTTTCTTTTATCTTATACTGCTTTTTTGACTCTTCTCTACCCTTGCGTTTCTCAGCTGCATTTTTCTCTCTTCCTTCACCCATTGTGAAACCAAACTTGAGAAGTCCAGACATGGTGAATAATGTAAACAAATTATAATTGAATTTTTGACTTATAAACATATACGCGTCTCGTCACTGTGATTGTATTTGTCAAATTGACATAATATGCAAATCGATCAGATTGAAGATGTCGACTACCGCCAATCACGCTTTAGTTTCTATCAGTTGCGGCCCTAACAACCTTACCAATTCATTGGAGATTGCAAAAACTAGTTAGGAACGACGATTTCCAAGAATTTCCTCGACTGATGAGCTATGAGTCATGACGTCACAAGTTTCCGTGTTTCATTCAGCATGGTGCAGATACGAGTCGACGCGAGTAGATCCCTTCTTCACAGTTGCGACAGGAGATAACTCGACGATATTATCATAATAGTATGTTTCGACATGATAATAGAAGGAGATAGAGTCGGATCGGCACACAAATATATTATATTTGTGTGCCGATCCGACTCTGTCTCATTCGGTCTTGCTGCAATAACAAAAGTGATAGTTTTTTTTTCAATTAAACAGTTATTGCTGTTATTGCCCTAGAAAAAGGAGGATGACCAGTCGGGCATGTTTGACAGAGAAACAGTACGACCGGACCAAAATCTACTAGACAATGTTGGTCGGACGTGGGTTAGTGTCGAACCCTGACTGTCTGAAATTTATTGTTAAAAATTTAAATTAAATATAAAAAACATAGAAATGATATTTAAAATAATTTCATACACATTTTGAAATCGAAAGCTTTCTCAGTAATAATTATACTGCAATTATTTTCTTTTGTTTTGACTCGCCTGCGACGTGATCAATTCTCAAGGTGTTGGAAGGAGTATTATCCCATTTACTTTATGTTAACTCTGATTAGTTATTGGGTGCATGTCAGAACCAGTATGGTACCATGGTACTAACATCAGTACCACACTGGTACTGATAGTTGCAGTACTGATGGTACCTTAAGAACCCTAAAGCATAGGTTCAGTCCTCACCCACACATCTGCTTTTTGTCCTTGGGCAAGACACTTAATCCAAATTGTCCAAGAGGGTGCATAATATGCCGAGGCATATTGCTCGTCAGTGGTATGTCTGGCTTCCACCACCCAAATCTGCCCAACATGGTATAACTCTGGCTGTTTAAAATGTTGTTAAACCCAAATAAATAAATAAATTAGCAAATAAATAAATAAATGACAGATGGCACTTATAATTTTCCATTCCTTAACCCTTTGAACCCCCACGGAAGCTTTTTTGGCCAGGAACGTGATACATCATTACGTCATTAAATAGGATGGCTCTTCAGTAAATGTATGGGGTAGACCAACCAATATTTTCAGCGTGCAGCCCGAAGGCTGCACATAAAAAATATTAATTGGTCTACCCCAAATAATGAATATGGACTCTTCTAACTGCTGCTATTGAACTGGCATGGAAGATACCACTAGAGTTCAAAGGGTTAAGTAGCTAAATAATTTCATTTTTTGCTCCAGACATAACTTTTGGCTTCTCATTGGAATGAGCTCATTCTCATGGGGGAGATAATCTGTGTTTTGGGGAAGAAAAAGATAAAAAATATACAATTTGAAAGGCAATTTTTCTGTATAGTACTGAGTGAATATGATTGTTTCACTTGGAGAAGTGTTTAACCATTTATGGGCCTAATTCCAACATTGATCACTTTTACTGCAACAGAACAGGTTCTCCAACATGTAATCTCTAAATTAAGTCACAAGTTGCATTCTAAGTACTTTGGCAGTTGTTTTTAGGGATGCCTTGGCTGCATCATAGGCAGCCAAGACTTGCCTAGAAGCAACTGCAAAGCCAAGGGATATAGGCTGTCAAAGTGTAGCAAAACTGTATGAAAATCACTGCCCTTAATGTTAAGAAACTCCAGCATTAATCTGAGATATGTTTGGTCATTTTGGTTGCAGTTAACCCTTTACCTAACCTGAAAAGCAGACAACACTTGCAAAAATAATTCTTGAATAACTAATTTTTTTCATTTTTTGTCTCAAAAACATAGGTTATGACCCCTCGTTGGAACGAGCTCGACGAGCTCATTCCAACGAGGGGTCATAACCTATGTTTTTGAGACAAAAAATGAAAAAAATAATGAAAATTAATTGGCGATTTTTGGGAATAGCACTGGCCGGTTTTGGTCGTTACGTAAGGTAAAGGGTTAATGACAAGAACATGCATGGATTTTTTTTAGCAACAATTCTGACTTTCAACACTTCATTTGTAACCTAGTGACAAAATATCTCTCGGATAGTTTAGACATTTTAAAGTTTTTTTGCCTTGAAGCCACCAACCAAGCATCATTCTGAAAGTATTAACATCAAGGGAGATAAATCTCTGCCATCTGGCTTGCAAATTTGATTTTTGCTGTTCAGTGAAACTTATGAATGCTTTAATTTTTATCAAAAATAATTCCCTGCATTCAAAGCTTGTTTCACTTTTACATTTACAATTTTGTAGCTCACCTTAACTCAGTATGAGCAGTAATTACCACTTTTGTCTGTCAGTTATGTTTTCTCTGGTCCCTCATTGTTTCAGCATCAATCGATCACAATCAGATGTTTTTTTTTTCTCCACTTTTCTCTTAAAGCTAACGGAAAAGTCAAATGGTCATAGTTATGAGATATTTTAAGTTTGTTAAAAGCAAGCTTCAAGTTGCTGTTATCATTATGTATGCACCACCACAGTTACTTCAAGGTAGTAACTGGGGCAGTTTGTACATAGTTATTGTAGCAACGTTTGTAATGGCAGAAGTTTGAAAATATAGAAATAAATGAGAAGTGCTTATAGAAAGAAAAAAATTAGTAAACAATGTTGCCTACAAGGAGGTTGTTGAATATCAGTGTATTATAAGGATATGATGAGCACTCTCAGTGATGTACATTGCTTTGAGGTCAGGGTGAGGCTTGAAGTGGGATGGGAAATCTGAGAAATGATGGAGATTGATGGTGGTCTTGACTGTAAAGTGAACAACTATTAACTGGTTCAGTGCTAGAAGCCCATATTTGGGCTTTATTCTTAAGTACAGGTGACTTATCTAAAAGATTCATACTCAGTGAATATGATTCATGTCGTCTTTGAAATGAAATGAATTAGTCTTGAAGAATTTGCCTGCTTACAATTTATGGGAGAGTGTCTATAGGCATTCTCTCATAAATTATAGCAAGGCAAAGACATGTGAAAAAAGTTTGACGACCACAAATAATTTAGCACTCTGCCAGTTAACATAGTCTGAGGGGGCATACTGGAGTCACTGCAGTGGGAAGTTGGATAGTTGGCTGCTTTAAGGCCTTTAGATTAGTCTAATTTGGGCACAATGGCTAATATGGATTAGCTGAATTGTGTCCTTGTGGGAGAGAAAAGGGCCAGTATTTTTACCTTCTTGTCATCTGTTTCATATATAGCTGTCGGGATTTTTCCCCTACTAGGATCATAGATTCCAGCCTCTATAGTTTAGAGATGGGCAGTCTTCAAATTTCACGTTGGTTCCATTTTCGGTTTCAGGTTTATTGAAAGAGTCATGTTTTCGGTTTCGGTTTTCATTGTACAAACATAACACTACATTGCATTTGCATATAGAAAGATGTATTTGGTACCAGTCCGTGTCACAGGGTCTCCCTTTCCAGGGCAACACACCTGTGTAATATACCTGTACTCTGATTTCCTGAGCATAATGTATTTGCATAAATTATCTCAAGAATTTCTAGTTTGAGAAAAATGATTTTTACCTTGAGTCCCCCAATACCTGTGTATAGGTAACCCGACTGACTCTAAAAATGATGCTGACCATAAAAATTTTATCAAGTAAAAGCGCTCATATAGATCGCTCATATAATTCTAAATTTCCATCCAACTTCAACTGTGATTTTGACACTCCCTTTGGAGTTCAAGCTTTCAAAATTATATGTAGAAATAAATATATTTGTCATAAATGTGGAACAAGTGACAAGTTCCAATTCTTCGAAGGAAATTGCGTTTGCTAAACAGATGAATGTTTAAAACACGATGCATAAGAAATAATTTTGTCACCTATTTTCGCAGTGAATGCCATGCTCCAACGCAATACCAATTAGTGCAGCTGTTCTGAAAATCGGGTATCGCAACTCCGAAGTTTGAAAACAGGGCTAACTTTAGGTTGTTTCTCTCTTTATTCTGAGAAGTGAAGACCTGATTAGGGTTTTCCAACATTGAAGTTGAAAATCACAATGACAGGTTTTCTGTAATTGTTTCGGTTTCAGTTTTGATAATAAAACCAAAACCCAACCAAATGTTTGGTTAACCTCCCAACTCTACTATAGTTATAAGTCTACACCGTTATTATTGGGTCTCTTTCTTGAGCCAGGGACATAGCTAGCAGGTTTTCAAGGGTGTGGGTGGGGGGAGGGGGGGGGGGGTAGATCTATGAAAACTCCAAATAAGGATGGTTACTTAAAGGGGTGCCCCCCATGACACTTTCGATGCAAATTACTTTTCACTGGAAAATTCTGTGATTTTTTCAACCAGTAGTGCTTGAAGCCCATATTTGGGCTTTATTCTGAAGCACAAGTACCACAACCTAAAGGCCTCATATTCCATGGCTGTGCTTCATATTATCTCTGAAGTGAAATTATTATGTGTACCCATACTATGTATGGTACATTTAATGCCGGCATCCGGGGTGACCATCCGTCGTTCGTCCATCCTTTGTCCGTCTGTCTGTCCGTCCATCCGTCCATCCATCCATCTGTCCGTCTGGCGTCCGTATCCATTTCTTTGGCAGTTACTTTATATTTGTGTTCAGGTTACTGATATGCCGAGCTGTATAGTTTTTGGTGTAAATCTGTTATTTTGGTCCTGAGATATTAACCCTTTATCCTTCAAATTGAAAATTACTCCAATCCCTTTGGCATTCAATAACTTGAAAAATATTGCTTGGATTGTCAAGTTACTTTATATTTGTGTTCAGGTTACTGATGTGCCGAGTTGTATAGTTTTTGGTGTAAATATGATAATTTAATCCTGAGATATTAACCCTTTATCCTTCAAATTGAAAATTCCTCCAATCCCTTTGGCATTCGATAACTTGAAAAATATTGCTTGGATTGTCAAGTTACTTTATATTTGTGTTCAGGTTACTGATGTGCCGAGCTGTATAGTTTTTGGTGTAAATCGGATAATTTGATCCTGAGATATTAACCCTTTATCCTTCAAGTTGAAAATTCCTCCAATCCCTTTGGCATTCAATAACTTGAAAAATATTACTTGGATTGTCTAGTTACTTTATATTTGTGTTCAGGTTACTGATGTGCCGAGCTGTATAGTTTTTGGTGTACCGTCTGTCCGTCCGGTGTCCACATCCATGTCTTTGGCATTCGATAACTTGAAAAATATTGCTTGGATTGTCAAGTTGCTTTTATATTTGTGTTCAGGTCACTGATGTGCTGAGCTGTATAGTTTTTGGTGTAAATCGGATAATTTGATCCTGAGATATTAACCCTTTATCCTTCAAATTGAAAATTCCTCCAATCCCTTTGGCATTCGATAACTTGAAAAATATTGCTTGGATTGTCTCGTTACTTTATATTTGTGTTCAGGTTACTGATTTGCCGAGCTGTATAGTTTTTGGTGTAAATATGTTATTTTAATCCTGAAATATTAACCCTTTATCCTTCAAATTGAAAATTCCTCCAATCCCTTTGGCATTTGATAACTTGAAAAATATTGCTTGGATTGTCAAGTTACTTTATAATTGTGTTCAGGTTACTGATGTGCTGAGCTGTATAGTTTTTGGTGTTAATCTGATAATTTGATCCGGAGATATTAACCCTTTATCCTTCAAATTGAAAATTCCTCCAATCCCTTTGGCTTGAGATAACTCAAAAAATATCAATCCGATTGTCATGTTACTTTATATATTTATTCAGGTTACTGATGTGCTGTGCTGTATAGTTTGTTATGTAAATCTGATAATTTGATCCGGAGATATTAACCCTTTATCCATCAAATTATACACTCCTCCAATCCATTTCTATATGTACCCATACCTTGTATGGTGTACATAATGTCGGAATCCGTGGTGGCCCTCCATCATACAGCTTTCTACTAGTTGCGCATATGGGTACACATCTGACGATTTCATCGGCCTATTTTTTAGTCTGTGAAGATTTGCCTTGTTACAATTTATGAGAGAGTGCCTGCGGGCACTCTCCCATAAATTGTAACAGGCCAAGATATGTGAACATATTGGGCAACAAAATTTAATTTACCGCTCTACCAGTTAAAATTTATTTGTCTGTTAAATTGTTTGTGTCCATAGGTAGGCCCTAAATTATATTGTGCGCATTTACCGTTGGTATTTGGGGGAATTTAAAGGCCAAGCTCTGTTGAAATTTGGGGGAGCTAACAATTTGTACCTCTTTTATGATTTTGGTTTACTTAGTACACATAATCTGCATAAATTGCAGATGTCCATTGTACAAAATTACTGTAGCTTGATTGAAACATTGCATAGTTATTGCCCCTGAATCCTATAGTTGTAATAGTATGGGAAAATCTTGTCCTCTGTGGGAACTACTCAACCAAATTGAACCATATCTAGTGTGCATGTTCCCTATCATATGTCAATTCAAGTTTGTTCAAATCAAGTTGACCCGCCCCTTGGTAGGGCCACGCCCAAAACATGATCCTAAATCTTAAAAAATCTTCTCGTTAACCAGCAGTAGCAGAGACTTGATATTAGGTGTGCAGCTTCCTTTTGAGGTGTAGACTCAGATTTGTTCAAGAGAGGTTCTAGTGGCTATATTTGCCATCGTAATGGGAGGGGCAAGAATTTTTGCCCCGCCCAAAATTTCTATTTTCCAAACCGAGAGGCTGATTTGAACCAAATTTGACATGAGGTTTTATTGGGACATAAGTAGTTAATTTATGCCCTAAAAAATGTTCCTCAAAAAAACCCATTGGAACTGCAGGAGCTAAAAATAGAAAAAAATTAAAACGCCCATATCTCCAAAACTACACGGCACTGAGAATTCTTATTTGGTGTGAGGCTTCCTCAGGACCAACAGAATGGAATGGTAAAAAAAAGTTGCTATCGGTTTTATCATGGGGTACTTTTTTGAGACTTTGAAAAAGTGCTGAGTCTGCATTTTTTAACACTGTGGGTAATGGGAAAAACATTTAAGACTACTTTTCTCCCAAATCACTGCTCCAAAAGCTTTCAAATTTCACATATAACATCTTTGGAAGATTGTTTCACATGTTATTGAAATCAATTCCCTGGTTCCATATTTGGGCTCTCTGTGGGAGTCCAAATGTTTAAATTAGTGCAGTATGAGGAATATTCTTTAAAAATCTTCTTCTTCAGATCTGCCAATAAGAATCTTTTGATATTCGGTATGCAGCATCCTTGGGGGGGGGGGGGGGGGGGGGGGGGAGGGGGAGGGGGACAGATTCAAATTTGTTCAAACCAAGTCCCTGGGTTAATATTTAGGCTGAAAATTTGGGGTTCCGGTCTGGAATACGAAATTTTGGACCGAAATCCGGAAATGAGTTTTTGGGTTTTTTTTATGTGTTTCGGTCAATTTTAAGACAAAAATTTTGTATTTTTTTTTACACTGAAAATTTGGGGTCTGGGTGAGACTTAGAAAATTTTGGACCAAAATCCGGAAATTAGTTTTTTGTTTTTTTATGCGTTTTGGTCAATTTTAAGAAGAAGAAAAAAACATTTTGGTCTGAAAATATTTTGTTTGGGACTTCAAAAATTTCCGAACAAAAATACAAAAAAATCTGTTTTTTATGCATTTATCTCAATTTTGGAACGTAAAAGTGCAGGAACTGAAAATAGAAGGAAAATCCTGTGTATTGTGTGGGCAAAATCGCTTCATCTAGTTGGTATATGCTTTTCTTAGGAGGGGCTTATGCAGCTTATTCAAGTCAAGTCCCTGGTTTGATATTTAGACTACCATGTCAGGTGAGTGCCCTCAGGCCCCCTGGGGCCTCTTGTTTTGCTAAAGTTTTCAAAACATTTCAACCAACAGAACCATATCAGGAAAACACCTTTGTTTCAGTTCAGTTTTTCTGTGTGTTAAGAACATATAGAAGATAACACTTCAGGCTTCTTATAACCTGAAAAATTCTGTAGTAGTTTGTACGACACCCCTCCCCACAAAAACAAGTCCTGTCGGTATCTCCATTGGGTTTAGCCTAATTTCCCTTTGATCATTTTTGGGCTGTTCTAGGGGTTCTAGGATATTAGTTGTTAAGCCTATTGAGTCAGAAAGACATAAATTACGGTAACAAAAGAATAATATTCATCTAATCTGTGTTGTGTTCTTGTCACATTTTCTCCCCTATTGACCTGTCTGGTGGACAAGTCAAAAAGGGTGAAAATGTGACAATTACTCTTGAGTGCCTAATAAGATTATTCTTTTTTGAACAAAATTCCCGCATGTATGATTCTTATTTGGCCCTGTATAATTATTAATTTTCAGCAAATGAATGTGCACAGCAGCCACTT
This sequence comes from Pictodentalium vernedei, assembly GCA_031216915.1. NCBI lineage: Eukaryota > Metazoa > Mollusca > Scaphopoda > Dentaliida > Dentaliidae > Pictodentalium > Pictodentalium vernedei. The sequence goes on from CM062289.1 coordinate 303,066,837, forward strand.
ATCTCAGTAAGTTCAACAAAACAAACTAGTAAGGTACATATACAAGCAAACACAGGATGCAATGGAAATGTTACCTGGTAGAGATCTGGAAACATATATTTGGGCTTTATTCTGAAGTACTGTTACCCTAACTTTAAGACCTAATACTCAGTGGATGCACTTCATACTATCGCTGAAACAGAATTAATTAGTCTATAAGTTTTTGACTTGTTGCAATTTATGGGAGAGTGCCAACAGGCATAAATAAAATAAATTTTGATATCGTCTGCGTTGGGAAAAGGGTTAACAGGAGTATTCAATAACAGGGATTGTGTCACTTTCCTGTATTATAGAGATAAACTTAGCATTTATTCTAATATATCTTGTTTGACAGAGCAAGCTCTGTCAAACTAGATAAAGTAGATTAAATACCTGTATTGGATGTACAGAGGCCAAATAGGTCTATAAACAAAGGAAAACTGGGGAGAGTCAGGGTAATTTCTCGACCGGTTACAAGATTTTTTTATTCAAATAACAGGAGTTTACTCTGTAACCTATATTCAATTAACATGGCAAATTGGTGCTGGAGGTATGGTAAATGGTTTTATGTTGGGAAATTTTATTCAATTAACAGGGTTATTCAGTTAAGAGATATCCAATTAAGTGGGCTCCACTGTAAAACTGTTTGGCCAGGTTTTGCTGAGTTTTGTGGTTCAGTTTTTCCGTTTGCCACAAAAACCGGAACTGAATCAGAAAACCAAAAAAACATCCAGCTCTATAATGTAGGGCTTAAAATTCAGCAAGAATCCAGTATCAGATTTGTGCTGGACATCCCATAGTGAAGTACAGCATGATTCTCTTTTGCATTCTCATAGAACAGAACAGGAGTGGACTGGGCCAAGAAAAGTTACCGTGGAATGCAGCAAGGGGGCCCCAGACCCAGAAAAAATTTTGATTTTGCAAACTGAACGAACGCGGCTTCCTTGTAGCTGAGTGATCAGTGGCAGTCCACATAGAGGACGTTTCGATGGCATTTTTCTGTCATCTTCATCTACCATTCGACAAAAATGGTTCTACTTGGGGAGGAGTGGGGGGGGGGGGGGGCATCAGAAAGACCATATTTTGGTCCAGTCGGAGAAAATTTTGATTTTTGAAATTGAAGATATGCTGTTTCCTTTCATCTGAGCGATCAATGGCAGACTAAACTTCTGGTATATCGAAATAACCATAGGCAGTCCACATAGAAAACATTTTGATATACCGGTGGTGTATGCAATCAGAACCATTTCGCCTTTTGGTTATTTTCACTAAATTTCACGTACCAAGAGGTGTTGGGCTGCATCAATTTTAGGGGCCCCAGGGAGAACCCAATATGGGCCCACTGTGAATTTTCCGGTGAACCATACGGCCATTCCGCCTCTGGAACTGAATGTAATTTAGACCCTATCTTGAAAAGTTTTCAACTGAGACCTCACTAAAAAGTTAAGGGTCGGCCCTAAAATTAGGGTAGGCCGGGTGATGGGAATGGAACTGGTTTTTTTTTTATTGGGGGGGGGGGGGGGGGGTGGGGGGGGGGGTTGTGGAGAGTTGTTGGCAGGTTCTTCAAATCTCTGAATACCCTAGTTCAAATGGTAACTAGAAACCTAAACCTTACTTGAACAATCAAAGGATTGATAAGTTTGATGAAGGACTAATAGTCTGTACAAATGAGATTGTCATAGATGGAAGCAAAATTTCTTTCTCTAATCATACTGAAAGGTTTTTAGATACACTTTCCATTTTTGTGGTTATAGAGTGTTTTTATCCCCAATTCCAAAAGCAATTATGTACTCAGACACAAGGGTATTAATTTAGTTTCACATCACTGGCTTTAATCAGATAATCACACAACATCCTACTCATATCCTGGTCAGGTCTGTAGGGAACAATTATGTTATGACGGACAATAAAGAATTAATGTTTACTGACTGAAAAATGATTATAGAGACCTGAGATACTGTGATTGTATGTTAGTGGTTGTGGGTGTATATATTGGCAAAATAAACCACTGGATAAGGTCCCTCAAAGTTTCTCAGGCCATTTTTTGTAAAATTGCATGTGGGTGGGCATTTTTCTATTTGATTTTTTATTTTTGTAATTATTTCTTTGCCATCAAAAGTTCATGTTCTTGGTTTATGTTTTGGGTCTCATAATCTACAGAATAGCATGGATGGTGGTGTATTTCCTCCCTTGAGTGCATGAAGGCTTTGCAATGCTAAAGCATTCCAAAGCCTTCATGCACTCAGGGGACAAATTTATCAATTTTATTAACTTGGGTAAAATATCAAACATAAACCATTTAAGTTCATATTTTTAAGTTTTCATTTGTTATAAAAAGAGAGCATGCAGCAGCCAAAAGTACCATGTGGGAGGGCCTGGGAAAGAGATTTTTAATTTTTTTTAGGCCTAACAGGTTTTTGTGCTCCAGTTGCTGATTTTCACTTTTTAACCATGTGGGAGTTGTGTCCAGACGTATGTGGAAGTGGTTTACCTCATGTAACGGCCAAAACCAGCCAGTACTATTCACAATGATCATACAGTGGTAACTCAAATGTACTTGGACTTCAATATTTGCCTCAAAAACTTACGACCACTCATTGGGAGGATCTCATTGAGTGCATTCCAATAAAGGTCAAAACCTTTGTTTTTGAGGCAAAAAATTAAAACTATTATATAAATTATTGAAAAGTATTTTTGGCAAGTGTCATCTACTATTTGTGTTTTTTTTTTGTTAACCCTCCACCTAACAAGTCGGGGACATCCACCTGACAAGCTCATTAACCTCATTCCAGGAAAGGGGGGGGGGGGGGTGTAGGCACATGATGTTTTGTTGTGTGGAGGGCAGAGAAGTTAATGAAGCTACGATTATCCCATTTTCTTTTGACTTTGTAGAAAATAAGCTGAGGCCAACTTTACCACCACTCCCACACACAAGCACACATAATTACTTGTCAAATGGACAGGTCCCATATCGAGAGTCCCAGATAGACATTTCTCAGATAAATGACTCCCACATGGATGCTTTCCAAAAAAAAGGATTCCAGGTAGACATTTCCCAGATAGACAAGTCTTGGATTGCCATTTCCAAGAGGGCAGGTCCCAGATGGACACTTCCCAGATAAGCGTAACCAAGATAAATGGGTCTCAGATGGACACATACCAGACTGTATGGGCACCAACATCAGATATGATTGAAAAAAATTAGGCAAAAGTCCTGGTATTTATTTATTTATTTATTTTGTGTTGGACAGTTTGGGCCAATGGTGGATGCCAGACTCAGTATACCTATAGAGAACCCTGTGGCAATGGCATATAACTGTTCGACACTTCAGCTTACTAACCTGGCACCAACAGGTTTATCATTGGTTGAAAGCATGTGTACCATCATCATGCAGTATGCTGTAGCATGCTGCATCACTATGCTCTATTGTGGCAATTGGGATTAAGTCTCAGTTGCCCAAGGACACAACGCAGATGGTGCTGGTTAGTATCAAACAGTCAGCATTTCGATCTGAACTCCAATGTACTAACCAACGAGGCTCTGCGCTCCCCTTGGTGAGTGCTTGAAAATTCTCAACAAAGGTCCCGTATATAGACGATCTCTAATGAGTCAGAGTTTCATATAAAATTTCTGTACAAGTTAACTAAAATCCACCTGAGCTGAGGTTTAATGAATGAGGTTCAGAAATTTCCTGTCAGATCGTGATGAATTTGAGATTTTTTTTATATCATAGTAATTTAACTTTTTACCTAACATACAGTACTGTCATTGTTGGCTGGTCACTTTCCACCGGGGAGCAATATTTCCATGGACGCTGTAATATTAAATTTCAAACACTAATTATAGGAATAATCGTCAAAAATTGAATTAATGAAGCACCGGGTACAACCCGTTGCTTCATCAATTAAATTTTTACTGATGATTTTTATTACCTTTTAAATGCATGCTTGGACAGCACTGCCCACGTGTGGATTATGACCAATCCACGATGACTATTTTGTAACAAAGTACTGGTCAGTTTTATTCACGAAAAATCACCAAACAAATTTTAATATTATTTTTTCCATTTTTTGCCTCAAAAACAAAGGTTGTGACCCCTAATTTGAAGAAGCTCTTTGAGATCCTTCCAATTATGGGTCATAAGCTATGTTTTTGAGACAAAAATGAAAAATATTTAGTTATGCAGGAAGTGTTTTCTGCAAATGTCTGCTATTTGTATTAGGTAGACAGTTAATGAAAAATAAGATTAATTCAACACATCTTTCAAAACCAACTTCCTCACATTGTTAACACATCGGTGTTGACTTCTGATGAAGGTTGGTGGTATTGGAATTATGAGTTCGGTTTCGGTATTTTAACCCTTTACCCAATGAATCGCCCGCATCTGTCCGCGTAATATGCAAATTCAGCAGTTGAAAAAGTATTATTTTTCAAAAAATGTCAACAAAACCATATCACGTGACCCCTCGTTGGAACAAGCTCATCGAGCTCGTTCCAACAAGGGGTGGCATGATATGGTTTTGTTGAAATTTTTTGAAAAATTTGAAAAAATGATATTTAAAATAATAAATTTTGATATCGTCTGCGTTGGGTTGAGGGGGGTATTCCTCTGTATCAGTTTGGTATTCAGTATCTGACATGACTGAGATTTGCTGACAGTACCAAAGAGGAATTCACATCAGAAAAAACAGAATAAGCTGTTGTAGTATCATTCTACCACAACACTATAAATGACACTGCCAATGATCTCAACAGTGGCATTCTTTTTACGACCACAAATCATATCTACAGTAATTTTGTGACTTGTTGTAAATGCACCTAAATGTTTAAAAACCTATTTCAGGCTTTAGCCATCTCAGAGCATGTCATCTTCAGGAAGTTCTGACAATTGACAAAACACCTGGGCAGTGATTTCTAGTCATGTCTTTACAGCCAGCCAAGACTTGATTAGAAATCACTGCTTAGCAACTGGACATGTACAGCATGTTGTCTAGTGGGAATTAAGGACAGTTGCCCAGTCCATTGAGGGTTAACAAAACTGAAAAGAAAATCGGTAACTTCTTTCATGAAGATGAACCTTTCAACTGTTATCAAGCCTCAGCAGGGACTTATAAAGAGCGAATGTCAAAAAAAATTCAATCATTGGTTTGCTTGGTTTTTTGGTTGCCCCCATGATATCGGTAATGATTTGGTTTTTTGGTATATTGCCCATCTCAAACTTCTAATGTCATTCCTGTATTAGACTGTTATTATGCCCCCCAACTTAGGTCGGGTGGCATATAGTGATTGAAGTGTGCGTGTCCATCTGTCTGTCCGTCTGTCAGTCCGTGTGTCGGCATGTGTGTGTCTGAGCCAATAACTTGAAAACGATTAGGGTCACAGTCATCAAACTTCACACAGTTATAAAGGACCATGGGAAGATGTGTCACACACCATAGTCAGGTTCGTACCTTCAAGGTCAAGGTCACATTTCAAGGTCACACTAAAAATTGGTCAATATTCGTGTCTCAGCCGTAACTCAGAAACGAATCATAGTACAGTTGTTAAACTTTTTACAAATGTTAAGGACAGTCAGAAGGTGTGTCGCATATATTTTCCACCGCATCTGCAAGGTGGAGGTCACAATTGACCTTCATATGTTCAGCGTCACAAACCGTGTCTCAAGCATATCTCCAAAACTATTAGGTCTACAATCATCTAACATCACTCAATTATAAAGGACAACGGGTGGATGTGTCACGCACCACAGCCAGGTCCATAAGGTCAGGGTCACATTTCAAGGTCACACTGAACACAGTTAGGGCCACAGTCATCAATCTTCACACAATTATAAAGGACCATGGGAGGATGTGTCACACACCATAGCCGGGTTTGTACCTTCAAGGTCAAGGTCACATTTCAAGGTCACACTAAAAATCGATCAATATTCGTGTCTCAGCTATAACTCAGAAACGAATCATAGTACAATTGTTAAACTTTTTACAAATGTTAAGGACAGTCAGAAGGTGTGTCGCATATATTTTCCACCGCATCTGCAAGGTGGAGGTCACAATTGACCTTCATATGTTCAGCGTCACAAACCGTGTCTCAAGCATATCTCCAAAACTATTAGGTCTACAATCATCTAACATCACTCAATTATAAAGGACAACGGGTGGATGTGTCACGCACCACAGCCAGGTCCATAAGGTCAGGGTCACATTTCAAGGTCACACTGAACACAGTTAGGGCCACAGTCATCAATCTTCACACAATTATAAAGGACCATGGGAGGATGTGTCACACACCATAGCCGGGTTTGTACCTTCAAGGTCAAGGTCACATTTCAAGGTCACACTAAAAATCGATCAATATTCGTGTCTCAGCCATAACTCAGAAACGAATCATGGTACAATTGTTAAACTTTTTACAAATGTTAAGGACAGTCAGAAGGTGTGTCACGTATAATAGTTTCTGCCACATCTGCAAGGTGAAGGTCACAAGGCAGGGGGGAGGGGGGGGGGCATGTGTTACCTTAGTAACATTCTTCTTGTTTTTTGATTGTGATATTTTTCTTATCGTGTGAATAAATCTGACCAGGAATAAAAGTGTTTGGAAATCAACTGTATGCATTAAGAGAGCTGTCTCGTATAAATATGGTTAAAATTGAACTGTGGGAATGCTGATTTTTAAGATGCACTTTTTCTATGCACAGTTTGTTCCAGTCATCAATTAAATCTGGAATTAGCGATATGTAAATTTGATGGCTGATCAATACATTGGGTATTCACACACATCTGTTCAGAAATACCTTTTATTATATTGTCATTTTCTGGGTATTATGTTGTCATTATTAATGTAATATACAAGCGTAGACCTGTCATGTTGACGCAACGGAAAATAACTTTATCATAATTATAGAATGAAAAAAATATAAATTGCTTTGTTAGTTGGATTTTTTTAGTCGTGTATTATGAACCCTCTGTTGCTTGTATTTATTCTTATAATCAGATAAATCCTCAAGACTTAGAGATGACAATTTTTCTATAAAGTGGCATTACACTGCAGTGGACCTCAAAAACCAAAACATTTACTGTACCTTCTGTGCAAATGTGACCTGTTAATTTCATATAGGGTAAAGAGTAAACTCCTGTTAATTGAAAAAAAATTCTTGTAATCCATTGAAGACTTACTACATTGTGGCCCATTTAGATATCTCTTAATTGAACAGTCCTGTTAAATGAATGAACTTCCACTCACGAACCATTTACCATATCTTCAGTACAAATTTGACCTGTTAATTGCATATAGGCTATAGAATTAACTCCTGTTAATTGAATAAAAAATTTGTAATATATGTCAGGAAATTACCCTGACATTCACCAAATTCTCCTTAATTAAAGACCCATTTAATTTAAACAATAATTTATTCAATGAATATGCTATATGTTACAGAATTGAACACCAGAAAAAAGTAACAGTGCAAGGCACAGCAGCTCACAATATAACATATTCAACAATAAACATGTAGCTTTACTTAAGTAAAGGAAGGATTTAACAGAAAGCTTGCAGCTTATGTTAGTCATCTCCCTGGGAGATCAAGTTCCATTTGACCTCAGGTTGGTAGAGATGCAGGCTACGAGCCAAGAGGTCCTCAGTTCGAATCCCACCTGCGGCAACCATTTGGTGTCCTTGGGCAAGACACTTAATCCCAATTGCCCATGTGGGGGAATGGTGGCATTGTGTACTGAGGCATACTGCACGTCGATGGTGCACTTGTCTTCAACCAAGGCTAACTCTGTGTGTGTTGAGTTAGTACATTGTGGAGTCTGACAGTTGCTCGCTGTTGCTTAGTGGTTCTCTCTGGGCACTCCGGCTTCCTGCACTCAAATAAAGAAATAAATAAATCCTGTACAGTTCTTCTTTTAATTGAATAATTTTCCCTGGCAGTGTTTCTATTCAATTAACAGAGTTCCATTGTGTAACAAACACTGAATTCCCAATGTTCACAAACCTGTTGGGCCTAAATACATCCAATACAAGCATTTAATCTAGCTGTTATATCTCTTTTGACAGAGCTCTTGAGCTCTCTCAGTCAAACAAGTTATGATCATACAAATGATCAGTTTATTACTAGAACTATCTGTTAATTGAATAATTTTCCCTGGAAAAGTGACTATTTGATTAACAGAGTTTCACTGTATTTAAATTTTATTTTATACTGATCAGTAGATTAGATTCCTGTAATCTTTTTATCTTTTAACTCCAAGCACTCTGGCAGTATTTCAGATTTTTCATCATTGGCCCCATACTGCCCATGCCACATGAAAAATTTAACAAATTATATCTTGTTTGACAGAGCTCAATGAGCTCTGTCAAACAAGATATAATTTTTTAAAATTCTCAGTTACATTGTGGGAAATATTTGCTGCTGAAAACTTGGGTATTTTGACATCAGAGTGCAGAGGGTTAAAGCACCACATTCACTGGGTTTGTATTCACAGGTTGGTCTTTGTTGGTTTTTGTTACTATCTGCAGTGGGGAGCATTGTGGCTCAGTGGTTACGGAATTGGACATCAAGCTGTCCATGGTTCGATCCCCGCCAGTGTAACTGCATTATGTCTGTGGCCAAGGCACTCAATCCTGATTGCCCACGTGGGGGCATGATTGCAGTGTGTACTAAGGCATACTGCACGTTGATGGTTCACTTCAACCAATGCTAACCCTGCTTAATCCTTTACCCAACACACCAGAAATCAAAATTTGTATTTTAATTATTGTTTTTATAAATTTCAACAAAACTATATCATGTGATGCCTCATTGAAATGAGCTCGATGAGCTTGCTCCAGCGATGGGTAACCTGATATGATTTTGTTGAATATTGTAGACAAATATATTTTTGTACCATTATGCAGGCAGATTCGTCTGATTCATTGGGCAAAGGGTTAAGTGAAGTTAGTATATTGGGGAGTCTGACAGTTACTTGCCATTGCTCAGTGGTTCTCCCAGTACTCCAGCTTCCTCCACCAGTAAAACTGTCAGACATAAGGTGATCCTGGCTGTCAAAAGTATTGTTAAATACCAACAAATAAATACATGTATCTGAAATAGCTTAGAAATTGTTTTTCTTATTGGGCTTTAATAACACGTTCAGCAGCCAGGATCACCTTGTATCAGACAGTTTTACAGGCGGAGGAAGCCCTAGGAACCAGACAGATCATCTGAGTAGCGACGAGAAACTGTCAGACTCCCTAATGTACTGACTCTGCAAGCAAGATTAGCAATGGTTGAAGACAAGTGCACCATCGATATACAGTATGCCTCAATGCACAGTGTTACCATACCCCTACATAGGCAATCAGAATTGAGTGCCTTTCCCAAGGACACAATGCAGTTACCTCTGGGGGTGGGGATCAAACCGTTGGACCTTTTAGTTTGAAGTCCAGTGCTATACAGTGCTGGGAGAAGTTAACTGTTAACGCGTTAAACGTGTTAAAATATTTTAATGTGTTAAAATTCTGTTAACGTCAGTTAATACGTTAAATTCAGAGGTGGATCCAGGATTTTAGAATAACATGTGCCATCCTGTCCCAAAGCCTAATTTGTGCATTTAATATTGATTAAACCACCTAATTTAGCTATTTTAAGGGTTTTGTGTTTTGTCTGGCCGATAGGAGGGGGGTGCGCCATGTGCCACCTGCTTAAATTCGCCTGTGTAAATTTATGACTATATGATTTTATAACATGGTGCCATTATAATTCGTCATATATTAGAAAATACACACGTTAGTCTTTTTTCTCATTGTCTCAAGTTTTTAACTGAGTCAGAGACAGTGGTCGGAACAAAAGAAAGTTTTTTGAATTGGGGGGCCAGGTAGCTCGAGATCAAGGGGATTCTCATGCTACCTAGGAATTCCTAATCATCCATCAAAAGTCGTTCTGTTATGTTTCGTATGAGGTTCTTCTTTAAAATTTCTCCGTCACTGCCTAACTTCTTTGAATTTTTCATACAGTCAATAACGGCAAAAATGACATGATAAACTGTGGAAACGGTCACAAACTTTTGCCCCTGCCACAAACTTTTGCCCCTGCCACTGGTCTGTGGTTTTCTTCAAACTACCTAATAATTCAACAACATCCTCCAATAAAGCAATTTCATTTGGAGGAAACTCAGGAAAGTAAAACCTCTGCTTATCTTCTGGTTTGCAGATGTCCTTCACAGCTAAGACTACTGCGGTGTGCAGATCTAAGAAGCTTCAAAGCAATGGAAGCATGATAACTGTCGAATTCCAACGCATGTCACAATGTTTTTGGAGCTCACGTTTTGTAGCTTTGGGTAGTAGCTGGTCCCTGTATTTGCGAATCTCCCGCGAAAGGTTTTCTGATTTCCCTTTAAAGTTTATGACATCACAAACTTTGGTGATGATTTTGGCAATTTTCCCATTGCTACTCTTCTCGAAGGAGTCCTTTATGGCGAGTTGCAAAATATGGGCCAGACAACCAAAATCAAAGTGAACACTTTTCACTAATTGCAGAGATTTGTTCATGTTTGAGGCGGTGTCATGCACACAAGTGAAACACTTGATATCCCATTCTTGTAAAGTTATACAACATCTCTTGGGGGTCAGATTCCAGTTTGTTCAAATCTAGTTCCTGGGTTAAGATTTTGGCTCTTTATTGGAGCCCAAAGTTTAACTTGGTGCAATTTGAGGAAATTTCTTTAAAATTCTTCTTTTTCAAATCCACCAGTCAGAATCCTTTCATATTTGGTATACAACATCTGTAAGGGGGTCAGATTCAAGTTTGTTCAAATCCAGTCCCTGGGTTAATAATTGGGCTCCCTACATTTTAACTTACTGAAATATGAGGAAATTTCTTTAAAAATCTTCTTCTTCAGATACACCAATCAGAATGCTTTCATATTTGGTATAGAACATCTCTAGGGGGGTCAGATTCAAGTTTGTTCAAATTGGGTCCCTGAGTTAGTATTTGGGCTCTCTATTGGAGCCCAAAGTTTAACTTGGTGCAATTTGAGGAAATTTCTTCAAAAATCTTCTTCAGATCCACCAGTCAGAATCCTTTCATGTTTGTTATACAACATCTGCAGGGGTGGGGGGGGGGGGGGGGGGGGTGGGGGCTCAGATTCAAGTTTCTTCAAATCGAGTCCCTGGATTAATAATTGGGCTTCCTGTAGGAGCCCAAATTTTAACTTGCTGAAATATGAGGAAATTTCTTTTAAAATCTTCTTCTTCAGATCCACCAGTCAGAATGCTTTCAAATTTGGTATACAACATCTCTAGGGGGTCAGATTCAAGTTTGTTCAAATCGGGACCCTGGGTTAATATTTTGGCTCCTTATTTGAGCCCAATGTTTAACTTAGTGCAATGTGAGGTGATTTCTTTAAAAAGCCTTCTTCATATCCACCAGTCAGAAGTCTTTCCTATTTGGTATACGACATCTCAAGGGGATCAAATTCAAGTTTTTTTTCAATTTGAGTCCTTGGCTTAATATTTGGGCTTTATGGCAGGGGTGGGGTGGGATGAGGGGCATGCTAGGTTCAGGTTTGTTCAAATCCATTCCTTAGTGTTCCATAAAATTTGCCTCTCATGACTTCATTCCTTTGTAGTGTTGATGAACCATGTCTAACTGAATGTGACCCTAAACATTTCTTTGAACCACTTTGGCCAGTGAGCGATTAAGGCCCCTTGGGGCCTCTTGTTTACTTGCCTACCACTCGAGTAATTTTAATTCCATGATAGCATTTTTAGCTCAATGTGATGTATGAGCTATTGAGATAGGTTATGATCCGTCGTATGTGCATACATCTGTCCATCCACAATTCCTTTAGCACACCCTACAGACCACAGCTCTCATCCGATCAGTTTCTTTTTTTTTCATATATGGCTTTGGGGCAATGTCAAGATGGGAGGTATCAATTTTTTTTTAATTTCGTTAAAAAACATCGTCGCCAATAGACATCTTGGATTTGGATATAAGTTGTCCAACAATTCCTTTAGCACACCCTACAGGTCACAGCTCTCACCTGATCTGTCCCAAATTTCATATGTACCTTTGAGGCAATGTCTAGATGGAGCTAGCAATTTCTTCCAAATTTCATTATAAAATATGGCCGCCAGTGGCTAACTAAGGTTTGGCATATAAATGTTTGGCATATAAATTGTCAACAATTCCATTAGCACACCCAGGCCACATCTCTCACCTAATCTTTTTCATATTTCATATGTAGCTTTGGTGTGATGTCTTGATGGGATCTGTTGAATATTTCCGAATTTTGTTGAAAAACATGGATGCCAGCAGCCATCATGGATTTGGATATAAATTGTCCAACAACTCCTTTAGCAGACCCTACAGGCCACGGCTCTCACCCGATCAGTCTCAAATTTCATATGTGGCTTTGAGGTAATGTCTAGATGGGAGCTATCAAATTTTTCCAAATTTCATTGAAAAACATGGCCGTCAGTGGCCTTTTTCTTAGATTTGGCATATAAATTTTTTTGTCAACAATTCTATTAGCACACCCTACAGACGGCATCTCTCATCTGATCTTTTTCAAATTTCATTTGTAGCTTTGGTTTGATGTCAAAGATGGGAGCTATCGAATATTTCTGAATTTTGTTGAAAAACATGGCTGCCAGCATTCATCTTGGATTTGGATATAAATTTTCAACAACTACATTAGCACACCCTACAGGTCGCATCCCTCACTTCATCTTGTATGAATTTCATATATAACTTTGGGGTGATGTCTAGATGGGAGCTATCAAATTTTTCTGCATTTCGTTAAAAAATATGGCTGCTATCAGCCATCTCGGATTGGCATTTGAATTGTCAACAATTCCATTAGCACACCCTCCAGGCTGCATCTCTCATCCAATCTTTTTCAGATTTCATATGTAGTTTTAGTGTAATGTCTAGATGGGAGCTGTCAAATGTTTCTGAATTTTGTTGAAAAACATGGCCGACAGTGGCCATCTTGGATTTGGCATATAAAATTGTCAACAATTCCATTAGTAAACCCTACAGGCCACACCTCTCACCTGATCTTTTTCAAATTTTATATGTAACTTTGGTGTGTTGTCCAAATGGGAGTTATCAAATTTTCCTGTATTCTGTTGAAAAAGATAGCCGCTACCGTCCATTTTGGATTTGACATATAAATTGTAAACAATTTCTTTAGTACACCCAACAGGCCCCATCCCTCAGCCGATTTTTTCAGATTTCATTTGTAGCTTTGGTGTAATGTCTTTTTTGTAGAAACTTGAGTGAGTGACATGCCATTACTGGACCTTGTCCCTTCTTGGACAAGTTGAGCTGCAGTGTCATTGACACTTTCATTTGTGCACCTAGTTTCAGTCATTTCCGACATTCCAGTTTCTCAAGCCACTACGACTGCTCCCATCATGAAGGGTAAAAAAGAAGTGTCATTAAGCCTGCCTTTGATCTTGAACCCTCAGAAAAATAAATTTTCTGTCTGATCAGTACAGAGTTAGTTGCGATATTAATTATTCCCGATGAGACATCAATAAATGGCAGTGTCTTCTAAAATCATGTTATTAACTGTTATATTATCTATAATAATATAATTTTAGTTTTGCATACAGCAGTTTCAGTTCTCAGTTGCAATTAATTTTTAGCTTAACTTGACAAAGTCAAGATAATCTATTGCCAGCATGTGTGCGGAAGTCTGTGAGTCTGTTCACATTTTCCTTTAGCACAGGCTACACCCCATAGTTCTTATCCGATCATCACAAAATTTCATATACAGGTTTGAGGTCACGTCTAGATGAGAACGTCCCCTTTTGGTTGCGATCGGTCAACTGTGATGGCTGCCCGAGCTTAAAACACAAAAACCATTAGCACAGTCTACAGGTCGCATTTATGAAGGAATTTCATTGTAACTTGGTAGGATGGCTCTGTATAATATCTAGATTAGAACGTCCCCGTTTGGTCGTGATCTGTCAACCGTAACGGCTGACCAAGCCCTAAACCCAAAAACTTTTATGACAGTCTACAGGTCATATTTAATATGAACGGATTTCATTGTAACTTAGTAGGTTGATTCCATATAATGTCTAGATGATAACGTACCCTTATGGTCGCGATTGGTGAACTGATGGCTATAGGGTTCCGAAGCCCGAAAACCTTTAACACAGTCTACATGTCATATTTATGAAGGGATTTCATTGTAACTTGGTAGGATGACTCCAGATAATGCCTAGACGAGAACATCCCCTTATGGTCGCGATCATTCAACCATGATGGCGGCTGCCGGGGCCCAAAACCTTAAAAACTTTAGCACAGACTACAGGTCATATTTATGAAGGGATTTCATTGCAACATGGTAGCATGACTCAGTATAATGTCTAGATGAGGATGTCCCTTTTTAGGTGATCAGTCAGCCGTGATGGCTACACAGGCCCGAAGCCCAAAAACCTTTAGCACAGTCTACAGGCTGTATTTATGAAGGGATTTCATTGTAACTTGATAGGATGACTCGTTTTGGAAAATTTCACTGTAAATTGGTAACTTTCGTTGATATACATTAACTGTGAGGACCGCATACATTAACTCTGAGGGCCACATTAACCCACCCCTCAATACTTAGTACAGTCTACACCTCATATTATTTTTATTGAAAACAAAGCATACAGGGAACAGAAATTAACATATTCCCAATTATCACAATTCTTGTCTTATTTGATAATCATTTCATAAACGTTGAACATTATCCTTTTCATCAAACACAAAACACTGACAAGTTAAGCTACAGTGTCATTGACACTTTCATTACAAATGCCTCTTACTTAATCCCGTCTGCCCATGTGTAGGCATGTGGGTGCAGAGTTCTAAGGTGAACTGCACATCGAGGAGTATGACTGTTGCTTGCCACTGTTTGCTTGTTCTCTGGGTACTCCAAGTTCCTCCACCCATAACAGTCTGACAAAAGGTGACTCTGGCTTTTGAAAGTGTCGTTAACGCAACTAAAAAAAAAAATAACAAACAAAAACACACACCCCACCCCAGTGTGAGCTAGCCGATTGAGCAAGAAGTTCTGCCTGGAATCTAGCTCTTTCTCAATCAGCCAAAACTAGGGTAGTGGTGTTTGTAAAATTATAACTGCTCATTGGGTAGAGTAATTGGCATTTATTGGCTTGAAATCTGGAGAAGAAGTGATACAATTGTGCCCAGCAACTAATATCTGTGGTGGGAGTCCTCTAGAATAAGCAGAAATTTACTTCTTATCCCTGTATTTAAATTATTAAATTAATGTTTAGGTTCTCTCACTCCTTTATCAGTTGTTCAAGATTGTTCATTTGAGCCCCAAAAAACAAAATGTACATGTTTTGAAGGACAAGGTCAACTACTAGAGTGGATACAACCATTGTCATTCATTAATCTAGGGGAGAGAACTCTTAATTTTTGTAATATTTAGTCACACACAAACTAATTAATTAATGAATATTATCAGGAACAGATAAACAAACTAATGAAAACAAGTATAAACTGGTAGGAGGGCTAAAAGCCACATTTACTCCTTACATGCTGCTGGCTGATATTCCTGCCCAGGTCAGGATTTCTCTGCCACTGAAATATGTACAACTTGGGCATATTTAATCCAATTTCCACCCTTGAAATTTAATGGATTTTTTAACATATGATTTCTTGAGTTATATTTGGATGAATTTTTTATCAAAATCTTGTCATGGCTGCTTTACAGCAGCCATGATTAGAGATTTAATGAAAAATATCTTGAATATATTCCGCAGGTTAAAATGGTTTTACACTATCTGAATTAGCTTGTTTTTTTCTCAGCAAAAGAAAAAAAAGTATGTTTAGAAAAAAAGTATATTTTAATTTATTGGAGAATGCCAACAGCCACTCTCCATTAAATTCTAACAAAACAGTTATGAACAAAATCTTGTTAAAGCCTGTAACATAGAGATATAAAGGATATCTATGCTATTTTAGTGATTATCGGGAATTATCTCATGAGTGGGGACCTGAAAGTTTTATTTTTCACAAGAGCTTGCACGAATGAGATAATTCCTGACATTTACTAAAACAGAGTAGATTTTCTTTTTGTTATACGCTATGTGACAATTTTTACTGTACAATATTCAGCCCAATTCAACAGCATTGAGGTTTCAAGACAATAACAAAAAGCTGCTGATCATTCCTTCAAGATGCCGTTCAAGGCGGCGTCATGCGTTGGGGCGTAACGTCATTTAGGAAGCTACTGGAAAAATTCATCGTTTGGACCTGAAAATATTATTTTTCGCTTGTGCAAGCGCTCGTGAAAAATAAAACTTTCAGGTCCACACTCATGAGATAATTCCAGATACTGACTAAAATAGAGTAGATTTTCTTTTTCATGTGTACCCATACCATGTATGGTACACATAATGCCGGCATCCGGGGTGGCCCTCCGTCGTTCGACCATCCTTTGTCTGTCTGTCTGTCCGCACACACAAATGACTAATGTGGCTACGAGTTAGTAAAACAGGATACTTATGTGGTTAAAGTCTGCTACCACATAACAGAATCTCTTATTGTGGGGGTGGGGTGGAGGAGGTTGGATAAATTTAGAGTAGTGTTAGGGCATTCCGGGGTGGGGTTGGGGGTAAGTGAAGGGGTGTTAGAGTTATGTGGCTAGGGTTAGTTTAAGGTTAGAGGTGGGTAGGGTTAGGGTCAGTAAAGGGTAGGATTAGGGTTAGCTGACCCCCCATACATTTTTCCCCCAAAAACTTGTTTTATTATATTGGGCATGTGTTTTAGGTTAGCCACCTAACATGTCCATAAAATAGCCACATAAGTAGCCATTTGTAAGAACGTCCGTCCATCCGTCCAGCATCCATATCCATTTCTTTGGCATTCGATAACTTGAAAAATATTGCTTGGATTGTCAACTTACTTTATATTTGTGTTAAGGTTACTGATGTTCCGAGCTGTATAGTTTGTGGTGTAAATCTGATAATTTGATCCTGTGATATTAACCCTTTATCCTTCAAATTGAGAACTCCTCCAATCCATTTCTTCAGCATGCGATAACTCAAAAAATATTAATCCGATTATCAGGTTACTTTATATATGTATTCAGGTTACTGATGTGCTGTGCTGTATAGTTTTTTACGTAAATCTAATAATTTGATCTGGAGATATTAACCCTTTATCCATCAAATTAGGCACTCCTCCAATCCATTTTATATGTACCCATACCATGTATGGTGTACATAATGTCGGCATCTGGGGTGGCCCTCCATCATACAGCTTTCTACTAGTTGCGCGTATGGGCACACATCTGACGATTTAATCGGCCTATTTTTAGCTCAACTTGACAAAGTCAAGCTGAGCTATTGCCATCACTTCTCGTCCGTCGGCGTACCTACGTACGTACGTATGTACGTACGTTAGTACGTTAGTACGTACGTCCACAATTTCCTTTGGCACACCACACAGGTCACATTTATGATCAGATTACTTTGAAACTTGGTATGCTTGTTTGGGGTGACCTCTAGATGGGAGCTATCGATTTTCTTCAATTTCCGTCAAAAAATGTTGCCGCGGCCAACGTTCTTAGAACTTAGTTTAGTCAAACCACAATATTTCCCTTTGGCACACCCTACAGGGCACATTTATGATTTGATTGCTTTGAAACCTGGTGTGCTTATTTAGGGTGACCTCTAGATGGGAGCTATCGATTTTCTTCAATTTCCGGCAAAAAATGTTGCCACGGCCAACGTTCGTAGAACTTAGTTTAGTCAGACCTCAATATTTCCCTTTGGCACACCCTACAGGGCACATTTATGATCAGATTGCTTTGAAACCTTGTATGCTTGTTTGGGTAGACCTCTAGATGGGAGCTATCGATTTTCTTCAATTTCTGTCAAAAAATGTTGCCGCGGCCAACATTCTTAGAACTTAGTTTAGTCAGAAGACTCAATATTTCCCTTTAGCACACCCTACAGGGTACATTTATGATCGGATTGCTTTGAAACCTGGCATGCTTGTTCGGGGTGACCTCTAGATGGGAGCTATCGATTTTCTTCAATTTCCGGCAAAAAATGTTGCCGCGGCCAACGTTCTTAGAACTTAGTTTAGTCAAACCACAATATTTCCCTTTGGCACACCCTACAGAGCACATTTATGATTTGATTGCTTTGAAATGTGGTATGCTTATTTAGGGTGACCTCTAGATGGGAGCTATCGATTTCCTTCAATTTCCGGCAATAAATGTTGCCACGGCCAACGTTCGTAGAACTTAGTTTAGTCAGACCTCAATATTTCCCTTTGGCACACCCTACAGGGCCCATTTATGATCAGATTGCTTTGAAACCTGGTATGCTTGTTTGGGGATACCTCTAGATGGGAGCTATCGATTTTCTTCAATTTCCGTCAAAAAATGTTGCCGCGGCCAACATTCTTAGAACTTAGTTTAGTCAGAAGACTCAATATTTCCCATTGGCACACCCTACAGGGAACATTTATGATCGGATTGCTTTGAAACATGGCATGCTTGTTTGGGGTGACCTCCAGATGGGAGCTATCGATTTTCTTCAATTTCTGTCAAAAAATGTTGCCGCGGCCAACGTTTTTATAACTCAGTTTAGTCAGACCACAATATTTCCCTTTGGCACACCCTACAGGGCACATTTATGATTTGATTGCTTTGAAACCTGGTATGCTTGTTTGGGGAGACCTCTAGATGGGAGCTATCGATTTTCTTCAATTTCCGTCAAAAAATGTCACGGCCAACGTTCTTAGAATTTAGTCAAGTCAGACCACAATATTTCCCTTTTGTACACCCTACAGGGCACATTTATGATCGGATTGCTTTGAAACCTGGCATGCTTGTTTGGGAAGGCCTCTAGATGGGAGCTATCGATTTTCTTCGGTTTCTGTCAAAAAATGCTGCCACTGGCAAAAAAAAATGACACTGGTACCAATGATCTTCAATTTTGCCATTTCATTTATAACTTACCAAGTTCAAGTTTGTCAAGTTGAGCTACAGTGTCATTGACACTTTCATTATTATATGCTACGAGACATATTATTGCAAAATATTTAGCCCAATTCGACTCCAATAACAAAGATCAGCTGATCATTCCTTCACGGTGACATGATGCGGCGTAACGTTACGTCATTTAGGAAGCTACTGAGGGATATTTCTAGATATCTGTCGAGTCGATGGATATCGAGAAATATCTTTTAATAATTCACAGGCTAGCATATAATAAATATATTTTTTTTTTTTAAAAATACTCCTATGCAAATCACCTATAAAAAATAACAATACTAGCTTATAAAATACTATTATCTGAAATGTGGTCAATATATTCATTCCCATCCACATATAGGTCAGACAATACCTAACAAACCTTGACAACCCTCTATTGGAGTTTAATTATAGGCTAATGCATCTGTATCAACTGGGCTAATAATTTCTTTTTTTTCATTATTGTGAGGATATAAAACCTCATTTGCTTTGTAGGCATTCTTTAAATATTAATCAGCAATTCCTTACAGACAGTGACAAATAAAATGGATCAACATTCTGTCTCATTTCTGGTGAGGATTTTATTGAGAAATTCTAAGGTAAAGAAAATTGCATTGGTTGTTATACGTCAAGGCATTGACTGGTAGGGAAGATCTGATAGTTTGAAAATCATAGGAAAGCCTCAACTGCCCTCCTTAAATTGCTCCAAAGGAGCCTTATTGACTGATTTCAATGGACAATTTGATATTGATAGTTTTAGGAGAGCAATTATGACTCCCCTTAATTTAGTTTTAGACGAGCCCATTTCCAACATTGCATTACTACACAGCATGCCAGTTTAGTGAAGGAAACTCATAAACAATCTGCATCAAGCCTTGCATTTTTTCGGGCTAATCGAGGTAGATACTTCTCATGATCAGCCCAATTTTTCATGCAGCCTGTGAGTGGGCCCCATGAGAATCATATATTATCAATATGTTAAATGAAAATAGGCCCTGACAATTCTATCTGACCATCTGGTAGGCCCCTCCATTATTACAAAATCAGTGGCCTGCTGCCATATTCTGGATACTTACTTCTACTTGCTTAAAAATCTGCAATGTTCTGATGCTTAAAAAATTTGGTAAATGGTTTCCTTAAAATGAGTTGCCTGAAAAAAAATGTTATGCAACCCTTTTTGGGTCGCCTTAATTTTTAAATTATAGAGGCCGGCCTGATTAAGGTGATTTTTTTCTTTGAAGAGCTTTTGTATGCTTTCAGTAGCAGAGCCTTATTCATCCCTTTCAATCAAATGTTCAGTGGGTTTCATCAACTGCACCAGAGTTGTTTTTCTTGAAACTTTTGAAACATACATATCACCTGTAGAAACAAATCTCCATATGCACTTCTTGGCACCTGGGTCACCATTCAAATTTTGATATGGAGTGGAACCCTGTTAATTGAATAACTACTTTGCTAATGAAAATTATTCAATTAACTGGGTTTTGGTTACTTTCCTGTATTCTAGAAATAAACTGTGTGGGATTTATTCTATTATATCTTGTTTACTGAGCTCTGGAGCTCTTGTCAAACAAGATATGACAGACTAAATGCCTGTATTGGATGTACTGAGGCCAAGTTGGTCTATTAACGAGCGAAATTTGGTAATTTTCAGCTTAACTTGACAAAGTCAAGATAAGCTATTGCCATCACATGTGGGGAAGTCTGTTTGTCTGTTCACATTTTCCTTTAGCACAGGCTACACCTCGTAGTTCTTATCCAATTGTCACAAAATTTCATATGCAGGTTTGGGGTCATGTCTAGATGAGAACATTGTAATTTGATAGGATGACTGTGTAATATCTAGATGAGAACGTCCCCTTTTGGTCATGATCAACCGTGATGGCTGCCCAAGCCGAAACCCAAAAACTTTTAGCACAGTCTACAGGTAATATTTAGTATGGATGGATTTCATTGTAACTTGGTAGGATGACTCAGTATGATATCTAGATGAGAACTTCCCCATTTTGTCGCGATCTGTCAACCGTGACGACTGGCCGAGCTCAAAACCCGGAAACCTACAGCACAGTCTACAGGTCGTATTTGTGGAGGGATTTCATTGTAGTTTGACAGGATGACTCCATATAATGTCTAGATGAGAATGTCCCCATTTGGTCTTGATCGGTCAACTGTGATGACTATAGGGGCACGAAGCCCGAAAACCTTCAGCACAATCTGCAGGTCGTATTTATGAAGGGATTTCATTGTAACTTGGTTGGATGACTCCAGATAATGTCTAAATGAGAACGTCCCCATTTGGTCATGATTATTCAACCGTGATGGCTGCCCAAGCCCAAAACCCAAAAACCTTTAGCACAGTCTACACGTCGTATTTATGAAGGGATTTCATTGTAACTTACAATGACTCAGTATAATGTCTAGATGAGGACGTCCCCTTTTGGTTGTGATCAGTCAACCATGATGTCTACACAGGCCCAAAGCCCGAAAACATTTAGCACAGTCTACAGGCCATATTTATGAAGAGATTTCATTGTAACTTGATAGGATGACTCGTTTTGGAATTTGGAATAATTTCACTGTAACTTGGTAACTTTGGTTGATACACATTAACTGTGAGGGCCATGTTAACCCACCCTTCAAGTCTTTAGTACAGTCTACACCTCAAATTATTTTTATTGAAAACATGGCATACAGGGAACAGAAATTAACATATTCTCAATGATCCCAATTCTTGTCGTATTTCATAATCCTTTCATAAACATTGAACATTATCCTTTTCATCAAACACAACACACATTCAAGTTAAGCTGCAACGTCATTGACACTTTCATTCAATATATTACAAGATATTTTATTCAATTGATGAGTTTACTCTATAATCTAGATGCAATTAACAGGTCAAATTTGTACTGAAGGTATGGTAAACGGATTTGCATTTGGAAATTATATTCAATTAACATGGTTATTCAATTAAGTAATATACAATTAAGTAGGCTGTACTGTATTGTCACTTTCTGCTTCTAAAACATAACTTGTGACACCTCCTTGACCCCCTTCTTCCAATTAATTGTCATAAGCTGTGTTTTCAAAGGAGATAATAGAAACATTTTCCATTATTTACTAAAAAATAAAAGTGCAATCAGTCTCCCCATGGAAACCCTGGGAAGTGGAACAGTGCTTGTTTACTGCACTAAACAAGTTCTGCTTTACTTGTAAAATAGAACTCTGAACCAACGACTGGGGAAGAAATCCTCTAAATTGGGCAACGTATTTATTTATTTATTTATTTATTTATTTATTTATTTATTTATTTATTTATTTATTTATTTATTTGGGTTTAACAATACTTTTAACAGTCAGGGTCACCTCGTGTCTGAGAGTTTTATGTGTGGAGGGAGACAGAGAGAAGCACCAAGCCACAGTGAACAACTATCAGACTCGCCAATGTAATAACTCCACACAAACAGGGTTATCATTGGTTGAAGACAAGTGCACCATCGTTGTGCAGTATGGTTTAGTGCACAGCACCACCAGTGCCTGCACATGTGGAATCGGCATGAAGTCCCATGCCCAGGGACACAGTGCAGTTACCCCTGGCAGGGTTCAAACCATGGCCCTGTTGATTTGAAGTTCAGTACCATAACCAATGAGCCACCACGTTCCCAAAAGTGAGCAAGATACATGCAGCTATAAATAATAGGCTAAACCTGACTTCATCCCTATGTTGTGGTGAAGAGATAGCCAAAGATGCTGAAAGTGATATTAAATATCAATAAATAAATAAATAAATAAATAAACAAGTCTTCTAGTCATGCAAGAGAAAAAGTTTAGGGAAGGTATTTGATCATTGTGATCTTTCCTTTAGAACAGGTATCAGTGACTGTGTTTTTCTCAAGGATGTGCATGGTCACAGTGTAAGCTGGTTAGCATGTTATACCCTGATATTGAAAGGTCATAAGTCAGAATCAACCTGTATGAAGTACTTGCAATGTCCTTGAGCAAAAGACTTAACATCATAGACAGTCTCCAGAATATTGAAACAAAACATTCACTCTAACAAATTTCAACACGCACAATAATTCCACACCCTACCAGTTAAAGGTTTGATCAATTGTTTGGTGTTTGAAAGTTATAAGGAAATTAACTAACAGTATTGTTCCTTGAAGAAATATTTCCAATTGACCCTTTACCCAATGCACACAATATCAAAATTTGTTATTCTAATTATTTCTTTTAATATTTTGTACAAAATTTGCAACAAATCCATATCATGCGATCTCTCATTGGAATGAGCTCAACAAGCTCGTTCCTATGAGGGGGCACATGATATGGTTTTGTTTAATTTTTTTATGTCCCCATGATGAATAGTCGGGGGGCATATTGTTTTACCCTTGTCCATCCATCCATCCCTCTGTCTGTCCATCCGGGCCAACATTGGGGGTTTAGGGGATATTATTATTAGGGGCTACCTCCAAATTAAGGTAGTGTTAGGGTTAGGAGTGGGATGGGGATAGGGTTTGGGGTAGCCCCAGAGTAGGGCTTAAGGATGGGGGGGGGGGGGGGTTAGGTCAGGTGTGGGGTTTTAGTTTTAGTAGCCCCTAAACTGAAAAATAGCTCCTAATCCTATTGGTTTCGCTAGGGTGGGGTTGGGTCAGGGGTGGGGTGGGGGTTATGGTTTGGGGTAGCCCCAGAGTAGGGCTTAAGGTTGGGGGGTTGGGTCCTGGGGGTGGGTGGGGGTTAGGGTCTGGGGTGGGCTTTTAGGGTTTAGGGTCAGGGTGTGGTTTTTGGATGGAGGGGTGGGGTTAGGGTTAAATATAAGTTCTAGGGTAAAATAAGGTTTTGGACATACAAAATGTTTTTTTGGTAGCCCATAAACCCAAAATGTTGGAGCGCCCGTCTTTCCATCCAGGCTTAGCAGAGGTACATTGTGGGGTTTACAATTTAGGGTCAGTGGTAGTTTTGGGGTTGGGTTAGTACAGTGGCCACTTGTGGGGTTATTTTTTGCACTGTGGGGTTAATTTGTTGACCTTCTGGGGTTAGGATTTAACATAGGAAAAAACCTACAAGTAAGAAGGTCCATCTGTCCATCCATCCATCTCCATCCATCCATCCATCCATCCATCCATCTGCCTATCCATCCATCCTTTCAACTGTCATCCATCCATCTGCTTCTTGGGTACATCGTTTGTCCAGCTAACTCCTCTCACAGTTTTCAAACTAGGACTTTTTTTTATTTCTTGGTATGTTTGTACATATACCAGAGGTGTGCATATTGTCAGGATTTTTATTAGCTCAACTTGACAAAGTCAAGCTGAGCTATTGCCATCACTTCTCGTCCGTTGGCGTACGTCCACAATTTCCTTTGGCACACCTCACAGGTCGCATTTATGATCAGATTACTTTGAAACTTGGTATGCTTGTTTGGGGTGACCTCTAGATGGGAGCTATCGATTTTCTTCAATTTCCGTCAAAAAATGTTGCCGCGGCCAACGTTCTTAGAACTTAGTTTAGTCAAACCACAATATTTCCTTTGGCACACCCTACAGGGTACATTTATGATTGGATTGCTTTGAAACCTGGTATGCTTATTTAGGGTGACCTCTAGATGGGAGCTATCGATTTTCTTCAATTTCCGGCAAAAAATGTTGCCACGGCCAACATTCGTAGAACTTAGTTTAGTCAGACCTCAATATTTCCCTTTGGCACACCCTACAGTGCACATTTATGATCAGATTGCTTTGAAACCTGGTATGCTTGTTTGGGTAGACCTCTAGATGGGAGCTATCGATTTTCTTAAATTTCTGTCAAAAAATGTTGCCGCGGCCAAAGTTCTTAGAACTTAGTTTAGTCAGAAGACTCAATATTTCCCTTTGGCACACCCTACAGGGTACATTTATGATCGGATTGCTTTGAAACCTGGCATGCTTGTTTGGGGTGACCTCTAGATGGGAGCTATCGATTTTCTTCAATTTCCGTCAAAAAATGTTGCCGTGGCCAACGTTCTTAGAACTTAGTTTAGTCAAACCACAATATTTCCCTTTGGCACACCCTACAGGGCACATTTATGATTTGATTGCTTTGAAATGTGGTATGCTTATTTAGGGTGACATCTAGATGGGAGCTATCGATTTTCTTCAATTTCCGGCAAAAAATGTTGCCATGGCCAACGTTCGTAGAACTTAGTTTAGTCAGACCTCAATATTTCCCTTTGGCACACCCTACAGGGCCCATTTATGATCAGATTGCTTTGAAACCTGGTATGCTTGTTTGGGGATACCTCTAGATGGGAGCTTTCGATTTTCTTCAATTTCTGTCAAAAAATTTTGCCGCGGCCAACATTCTTAGAACTTAGTTTAGTCAGAAGACTCAATATTTCCCATTGGCACACCCTACAGGGTACATTTATGATCGGATTGCTTTGAAACCTGGCATGCTTGTTTGGAGTGACCTTCAGATGGGAGCTATCGATTTTCTTCAATTTCCGTCAAAAAATGTTGCCGCGGCTAACGTTTTTAGAACTCAGTTTAGTCAGACCACAATATTTCCCTTTGGCACACCCTACAGGGCACATTTATGATTTGATTGCTTTGAAACCTGGTATGCTTGTTTGGGGAGACCTCTAGATGGGAGCTATCGATTTTCTTCAATTTCCATCAAAAAATGTTACCACGGCCAACGTTCTTAGAATTTAGTCGAGTCAGTCCACAATATTTCCCTTTTGTACACCCTACAGGGCACATTTATGATCGGATTGCTTTGAAACCTGGCATGCTTGTTTGGGAAGGCCTTCAGATGGGAGCTATCGATTTTCTTCGGTTTCTGTCAAAAAATGTTGTCACTGGCAAAAAAAAATGACATTGGTACCAATGATCTTCAATTTTGCCATTTCATTTATAACTTACCAAGTTCAAGTTTGTCAAGTTGAGCTACAGTGTCTTTGACACTTTCATTTGCTTCAGTATTTCACAAAATTACAGGTTGTTGAACTTGGTAAATTTTTTGTAGAATTTCATTTGTATGGTACTTGCATCTTACAGACACAGCCCATGTAAGAGTAAAAGAATCATTGTTTGTTCTTCAACCTCCTGTGCCCATGTGCGGTGTGGGGGCATGCTTCATTCTATTTTGAAAATTTATTTTTAGCTCAACTTTGGCGAAGCCAAATTTGAGCTTATGCCATGGCCGTCTGTTCGTCTGTCCGTCAACAATTGGATACGGCTCGGGCTAGAGGCCGTATTTATGAACCGATCTTTACGAAACTTCTTGGGTATCTTTGTTATGACCATGGGACGAGAATGAGTGTTTTTGGGTGCAGTCCAAAATTCAAGATGGCTGCTAGCCACCATTTTGTACCGACGATGCAGAAATCTGTTTTTTGTACAGAACTTCCATATGAAAGCTCTGATTTGAATAATTTTTTGTATGAATGTTTAGTACCATGGGATACATCACATATAATACGGTTTTTTTTCTCGTGCGTAAATTATGCAAATTAGACTAACTTTGATGTTTTTTAGTGTTACTTTCAGCACTGTAAGTGCAAATGCCAGTACGGCTCGGGCTAGAGGCCGTATTTATGAACCGATCTTTACGAAACTCCTTGGGTTCCTTTGTTATCACCGTGGGACGAGAACGAGTGTTTTTGGGTCCAGTCCGAAATTCAAGGTGGACGATGGCAGCCATTTTGTACAAAATTTGGTGCAATCAGATTTTTGCACAGAACTTCCATATGAAAGCGCTGATTTGAATAATTTGTTGTGTGAATGTTTAGTACCATGGGATACATCACATATAATACGGGTTTTTTTCTCGTGCAGAAATTATGCAAATTAGATGAACTTTGATTTTTTCAGTGCTACTTACACACAGTAAGTACACATGTCAATACGGCTCGGGCTAGAGTCTGTATTTATAAACCGATCTTCATGAAACGTCTTGGGTACCTTTGTTATCACCTTGGGACGAGAACGAGTGTTTTTGGGTGCGGTCCAAAATTCAAGATGGCTGCCAGTGGCCATTTTGTACCGAAATTTGGTCTAATCAGTTTTTTGTACACAACTTCTATACGGCTCAGGCTAGAGGCTGTATTTATGAACCGATCTTTACGAAACTTCTTGGGTACCTTTGTTATCACCGTGGGATGAGAACGAGTGTTTTTGGGTGTGGTCCGAAATTCAAGATGGCCACCAGCAGCCATTTTGTACCAAAATTAGTGCAATCAGTCTTTTGTACAGAACTTCTGTATGAAAGTTCTGATTTGAATAAAGTTTTGTATGAATGTTTAGTAACATGGAATACATCACATATAGTACGGGTTTTTTTCTCGTGCAGAAATTATGCAAATTAGATGAACTTTGATTTATTTAGTGCTACTTATACACTGTAAGTGCACATGTCAATACGGCTCGGGCTAGAGGCTGTATTTATGAACCGATCTTCACAAAACTTCCTGGGTACCTTTGTTATCACCTTGGGACGAGAACGAGTGTTTCTGAGTGCGGTCCAAAATTCAAGATGGCTGCCAGTGGCCATTTTGTACTGAAATTAGGTCCAATCAGTTTTTTGTCACAACTTCTACACAGCTCATATTTGTGAACTGATCTTCACGAAACTTCTTGGGTACCTTCGTTTTCACCTTGGGACAGGAATGAGTGTGTTTTGGGGTGCCTTTGTTATCACTCGGCTATGAGAACAAATATTTTAGGGTTCAGTCAGACCCACTCTGGGACTCAAAGATTTTTTTCTAGTTTAGCATCTCACTGTCACCCACCTTTACAATACTTTACCTATACATTTGTTACAGGCAACGGCCAGTATTTATGTACAGACCGTTACAATACTTTATATGTACCTTTGTTATCAGGTCATTACCTAGATGTTTGTCATTGCTGTGTCACATACTATACATGTACATGTCTTTGTCTTGACAAGTTGAGCTACAGTGTCATTGACACTTTCATTCTACTTCTCAATTTCTAAATTGTGTTGCCTATTCATTAGATGATAAAGGTTTAAGGGGGTACTCTTCTGTTCTAAAACAGTTAGAAAATGAGAAGAGCCCAGAGATAAATGATTGTGTTGTGTTTGACATCAGTGTGTAGGGAATTCTGAAACATTCAGTTGATACAGAACAAAGGTCAGTAAACAATTAGACAAAAGCAGAAATCATTTCAGTTTGTGTGTTCAAATGAATAATTGCAGTATGTAAGATTAATATGTTGATTCCCCTGCCTTTCATTTTATTGAATAATATTTGATTGTGTTCTCAGGGGAATGACAAATGATGAACTTCTTTGAATTTCTAAATTGTTTTCAAAACCCCTAATTAATTTGCTTAATTCTTCCATGATTCATTTTCTAAAAGCATGATCAAAAAATGTTTCCAGTCACATGATAGTAGAAGTGTATGTAACAACTTTTTCAGGTGAAAATTGATAACTCTCAAGAGTCTGGTCAGATGTCTTGAATACCTACTAGACTACCATCTGCATTGCCACTATCTAAGCAGTGACTTCTAGTCAAGTCTTGGCTGCCCATTTAGGCAGCCAAGACATGACCAGAAACCACCACCAAGGTAATATGTCTATTTTCAGCAGGATCTCTTCATAATTGCATATCAAGGTGGCTGGGTTCCTGTTTTGAGAACGTAAAAGTGGAAAATGGGCCTTTACGGGACAATAAGCCGCAATTTTGAATTAAGTTTTCCATTTAATAAGACCACAATGTCCATTATGCAATATAGTACCCTTAGATTTTATATATCATTTGTATGAAAGCTAGTGTTGTGCGGTTAACCGGTTTTGTGAATTGGTTTCAGTTTGGCTCTAAAACCGAAACCATGTAATTGTTAAATCAGCACAGTTTTGGTTTTCTCTACAAAATGTCAGAAACTTATGTTTACACTGTTCAGTTTCCATTGTCAACAACTTAAAACTAAATCTGTAATATTGTCAACTGATAACTCTGTCGTCAGTTTTCATGTATTCAGACTCCAGAGAAACAAACACTGTCTCACAGGAGTCACTGTCACATAAGAAGAATGATCATCACACGTTCCAAGAAATTTTCGTTTGATGTATGACAACTCTTGTCCAATTACACAGCACGGTTACAAAAGTGGGTTGGTTTGTTCTGTCAGAAATTCTCACAACGTCCCCTTTTGGTCGTGATCATTCAACCATGATGGCTTCCTGGGCCCAAAACCCGAAAAACTTTAGTACAGACTACAGGTCGTATTTGTGAAGGGATTTCATTGTAACTTAGTAGAATGACTCAGTATAATGTCGAGATGAGGACGTCCCCTTCTTGTAGTAATCGGTTAACCGTCATGGCTACACAGGCATGAAGCCCGAAAACCTTTAGCACAGTCTACAGGCCATATTTATGAAGACATTTCAATGTAACTTGATAGGATGACTCATTTTGGAATAATTTCACTGTAACTTGGTAACTTTCGTTGACATATGTTAACTGTAAGGGCCACATACATTAACTGTGAGGTCATATTAACCCACCCACCCTGCCCTTTAGTACAGTGTACACCTCATATTATTTTTAGCTGCGACGAGCAGCTCTTATATGTGGCAATGTCGGTCGGTCTGTTGGTCGGTCAGTCTGTCACCAACGAGTTTGTCAGCAACAAGTTTTTTTTTCACCAACAAGTTTTTTTGTCACCAACGAGTTTTAAAACATCATTGGCATTGCACGAATCGTCGCAGCTTCGGCACTGTGACAGTGCGTCTTGTTATTAAAAACATAGCATACAGGGAACAGAAATTAACATATTCCCAATTATCACAATTCTTGTCTTATTTCATAATCCTTTCATAAACATTGAACATTATCCTTTTCATCAAACACAACACACAGACAAGTTAAGCTACAGTGTCACTGACACTTTCATTTTATGCAGTTAGCAGTCGGATTAGTAGATAATACATTTAAGGCCAAATTAGGGTTGCACAATACCACTAATTTCTGACAAATTGAAACCTTTACTACCAAAGCTATTTTTTAACTCTTTACTAATTCTATTTCTTGACTCTATATCTAGGGAGCGTGGTTGTTCAGTGGTTAGAGAATTGGACTTTCAACCAAAAGGTTGATGGTTTGATCTTGACCACTGGTAATTGTGCTGTGTGTGAGACACTTCATCCCAGTCCACCATGTGGAGAGCTTCGTTTCACTGTGTACTAAGGCATACTGCATGTTGATGGTGCACGTGCTAACTCTTCTTGTGCGAATTTATTAAGTGGGAGAGTCTGCCAGTTACTCACCACTGCTCAGTGGTCCTAATTTGGTACTCTAGCTTCCATACTGATGTCGAAAATATTACAATCTCTAGATGCAAATTTTCCCATGATGCAATTGGGAATTGAAAATTTAACCCGCTGAGTATTTTCAAGATATTTTTAGCTCACCTTGACAAAGTCGAGCTGAGCTTGTCTAATCACTCTCTGTCCGTCATCCATCTGTTGTCTGCCAACACCATGATTTGGTCTTCTCTTTCAAAACCACTGGGCCAATTCAAGTGAAAGTTTGTGTGAGTGATGGTCTCGAAGGGGCATTGCATTTTGTTCAACTTGACTTGCCCAGCTCCATAAGGAGGGAGTGGGGAAAAATGCTCCAAAAAAGCAATATTTGGCTTTGTAATGGGAGGGGTAAGATTTTTGGTTTGTCAAAATGAACCCCACTGGTTCATATTTGGGCTCAATACAGGAGCCCAAATTTTTTACTTGGGGCAGTATGGGGAATAGTCTTTAAAAATCTTCTTCAGAATCACCAGTCAGCATCTTTTAATGTTTGGTATACATCATTGTTATGAGGGTCAGATTCAAGATTGTTCAAACCAAGTCCCTAGGTTAATATTTGGCCTTTCTATGGTAGCCCAAATTGTAACTTAGTGCAATATGAGGAAATTTCTTTAAAAATTTTCTTCTGATCCGTCAGTCAGAATGCTTTCATATTTGGTATACAACATCTCTAGGGGTTCAGATTCAACTTTGTTCAAATCGAGTGCCTGGGTTAATATTTGTTCTCCCAATGGGAGCCGGAATTGGCCATGTAGCTGAAGAATTAGAAATTTTGTATTCAGTACCCTCTAGAGGTGTGTAACGAAGATTAATCCACATAGGTTGTATCAATGGGCTTCATAGGGGAGGTCCACTTTTTACATTATAATCAGCTGATGAAAAGGCATGATGCTTGGACTATTTTAGTCACTCCTGAGGGACTCAAGGATTGACAATGTATCCTATGGAGATAGATGTCTTAATGTATAGATTCATTTTTGGACTCTTTTTAGCCCGACTGTTTACAGTGAGGGCTGTAGTAATGACTTTTGTCCGTCCGTCCGTCCGTCTGTCTTTCTGTTAACATTTAGAGTTTTGGTTAAAGTTTGTGGTTAAAGTTTTTTATTCAATCTCCAAGTACAGACTATACCCAGTATTTCTTGTCTGATCGTCACGAAATTTCATATGCAGGTTTTAGGTCATGTCTACATCAGAATGTCCCCTTTTGGTCGTGAACGGTCAACCGGTATGGCTGCCCGAGCCCAAAACCCGAAAACCATTAGCACAGTCTACAGGTTGTATTTATGAAGGGATTTCATTGCAACTTCATAGAATGCCTCTGTATAATGCCTAGATGAGAATGTCAGCGTTTGGGCATGATCCGTCAACTGTGATGGCTGCCCAAGCCCGAAACCCAAAAACTTTTAGCACAGTCTGCAGGTCATGTTTAATATGGTCGGATTTCATTGTGACTTGATACGATGACTCCGTATGATGTCTACATGAGAATTTCCCCATTTGGGCGTGATCTATCAACCGTCAAGACTGCCCGAGCCCAAAACCCAAAAGCCTTTAGCACAGACTACTGGTCATATTTCTGGAGGAATTTCAGTGTAACTTCATAGGTTGATTTCATATAATTTCTACACATGAGAAAGTCCCCATTTGGACGTGATTGGGCAACTGTGATGGCTACAGGTGCCCAAAGCCCGAAAACCTTCAGCACAGTCTACAGGTCATATTTATGAAGGGATTTCATTGTAACTTCGTAGGATCAATCCACATGATGCCCAGATGAGAATGTCCCCTTTTGGGTGCGATCATTCAACCATGATGGCTGCCCGAGCCCAAAGCCTGAAAACCTTTAGCACAGTCTACACGTCATATTTATGGAGGGATTTCATTGTAACTTGATAGGTTAACTTCATATAATGTCTAGATGAGAATGTCCCCTTTTGGGCAACTGTGACGGCAACAGGGGCCCGAAGCCCAAAAACCTTTAGCACAGTCTACAGGTCATTTTTATGGAGGATTTCATTGTAACTTGATAGGTTGACTTCATATAATGTCTAGATGAGAACGTCCCCTTTTGGGCAACTGTGACGGCAACAGAGGCCCGAAGCCCGAAAACCTTTAGAATATTCCACAGGCCATAATTATGAAGGGATTTCATTGTAGCTTGCTAGGATGACTCCAAGTTTGTGGTCAAAAACCCAGACAAACACCACCACCCCCCACCCCACCCCCCACCCCCATTTCAGTCACTACATGCAGAACCCTTTTTTTCCTTTTGTCAAAAATGCTTTCTTACAGTTTTGGTTAAAGTTTGTGGTTAAAAATCCAGACAGAAATTATCCCCCCCCCCCCTCTCAATTAGGCATTTTTTTTTTCTTTCCTCGAATATGCATTTTGAACTATTTACAGTCACTACATGCGGAACCTTTTTTTTAAACTCACGTAACCCCCCACCCCCTGGGGGTCAATTAGGCACTTTTTTTTTTCTTTCGTTAAAAATGCTATTTTACAGGTTTGGTTAATGTTTGTGGTTAAAAACCCAAACAAACACCACCACCCACCCCCACCCCCATTGTGCCAGTTAGGTATTTTTTTTTCTCTCCTCAAAATGCATTCTGAAGGACTTAGACTGACCACATGTGGAAAAAAAATGGACTCCCCTAACACACCCCTACTTTCCCCCATCCCTCATCCCCCACCCCACCTCCTCCTCACCCAGGGCCATTCATGCAATATTTTTTCTTTGGTACAAAATGCATTTTTAGCCTGACTGTTTACAGGGCTATAGTCATGACTTTCGTCCGTCCATCTGTCGGTCCATCCATCTGTCTGTAAACAATTGCTTTCCGACTGATAACTCCAGTTTGGATTATTTGATTTCAACCAAAGTTGATATGTGTATTTTCCATCTAGTAATACAGGCCAGATTTCAATATAGGTTCCACAACTGCACCCCCACCCCACACACCCCACACACACAAATTGTCACTTAGGCAATTATTCCCAAAATGCATTTTGAAGGATTGGGAGTATATTACATGCAAAAAAGAAAATTGACTCATGTAGCACAACATTACTTTATGTACGGCATCTTTAATCCTTTACCTTACACAAGTTGAAGCCAACAGTACAAATTATTTTTCTGAAACCTCAGATTTTTTCATTTTTTATTTACTTCTAACCATGGCTTATTACTCCTTGAATGGAACAAGCTCATAAAGCTTGTTACATTAATAGGTCATGAGGTATGTTTTGAAGTAGAGAAATGAAAAAATAAAATTTGAATAGCAAATTTTGTATATCATGAGTGCAGATATGGCAGATTCGTTAGGTAAACTGTTAACAAAAAATGGCTCCGACTATTTTGCGTCTAAGCATTGCCATTCCTGGGACAGTCGGGCTGCATGCGTGACATCACTCTAGTTTATTTACTTCTAACCATGGCTTATTACTCCTTATTGGAACAAGCTCATCAAGTTTGTTCCATTAATAGGTCATGAGGTATGTTTTGAAGTAGAGAAATGAAAAAATAAAATTTGAATAGGCCATCAAAAAAAGAACCTCTGTTTCTCAGGCCCGCGCGCATGGTCATTTTTGGTGCGCATGCAACCTTTTTATGACACAAAAAAAATCTTCAAAAAATTTGAGATATTGTGCTCATTTCGGTAAATCGATATCGATGCATTCGCAAATTTTAAATTAACACACTTCAAGCTTTTTCTACATCATACCTTAATGAAGTGGGTGGGTTCTAGCAATATTCACGACAGAAAGTGTTTTATTCTGTAAAAGGTAAGTCATTGACAGCAAGAAGGAAGGTGTCTTTCAGTCTGACAACAAACAGTCACAAAGGGGAATGGTCGATTCGCACCACGTTTGATTCGCACCAACCCTCAGAAAGTCTGCAAAGTCAGGTGCTATGTTGAATGGAACACAGTCTCCTGGCATTTATTTTTAGTAACATTTGTATTGTAAATGGCCGTCATTGGGAATTTGTGTACTGTTATTTGAAACCGTTACGAGTTTCCCAGTTAATTTATATAAATGCATTTGAGATGCAGGATAATTGGATAACTAATAGTAACCGTTGCTTGATATAAAAGTAACAGTCATAGTTGAAAATAAATCGCATATAGGCAGGTATGTGCGGTCGAATTGGTTAATAAAAACACGCAAACATTCGTTTTGTATTTCATTTTCAGATTTCAAAAAAATATGATTTATGGATGAACTGCCCGTTCAAATGGGTTGTGATAATTTTGAATATAATGGGGAAAAATTGCGATTCACGATTTTATTAGGCAGGTTGTGAAAGGATTTTTTTTTTTGGTCAAATAAATCTCTGAAAGTTAGCACTTCGACATTTGATTTGTCCCAGAGATGTTTCAACCCGAGACGTTTCACCCACGAGGCGTTTCGTGACTTTCGTCCTGTGTTATAATTTTCATGTTTCACTGAAAAAACAAACATTCAAACCCCACTTCATTTACGACCCGACACCCCTGTGGTGAATAACCAATATATTTGCGAAATTTTGCATGGTCCACCAGGCGTTTGGGTGGGGGTCAAATTACCACAAACAACCTCTCGGGGAGAAAATAAAAAGAAAAAAAAAACCCCGCCCGCCCGCATGCTTTTTTGGAAAAAATGGCCTGAGAAACAGACAATCAACTTTGTATGGCCATAGCAAATTTTGTATATCACGAGTGCAGATATGGCAGATTCGTTAGGTAAACTGTTAACAAAAAATGGCTCTGACTATTTTGCATCTAAGCATTGCCATTCCTGGGACAGTCGGGCTGCATGTGTGACAACACTGTAGTTATATCATGTTTTTTTTGTTCAAGGTGAGCACTTCAGGCCCCGTGGGGCCTCTTGTTAATCAAATCTAGTCATGGTTTCTGTTCAGCAGCCATGACTAGATTTGATGAAAAATTCATCTAAATTTAACTGAAGGAATCATTGGTGAAAAAATCCATTAACTTTTCAGGGGTAAAATTTGATTAAATCTGTCCAAATTGAACTTATTTCATTGGCAAGAGAAATCCTGTCCTGGGTAGGAATATCCATCAGCAGCATGCAAGGAGTTAACCAATTAAGCTCCTTGTGGGAACCCCAGAGTGGTGCAATGTTTGGTGTGGTAAACAAGTTCTGCTTTACATGTAAAATAGTTCATGGTAACCATTGCATGGTCTGGAAGTTGTGTAAAGTGGGCAGCATAAGATATAAATGATTGGCTAAACTTGACTTAATACCAGTGTTGCAATTATGATATCACCATAAATCCTGTGAGCTCATTGAGCTCTGTCAAATAAGGTTGAATTGCTTAAATTTCTAGTTGCATGGTGGGAAAAATTTGCCCTTTTGAAAAACAGCTGTATTTTGACATCAGTGTACAGTTACAGAGGATCAGCCCTTTATTTACCCAATGCACATGATATCAAATTTATTATTTTAAATTTTTTTTTTCAAAGTTTTCAAAAAATTTCAATGAGCTCATTCCAATAAAGAATCACGTGATATGGTTTTGATGAATTTTTTTTTTAAATACTTGCTTTCCAACAGGTTAAAAAGGGTTACCGGGTATTCATCATTTTTGCTGGTGTTTAGCAGTATGTAAAAAGAGTGCTCCTGATCGAACTGAAGCACTGGGTTCTAATAAAATGTTCTGAGGAAGTGAGACATACATATGTATTTCTACGGTTAAACCCTCGCCATATTATGTCCCATTTCTCCAGTTTCTCTTGAAATTAATGATCAGTAAAACAGGTCATCATGAATTAATCAATGCATTAATTCTGAACTTTATTGAATTGACTAAACCGAAAGAATAGCCACTACTCCAGCTTGACCATCTCGATCAATAATTGTTTGTTTTGTCTTCAGTGATATCGGAGATGCTTCTGTATGTAAATATACAAGAGTAGTATACATTACCAGACAAACTGAAATGTAGCTTCAATGTTTTAATCAGGCCTTGCATTTTATCTATCCTGAAGTAATTCAGCAGCAAGATTGCCCTTGTAACTGTTCAATTATAAGGGCTGACCAGTCAGTTATGCAAAAATAACATAATTGTCACATAGTTATGACGTCACGCCTTTGTTAAAAGTGTGTGATATATTTCGAAGAGTTGGTTAGAGCATGCGTGATATTCAACATATATCGCCACACTTTTACCAATCAAGGAACAATAGACAGTGATTGTGTAACCTGTCAGTTCTAATACAAACACAGCCGAGAGGAAAGATTAAGGGCACCTGTGCTAAAATGTTTTGAACGGAGAAACGAGAATTTACCTGACTTTTGATTTTATTGAAAGAGTTAAAGAAAGAAATCCACACCCGGGTGTAAATGATAAATGGAACGTTTAATTTCTCGCTCAACCTTTTGAGCGCAGTGACGAAACGGAAAAAATGAAGTAATATCACTTGCTTTCCATCAATCTTCATGTGTCTTGCAAGTTTGGCTTAAGAAATTAACTAATTAAACGGGAATGGACATGTGTCAGACAAGGGTTCAGTGGAGTGTTTGATTGTTCGTGTTTTGATTGTTTGTGCAAACATCAATGTGACAAGTCGGTTACAGCACAAAAACTCGTGATATTGAACATACAATCGCTCGAGCTAGTTACTCGGACAAGTCCTCGTTAACTAACTCTCGCGATTGTATATTCAATATCACTCGTTTTCTATGCTGTAACTTATACTAAGTAGATCCTCAGTTTCTCAGGCCATTTTTAGCTCAACTTTGATGGAGTCAAATTTGAGCTATTGTCATGGCCCGTCGTCCGTCTGTCCATCCGTCCGTCCGTCTGTCCGTCTGTCCGTACGTCAACAATTGGCTATGGCTCGGGCTAGAGGTCGTATTTATGAACCGATCTTTACGAAACTTCTTGTGTAGCTTTGTTATGACCCTGGGACGGGAATGAGTGTTTTTAGGTGTGGTCCGAAATTCAAGATGGCTGCCAGCGGCCATTTTGTACCGATGATGCAAAAATCAGTTTTTTGTACAGAACTTCTGTATGAAAGTTCTGATTTGAAAAAAGTTTTGTATAAATGTTTAGTACCATGGGATACATCACATATAATACGGGTTTTTTTCTCGTGCGTAAATTATGCAAATTAGACTGACTTTGATTTATTTAGTGTTACTTTCAGAGCTGTAAGTGCCAAGCTGCTATGGCTTGGGCTAGATGCCGTATTTATGAACCAATCTTTACGAAACTTCATGGGTACCTTTGTTATGACCCTGGGACGGGAACGAGTGTTTTTGGGTGTGGTCCGAAATTCAAGATGGCTGCCAGTGGCCATTTTGTACCGATGATGCAAAAATCAGTTTTTTGTACAGAACTTCTGTATGAAAGTTCTGATTTGAATAAAGTTTTGTATAAATGTATAGTACAATGGGATACATCACATATAATACAGGTTTTTTTCTCGTGCGTAAATTATGCAAATTAGACTAACTTTGATTTATTTAGTGTTACTTTCAGAGCTGTAAGTGCCAAGCTGCTATGGCTCGGGCTAGAGGCCGTATTTATGAACCAATCTTTACGAAACTTCTTGGGTACCTTTGTTATGACCGTGAGACGAGAGCGAGTGTTTTTGGGTGCAGTTCCGAATTCCAGATGGCTGCCAGCAGCCATTTTGTACCGACGATGCCAAAATCTGTTTTTTGTACAGAACTTCCATATGAAAGCTCTGATTTGAATAATTTTTTGTATGAATGTTTAGTACCATGGGATACATTACATATATTACAGGTTTTTTTCTTGTGCGTAAATTATGCAAATTAGGCTAACTTTGATTTATTTAGTGTTACTTTCAGCACTGTGAGTGCAAATCCCAATACGGCTCGGGCTAGAGGCCGTATTTATGAACCGATCTTCAGGAAACTTCTTGGGTACCTTTGTTATCACTGTGGGACGAGAAGGAGTGTTTTTGGGTCCAGTCTGAAATTCAAGATGGCCGCTAGCAGCCATTTTGTTCAAAATTAAGTGCAATCAGATTTTTGCGCAGAACTTCCAAATGAAAGATCTGATTTGAATAAATTTTTGTATGAATGTTTAGTACCATGGGATACATTACATATAATACAGAGTTTTTCTCGTGAATAAATTATGCAAATTAGGGGTCCGGGTGGGACTTAGAAAATTTTGGACCAAAATCCGGAAATTAGTTTTTTGTGTTTTGATGCATTTTGGTCAATTTTAAGAAGAAGAAGAAAAAATTTTAGTCTGAAAATATTTTGTTTGGGACTGAAAATTTCCACACAAAAATAATAATCTACAATGATTGGTCTTAATCTGTAGTCCATTACAGTCACCTTGTAATTCTTTTATTATTGTTGACTGGGCCAAAACAAATACTAATTCCTGTCATATTCATTATTCAGTTGTCTTGGTCACAGCAAGTACTAATTCCTGTCATATTCAAGTTGAGCTACAGAGTCATTGACTCTTTCATTTGTGAAATTGCATGTGGGCGGGTTCTTTTTTATTTTATTTTTATGTGTACCCATACCATGTATGGTACACATAAAGTTGGCATCCGGGGTGGCCCTCTGCCGTTCGTCCATCCTTTGTCTGTCTGTCCCTCCGATGTCCGTATCCATTTCTTTGGCATTCGATAACTTAAAAAATATTGCATGGATTGGCATGTTACTTTATATTTGTGTTCAGGTTACTGATGTGCCAAGCTGTATAGTTTTTGGTGTAAATCTGATAATTTGATCCTGAGATATTAACCCTTTATCCTTTAAATTGAGAATTCTTCCAATCCCTTTGCCATGAGATAACTCAAAAAATATCAATCCATTTGTCATGTTACTTTATATATATCTTCAGGTTACTGATGTGCCGCGCTGTATAGTTTTTGGTGTAAATCTGATAATTTGATCCTGAGATATTAACCCTTTATCCTTCAAATTGAAAATTTCTCCAAATATTGGTCCTGAGATAATAACAGCTTTCAACTAGTTGCGCGTATGGGTACACATCTGCCGATTTAATCGGCCTATTTTTAGCTCACCTGAGCGAAGCTCAAGGGGAGCTTTACTAATCACTTTCTGTCCGTCGTTCATCGTCCGGCGTCCGTCGTCGTCTGTCCGGCGTTAACTTTACATTATCGACTTCTCCTCCTAAACCACTAGCCCAATTTTATTCAAATGTTGGCTAAATGTTTATTACCTAATGCCAATTCAGATTTGTTCAAATGAAGTTGCCCCTTCTCCTGGGTGGTGCCACGTCCCCAAGGGGCACCAAAATCTTTGTAAATCTTCTTCTCATGAACCAGCAGTAGCAGAGACTTGATATATGGTGTGCAGCTTCCTTTTGAGGTGTAGACTCAGATTTGTTCAAGAGAAGTTTGTGGGGCTATACTTGGCGTCGTTATGGGAGGGGCAAAATTTTTTGCCCCGCCCAAAATTTCTATTTTCCAAACCGAGAGGCTGAGTTGAACCAAATTTTATGTGAGGGCTTATTGGGTCATGAGTACTTGATTTATGCAAAAAAAAAATTTCCCGCAGCCCCGTGGGAACCACAGGAGCTAAAAATAGAAAAAATTTAAAACGCCCATATCTCCAAAACTGCATGGCATTGAGAATTTTTATTTGGTGTGCAGCTTCCTTAGGACCAACAGAAAGGATTGGTAAAAAAAAATTGCCATTGGTTTTATCATAGCGTACAGTTTCGGGACTTTGAAAAAGTGCTGAGTCAGCACTTTTTAACACTGTAGGCAATGGGAAAAACATTAAAAAATCTTCTTCTCCAGATCCAGCAGGCAGAATCTTTTGATATTTGGTATGCAACATTTTAGGGTGGATCTGATTCAAGTTTGTTCAAATCGGCCCCCTGGGTTCACATTTGGGCTCAGTATAGGAGCCCGATTTCGAACTTAGTGCATTTCAGGCAAATTTCTTAAAAAATCTTCTTCTCCAGATCCAGCAGGCAGAATCTTTTGATATTTGGTATGCAACATTGTGGGGTGGATCTGATTCAAGTTTGTTCAAATTGGCCCCCTGGGTTTATATTTGGGCTCAGTATAGGAGCCCAAATTTGAACTTACTGCATTTCAGGCAAATTTCTTTGAAAATCTTCTTCTCCAGATCCAGCAGGCAGAATCTTTTGATATTTGGCATGCAACATTGTAGGGTGGATCTGATTCAAGTTTGTTCAAATCGGATCCCTAGATTCATATTTGGGCTCACTATAGGAGCTCGAATTCGAACTTAGTGCATTTCAGGCAAATTTCTTCAAAAATCTTCTTCTCCAGATCCAGCAGGCAGAATCTTTTGATATTTGGTATGCAACGTTGCGGGGTAGATCTGATTCAAGTTTGTTCAAATCGGCCCCCTGGATTCATATTTGGGCTTACTATAGAAGCCCGAATTCGAACTTAGTGCATTTCAGGCAAATTTCTTAAAAAATCTTCTTCTCCAGATCCAGCAGGCTGAATCTTTTCATATTTGGTAAGCAACATTGTGGGGTGGATCTGATTCAAGTTTGTTCAAATCGGCTCCCTGGGTTAATATTTGGGCTCAGTATAGGAGCCCGATTTCGAACTTAGTGCATTTCAGGCAAATTTCTTAAAAAATCTTCTTCTCCAGATCCAGCAGGCAGAATGTTTTGATATTTGGTATGCAACATTGTAGGGTGGATCTGATTCGAGTTTGTTCAAATCGGCCCCCTGGGTTCATATTTGGGCTCAGTATAGGAGCCCGATTTCGAACTTAGTGCATTTAGGCAAATTTCTTAAAAAATCTTCTTCTCAAGATCCAGCAGGCAGAATGTTTTGATATTTGGTATGCAACATTGTGGGGTGGATCTGATTCAAGTTTGTTCAAATCGGCTTCCTAGATTCATATTTGGGCTCACTATAGAAGCTTGAATTTGAACTTAGTGCATTTCATGCAAATTTCTTAAAAAATCTTCTTCTCCAGATCCAGCAGGCAGAATCTTTTCATATTTGGTAAGCGACATTGTGGGGTGGATCTGATTCAAGTTTGTTCAAATCGGCCCCCTGGGTTTATATTTGGGCTCAGTATAGGAGCCCAAATTTGAACTTAGT
This sequence comes from Pictodentalium vernedei, assembly GCA_031216915.1. NCBI lineage: Eukaryota > Metazoa > Mollusca > Scaphopoda > Dentaliida > Dentaliidae > Pictodentalium > Pictodentalium vernedei. The sequence goes on from CM062289.1 coordinate 303,108,226, forward strand.
GCATTTCAAGCAAATTTATTAAAAAATCTTCTTCTCCAGATCCAGCAGGCAGAATCTTTTGATATTTGGTATGCAACATTGTCGGATGGATCTAATTCAAGTTTGTTCAAATCGGCTTCCTAGATTCATATTTGGGCTCACTATAGAAGCTCGAATTCGAACTTAGTGCATTTCAGGCAAATTTCTTAAAAAATTTTCTTCTCCAGATCCAGCAGGCACAATCTTTTGATATTTGGTATGCAACATTGTGGGATGGATCTGATGCAAATTGTTCAAATCGGCTCCCTAGATTCATATTTGGGCTTACTATAGAAGCTCGAATTCGAACTTAGTGCATTTCAGGCAAATTTCTTAAAAAATCATCTTCTCGAGATCCAGCAGGCAGAATCTTTTGATATTTGGTATGCAACATTGCGGGGTGGATCTGATTCAAGTTTGTTCAAATCGGCCCCCCTGGATTCATATTTGGGCTCACTATAGAAGCTCGAATTCAAACTTAGTGCATTTCGGGCAAATTTCTTCAAAAATCTTCTTCTCCAGATCCAGCAGGCAGAATCTTTTGATATTTGGTATGCAACATTGCGGGGTGGATCTGATTCAAGTTTGTTCAAATCGGCCCCCTGGATTCATATTTGGGCTTAATATAGAAGCCCGAATTCGCACTTAGTGCATTTAAGGCAAATTTATTAAAAAATCTTCTTCTCCAGATCCAGCAGGCAGAATCTTTTGATATTTGGTATGCAACATTGTGGGGTGGATCTGATTCAAGTTTGTTCAAATCGGCTTCCTAGTTTCATATTTGGGCTCACTATAGAAGGTCGAATTCGAACTTAGTGCATTTCAGGCAAATTTCTTAAAAAATCTTCTTCTCCAGATCCAGCTTCAGAATCTTTTCATATTTGGTAAGCAACATTGTGGGGTGGATCTGATTCAAGTTTGTTCAAATCGGCCCCCTGGGTTTATATTTGGGCTCCGTATAGGAGCCCAAATTTTAACTTAGTGCATTTCAGGCATATTTCTTAAAAAATCTTCTTCTCCAGATCCAGCAGGCAGAATCTTTTGATATTTGGTATGCAACATTGTGGGGTGGATCTGATTCAAGTTTGTTCAAATCGGCCCCCTGGGTTTATATTTGGGCTCAGTATAGGAGCCCAAATTTGAACTTAGTGCATTTCAGGCAAATTTCTTTGAAAATCTTCTTCTCAAGATCCAGCAGGCAGAATCTTCTGATATTGGGTATGTGCACCATGCTTAGGGGGGTGAGATTCAAGTTTGTTCAAGCCAAGTCCCTGGGTTCCTATTTGGGCTCACTGTGGTAGCCCGAATTATAACTTAGTTCAAAATGAGGAATTTTCTTTAAAAATCTTCTTCAGATCCAGCAGTCGGAATGTTTTGATATTTGGTATGCAGCATCCTTAGGGGGTGAGATTCAAGTTTGTTCAAGCCATATCCCTAGGTCCATATTTGGACTCACTGTGGGAGCTCGAATTGTAACTTAGTTCAAAATGAGGACTTTTCTTTAAAAATATTCTTCTTCAGCCATGTCCCTAGGTCCATATTTGGACTCACTGTGGTAGCTCGAATTGTAACTTAGTTCAAAATGAGGACTTTTCTTTAAAAATCTTCTTCTTCAGATCCAGCAGTCAGAATGTTTTGATATTTGGTGTGCAGCATCCTTAGGGGGGTGAGATTCAAGTTTGTTAAAGCCAAGTCCCTGGGTTCATATATGGGCTCCCTGTGGGAGCCTGAATTATAACTTAGTTCAATATGAGGAATATTCTTTAAAAATCTTTTTTTTTTAGATCCACTGGTCAGAATCTTTGGATATTTGGTATAAGCTTTTCTTAGGAGGAGCAGATGCAACTTGTTGAAATCAGTTCTCTGGGTTGATATAAATTTAGGCTACCATGTCAGGTGAGTGCCCTCAGGCCCCTTGGGGCCTCTTGTTTATTTTTGTATTTACTTCTTTGTCATCAGAAGTCCATTTTCCTGGTTTGTTTTATGTTTTAGGCCTCATAATCTACAGATTAGCATGTTTGGGGGTGTATTTAGTCCCTTGAGTGCAAGAAGGCTTTGCAGTGCTTAGGTATTGCAAAGCCTTGTTGCACTCAAAGGGACAAATTTATCAATTTTTTTAACATGGGTAAAATATCAGACATGAACCATTTAATTTAAATTTTTTTAAGTTTGCATTGGTTATAAAAAGAGAGCATGCAGCAGCTAAAACGACCATGCGGGAGGGCCCGAGAAACAGATTTTTTACTCTTTTAGGCCTTATCAATAATCTAAAGTTCATTTTGAATATTTCTTAACCCTTTACCCATCGTGGACGATATCAAAATTTATTATTTTAAGTGTCATTTTTTCTCATTTTTCAAAAAATTTCAACAAAACCATATCATGTGACCCCTCATTGGAACGAGAAGAGGGGTCACATGATATTGTTTTGTTGAAATTTTTGGAAAAATAGTATTTTTTTCAACTGCTGAATTTGCATATTACACATGCAGATCTGGCCGATTCATTGGGTAAAGGGTTAAACTAATTTCCCAAAATCTCTTGAAGGAGTGAACTCAGTAAAACTGGTTCTAAACTGGTGCAAATTTGCATGTAATTTGCCGTGGGAACCCAGGAAAGTGAAGCAGTGCTTGTTTGCTGTGGTAAACATGCTCTGTTTTGTTGCTAAAATAGGACCTGGTAACTAGTGCCTGGCATGGAAGTCCTCCAAAATGGTCAGCATGGGTATAAACATTTGGCTGGACTTGACTGTATCCCCATGTTGTGGTCACAATTAGCCATCTTACAATTAGTTAACTTTTGAAAGTTCCAAACCTCCCACTTACCGTACTTTATTGAACATAAAAATTTACCAGCACTTGCATCCTCGGAGTTATTTCTTGTCAAGTGTCTTCTGCCTGCGCAGGCAGATGCTCGTGTTAAGCATATCTTTCTCATCAAAAAGTACCGGGTATCTGAATCATGAGTCATTGCAACTACTGAACAGTATCAATGTTGAGTATTCTGTAGACTTTCAAGTGTCAAGAAAACCCCCAACTCTTTATTGTGCATGTTTTAAATTTACAGAAAAGAAAGAGTGAGGGGGGAGCATGGTGGCTCAGTGGTTATAGCATTGGACTTCAAACCAAAAGGTCCACAGTTCAGACCCCACCAGGGGTAACTGCATTGTGTCTTTGGGAAAGGCACTTTATCCCAACTGCCCATGTGGGGACATGGTGGCACTGTGTACTAAGGCGAACTGCACGTCTATGGTGCACTTGTCTTCCATCAATGGTAACCGTGCTTGTGTGGAGTTAGAACATTTGAGTCTGACAGTTGCTCACCATTTCTCATTGGTTCTCTCTGGGTACTCTGGCTTCCTCTATCCATAAAACTGTCCAACACTAGGTGACCCTGGTTGTCAAAAGTTTCATTACTCCCATAACCCCAATAAATTAATAAATAAATGGAAGAGAGAGGTCACACTCTGTGATCTGATAATTATAAACAAAATCCCTACTTTGGTCAGAACTGTACTACAAATCCAGTCTATTCAGGATCTGGTGTACAGGTGATGGTATTCTTTGAATGTACCTTGTCATTTCTCAGGAAATGTCTACTTGATGGCCTTCTAATTTCTGTCACAAAAATTGATTAATGGTCCCTCATTACCAGGAGTAATCTGTTCAAAGGTGAACAAGTTCCTACTTTACTTCCTACAAGACAGCTCAGTCATTGTAATTTATAGACATTGAAAATAGAACAGGTGTTTTACCATCTACATTGGTTGCTTAGTAAATGGACTTAAAACATATATATTGATTGATCTACTTGTTCAGACTGAACTTATTTTTCAGGCAATAGATTCGATATTGACTCTTTTAGAGGCAAAGCCAAAATTACATTATATGCAGACAAGCCAGAAAATAAGCAGACTGTCATCTGCAAAATGAGGTCCCCAGAGGTGTGCAGGGTAACATCACTAAATTTACCCTCTGTGAACCTCAATCTGAATCAGGGGCTCAAAACTAAACAGAAAGAGGAACCCAGAGGATAAATTGGCCCACTGTATTGGATAGCTTCTTCAAATTCACCCTCTGGGGACCTCATTTTGCAAATGACAGACTGCTTATTTTCAGGCCTGAATGCAGACCCGCAAATAATATTTTATTGGTGTTCTTCAAGAAGAGAGTATCAGACCACCATTTCTTATTATCATATTTAAAAAAAACTGTTCAAGATTTTTTTCACAAATTTAATGCAATGGAACCCAGTTAATTGCATAGTCACTTTGCCAATGAAAATTATTCAGTTAACAGCAGTATTCAATTAACAGGGAGTTGGTCATTTTGCTGGGTACTAGTACAAAGTGAGCATTTGTTCTATTATATCTTGTTTGATCTGCGGAGTTCATGGAACACTGTCAAACAATATATAATAGATTAAATGCCTGTATTGGATGTAGAGAGCCAAATAGGTCTATTAACAAGGGGAATTCAGTGATTATCGGGATAATTTCTCGACATATTACAAGATAATTTATTCATTTAACAGGAGTTTACTCTAATTAACAGGTCAAATTTGTACTGATGGTATAGTAAATGATTTTTGTTTGTTCACTATATTCATTTAAAGGACTTATTCGATTAAGATATTTTCAATTAAGTGGGCTCCACTTTACAAAGCTTTTTGGTGATAATAGCATGAAGGAGATTGTGAACCAGCTTTGAGATTTATTGCTCTTGTTGTACTAAGGATTAGACATCCTTTGACATATTGCACTTATCTGTCTCTAGCGGGGAAGCAGTGGCTCAGTAGGTAGAGGTGCAGGCTGCAAGCCGAGAGGTCCTCGGTTTGAATCCCAACGGCAACTGCATTGTGTTCTTGGGCAAGACACTCGTCACCCCCATTGCCCACATGGGGGCACAGTGGCATTGTGTACTAAGGCATACTGCATGTCCATAGTGTACTTGTCTTCAACCAATGCTAACCCTGCTTGTGTGGAGTTAGTATGTTAGGGAGTCTGACAGTGGCTTGCATTACTCGGTGGTTCTCTCTGGGTACTCTGGCTTCCTCCACCCGTAAAACTGTCCAACACGAGGTGACCCTGGCTGTCAAAAGTGTCATTAAACCCCAATAAATAAATAAATAAATAAATAATCTCTCTCTAGCCGATACTTAGCCAGTTATGAGAATAGATCATCTGTTTTAATACTAGTAAAAACAATTCTGTTCCTGTGCAGCTCCATAGACAGGATGCAAAAAGGTAAAAATGCATTGAAAATATGCTGTAAATTTTCAAAAAAGGTATTGTTGAGGCCTGAAAAATTTAAAAATCTGTTTCTCAGGCCCTCCCACATGGTTCTTTTGGCTGCCGCATGCTCTCATTTTACAACCAATGCAAACTTAAAAATATAAAAATTAAATGGTTTATGTCTGAAATTTTAGCCAAGTTAATAAATTTAGTAATAATAAAGTTGATAAATTTGTCCCTTGAGTGCAACAAGGCTTTACAATGCTTGAGCTTTATATATACCACCACCCATGCTATTCTGTAGATTATGAGGTCCAAAACATAAAACCAATCAAGAACATGAACTTTTGATAGCAAAGAAATAATTATAAAAATAAAAAGTAAAATTAAAAAAATGCCCAGTCCGCATGCAATTTTACAAAAATGGCTGGAGAAACAGAAGATCTACTTTGTGGGGCCTAATCGATTGCATGTGTTAAAAGTCTCTTGTTATTAAAAACTACTCATCCCTTTTTGCAATGGCTAATACTCATCACGCATTTGAAAATGATATTTAACTCCTTCCACACCACTCATCTCTCTCTAACTGGGTTCTAATGAACCAATTGGTCACATTGAGAAAAGTGTCTCATCAGCTGCCATCTTGGTGGGGGTGGGAGGGTGGGGGTGACAATTGCTGCTCTCAATAGACTGTGCTCAAAAACAAAAAAAATGTCTTGACATTTTTCAATTTTCTGATGCCTCACAGTCACGACTGCTGTTGAAAAATACTCTTTGATGTCTGTGAAAAATGAATATGTTGATGATATGGACTTTATTCGTGACACTGCAAATTGAATATTTACAATTGAATATTATTTAACTTTACCGCTGAGTATTTTCTAAATATTTTTCATCAAATCTAGTCATGGCTGCTTTGAAGCAGCCATGACTAGAATTGATGAAAAATTCATCTAAATTTAGATCAAGAAATCATGTTGAAAAACACCATTCAATTCACTGGAATGAAATTGGATTAAATATACCTGAATTATAAATATTTCAGTGACAAAAAGGAGTGCGGTGGCTCAGTGGTAGACTCTTGGACTTCTATCCAAGAGGTCCCGAGTTCGATCCCCGTCCGAGATGACACACATTGTGTCCTTGGGCAAGGCACTTGTTGCCTACATGGGTGCACTATGATGCCGTGTACACATGGATGGTGCACTTATCTTCAACTGCTGTAACCCTGCTTGAGTGGAGCTTGAACAGAGTTAGAATGTTGAGGAGCTGACAGTTGCTTTTCGATGCTCAGTGGTTCTCTCCAGGTACTCCGGCTTCCTCCACCCATAAAACAGTCGCAGTCACGATTAGCCATTGTGCATAAGTATGTGACCTTAAACACCAATAAAATATAAAAAATTTCATTGACAAGAGAAATCCTATCATAGGCAGGAATATCCACCAGCAGCATGCAAGGAGTTATGCACATGTACTGATAAAAAAAAAACAAGTACCATAACTGAAAAGTTGTTACAATTTTTTGTGAAAGACTCATTTCAAACATCACTGATTGGAGGGGTTACCACATTGATTGACAGATGCCATCCTGGTGGGGGTTGCAGTTTGATTTGCGATGTAGTTTGCTGATGGTGGTATAGATAATCAGTACACACACTGATGTCAAATGTCTTTCCTTGTCAACTCTAAATTACCTCCCCTTGTGTATAGAAGATTTCACTCTTTATATCTTGTTTGACAGAGCTTATGGAACCACAAAATATAAATATTTAACTCCATGCACTCTGGTGTGGTAATTCTCAAATTGCCAACCTTAAATATTGTTTGACTTCTGAGCTTATCTCTAGTACTTTATTTTGAAACAGCTGAACTGATATTTTTTTCACTGTACTGAAATGGGTTAATTGCTTTTGGACATTTTGAAATATATTTGGCAAGTTTTCAAGAGGTGTATGCATTGTTGCAAAAGTCAAGATGTTACCCCCTTATACCCAAATCTTACCTGGAATAAAAATTTGTTCTAGTCAAAAGTTTGCAGAAATTCAGCACAGCAGAGGACACAAAAACAAACATGGAAAAATTTAAAAACTGACAGGGTTCATAGGTGTCTTGAAAGATTATTTAATTTTAAAATTGAAATTCCTGGCCCCCAGAAGTGTTTGAAAATCAAACATTTTTGGGAAAAGATCATGAAAAGTATTTTAAAAAATAGGTTTGGGCCTATTTTGGTCAGAGGGTGTGCTTATCAATTGTGACAGATATGTCTTTTGGAGTTTCTGTACTAGCTCTTTTGACATTATGTCATGGGTTGAAATTATCAACAAAGATAAAAAGTGACAAATTCTACAGCTCATTTTGGCTGATACTGTGACATGTATGTGAAGATCAGAGATCCTTTAAAAAATTCTAGGTGGTAATCCTGGAAAGTGCTTGAAATAATCCAAAAGGACCCAGAAAGTGCTGGATTTTTTTAGCTTAACTTGATAAGTCAAGATAAGCTATTGCCATCATGCATGCGGAAGTCTGTGAGTGTGTTCACATTTTCCTTTAGCACAGGCTACACCCCATAGTTCTTGTCTGATCATCACGAAATTTCATATGCAGGTTTGGGGTCATGTCTAGATGAGAACGTCCCCTTTTGGCTGCCCAAGCCCAAAACCCGAAAACCATTAGTACAGTCTACAGGTCGTATTTATGAAGGGATTTCATTGTAATTTGTAGGATGCCTCTGTATAATGTCTAGATGAGAACATCCCCTTTTGGTCATGATCTGTCAACCGTGATGGATGCGCAAGCCCAAAAACCAAAAACTTTTAGCACACTCTGCAGGTCATATTTAATATGGAGGGATTTCATTGTAACTTGGTAGGATGACTCCATATGACGTCAAGATGAGAACTTCCCCATTTTGTCGCGATCTGTCAGCTGTGATGACTGCCCAAGCCCAAAGCCTGAAAACCTTTAGCACAGTCTACAGGTTGTATTTATGGAGGGATTTCATTGTAACTTGATAGGATGACTCCATATAATGTCTAGAGGAGAATGCCCTCTTTTTGTCATGACCATTCAGCTGTGACGACTGCCCGAGCCCAAAACCCGAAAACCTTTAGCACAGTCTACAGGTATATTTATGGAGGGATTTCCTTGTACCTCATTGACTCCATATAATGTCAGATGAGAACATCCTCTTTTGCTCATAATTGGTCAACAGTTGTTATGGCTACAGGGGCCCGGAGCCTGAAAACCTTTTGCACAGTCTACAGGTCGTATTTATGAAGGGATTTCATTGTAACTTGGTAAGATGACTTCAGATAATGCCTAGATGAGAACATCCCCATTTGGTTGCGATCATTCAACCATGACGGCTGCTCCAGCCCAAAACCCGAAAACCTTTAGCACAGACTACAGGTCATATTTATGAAGGGATTTCATTGTAACTTGGTAGGATGACTCACTATGATGTCTAGATGAGCACATCCCCTTTTGGTTGTGATCAATCAACCGTGATGGCTCCACAGGCTCGAAGCGCAAAAAGCTTTAGCACAGTCTACAGGCCATATTTATGAAGGGATATCATTGTAACTTGATAGGATGACTCGTTTTGGAATAATTTCACTTTAAATTGGTAACTTTCGTTGACATACATTAACTGTGAGGCCGGGCCACATACATTGACTGTGAGGGCCACATTAACCCACCCCTCAATTCTTTAGTACAGTCCAGACATCATATTATTTTTATTCAAAACATAGCAAACAGGGAACAGAAATTAATATATTCCCAATTATCACAATTCTTGTCTTATTTCATAATCCTTTCATAAACATTGAACATTATCCTTTTCATCAAACACAAAACACAGACAAGATAAGCTACAGTGTCATTGACACTTTCATTGGACTTCCCAGCTTCAGGCCTGGAAAAGAGATTGACCTTACACCATAACCGGTTAGCAGCTTAGCGATATAACATTGTGGAACCAAAAGGATAAAGTGTTCTGACATGCTGTACTGCTTTCTCTGCTTTTACAATGCCAGCTGTGCTGTTAACATCACTAGAATTTCTGCCAGAATAATAGCAACAATTAATAATAATAATAATAATAATAATTAATTTTGTGTAGCGTGAAACCATCAAGGTTGCTCTAAAACACTTTACAGATTGTAGAACACAAGCTATGGAATAAAAGATTTGAATAAATGAGTTTTAAGCTGTTTCATGAAAGCAAGTAGACTTGGTTGTGACCATAGATGCGACGGCAATGCATTCCAGAGTCTCTGACTAGCAACCGAGAAATCCTGCAGGCTCACCAGTGCAGATCACTTAAAATCTCACTTCAGCAAGTTTGTGTCTTAGTTTTTGTTATATATTTTGGTGGAAATTCTGCCAAGCTGTAAATGGGATGACACTCTATTCATACGTGGCTGCAGTGTGTGACCATTGAGTTGAGTTAGTCCCGAAAGATTATCAAGTCTGACTGACAATCATCCCGAAATAGTAGTTTAATATATGTTGTATTATTTTGTCATAACCTGCACATTCTTCACATATTTTACAATTGATGTAATACTTCCACATTATCTAAGCGATCATTCACAGCTTATTTCCAAGCATGCAGCTTACCCAAGCTCTTGCTGGTGACAAGCAGCTGCTCTCACAAATCACATCACCACACCACACTGTGATGAAATTTTAAAGTTTTCAAGTGATAAAATACAGATTAATTGTGAAAAAAAATCAAAGTCACATTACAATTACCTTTGTATTTGTATCCAGGCTCCCATGGGAACCCTAGAAAGTGAAGCAATACTTATTTACTGTGGTAAACAAACCCTTTTTCACCAGATAAAATATGACCCAATCACCAATGCTTGGGATGGATGTCCTCTAAAATGAGCAGCATTGGTATAAATGATGGATGAAACTTTACTTTATAATGGTTTCCTGATTTGCCATTGTTCAGAAATATGTGACCTTAACCCTTTACCCAATGTAACATTCAAAACCGGCCAGCACCATTCTCAGAAATCGTCAATTAATTTTCATTATTTTTTTAGCTCAACTTTGGCGAAGCCAAATTTGAGCTTATGCCATGGCCCGTCGTCCGTCGGTCCGTCAACAATTGGATACGGCTCGGGCTAGAGGCCGTATTTATGAACCGATCTTTACAAAACTTCTTGAGTACCTTTGTTATGACCGTGGGACGAGAACGAGTGTTTTTGGGTGCGATCCAAAATTCAAGATGGCTGCCAGCCGCCATTTTGTACAGACGATGCAGAAATCTGGTTTTTGTACAGAACTTCCATATGAAAGCTCAGTTTTGAATAATTTTTTGTTTGAATGTTTAGTACCATGAGATACATCACGTATAATACGGGTTTTTTTCTCGTGCTTAAATTATGCAAATTAGACTAACTTTGATGTTTTTTGGTGTTACTTTCAGCACTGTAAGTGCAAATGCTAATACGGCTCGGGCTAGAGGCTGTATTTATGAACCAATCTTTACGAAACTCCTTGGGTACCTTTCTTATCACCGTGGGATGAGAACGAGTGTTTTGGGGTCCGGTCTGAAATTCAAGATGGCCGATGGCAGCCATTTTGTACAAAATTTGGTGCAATCAGATTTTTGCACAGAACTTCCATATGAAAGTGCTGATTTGAATAATTTTTTTGTGTGAATGTTTAGTACCATGGGATACATCACATATAATACGGGTTTTTTTCTCGTGCAGAAATTATGCAAATTAGATGAACTTTGATTTTTTCAGTGCTACTTACACACTGTAAGTACACATGTTAATACGGCTCGAGCTAGAGTCTGTATTTATGAACCGATCTTCACGAAACGTCTTGGGTACCTTTGTTATCACCTTGGGATGAGAACGAGTGTTTCTGGGTGCGGTCCAAAATTCAAGATGGCTGCCAGTTCAAGATGGCTGCCAGTGGCCATTTTGTACCGAAATTAGGTCTAATCAGTTTTTTGTACACAACTTCTATATGGCTCAGGCTAGAGGCTGTATTTATGAACCGATCTTTACGAAACTTCTTGGGTACCTTTGTTATCACCGTGGGATGAGAACGAGTGTTTTTGGGTGTGGTCCGAAATTCAAGATGGCCACCAGCAGCCATTTTGTACCAAAATTAGTGCAATCAGTCTTTTGTACAGAACTTCTGTATGAAAGTTCTGATTTGAATAAATTTTTGTATGAATGTTTAGTAACATGGAATACATCACATATAGTACGGGTGTTTTTCTCGTGCAGAAATTATGCAAATTAGATGAACTTTGATTTATTCAGTGCAACTTATACACTGTAAGTGCACATATCAATACGGCTCGGGCTAGAGGCTGTATTTATGAACCGATCTTCACAAAACTTCTTGGGGTACCTTTGTTATCACTTTCGGATGAGAACGAGTGTTTCTGGGTGTGGTCCAATATTCAAGATGGCTGCCAGTGGCCATTTTGTACCGAAATTAGGTCCAATCAGTTTTTTGTCACAACTTCTATACAGCTCGTATTTATGAACTGATCTTCACGAAACTTCTTGGGTCCCTTTGTTTTCACCTTGGGACAGGAACGAGTGTGTTTTGGGGTGCCTTTGTTATCACTGTGCTATGAGAACAAATATTTTGGGGTTCAGTGAGATCCACTCTGGGACTGAAAGATTTCTTTTCTAGTTTAGCATCTGACTGTCACCCACCTTTACAATACTTTACCTATACATTTGTTAAGGCTACGGTCAGTATTTATGTACAGACCGTTACAATACTCTATATGTACCTTTGTTATCAGATCATTACCAAGGTGTTTGTCATTGCTGTGTCACATACTATACATGTACATGTCTTAACAAGTTGAGCTACAGTGTCATTGTAAATGGGATGACACTCTATTCATTCTAACTCAACTCAATGGTCACACACTGCAGCCACGTATGAATAGAGTGTCATCCCATTTACAGTGACAATGTTAGTCATTGCCGTGTCACATACTATACATGTACATGTCTTAACAAGTTGAGCTACAGTGTCATTGACACTTTCATTTGTCTCAAAAACATAGGTTATGACCCCTTGTTGGAACGAGCTCATCAAGCTTGTTCCAATGAGGGGTCTTAACCTATGTTTTCGAGACAATAAATGAAAAATGTTATTCAAGACTTTTTTTTTTACAAATGTCATCTGCTTTTCATGTTTAGTAAAGGGTTAAACAGCAATAAATAAACTAGAGAATTCTAATTTGTTGGACATATTACATGCTTTCCCAATTTTTTAATGTGAAAATGCAGACAGCATATAGCAAAGCAAAGTGTTAAATTAACACTTTCCAAAACGATTGAAAAAAGGCAACCAAAGTTGGCTAATTTGGGCATTTTCAAATGGTACTCTTATTCTCATCCTCATTGTGATTGAGTGTGAAATCTGAGATTAAAAAATAAACAGTAACTTTCTTCTGCAATCATTGTTGTATCTATCCAGACTAAAATAATTGCTACAACAACCTTGCAGTTAGAGCAAATGAGTACAGAAATCAGCAAAATTCACTGAAAATCAATTTTTTCGGACAGTACTGTTCTTCAAGTGGCCAAAGCATATGTTGGCTTAAGCCCCAGAGCATAACATACCACAGTGGATTTGTTCATTAAGCATCTCTACATATAACAAAGCAAAGTATTCAAAATTAACCCTTGCCAAAATGATAGAAAAAAGCAAAGAAATTTGGTTAATTTTGGCATTTTCAAACGGTACTCTTATTCTTGCTCTGATTGTGCTTGAGGGTTAAATCTGAGTTTAAAAGTAAACAGTAACTTTCTTTTGTAATCATTGTTGAATCTATCCTCACCAAAATAATTGTTACAATAGCCTTGCAATGAGACAAATTTGGCCATGAAGTTAGTCAATTTTGAAATTGATATCAGTTTTGGCCAATAGGGGTTATTTTTGAAATATTTGTGTGGTGATTTTGGTATATCATATTATGCACTAAATGTGTGGACATCAATCACAGAATGAGTGTCTGATAAGAGACATGGAGGATTCTTGAATCTTGGTATTTGAATGAACATGTACACGTTGAGGGTACTTCAATTCAAGGCCTGACAACTGGGTGAGGGTGAAATTTTTTAATAAAACATACAACGGCAAAATTGTTCTTGGATATATGCCATATCTTCTCATTGGAAACGTTTTGAGGCTGAGAAATTGCATGTAAATGTTGGCGAAAATAACAATTATTCTGACAGTATCCCTATGGGATGTCTCAAATCTGGCAAGGGTTAAACTTTTAATAATAACATATAAAATAAAATTTGTCATACTCTGGCTGCTGCATGCAGACATAGAAAACATTCAGTGCTCAATCAATCAGAAATGGGAGTAAATTGTCACTTAAACTTAACAAATTCTGAAAAAAATGGTAGGTTATTTGGATGGCACCTACTTTTATGCAACCAGAATGGGCATAGCGTTAAACTTTACAACCAAACTTATAAGAGCAAATATCCTCAGATGTCAATTGTGAATATGGACATGCAAAGTGTTTGCTATTAATCCTTTCCAAAACGATAGAAAAAGCTATCAAAGTTGGCTAATTTTGGCATTTTCAAACAGCACTCTTATTCTCACCCACATTGTGCCTGGGGGTTAAATCTGAGATTAGAAAGTAAACAGTAACTTTCTTCTACAATCTTAGTTGCATCTATCCATACCAAAATAATTGTTACAACAACCTTAGAAATACAGAAATTTGCCCTTGAAGTTGGTCAATTTTGAAGACAAAACTGCTATATTCATTTCATTTTGGGCCCACAGGGGTTAATTTTGAAGTATTTGTGAGGTGACTTTCGGTGTACCATGTTATGCTCTAAATGTTTGATAAACTTAGAACCAGATAACTGTAAACAATTCCGAGACTTTTGAAAAATGGTGAAATATTGATGGTTTTGGCTGAAAATTTTGAAAATAAGCATTTTCACGAGTATGACGATACCTCATTTCTCAAGATATTGTGACAATAAATAAGTTTACCAAATCTGGTTGAAATCGTACAGTTTGTTTTTGAGCTTTGTTGAAAAATGGTGAAATTTTGATGGTTTTAGCAGAATATTTTGAAAACGAGCATTTTCACAGACATGACATTACCTCATTTGACTAGAGTGTATGGCATTACATAAGTATGCCCAATTTGGTTAAAATCGTACAGCTTGTTTTTGAGCAGGGCAACAGACAAAATATGGACAGCGAAAAAAAAATAACTAGAGAATTGTAATTTGTTGGACAAATTACGGGCTTTCCCAACTTTCCAATGTGAAAATGAAGACTACATATAGCAAAGCAAAGTGTTTGAAATTAACCATTTCCAAAATGATAGACAAAAAGCATCCAAAGTTGGCTAATTTTGGCATTCTCTCACAGTTCTCTTATTCACGCCCTCATTTTGCTTGGGGGTTAAATCTTGAGATTAAAAAGTAAACAGAAACTTTCTTCTACATTCATTGTTGCATCTATCCATACCAAAATAATTGCTACAACAACCTTGCAATTAGAGGAAATGAGTACAGATGTTTGCAAAATTCACTGAAAATCAATTTTTTTTTTCTGACAGTACTATTCTTTACATGGCCAAAGCATATGTTGTATTAAGCCCCAAAGCATAACTTACAGCAGAGGATGTGTTCATTAGGCATCTCTACCTATAGCAAACCAAAGTATTTAGAATTTACCCTTTCCAAAATGACAGGAAGATGCAACCACAGTTAGCTAATTTGGGCATTTTTGGATGGTACTCTTACCCTCATTTGCCTGGTTAATTTTGAAATATTTGTTTGGTGATTTTATAGTGTATCATATTATGCTCTTAATGTGTGAACATCATTCACATACTGGGTGTCTGAAAAGAGACATGGACTAATCTTGAATCTTAATATTTGATTGAACATGTACAAGTTGAGGGTACTCCAATTAAAGGCCTAACATCTGGGTGAGGGTTAAAACTTGGAATAAAACATATAACAGCAAAATTGTTCTTGGGTGAATGCCCTATCTTCTCATGGGAAAAGTTTTGAGACAATATGGCTCCAGTGCTAGGAAAGTGCATGTAAAACGTTGGCGAAAATAACAATTATTCCGACAGTACCCTTATGGGAAGTCTCAAATCTGCCAAGGATTAAACTTTTGATAAAAACATAAAACAAAATTTGTCATACTTTGACTGCTGCATGCAGCTATAGAAAACATTCAGAGCTCAATCAATTAAAAATGGAGTAAATCGTCACCTAAATTTACCAAATTCTGCAAAAATATGGAGTTTTTTTGAATGGTACCTACTTTTATGCAACCAGAATGGGATAGGGTTGAACTTTACAATCAAACTTACAACAGCAAATATGCTTGGTAGTCAATTGTGAATACGTACATGAAAAGTGTTTGAAATTAAGTCTTTCCAAAATGATAGAAAATGTAACCAAAGTTGGACAATTTTGGCATTTTCAAACGGTACTTTTATTCTCGCCCTCATTGTGCTTGAGGGTTAAATCTGAGATTAAAAAGTAAACAGTAACTTTCTTCCACAATCATTGTTGCATCTATCCATACCAAAATAATTGTTACAACAACCTTATAATTAGAGAAATTTGCCTTTGAAGTTTGTCAGTTTTGAAGAAAAAGCTATATTAATGTCATTCTTGGCCAGTGGGGGGGGGGGGGGGGGGGGGGGGGGGGGGGGGGGTTAATATTGAAAGATTTGAGTGGTGATTGTGGTGTATCATATTATGCTCTAAATGTGTGGAAAATTTGAGCTAAATAACTGTAAACAGTTTTGAGACTTTCAAAAAATGTTAAAATTTTGAAAGTTTTGGCAGAATATTTTGAAAATATGCGTTTTCACAGACGACGATACCGCATTTCACTAGATTTTATGACATTACATGAGTATGCCAAATTTGGTTAAAATTGTACAGCTTGTTTTTGAGCAGTTCAACAGACAAAATTTTCAGAGGAAAAAAACATTGAAAAACTAGAAAATTGTAATTTGTTGACCAAATTACGGGCTTTCCCAACTTATTAATGTGAAAAAAAAGGTGGTTTTGTCCACACATGAAACTATCAGCCATATTAATTATTTAACCCGATTTTTCTGTACATTAATGATGAATCGTCAGGGTTTACTTTGTGTGTACACACTAGTGTTTCTAAAATCTAGTCAGTAAAGTGTTTGAAATTAACTCTTTCCAAAATGATAGAAAAAGCAACCAAAGATGGCTAATTTTGGCATTTTCAAATGGTACTCTTATTCTTGCCCTCATTGTGCTTGAGGGTTAAA
The DNA here is from genome assembly GCA_031216915.1 of Pictodentalium vernedei. Taxonomy (NCBI): domain Eukaryota; kingdom Metazoa; phylum Mollusca; class Scaphopoda; order Dentaliida; family Dentaliidae; genus Pictodentalium; species Pictodentalium vernedei. The sequence goes on from CM062289.1 coordinate 303,124,800, forward strand.
TCTGAAATTAAAAAGTAAACAGTAACTTTCTTCCACAATCATTGATGCATCTAGCCATACCAAAATAATTGTTACAACTACCTTTAATTAGAGAAATTTGCCCTTGAAGTTGGTCAGTTTCGAAGAAAAAAGCTATATTAAAGTCATTTTTGGCCAATGGGGGTTAATATTGGAAGATTTGAGTATTGATTGTGGTGTATCATATTATACTCTAAATGTGAGGAAAATTTGAGCTAAATAACTGTAAACAGTTTGGAGACTTTCGAAAAATGTTAAAATTTTGGCAGAATATTTTGAAAATATGCGTTTTCACAGACTAGGGATGAGCCGATCTATCAGTAAGCTATTGGCTATCGGCCGATAAAAGCCTATCGGCAATCGGTATGAATAGCACGAAAATATTGGCTCATGCCGATTGTTGAAAAAAATTATTGGGTACCTATTCTAACTCTTTCCCACAGCCATTTTAATGTTCTGCTAATAACTAACAAACATGCCATGCATTGCACTGTGTAGTCTGTAGATCAGACCCCCGATGTAACATTTAGTTTCTACCAGCAACAACCAAAAAAAGAATCGCTTGTCCCGGAAGACAAGTGCTATTTTTGGCTTGAGTTTCATATTAAACTTAAAAAGCTGTATGCTGTTAAAATCATTAAATAGTTGCCTTATGTATTGAATCATCTATTATATGGTCTATCAATAATGATACTATGACCTTTTTTTTACCACGAGGGTGAATCCAGTCATCGGCGCACTTGGTATGCTCCCCTCTCCCCCACTAGTTTTTCCCGGAGATGGGTTTTGCATTGTGGATATCTGCATTGGGTGCGAGGTAATCGCATCTTTTTGGATTAAATTTCAACATTTGGTTGACAGTACACGCCGGTAAACTTGAGCCTAGGTGCGCCGACCCCACAGTTTTTCGTAAAGTCCTTCATCCACCACTCAACCAACTCTGAACCGGTATTGGGATGAAACGAGTGTGCGAATGAACTCACCAGAAGCATAAAAATGTCTGTAATGTAGAAAGGTTAGTCTCATCTAAGGTAGGTAATCAAATTAGCTATCAAAGAACTTAGCTATTTTCGAAATTGCTGACAGGGCTTTCGGCTCACCACACGTGATGCCCCATATCTCTCACCAAATTAAATTTGTTTCGTTCCATGGCTGATTTTAAATAATATACGTGATCTCAGACTTTGATATCACAAACCTTTTCAATTTTTAGCTCAACTTGACAAAGTCAAGCTGAGCTATTGCCATCACTTCTCGTCCGTCGAAGTACGTCCACAATTTCCTTTGGCACAGGTCGCATTTATGATCAGATTGCTTTGAAACTTGGTATGCTTGTTTGGGGTGACCTCTAAATGGGAGCTATTGATTTTCTTCAATTTCTGTCAAAAAATGTTGCCGCTGCCAACGTTCTTAGAACTTAGTTTTGTCAGACCTCAATATTTCCCTTTGGCACACCCTACAGGGCACATTCATGATTGGATTGCTTTGAAACCTGGCATGCTTGTTTGGGGTTAACTCTAGATGGGAGCTATCGATTTTCTTCAATTTCCGTCAAAAAATGTTGCCGCGGCCAATGTTCTTAGAACTTAGTTTAGTCAGACCTCAATATTTCCCTTTGGCACACCCTACAGGGCACACTTATGATTGGATTGCTTTGAAACCTGGTATGCTTGTTTACAGTGACCTCTAGATGGGAGCTATCGATTTTCTTCCATTTCCGTCAAAAAATGGCATGCCCTACAGGGCACATTTATGATCAGATCGATTTGAAACTTTGTATGCTTGTTTGGGGTTACCTCTAGATGGGACCTATCGATTTTCTTCGATTTCCGTCCAAAAATGTTGCCACTGGCAATGACCTTCGATGAACTTAGTAAAAACTTAGTGCAGATAAGCATCAATATTTCCCTTTGACACACCCTGTAGGGCACATTTATGATTGGATCGCTTGCAGGCTTGGAGAGCTTGGAGAGCTTGTGTGGGTTGCCATCTATATGGGAACTGTCGATTTTCTTCCATTTCTGTCAAAAAATGTTACCGCTGACCTTTGAACTTAGTTTCGTCAGATCTCAATTTCCCTTTGGCACACCCTTCAGGGCTCTTTTATGATCGGATCACTTTGAAACTTGGTATGTGTGTTCGGAGTGACCTCTAGATGTGAGCTATTTCTTTTTCTCATTTCCATAAAAGATTATTGTCATTATCACCAACCTTTGAACTTACTGCATTTGTGCATCAACTTATCCCTTTTGAACTCTCTGCAGGGTATATTTATGAATTTCCATAAAGGCAATGACCCTCTACTTAGTGCATTTGTGCATTAACATCTTCCTTTGGCATGCCTCAGAGGGCACATTCATTATCAGGTTGTTTTGAAACTGTATGCTTATGCAGGGTGACAAAGGTAGGAGCTATTGATTTTCTTTTCATTTCCATCAAAAACTGTTGCTGTTAGCAACAATCTTTGAATTTGTTGCATTTGTGCATCAACATTCTTTGACACATTTATCATAGGATTGTTTTTGAACTTGGTGTGCTCATTAGGCAAGAACTTTAGATAAGAGCTATTGATTAGCATTCAGTTCTGTGACAAAAGTTGCCATTTACAATAACCTCTGAACATACTGCATTTGTGTATCAACATTCTTCCTTTAGCCAGTCTTACAGTTTACATTTAAAAATGCATGGATTACTCTGACGTTGACACACAATGCTGTTATGTAGAAATTTCATCAAATAACATTGGTACCAATGATCTTCAATTTTGCCATTTCATTTATAACTTACCAAGTTGAAGTTTGTCAAGTTGAGTTACAGTGTGATTGACACTTTCATTTATTGAGTTTTGGTCATTAAAGCCTTTAAGGTCACACTGGTCACCATTGCAATGTCTTTAAGCTGACAAGTCACAACAACAGAACAAACCTTTTCACCTGAAGCGAAGTTTAAGTTGCCAGTATTGCAGTCTCTGTGGCAGATTGCTGGTTTGGGGTTCCAGCCTTAAAACGTCCCCCGTGCCAATCACTTAACTGTGGCTAAATTCCGAAAGTGTATTCAATATTGTCACCGCACTTTTTTCGACCATTTTTACAGAAATAATATGGGTGAACAAAACTAGTTGATATCGTCATCGCTATCGGCCGATAGTAAATCAAAACTATTTGGTTTCAAATGAATAGGCAAATCTCTTATTGGCTCATCACTATCACAGACATGGCAAATGGGATTTTGCGAACTCCCATGGTGCTGCCTACATAAGTGTGCCAAATTTGGTTGAAATCATTCAGCTAGATTTCGAGCTATACCACAGACAAAATTAGGGGGGGATTGCTTGAGGGTTAAAGTCGAGATTAAAAACTAAACAGTAACTTTCTTCTGCAAGCATTGTTGCATCTATGCATACAAAAAATAATTGTAACAACAACCTCGCAATTAGTGAAATTTGCCCTTGAAGTTAGTCAATCTTGAAGATAAAATGCTATATTCATATCATTTGTGGCCAATAGGAGTTAGTTTTGAAATATTTGTTTGGTGATTTTAGTGTATCATATTATGCTCTAAATGTGTGAACATCAATAGTCTTTCCCAAACAAAGTTTGGGAAAGCCTAAAATTAATCTCAATACTAGATTTTTCGATTTCAAGAAATCGAGAGATTCACCTCTTCCGCTTGTTAGCTCACCTGACTGAAAGTCAGGGTGAGCTTTTCTTATCACTCTTTGCCTGTCGTCCTGCGTGAAGGTGGTGTTTAAGCCTCTTTCTCCTGAACCTCTGGCCACATTTTAATTAAATTTCATTTAAGTAGTGATTATATAGGGGCATTTTGATTTTTATCCAAAATAGGTTTCGGCTCATATTGAGCAGAGGTGTGGGGAAAAAATGGCCAAATTTTTTGAAAATCTTCTTCTAATGAGCCACCAGTAGCAGAGACTTGATATGTGGTATACGGAGTCCTTTTGAGGTTTAGAATCAAGTTTGTTCAAGAGAAGTTTGTTGGGCATTATTTGCCTTCGTTATGGGAGGGGCAAAAATTTTGGCCGTGCCTAAAATTTCTATTTTCAGAACCGTCAGGTCGATTTGAATCAAATTTGATATGAGATGATAATGGGTCATAAGTAGTTGAGTGACGCAAAAAAAAATTTTCTCATTGCCCCGTGGGAAATTCGGGAGCTAAAAATAGGAAAAACCTTAAAACTGCCATATCTCCAAAACTACACGGCACAGAGAATTCTTATTTTGTATAAAGCTTACTTTTATCCAGTAGAATAGAATGGTTAAAAAAATCCCTACGGTTTGATCACAAGATACTTTTTTCAGGACTTTTGAAAAAGTGATGAGTCAACACTTTTTAACACTGTAGGCAATGGGAAAAAGATTAAAAAATCTTCTTCTCCAGATCCAGCAGGCAGAATCTTTTGACATTTAGTATGCAACATTGTAGGGTGGATCTGATTCAAGTTTGTTCAAATCGGCCCCCTGGGTTCATATTTGGGCTCAGAAAAGGAGCCTGATTTCGAACTTAGTGCATTTCAGGCAAATTTCTTAAAAAATCTTCTTCTCCAGATCCAGCAGGCAGAATCTTTTGATATTTGTTATGCAACATTGTGGGGTGGATCTGATTGAAGTTTGTTCAAATAGGCTCCCTGGATTCATATTTGGGCTCACTATAGAAGCCCGAATTCGAACTTAGTGCATTTCAGGCAAATTTCTTAAAAAATCTTCTTCTCCAGATCCAGCAGGCAGAATCTTTTGATATTTGGGATGCAACATTGTGGGGTGGATCTGATTCAAGTTTGTTCAAATCGACCCCCTGGGTTCATATTTGGGCTCAGTATAGAAGCTCGAATTCAAACTTAGTGCATTTCAGGCAAATTTCTTCAGAAATCTTCTTCTCCAGATCCAGCAGGCAGAATCGTTTGATATTTGATATGCAACATTGTGGGGTGGATCTGATTCAAGTTTGTTCAAATCGGCCCCTGGGTTTAAATTTGGGCTCACTATAGAAGCCCAAATTCGAACTTAGTGCATTTCCGGCAAATTTCTTCAAAAATCTTCTCCAGATCCAGCAGGAAGAATCTTTTGATATTTGGTATGCAACATTGTGGGGTGGATCTGATTCAAGTTTGTTCAAATTGACCCCCTGGATTCATATTTGGGCTCACTATAGAAGTCTGAATTCAAACTTAGTGCATTTCAGGCAAATTTCTTAAAAAATCTTCTTCTCCAGATCCAACAGGCAGAATCTTTTGATATTTGGTATGCAACATTGAGGGGTGGATCTGATTCATATTTGGGCTCACTATAGAAGCTCAAATTCGAACTTAGTGCATTTCTGGCAAATTTCTTAAAAAAATCTTCTTCTCCAGATCCAGCAGGAAGAATCTTTTGATATTTGGTATGCAACATTGTGGGGTGGATCTCATTCAAGTTTGTTCAAATCGGCCCCCTGGATTCATATTTGGGCTCACTATAGAAGCCCGAATTTGAACTTAGTGCATTTCAGGCAAATTTGTTTAAAAATCTTCTTCTCCAGATTCAGCAGGCAGAATCTTTTGATATTCGGTATGCAACATTGTGGGGTGGATCTGATTCAAGTTTGTTCAAATCGGCTCCCTAGATTCATATTTGGGCTCACCTATAGAAGCTCGAATTCGAACTTAGTGCATTAGTGCATTTCAGGCAAATTTTTTTGAAAATCTTCTTCTCAAGATCCAGCAGGCAGAATCTTTTGATATTGGGTATGCACCATGCTGAGAGGGGTGAGATTCAAGTTTGTTCAAGCCAAGTCCCTGGGTTCATATTTGGGCTCACTGTGGTAGCCCGAATTATAACTTAGTTCAAATGAGGAATTTTCTTTAAAAATCTTCTTCAGATCCAGCAGTTGGAATGTTTTGATATTTGATATGCAGCATCCTTAGGGGGGTGAGATTCAAGTTTGTTCAAGCCATGTCCCTAGGTCCATATTTGGACTCACTGTGGGAGCTTGAATTGTAACTTAGTTCAAAATGAGGAATTTTCTTTAAAAATCTTCTTCTTCAGATCCAGCAGTCGGAATGTTTTGATATTTGGTGTGCAGCATCCTTAGGGGGGTGAGATTCAAGTTTGTTAAAGCCAAGTCCCTGGGTTCATGTATGGGCTCCCTGTGGGAGCTCGAATTATAACTTAGTTCAATATGAGGAATATTCTTTAAAAATCTTCTTTTTTTTAGATCCACTGGTCAGAATCTGTGGATATTTGGAAAAAGCTTTTCTTAGGAGGAGCAGATGCAACTTGTTGAAATCAATTCTCTGGGTTGATATTTAGGCTACCATGTCAGGTGAATGCCCTCAGGCCCCTTGGGGCCTCTTGTTTTTTTATGCAGCGGCGAAATAAGATTGCATATAGAGCTGGTAGGTTTTTTAGGTTATGTTAAGTGCATAGCCAATAGAAAACTCTCTACAGTGTCTAACAATTCTTTCGGCAATACTCTTGCAAAATTGGTGGCGTTCTCTATGTGAAACGATGCAGTAACTATTTGTGAAGAATGAGTGAACAATTCATGTCAATCCACCAGGAACTGGCTGAGATATAGTGTTTTGATGAGTGGAAGTAATTTTTTTGAATTTGGTCCTTTTCTAGCCGGTGCGACCTGGCACTGGGTGTATGTCTGGGGTTGTGGTAGTGCTCCCCCTCTGGGGTAGTTCCGTTTGAAACTTTGGATTCTCAGTTACTGGTGGAGAGATGCTTGTGACTGAAAGATGCATTGTGTCCACTGGCGCCACATGGGCCCTGCCAAGTTGGTAACAGTTAGATAATTGCCAAAAATGAAAAGTGGACAGAAATCACGCATGGGTTAATGGCGAAAGGCGGTAATTTGGCTAATTTGACATTAAAATTGAACAGACAGCAGTGTCGCTCATACGCCCACTGTGTCCAGACCAGTGAAGGCAGATACATGAAATCTTCAAAAGTTGTTCTACTATCCCTGCTCGACACTGGCGTGACCGCGTGGAAACTGCGGGGACGATTCATCCCTACTCTGTTCCCAATGCAATGCCATTTCCATTCACTATTTACCTTTCACCGGTCGAGTTTGGCATTATTTCTGTCTATTTGATGAACTGTTCAGCTTTAAATATTTGCACTTTCATATGGGACAGAAAGTTGAGTTAAACTGCTTATTTTAGACCGACCCAGCAGAAACTGGCAACTCGACCTGGTGGCGAAAAAGCTGTCATCTGGCTAATTTGACATTCAAATTGAACAGATACAATGTCGGATATATGCCAATTATGTCCTGACCATGCAAGGCAGCAACTTGCAATTCTCAGAATGTTTTCTACTGTCCCTGCCCGACAGTTCAGTATCTTTGTCAAGTGCCGAGACCGCGTGGAAATACCTTGGATCAGGTGGAAACCGAGGGCACGATTCGTCCCTACTTTATTCTCAATTCAACGACTTTTCCATTCATTATTTACCTGTCACTGGCTGAGTTAGGCATTATATCTGTCTATTTGATGAACTTTTCAACCTTAACTGTTTGCGGCTTCATTAGCACCACCGAAAGGCCACTGCCCAGTTACCAATATATTCAGGGATCGATTTTATGAAAATAACAATTATTCCGACTATACCCACATGGGAACTCCTAAATATGCAGAGGCTTAAACTTTTGATAATAACGTATAAAACATAAGTTGTCATGCTATGCTTGCTGCATGCAGGCATAGAAAACATTCAGTGCTCAATGAATTAGGAATGGAGTAAATTGTCACTTAAACCTACGAAATTCTGAAAAAATGAGAGTTTTTTTCGACGGCACCTATCTTTATGCATCTGAGACAGGGATTGCGTTAAACTTTACAGCAACCTTATAACAGAAAATATTTTTGGAATTGAAATGTGAATCCGAATTTCGAAAGCATTTTCAGATATTCTATTCCAGACTACCACTGGATGCTTATCAATGTTCAGTGATTTTATGAAAATATCAATTATTCCGACCGCACCCATATCGGCAGTCTCGAATCTGCCAAGGGTTAAACTTTTAATAATGACATATAAAACAAAAGTTGTCATACTATGACTGCTACATACAGCCATAGAAAACGTTCAGCACTCAATCAATTTGGAATGGAGTAATTCGTCACTTAAACTTACCAAATTCTGAAAAACGAGAGTTTTTTTGGACTGCATCTATTTTTATGCACACAGAACGAGCATAGGATTAAACTTTACAACCAAACTTACAACAGTAAATATGCTCGGTTGGCAATTGTAAATGCGGACATGTAAATCATTTTTTAGCTCAACTTTGGCGAAGACAAATTTGAGCTTATGCCATGGCCATTTGTCCGTCGTCCGTCTGGCCATCTGTCCATCAACAATTCAATATGGCTTGGGCTAGAGGCTGTATTTATGAACGGATCTTTACTAAACTTCTTGGGTACCTTTGTTACGACCGTGGGACGAGAACGAGTGTTTTGGGGTCCGATCCGAAATTCAAGTTGGCCGCTGGCAGCCATTTTGTACAAAATTAGGGGCAATCAGATTTTTGCGCAAAACTTCCATATGAAAGCGCTGATTTCAATAATGTTTTGTATGAATGTTTAGTACCATTGGATACATCACATATAATACAAGTTTTTTTCTCGTGTTTAAATTATGCAAATTAGACTAATTTTGATGTATTTAGTCTTACTTTCAGCACTGTAAGTGCAAATGCCAATATGGCTCGGGCTAGAGGCCGTATTTATGAACCGATCTTTACGAAACTTCTTGGGTACCTTTGGTATCACCGTGGGACAAGAATGGGTGTTTTTGGGTCCGGTCCGAAATTCAAGATGGCCGATGGCAGCCATTTTGTACAAAATTAGGTGCAATCAGATTTTTGCACAGAACTTCCATATGAAAGTGCTGATTTCAATAATTTTTTGTGTGAATATTTAGTACCATGGGATACATCACATATAATACAGGTTTTTTTCTCGTGCAGAAATTATGCAAATTAGATGAACTTTGATTTTTTCATTGCTACTTACACACAGTAAGTACACATATCAATACGGCCTGGACTAGAGTCTGTATTTATGAACCGATCTTTCCGAAACGTCTTGGGTATCTTTGTTATCACCTTGGGACGAGAACGAGTGTTTCTGGGTGAGGTCTAAAATTCAAGATGGCTGCCAGTGGCCATTTTGTACCAAAATTAGGTCTAATCAATTTTTTGTACACAACTTCTATACGGCTCAGGCTAGAGGCCATATTTATTAACCGATCTTTACGAAACTTCTTGGGTACCTTTGTTATCATCGTGGGATGAGAACGAATGTTTTGGGGTGTGGTCTGAAATTCAAGATGGCCACCAGCAGCCATTTTGTACCAAAATTAGTGCAATATGAAAGTTCTGATTTGAATAAATTTTTGTATGAATGTTTAGTAACATGGAATACATCACATATAGTACGGGTTTTTTTCTCGTGCAGAAATTATGCAAATTAGATCAACTTTGATTTATTCAGTGCTACTCATACACTGTAAGTGCACATGTCAATACAGCTCGGGCTAGAGGCTGTATTTATCAACCGATCTTCACGAAACTTCTTGGGTACCTTTGTTATCACCTTTGGACGAGAACAAGTGTTTCTGGGTATGGACCAAAATTCAAGATGGCTGCCCGTGGCCATTTTGTACCGAAATTAGGTCCAATCAGTTTTTTGTCACAACTTCTATACAGCTCGTATTTATGAACTGATCTTCACGAAACTTCTTGGGTATCTTTGTTTTCGCCTTGGGACAGGAACGAATGTGTTTTGGGGTGCTTTTGTTATCACTGTGCTATGAGAACAAATATTTTGTGGTGCAGTCCCACTCTGGGACTCAAAGATTTATTTTCTAGTTTAGCATCTGACTGTCACCCACCTTTACAATCCTTTACCTATACATTTGTTACAGGTTACGGTCAGTATTTATGTACAGACCGTTACAATACATTACATGTACCTTTGTTATCAGGTCATTACCTAGATGTTTGTCATTTCTGTGTCACATACTATACATGTACATGTCTTAACAAGTTGAGCTACAGTGTCATTGACACTTTCATTCGATATTCCTTTCGAAAATGGAAGAAAAGTGAGCTCCAAATTAGCCAATGTTATGAAGAATTTTAGGGCACTCAAATTCAAGGCCCAAAAACTGGGTGAAGGTTAAAACTTTGAATAAAATATATAAAAGCAAAATTGTTCTTGGATGAAGGCCCAATCCTCTCATGGAAAAGGTTTTGAGACAATATTGCTCCAGTGCTGAGAAAGTGCATGTAAACGTTGGCAAAAATAACAATTATTCTGACAGTACCCTTATGGAAAGTCTCATATAACATATAGAACAAAATTTGTCATACTTTGACTGCTGCAAGCAGCTATAGGAAACATTCAGAGCTCAAGCAATTAAAAATGGAGTAAATCGCCACCTAAACTTACCAAATTCTGAAAAATTGGAGCTTTTTTGGACGGTACCTACTTTTATGCAACCAGAATGGGATGGGGTTAAACTTTACAACTAAACTTACAATAGCAAATATGCTCGGTAGTCAATTGTGAATACGTACATGGAAAGTGTTTGAAATTAACCCTTTCCAAAATGATAGAAAAAGCAACCAAAGATGGCTAATTTTGGCATTTTCAACGGTACTCTTATTCTCGCCCTCATTGTGCTTGAGGGTTAAATCTGAGATTAAGAAGTAAACAGTAACTTTCTTCCACAATTTTTGTTGCATCTATCCATACCAAAATAATTGTTACAACTACCTTGTAATTAGAGAAATTTGCCCTTGAAGTTGGCGAAAATAACAATTATTCCGACAGTACCCTTATGGGAAGTCTCAAATCTGCCAAGGGTTAAATTTTTAGTAATAACATATAGAACAAAATTTGTCATACTTGGACTGCTGCATGCAGCTGTAGAAAACATTCAGAGCTCAATCAATTAAAAATGGAGTAAATGATCACCTTAACCTACCAAATTCTGAAAAAAAATTTAGTTTTTTTTTGACGGTACCTACTTTTATGCATCCAGAATGGGATAGGGTTAAACTTTACAACCAATCTTACAACAGAAAATATGCTCGGTAGTCAATTGTGAATATGTACATGAAAAATGTTTGAAATTAACCCTTTCCAAAATGATAGAAAAAGCAACCAAAGTTGGCTAATTTTGGCATTTTCAAACGGTACCCTTATTCTCACCCTCATTGTGCTTGAGGGTTAAATCTGAGATTAAAAAGTAAACAATAACTTTCTTCCGCGATCATTGTTACATCTATCCATACCAAAATAATTGTTACAACAACCTTGCAATTAGAAAAATTTGCCCTTGAAGTTAGTCAATTTTGAAGAAAAAATCTATTTTCATATCATTTTTGGCCAATGGGGGTTAATGTTGAAAGATTTTAGTGGTGATTGTGGTGTATCATATTTTGCTCTAAATGTATGGACAATTTGAGATAAATAACTGTAAACAATTTTGAGACATTCGAAAAATGGTGAAATTTTGACAGTTTTGGCAGAATATTTTGAAAATACACGTTTTCACAGAAATGACGATACTGCATTTCACTAGATTTTATGACATTACATAAGTATGCCGAATTTAGTTAAAATCGTACAGCTTGTTTTTAATCTATGCCACAGACAAAATTAGGGGGAAAGAAAAAAATTTTTTAAAAATGTAAGAAGGAAATTTTTTTTGAAATTTCAGAAAAACAATAGTCTTTCCCAAACAAAGTTTGGGAAAGCCTAAAAATAGAGAAGAAAAATTTTGAAAATGAAGAATAACAAGAGTCTTTCCCAAACTGGGTTTGGGAAAGCCGAAAAAAAAACAAAAAAAAAAAAAAACACAGAGAAGAAAAATTTTGAACAAGAAGAATAACAAGAGTCTTTCCCAAACTGGGTTTGGGAAAGCCTAAAAATAGAGAAGAATATTTTGAAAAAGAAGAATAACAAGAGTCTTTCTCAAACTGGGTTTGGGGAAGCCTAATAAATATGTTTCAATGCAAATCTTGGCTGTGTGGAAACAACTGCAAGGGCCACTGAATATAGACTATCAATGTGTAGCAAAAATGTATAAAAATCTTCAGAACTTTTGGGTTATCCCCTTCACCTGATGCACAAGATCTCAAAATTTGTTATTATACCACCCACTTGAAAAGTGGGCGGTATATAGCATTCATGGTGTCCGTACTTCCGTACGTCTGTACGTCCGTACTTCCGTACATCCGTACATCCGTACGTCCGTGACGCTTTGGGGGTACACATCTGCTATCCGCTACTCCTCTTAAACCAGTGGGTGGATTTCATTGAAACTTACAGGCATTCTTTTCTATACATTATAGATGTGCACCTCCTATTTTGCTTTCAGGTATTTTTATTTTTTACTCTTTCCCAAAGGGCGAAATGAACTTAGCCAAATTGTTGTGATGCTTTAGGGGGGTACACTCCTGCTATCCGCTACTCCTCTTATACCAGTGGGCGAATTTCATTGAAACTCTCAGACATTCTTTTATATACATTATAGATGTGCACCTTCTATTCTGCTTTCAGGTATTTTTATTTTTTCTATCCCATGTGGCAAAATGAACTTAGTACGTCCGTACGTCCAGTGACGCTTTGGGGGTACACATCTGCTATCCGCTACTCCTCTTAAACCAGTGGGTGGATTTCATTGAAACTTACAGGCATTCTTTTCTATACATTATAGATGTGCACCTCCTATTTTGCTTTCAGGTATTTTTATTTTTTACTCTTTCCCAAAGGGCGAAATGAACTTAGCCAAATTGTTGTGATGCTTTAGGGGGGTACACTCCTGCTATCCGCTACTCCTCTTATACCAGTGGGCGAATTTCATTGAAACTCTCAGACATTCTTTTATATACATTATAGATGTGCACCTTCTATTCTGCTTTCAGGTATTTTTATTTTTTCTATCCCATGTGGCAAAATGAACTTAGTACGTCCGTACGTCCATACATCCATTATGCTTTGAGGGGTACACATCTGCTATCCGCTACTCCTCTTAAACCAGTGGGCAGATTTCATTGAAACTTTCAGGCATTCTTTTATATACATTCTAGATGTGCATCTCTTATTTTGTTTTCAGGTATTTTTATTTTTTACTCTTTCTCATGCGTCGAAATGGACTTAGTATGTCTGTACGTCCATACGTTCGTTATGCTGTGAGGGGTACACATCTGCTATCCGCTACTCCTCTTAAACCAGGGTGCAGATTTCATTGAAACTTTCAGGCATTCTTTTAGGTACATTATAGATGTACACCTCCTATTTTGCTTTCAGGTATTTTTTTTTTACTCTGTCCCAAAGGTCTTAATGAACTTAGCCAAATTGTTGTGATGCTTTGTGGGGGGTACACACCTGCTGCCTGCTACTCCTCTTATACCAGTGGGCGAATTTCATTGAAACTCACAGGCATTCTTTTATATACATTATAGATGTGCATCTCTTATTTTGTTTTCAGGTATTTTTATTTTTTACTCTTTCTCATGCGTCAAAATGGACTTAGTATGTCTGTACGTCCATACGTTCGTTATGCTGTGAGGGGTACACATCTGCTGTCCGCTACTCCTCTTAAACCAGGGGGCAGATTTCATTGAAACTTTCAGGCATTCTTTTAGGTACATTATAGATGTACACCTCCTATTTTGCTTTCAGGTATTTTTTTTTTACTCTGTCCCAAAGGTCTTAATGAACTTAGCCAAATTGTTGTGATGCTTTGTGGGGGGTACACACCTGCTATCCGCTACTCCTCTTAAACCAGTGGGCAGATTTCATTGAAACTTTCAGGCATTCTTTTATATACATTCTATTTAATAATTCAATTCAAGCTTGCGTGGTGGGGGGGGGAGGGGTTGTTGACATTTGATATCCACGACCTCTTTTAAACTAGTGAAGGGATTTCAATGAAACGTTCGAACATTGGTGTCAGTCTTTGTGCTCTCTTCATTAAACACACTTTTACTGTTGTAAAATGTTTCTTGGTGGGAGTGGGTGGTATCATTTAGTGAGCAGTGCTCACAGTTTTTCTAGTTTTAATTATTTTTTTTTAAAATTTCAACAAAATCATATCACAAAATCGAAATCATAGCTGGCTGGACAAGCTCATTCCAATGAGGAGTTACATGATATGGTTTTGTTAAAAAAAATGTTTTCAACTGTTCAGTGTGTAAATTACATTGGCAGATGCGGCCAATTTGTTTGGTACAGGTTAAATCACCTCTTATGAATTGAAACAGAAATGCAGAACCACTTATATGCCTTCTAATTTTGTAACATTCCTGTTATTAAGGACCGTGTAACCTCTGTGGGTGGAGTGGATTTCAAAGTCCTGTCTCAACTATTTTAGGTGCACAATTTTTTTACTCTTCTTGTTCTCACAGAAATGAAACACTGGACTGTATATTGAACATTGATCTATATAAAGAGAACTATTGGTTTTAAAAGTGTTTATCAATAGTTTACCTGTGTAAGACATCAGTTTTCCTGTATAGTTAGTATGGAATTTATCTATAGGCATTGTATAAAGTGACTCAGTGATTTCTATCAATATTATTAGATCATTCTACCTTAATCACCCAGTATATTTTTTTTACAGTAGACTGAATCACTCCAAGACTCTTTTAATAGTGGGAAGCTGGCTGACCTTGTGTGACACCTGTTTTGTACATATATTTAGAAATATATAAATTGTGACAGATGTGGCTTCCTCAGTTCATTTATATCTACTTTGTATGTGTATGGGATGATTGTTCCATTCACCTTCAGATTATTCAGCAACATTTCAAGTAGATGGTTCTGAAGTAAAATTCCTCTCTATTGATTGTGTGTGCGAAAATTCAGTGATCTGTTACGTTTTGGAATTTCAGATTTTTCTTTGTTTTTGAGAAATCAAACTGGATATTTAGTAAAATGGGAGGAAATGGGAGAATTCTGTGAAAATATAATTTTGTGGATATTTTTTTTTTATAAAGGTCTCCATATTGATTAACCCTATACTACTTCGCACAGCAAAAAGTTATTTTCTTCAGCAATAAAATATTTTCAATTATTTAACCCTTTACCCAACCCACACAGCACAAAATTTATTATTTTAATTATTTTTCATCAAATTTTTTCAATTTAAAAAAAAAAACAACATGTGACTCTGCATTGGAACAAGTTCCAACATATAGTTTTCACTCAGATACAGTCCTGCTATAAAACTGCTTTAGATTATCGAATATGACCAGTTGAAAATGTTTATAAACTAACCAATCAGAATGTCATGGATGAAAAACTGCTTCAATATAGATCATTACTGCACGACAGAAACTGGAATGTTGTATATCCTGACATCTTGTCACCTTTTAAGTAAGTTATATGCATGTGTATACATTGTAAGATTTCTTCAATCAAAAGATAGAATTTATCATCAAATTTGCCACGTTTGTTGTTTTGACCCGGAGATTTACGATACAGTACCTGCTAATTACATGTACCTGTTAAATGCAATTTGCCAGTGAAAATTATTCAATACAGGAGTATTTAATTAACAGGGATTTTGGTCACTGTTCTGTTTTCTTGACATAAACTGAGCATTTATTCTGTTGATATTGATATATTGATATTGATATTTTATTTGCCAGTTCACTAAAATATATAGAGGATATTCACGAAAATTTGATGAATACCGAAAATATCTCGTGAGTGGCTACAAAGAAATATGAGGATCTTCACGAGCGACGCAATTAATGCTCTACGACTACAAACTCTCCAATTTGTGGCCTTTATTTGCCATTAAGGCGCAAAATTTATGTGCCGAACCGGCGTCCATACAAAAATTACAACAACCAAACTCCAACCATTGGAATGTGTGAATATCCGCACAAAAAGTAGTCCCGTCTTATTTCTCCCCTAACTTTACGATTTACCAAGGCTGGCGAATTGAAATAATCGCAATGTGTTTCGAAGAAATAGAACAATAACAAAAAACACCACTTTCTTATTTTCAATAACAAGACACGTCATTTTATTTTTTTTGAACTCAATGCACTGAAGACATGTGAAGTTGAACTGAAGAAATTTGAAAGTGATTTCGGCTTTTCGCTGGAAGGTGAATGAGAAAGTCAAACTTTGAAACCGCTGATTTAATGAATTGATTTAGTCACTGTCACTATCAATTATTCGAATTCGTTTGTATTTGGGACTCTGGAATTCATTACTGATGTGCTGACTCGTTTAAAGTACATGTGATTCGTCATCCGAACCTACGATGAAATATCGATTTCTAAATATCATTTTGATATTTCGTTTTGCCGACCGACAGGGGAATATGACTTAATTTTTCAGCGTGAATTGATGCCTGAGCATTAAATAAAACAATGTATATATATAACATATACATTTTAAATCTAAAGATTTCAACAAAAATAGATATAGCATATGTTACATATAATTACAAAAAATCCATATAATTAATACATTGTGTACTGGCAGGGGAAGGCATAGGCAGATTGGCTGTCTTCCTGCCTTTCCCTGATAAAGAAAACAGAAAGAGAAAGAAAGATCAACAGAAAGAGATAGAAGTAGATGTTACACTGCAGCATTTGTAGATTCTGATTACTTTGTCTTGATTTGGTCTCATACAACATGCGCGCAAAGTGTCGCTGATGGTCAACTGCAGAATGTCGCTCTCTTGGTTTGCTGACACCATTCCTGTATGTAAGTATGGGAGTAGTAAGAGTTGAAAAAGATCTACGAAATGGTTGGTGAAAGCTGAATTAGAGGCGACATGGACGAGAATACCAGACAACACTTACTAACGAGGAGAACACATCATTATTCATTTACCAATGAAACCACACGTCACTATTCATAGAATTTGCTGTTCACATTTTATTTTATTTTCCACCTTGTTTCAAGACCACAGCACTACATCCAAGCCAAGACTACTCATGAGTTATGCCTTTGGGATAAAAATGTTTAGATTCCAAGAATTTTTTGCTGGGTATTACTGGACATTTTATTACTTTTAGTAGCATCTAGATCAACGGAGACAATCCGGGCAATAAGGGTTCGAGCAGGAAATGTATTCAGAATAAGAGGAAAAAAACATTGTTGTTAGCTTTTTCTTAAATTCTTTTCTATTCTCTGTATTTCTGATATCTACTTCTAATTCATTCCATAGCTGTGGTAGCGCAAAAACGGGTAATTTATCCAAAGTTTTGTTTCTGGTTTTGTGTCTGTGTAAGAGACCGGACTGTCGAGTATTCATATTGGATTGGTTAATTGAGAAGAAGTTCTCAAATGAACCCGGAAGGTTACCATTATGCCAATCAAACATGAATAATAAGGCGTGTAGTTTGTATAAGTCTTTTAGCTTCAATATACTATCTTTGATAAAAAGGGGATTGGTATGGGCATTGTATTTCTTATTATTTATTATTCGCAAAGCTCGTTTCTACAATTTCTGGAGACGGTCACGGGATTTTGTCGCACCCCATAAGGGAATTCCATAGATGAAATGGCTCTGTATCAGAGTAAAATATAACATTTTCATCACATTATGGGGGAGGAACTTTTTAACTTTATTGAGAACAAAGTTGGCAAGTCCAACTTTCGTACAGAGGTGAGATATGTGGGCGTTGTATGATAAGTTTTCATCAATATTTATACCAAGAAACTTTAAGGACTTCTCTCTTTCCCCATTGCCAACCTTGCTGATTTTTCGATTGTTTATACAGACATTCTGATGAGTAGCATTCCTTTCTCTGTGACCTGGATTAAGTAAAATGTATTTTGTTTTCTTTTCATTTAGGACTAGGTGGTTGGCTGCACACCAGTCAAATATGTTTTGTAATTCCTCATTGAAATCTGCGACTAGAGTATTTATCTCTGCTCCAGACCTATATACTTTTGTGTCATCGGCAAACGATAAGACATTTAATGTGGTTGAATTATGTATGTCATTAATGTATATTAGAAATAAAATAGGACCCAGTATAGAACCTTGTGATACTCCACATGTCAGCTCAGTTAGATTAGAATTACTATCACCAAATGATACATACTGATTCCTATTCTTTAGATAGCTTTTGAACCAACTTATAGCGTTACCTCTTATTCCATAATGTTCAAGTTTCTGAAGAAGGATGTCATGGCTTATTGTATCAAAGGCTTTAGAAAGGTCTAGAAAGATAGCTAAAGTGGTGTCCTTACTCACTTTGTTATTTTCTACGGCGACATGCTTTAACAACTGCATAATTGGATGTAATGTGCTGTGCTACTTCCTGAAACCATATTGGTGGTGATAGAGAATATCAAATTTATTCAAAAATTTCATCAGTCTAACAGGCATAAGTTTTTCTAGAATCTTTGAGAAGACAGGTAGGATACTTATTGGTCTATAGTTTGTGAAGTTGTTTTCATCACCCGATTTAAAGATTGGGATTACCTTTGCAATTTTCATTCTGTCAGGAACTGTTCCCTGGCTGAAAGAGATGTTCATGATGTGAGCAAGGGGATCAGCAACCGTATCTATCGACTGCTTAAGGATGTTTGCGGAAGTATTTTCACAGTCCTGACTTGCTTTGGGCTTCATTTTAGTTACGATATTGATAATTTCAAAAGACGACGTTGGTGAAACAAACATATTATTTGGGAGTGGAGATTTCATGAATTCAGTGAAAGGGGGTTTCGTTATTTGTTTAGAGGTCTTTTTTCCTATGTTTACAAAGAAATTATTAAATTCCTGAGCGATTTCGTTCAGGGTGTTTATCTTTTTATCATCTAGATTGAAGAAGGAAGGTAAATTGCTTTTGTTTTTGTTCCTGTTCAGAGCGTCATTTAAAATTTGCCACGTTTTTCACATATTACTTTTATTTTCCAACAGGACATTTTCATAATACATTGCTTTGCTTTGTTTTTTAATTCTGTTGAAGAGACGACAGTAATTTTTGTAATTTCTAATATTACGTTCAGTGGGACTTCTTATTTTTTTAACGAAAAATTTATTTTTGTTATTAGATGAGATTAGAAGACCTTTCGTCATCCAAGGCTGTCGCTTTATGTATTTCTTATTCCGCTTTTGATTTTGCAAGGGAAATGCTAATTCAAATGCTGTCAGAAAAATGTTTAAAAAGTGTTCATAAGCAGCATTAGGACAATTAGATTCCATAACTGGTGTGAAATCACACTGAGACAACAATACCTTGAAATGTTCGATACTGGTAGTGTTTATTTTCCTGGATAGAAGTGGCCTTGTGCTGTCAAGTGACACATTTACAGATTCGGTGTAAAAGATTCCAAAGTGATCGGATATATCAGTGAGAATTATGCCAGATTTAAAAGAGTTTTTTAAATTATTTGAAAGTATGTTGTCTATGAGCGTAGCAGAATGATCTGTCACTCTGGTAGGTTTGGTGATTGCAGGCATAAATCCCTCGCTAAACATTAAATCTATGAACGTATCTGTTTTCGAGTGGGAAGCTACCTTGAGAAGGTCAATGTTGAAGTCGCCCATAATGAAGGTTTTCTTTTCCTTGTTAAGTATATCAGTTATGTAGTTGATCTTTGATTGGAAAAGATCTATATCCACTTTGGGGGCCATGTTTGGTCGATATACTACCCCTACAATCCTCGACGGATTCTTATCCTTTATTTCTATAAAAATGGATTCAAATACATGTGGTATGAATATAGACAGATCTCGTCGAATAATGAAATTTATATCATTTTTTATAAATAGTCCTACTCCACCTCGACCATCGTCATCAGTCGGTCGACTTGGTTTTTGTAAAGGGTGATATCCTTCTAGAGTATAAGATATATTAGAGGGGACCCGAAAGACTTCTGTAAGACCAATAACATCAAATGTATTTTCATTACTGTTTAGTTCAGACAATAAGTGATTTAGGGGATCCCAATGGGCACTAAGACTCTGACAATTGATATGAAAAGCAGAAAACGATCCACGCATGTCCCTGAGCTCTGGTTGCAATTCGCTAGGAAGGAGATATTTACAGTCAGTAATGTTGTATATTGATGTAGAGTCAGTATCAGTATTATGCGTGTTGGTCTTATCATTCATCAGATAATTGAAGTCGTAGTTAGAGTCAGTCTGGATCTCGTCCAAATTGATATTACCCGCCATGAGTTACAAACATACCATCTGCAACACCTCGGCACAGAAGCATGAAGGAGACCTGTATAATCATGAATAATGGAGACAAATCATTTTGTAACCGGAAAGAAACACCAAAGGGAGTTGTACCAGAGCAATATAAAGTGTGTAAAGAAAGATTGTCTTTCTCATTGTATTGGTTTAATATGATCAAAAAGAGGGTAGAGAGAGAAGTAAGTAAAAGTAATCTATAGAAAACGGAATTCCTCATTCCGTAAACATTATCAATTGTTCCCTAGCTAACGTTTGTACAAAACAAAACATTTAAACTAACGATCATCACGATACACATATCACCTGTACAGCACAGACTTGAAGTGACGACAAGGGACGGATAAACTAATCAGTCCAAATATATTGTCAGTAGGACAGTTGAATAATATAGTAAATGATTGATGATTCACCACACTCCCCGAAAATGATGTGGCGATAAGACGGTCAAACAAATCTGTCGAAGTTTTTGGTTAGTAGGTCAGTTGGGTGATAAGATTCAAATTTCCCATCGAGGAGCAGGTCGATTGCATGACGTTTTTGTTACCCCACCACGAGTTGGAAAGAGAGTCATGTAAAAATGCGAAATTCCATGCGCATGGAGGTATTACAATATATTCTTGGTATTGGTGGGGGAGTTTGGTGTCTGCTCGATTTATTGTTCTGAAGTAGTTTTCTAAAGGATATAAAAAATAATCATTGTGACGCGTTCTTCGTGTCTTTTCTGGATTAATAATATGGGATGCGTATAACAATGATAAAGGTTAAGTCAAATTTTCACTTTGATTTAAATGATTCGGTACTGGATTAGTTTGATAGTCAACATTTGTTTCACCAAGTTTGCTTTATTAGAAATTATTGGAAGATGCCCTTAGATACCCTCCAACAATTTCCAACACAACAAAACTTAATTCTTCAAGCTGCATTGACTTTAGGCCAGTAAGGATAGAAACAGGGAATATGAAGACCCCAGCAGGAACATCCACATTTCAATAACTTGATTTAGAGCTAGATTATTTTGATAGTCAACATGTGTTCTACCATGTTTGCCTTATTAGAAACTATTGGAGGATGCCCTTAGACACCCTCCAACAATTTCCAACACAACAAAACTTAATTCTTCAAGCTGCATCAACTTTAGGCCAGTATGGGATGAAACAGGGAATATGAACACCACAACAGGCACATTCACTTTGATTTAATTGATTTGGTACTAGATTATTTTGATAGTCAACATTTGTTCCACCAAGTTTGCTTTATTAGAAATTATTGGAATGGAGGATGCCCTTAGACACCCTCCAACAATTTCAAACACAACAAAACTTAATTCTTCAAGCTGCATCAACTTTAGGCCAGTATGGGATGAAACAGGGAATGTGAAAACCACAGCAGGCACATTCATTCTTCAAGCTGCATCAACTTTAGGCCAGTATGGGATGAAACAGGGAATGTGAAGACCACACAGCAGGCACATTCACTTTGATTTAAATGATTTGGTACTAGATTATTTTAATAGTCAGCATTTGTTCCACCAAGTTTGCTTTATTAGAAACTGTTGGAGGATGCCCTTAGACACCCTCCAACAATTTCTAATACAACAAAACTTAATTTTTCAAGCTGCATCAACTTTAGGCCAGTGAGGGAAGAAACAGGGAATAGGGAGACCACATCAAGCACATTCACTTTGAATTACATATAAATGATTTGGTACTAGATTATTTTGATAGTCAACATTTGTTCCACCAAGTTTGCTTCATTACAAATTATTGGAGGATGCCCTAAGACACCCTCCAACAATTTCCAACACAACAAAACTTAATTCTTCAAGCTGCATCAGCTTTAGGCCAGTATGGGATGAAACAGAAAATATGAAGACCACAGCAGGCACCTTCACTTTGATTTAAATGATTTGGTACTAGATTATTATACCCCCGCTTCGAAGAAGTGGGGGCTATATAGGAATCGCCCTGTACGTCCGTACGTCCGTCTGTCCATCCGTCCATCCGTCCGTACGTCTTCCCTTTGACTTAGATTTATTGTGTCTTTCCATCCGAACAAATTCTTGTGTGCGCAACTCCTCCTACATTAATGAGCCAATTTTGATGAAACCTTTCAAACATCATCTCTACTAAGTGAACATGTGCATATTCCAAACTTTTTAATCTGCGACAATTTTAACCAGGTTATCTCTCTTGAACTTTGATTTAATATGGGTTTCAACATGAAATTCTTGTGTGTGCAACTCCTCCTACATTTATTAATCAATTTGGACAAAACTTTTCATACATTATCACTACTAAGTGAACATGCGCATATTCCAAGATTTTTGATCTGCGACAATTTTAACCAGGTTATCTCCCTTTGACTTAGATTTATAATGTCTTTCCGTTCGAACAAATTCTTGTGTGCGCAACTCCTCCTACATTAATGAACCGATTTTGATGAAACCTTTCAAACATCATCTCTACTAAGTGAACATGTGCATATTCCAAACTTTTTGATCTGCGACAATTTTAACCAGGTTATCTCTCTTGAACTTTGATTTAATATGGGTTTCTGCATGAAATTCTTGTGTGCGCAACTCCTCCTACATTTATCAATCAATTTGGACGAAACTTTCAGACATCATCACTACTAAGTGAACATGCGCATATTCCAAAATTTTTGATCTGCGACAATTTTAACCAGGTTATCTCCCTTTGACTTAGATTTATTATGTCTTTCCGTTCGAACAGATTCTTGTGTGCGCAACTCCTCCTACATTAATGAACCGATTTTGATGAAACCTTTCAAACATCATCTCTACTAAGTGAACATGTGCATATTCCAAACTTTTTGATCTGCGACAATTTTAACCAGGTTATCTCTCTTGAACTTTGATTTAATATGGGTTTCTGCATGAAATTCTTGTGTGCGCAACTCCTCCTACATTTATCAATCAATTTGGACGAAAGTTTACAGACATCATCACTACTAAGTGAACATGCGCATATTCCAAAATTTTTTGAGCTGTGGCAATTTTAACTAGGTTATCTCCCTTTAACTTAGATTTATTATGGGTTTCTACATGAAATTCTTGTGCGTGCAACTCCTCCTACATTTATCAATCAATTTGGACAAAACTTTTCAGACATCATCACTACTAAGTGAACATGCGCATATTCCAAGATTTTTGATCTGCGACAATTTTAACTAGGTTATCTCCCTTTGACTTAGATTTATTGTGTCTTTCCATCAGAACAAATTCTTGTGTGCGCAACTCCTCCTACATTAATGAGCCGATTTTGATGAAACCTTTCAAACATCATCTCTACTAAGTGAACATATGCATATTCCAAACTTTTTAATCTGCGACAATTTTAACCAGGTTATCTCTCTTGAACTTTGATTTAATATGGGTTTCTACATGAAATTCTTGTGTCCGCAACTCCTCCTACATTTATCAATCAATTTGGACGAAAGTTTACAGACATCATCACTACTAAGTGAACATGCGCATATTCCAAAATTTTTGAGCTGTGGCAATTTTAACTAGGTTATCTCCCTTTAACTTAGATTTATTATGGGTTTCTACATGAAATTCTTGTGTGTGCAACTCCTCCTACATTTATCAATCAATTTTGACGAAACCTTTCAAACATTATCACAACTAAGTGAACATACGCATATTCCCAAATTTTTGATCTGCGACAATTTTAACCAGGTTATCTCCCTTTAACTTGGATTTATTATGGGTTTTCAAATGGGATTCTTGTGTGTGCAACTCCTCCTACATTAATGAACCGATTTTGAATACATGTTGTACATTGTAAATGTGTTTTTCCAAATGTAAACCATATATGTGTGGGCTCTTTAAGTATTCAGTGCTGTTCTGTGGAAGGCCACATGCAAATACAAATTTCAACAACAAAAAATGATCTTTATGTATACATTTCCTTATGGCCTTTGCCTACATGATCAGAAGTGCATTCCTCTAAAAACGCTGTTCTGTGGAAGGC
Source organism: Pictodentalium vernedei (assembly GCA_031216915.1). Lineage (NCBI taxonomy): Eukaryota > Metazoa > Mollusca > Scaphopoda > Dentaliida > Dentaliidae > Pictodentalium > Pictodentalium vernedei. Next base: position 303,149,014 of record CM062289.1, read on the forward strand.
CACATGCAAATACAAATTTCAACAACAAAAAATGATCTTTATGTATACATTTCCTTATGGCCTTCGCCTACATAATCAGAAGTGCATTCCTCTAAAAACCCAAAGTGGGGGTATTAATCACCTTCAGTGATAGTTCTAGTTTTGATAGTCAACATTTGTTCCACCAAGTTTGCTTTATTAGAAACTAATGGAGGATGCCCTTAGACACCCTCCAACAATTTCCAACACAACAAAACTTAATTCTTCAAGTTGCATCAACTTTAGTCCAGTATGGGATGAAACAGGGAATATGAAGACCACAGCAGGCACATTCACTTTGATTTAAATGATTTGGTACTAACAAAACTTAATTCTTCAAGCTGCATCATCTTTAGGCCAGTAAGGGAAGAAACAGGGAATAGGGAGACCACAGCAGGCACATTCACTTTGAATTAAATTTATTTATTTATTGGTGTTTAAGGTCACATACTTATGCACAATGGCTAATCGTGACCGTGACAGTTTTACGGGTGGAGGAAGCCGGAGTACCCGGAGAGAACCACCGAGCAACGACGAGCAGCTGTCAGCTCTCCAACATCGTAACTCTGAACTCTGCACCACAGCACAGGCAGGGTTAGATTGGTTGAAGACATGCGCACCATCGACGTGCAGTACGCCTCAGTACACAGCGTCATCGTGCCCCCATGTAGGCAATCGGGGTGAAGTGTCTTGCCCAAGGACACAACGCGGTTGCCGCAGGTGGGATTCGAACCGAGGACCTCTCGGATTGCAGCCTGCACCTCTACCAACTGAGCCACCGCGCCCCCTTTGAATTAAATGATTTGGTACTAGATTGTTTTAATAGTCAACATTTGTTCCACCAAGTTTGCTTTATTAGAAATTATTGGAGGATGCCCTTAGACACCCACCAACAATTTCCAACACAACAAAACTTAATTCTTCAAGCTGCATCACCTTTAGGCCAGTATGGGATGAAACGGGGAATATGAAGACCACAGCAGGCACATTTACTTTGATTTTGGTACTAGATTATTTTAATAGTCAACATTTGTTCCACCAAGTTTGCCTTATTAGAAACTATTGGAGGATGCCCTTAGACACCCTCCAACAATTTCCAACACAACAGAACTTAATTTTTCAAGCTGCATCAACTTAGGCCAGTATGGGATGAAACAGGGTATGTGAAGACCACAGCAGGCACATTCACTTTGATTTAAATGATTTGGTACTAGATTCTTTTGATAGTCAACATTTGTTCCACCAATTTTGCTTTATTAGAAATTACTGGAGGATGCCCTTAGACACCCTCCAGTAATTTCCAACATAACAAAACTTAATTCTTCAAGTTGCATCAACTTTAGGCCAGTAAGGGAAAAAAAACAGGGAATAGGGAGTCTACAGCAGGCACATTCACTTTGAATTAAAGGATTTGGTACTAGATTTATTCTATTATATCTTGTTTCAAAGAGCTCTGTCAAACAAGATATAATAGATTAAATGTTTATATTGGATGTACTGAAGCCACACAGGTCTATAAACAAGGGGAATTTGGTGACTGTCAGTGTAACTTTTCGACCAGTTACAAGATTTTTGATTTAATTACCCCGAGGTTGCTCTATAACCTACTGTGTATGGAAGTTAGAAATTTAACCAATTCAGTCTTGTTCGACAGAGCTCAGTGAGCTCTGTCTGACCAGACTGAATTGGTTAAATTCCCAGTTGCATTATGGGAAAAAATGGTTACTTCAAATTTGGATATTTTGACGTCGGAGTTAAAGGGGGTAAAGGGATATCCAATTAACCCTTTACCCAACAAATCGCCCGCATCCGCCCGCGTAATATGTAAATTCAGCAGTTGAAAAAATATTATTTTTCAAACAATTTCAACAAAACCATATCATGTGACCCCTCTTTGGAACGAGCTCGTCGAGCTCATTCCAAAGAGGGGTCACATGATATGGTTTTGTTGAAATTTTTTGAAAAATTTGAAAAAATGATATTTAAAATAATAAATTTTGATATCGTCTGTGTTGGGTAAAGGCTTAAGTAGGCTTCACTATACAACATAGAAATGTTGAGGAGTATGTCCAATAAAAGAGAATTGGAATCTTCTGTGGCCAAAAGCAGTGTGGAAAATTTCAAAAATGACTCTAACCGATTGACTGTTCATGTGGTTTGGAAATGGCTAACCAAATGCTGAGCTGTGTAAAAAGTCTTGGAAAACCACCTTTTATCATTAACATATATTCATATGTTGTGTAGAATTGAAATATGTATAGCCTCTCAAGCGAAAATCTAAAAATCTATCAGACACAAGAAAGGCTGGTTAACTGGTAGAGTGCTGCAAGCCCCTATTCGGGCTATATTCTGAACTGCAGGTACCTACAGTTGAAGATTTCATATTTTGTGAATTTTCCTTATTATTATTGAAAAAAAAATTACTTCATCTCCATCGATTTGCATTGTTACAATTCATGGGAGAGTGCAGTCACTCTCCCATAAATTGTAACAAGTCAAAAATGTGTGAACACCTCTTGAGGCTGAGAAAAAAATTAGCACTCTACCAGTTAAGTTACTCTGACTTTACCATTCAAGATGGAACTTTTGGCTAACCTGTCCTCCATTCGCGTAGATTTAAATTTGCGTAACCACCACCACACGAATGAAACGAGCATTCTCCTCAACTTTTGCAAACTGCAAAAGTCAAGTCGAGTCGACTAGTCGGCACCCCACTTTCTGCCGCCAAGTTTTACATAGCAGTAATAATACCTCTGCAGTCGACTATTTTTCTCCACTTGTGCACAATACTGATGACGGTTGATAAGTAATAAATTAAATGCCATGAGAATGTCACAAATAGAAATTTTTTTGTGTGGAGACAAGTCGAAATAAGTATGCTGTTAACAGTATAAAGGCACAAGCAGTGTGACCTCTGTCAGTGAATTCAAAGGAGCCAATGCAACACAGTTAAATTTCATGTCTTCTTTGATGTCAAAGTCTGTGTCAGTTGTCTCATCATTTATGTTGTTGATTTCACTCTTTGAACAGATCAACTGACAATTGTTTTAACTCTTCCTCAGAGAACCTTACATCAGAATTTTGTTACATTGTATTCTCAAAAATCGCCAATTAGTTTTCATTATTTTTTTCATTTTTTGTCTCAAAAACATAGGTTATGACCCCTTGTTGCAACGATCTCGTCGAGCTCGTTCCAATGAAGGGTCATAACCTATGTTTTTAAGACAAAAAATGAAAAAAATGAGTTATTCAAGAATTTTTTTTTGCAAGTGTCATCTGCTTTTCATCTTAGGTAAAGGGTTAACACCTGAAAACCAGAAATTAAGTCAACTTGCCCTGATGTAATTAGCAATAGGTGCTCTAACCGTTACAGATGGGCTGGATAATAGTGAGAGGGTGAAGACGTAGAATCTGAGCAGTTATTTATTAGTCAAGAGTTGTCTGCCGCCTCCAAAAAGTCAGACATCATTTCACCGGGAACACCTGCCTGGCCAAAAGGTTTGAAGAGTGTGTTAACTTAACTCTCTTTTCTCAGTCTTATATGTTGTGATGAACCGTTAAAATAAATGACCCGTCATCCAAATGCTGGTGTGTTAGATACAAAATCGGCCAAATGTCGATGCCATTGTCAAATAGTCAGTGTTTTATCTTTAATTGATGGTGATCACCAGCCAATGCACCCTATAAACTCCTAATCCCAACAATGGTTTTAGTGGTGTTTGTTATCAATGTTGAGGGCTTTAATTAACGATTTAATTATTGATGAGGAGCACATTTATTAGTCCCCTACAGGAACCGTAAGGGGACTATAGGATTGCACTCCGTCCGTCTGTCCATCTGTCTGCACGCTCAAAATTTTTTTTTCAAAATCCAAGATGGCGGAATGGCGGCCATTTTTGTTGTGTTTTTTAAGCTTTTTTCTCTATATTATGTTACCACCCCTCACTCCAACATGGTTCAAGCTACACTTTGCATATTTGGCACATGGATAGAGGGTTGGGAGGGGATGATGCACGTTCAATATTTTTTTTTTCAAAATCCAAGATGGCGGCATGGCGGCCATTTTTGTTGTGTTTTTTAAGCTTTTTTCTCTATTTTATGTTACCATCCCTCACTCCAACATGGTTCAAGCTACACTTTTTATATCTGGCACATGGATAGAGGGTTGTAATGGGATGTTGCACGTTCAATATTTTTTTTCCAAAATTTGTCCGTCTGTCCGTCCGTCTGTCTGTCTGTCTGTTTTTTATGTTACCACCTCTCCCTCCAACATGCTTTAAGCTACACCTTTCATATTTGGTACATGGATAAATGGTTCTGAGGGGATGATGCATGCTCAAAATTTTTTTTTCAAAATCCAAGATGGCGCAATGGTGGCCATTTTTGTTGTGTTTTTTAAGCTTTTTTCTCTATTTTCATGTTACCACCCCTCCCACCAACATGGTTCAAGCTACACTTTGCATATTTGGCCAATGGATAGAGGGTTGGGAGGGGATGATGCACGTTCAATATTTTTTTTTCAAAATCCAAGATGGCGGCATGGCAGCCATTTTTGTTGTGTTTTTTAAGCTTTTTTCTCTATTTTATGTTACCACCCCTCACTCCAACATGGTTCAAGCTACACTTTTTATATCTAGCACATGGATAGAGGGTTGTAATGGGATGTTGCACGTTCAATATTTTTTTCCCAAAATTCAAAATGGCACCATGGCAACCATTTCTGTTGTGTTTTGTAAGCCTTTTTCTCTATTTTATGTTACCACTGCTCCCTCCAACATGGTTCAAGCTGCACTTTTCATATATTGTACATGGATAAAGGGGTTGTGAGGGGATTATGCACGCTCAATATTTTTTTTCAAAATCTAACATCTGTCTGTCTGTCCGTCTGTCTGTCTGTCTGTCTGTCTGTCTGTCTGTCTGTTTTTATGTTACCACCTCTCCCTCTAATATGCTTCAAGCTACACCTTTCATATTTGGTACATGGATAAATGATTCTGAGGGGATGATGCACAGTCAATATTTATTTTTCAAAATCCAAGATGGCAGAATGGCAGCCATTTTTGTTGTGTATTTTTAAGCTTTTTTCTCTATTTTATGTTACCACGACTCCCTCCAACATGGTTCAAGCTACACCTTTCATATATGCTACATGGATAAAGAGTTGTGAGGGTTTTATGCACGCTCAATATTTTTTTTTTAAAATCCAAGATGCTTATATACTCTAGTGTCTTCTGTGACAAAAACACCTTTTGTCACAAAAGCGCCGTAGGGGACTAATACCACCTCGGTGGTCAAACACTTGTTTTACTATATATACTACTTTACTTGTATTTTATGGAAGCTGTCGCTGAAATACTTCAAAGGTTATAATACACAATGTCGCAAGCAAGTTCCTGCAATTTTTTGTTGTCGTTTTCGGATTTCTTTGATATCAAGCTGACACTCGTCACTTGTCTCTGGGTTTCCACCAGAGCTCGGCAAAATTTGACAAGATCAAACAGAACTACGAATCACTCGAGTAATTTCAATAAAAAACGTCTTAAATCTGGATGATGAATCGAGGAAATCTTGACAATTTTTTTTACGTGTGACCATCAGCAGTGGCCGATCCCACATCCCACGACTACTAATTGTCAACCGATGGGTACTAATCGGCCAATGGTGATTGTATACCAATTAATCACTTCATCACTAGATGGACTAACATAATATTATCAATGAAACTGTAATATCATTTTAACAGCTCTTTAATAAGTGATAAAAAGAATCTATAACTTCTATCAAAATTTATAAACACTGTACACTAAATTTGATTTGAGCCGAGTTTACTGAGTTCTTGTGAAGAGTCCAGGCTCATTTGAGATTCTCTGTCCAGCAGATTCATGAGAAGTCCATTAATCCAGACCTTAAAATTTGAAAAAGGCTGTGTTGAGAGATGAGAGCAAAAAATTATGCCTGTCACAAAAAAATGGGGCAAGTTCAAAATTTTATTTAACCCTTAAGGGTCAAGAGATTTTTACATATTTTTGCTACAATTTGATACTCTACATCCTGTGGCTTTGATGCTGTTTTTGGCAAGTCTTGGTTGCCTATGTAGACAGCCAAGATTAGCCTAAAAACAACTACTATGGTACTTAGAATGTAACTTGTGAGTTAACCCAAAGACTGCAAGTAGGGGCACCTGTTTTGTTGCAAAAAATGTGATCAGAATTAGGCCCTTAAGGGTATATTTTTTACTTTTTTATTGAAATCACATGGGAAACCACAGAAGTGGAGTAGTGTAATGTTTGCTGTGTTAATGGCTCTCTGTTTATGGTTTCATTACTAATTTCTGACATGGTGTTACCCTGGCTGTTGAAAGTATTGTTTAGCCTCAATAAACAAGCAAATTCTTGATAATAAAAGTTCTGTTTGGCCAATTGAAACCAAACTTGACATGTGGGTTGGGTATGATGAGAGGAAGAAGCCTATTTATTTTGGTTTGAACAGTGTCTCAAATGTGAAGTCATAGTAACCTTTAACTTAAAAATTTTTTGGTAGTTGGTTTCCACTCTGTAATTTAATTTTTGCATGGGTCGATTGAAACCAAACTTGACATGCGGGTTGGCCATGATGAGAAAAAGTACCCTATATATTTTGGCTTCATTGTCCCAAAGGTCAATGTTATAGTGATCTTGAAACAGTTTTTATACGCCCGTTTTGAAAAAAACGGGTCGTATTATGGTATACCTCTGTCCATCTGTCCGTCCGGTCATATGTCGTACGATAACTCAAGAACGCTTTGAGAGATTTTTGTGATTTTTGGGTAGGTGGTGTATATCGATGGAGGGAAGCTCCCTTTCGTTTAGTGGCGCCGTTCGATTAGTCATTCCAGAGTTATGGGACTTTATTACTTAGAAAATTGTTGATTTTTTACACGTCATACGATAACTCGAGAACGCTTTGAGAGATTTTCATGATTTTTTGGTTAGGTGGTGTATATTGATGGAGGGAAGCTCCCTTTCGTTTAGTGTTGTCGTTCGATTAGTCATTCCAGAGTTATGGGACTTTATTACTTAGAAAATTGTTGATTTTTTACACGTCGTACGATAACTCGAGAATGCTTCGAGAGATTTTCATGATTTTTTGGTAGGTGGTTTTTGTTGATGGAAGGAAGCTCCCTTTCGGTTGGTGTCGCCGTTCGATTAGTCATTCCAGAGTTATGGGACTTTATTTTTCACATGTCGAACAATAACTTGAAAATGCTTAGAGCAATTTTCATGATTTTTTGGTTGCAAGTATATGTTGATATAAGGAATCTCCCTTTCGATTTGTGTCACTGTCCGATTAGTCATTCCAGAGTTATGGGACTTTATTCATCAAAATATAGGCAATTTTCCACATGTTGGACTTTGAGCAATTTTCATGATTTTTGGGTAGCAAGTATATGTAACCTGACAAGTACACATGTATACTCATATTGTGTGGTTCCCTCTTGTAATTCATAACGGGCATATCAAGCGCTCATGGCGCAGCTGTTTATTTTTTCTGCCACCTTATAATGCATACAGAAAAATGTTGAACATTTTGTTTAACAAGAAAAAAATTAACCTTCACAGACAATTTTTCACTTGTCAAGACTGATGAATGAATGTAATTTGTTACTTGCCATTCACCAATTTCTTCTTGTCATGGACTTTTCCAGCTCTGAAGAGGACTTGATCCTCTTTGGCCAGGCTTTGGGTCAAAAGTATTTGTCATCATACATACACTGAAGTATCAAACTTTTAACCTGCAGATTTTTCTCATAATGGAAACAAGAACTTAACCAATTCAGTCATCATGGTGGCTCAGTAGGTAGAGGTGCAGGCTGCAAGCCGAGAGGTTCTTGGTTCAAATCCCACCTGCGGCAACTGCTTTGTGTCCTTGGAAAGACACTTCACACCCCCATTGCTCACATGGGGGCCTGATGGCGTGTTGTACTAAGGCGTACTGCACGTCGATGGTGCACTTGTCTTCAACCAATGCTAACCTTGCTTGGGTGGAGTTAGTATGTTGGGGAGCCTGACAATTGCTTGCCATTGCTTGGTGGTTCTTTAAGGTACTCTGGCTTCCTCCAACCATAACACTGTCCAACACGGGGTGACCCTTGCTGTCGAAAGTGTTGTTAAACCCCAATAAATAAATAATTCAGTCGTGTTTGACAGAGCTAATTGAGCTCTGTCTGACACAATTAAATTGGTCAAGAAAAACTTGCTGCTTCAAATTTTGATATTTTGACAGTGTACAGGAGGTTAATTTCAGTAGATCATTTTAGAACTGATAAGATTACCAACAGAAATTTTTTGAGACTGGTTTTATCATTGAATGAAAGAAATTTATTTCAGGTTATCCCATAACTAATCAGCACTGGTACTGTAGCTCGTATAGCATGTAGAAATCTTGATCAGTTTTGGATGGTGATAGTGGCCTTATGACAGCTGTGTTTGAAGTTTTGTTGTATATATCAGCTTTCCTTTCTGACAATGGGTATCAAATGTTCCATATTATTTGTGCGATCATCAGGCTGAGATAGTTCCAAGCAACAAACAAAATCTGACCTTTTTAGGAGGCATACATTAGATTGGTACTGTCAAATCTGAGACTTATTGATCTGTTTTTGTCTGAAAATCAAGCTTTTTCTCTTGCATATGGCTTTTTTTGTTATGTAGCTCAGGATTTTTCTGACACTTGAGTGTTGTTACACTGCTCGTGTATAAAATGTATGATAGATGGGGAATAACAATCTCATTTGCTTAACACTTCACGTGAGAAATCTTCTAGAGCCAAATAGTTCTACAGTGAAACACTGTTAATTGAAAAGTCAATCTGCCACTGAAAATTATTCAATTAACAAGACTATTCAGTTATCAGGGATTTGGTCACTTTCCTGTATTCTAGAGATATACAAGATTAATTTCCTGTATTTGATGAACTCAGGCCAAATAGGTTTATAAACAAGGGGAATTTGGTGATTGGGGGCGTGGTGGCATCGCGGTAACCGGTTCTTGTCAGATCACCGAAGTTAAGCAACGTTGAGCACGGTTAGTAGTTGGATGGGTGACCATTTCAGCGACTGATTCGTGCTCCCTTGTTGTGTCCATGGGCAAGGCACTTGACCCCGATTGCCTACATGTGGGCATGATGACGCTGTGTACTATGGCGGACTGCACATCGATGGTGTGCATGTCTTCAACCAATTTAACTCTGCCTGTGCCGCAGTGCAGTGTTCAGAGTTACGATGTTGGAGAGCTGACAGTTGCTCGTCGTTGCACAGTGGTTCTCTCTGGGAACTCCAGCTTCCTCCACCCATAAAACTGTCACCAATATGATGTGACCCTGGCTGTTAACATGTCTATAAACCCTAATAAATAAATTTGGTGATTGTCCAGAAAATTCTCGACATATTACAAGATTAATCCTGAGTTTATAATACATACAGGCCAAATCTCCCAGTGGGAACTCCCAGAAGTGAAGTAGTTCTTGTTTACTGTGGTAAACAAGCTGTGTTTTACTGGTAAATTAGGACCCGGTCACAAATGCCTGTGGTAGAGATCCTCTAAAATGGGCAACATGAGTATAAATAATTGGCTGGACTTGACTTTATATCCATGTTGTGGCCACAGTTAACCATTGTGCACAAATATGTGACCTTAAACACTAACAAACAAATAAATAAATATGCCAAATTTGTACAGAAGTTATTGTGAATGGGCTTACAGTATTTGGAAGTTTATATTTTATTAACACAGTTATCTGATTAAGAGATATCCAGTTAAGTGGGCTATACTGTTTACACAGAAATTACTATTTACATTGTGCCATTTTCTTTCCAAACCCATAGTTCTCTTACTGGAATGAGTTGATTGAGTTCGTTCGACAGAAGAGTCATAAATAAGCAATGGTCTGGATGAGAGAGAACATGCTTTCAGTACTTAACCCTTAACCTAATGTAATGGCCATAACAGGGAGAGCTCAATAGGTAGAGATGCAGGCCAAGAGGTTCTCGGTTCAAATCCCACCTTCAGCAACCACGTTGTGTCCTTGGGCAAGGCACTTAATCCTGATCGCCCACTTGTGGGCACGGTAGCACTGTCGATGGTGCACTTGTCTTCAACCAATGCTAACCCTGCTTGTGTGGAGTTAGTATGTAAGGGAGCCTGACAGTTGCTCGGTGGTTCTCTCCGGGTACTCTGGTTTCCTCCACCTATAAAACTTTCCGACACGAGATGACCCTGGCTGTCAAAAGTGTCATTAAACCCCAGAAATAAATAAATAAATGGCCATAACTGGAGCCAATACTATAAAACTTTTACAATTGTATTTTCTAGAATTGTATATTCTACCTATTAATATTAGCTGACTAAAATGAAATCATTAGCATTTTAAAAGATATGGCAATTTGCCTATGGGCAAATTGCCACATCTTTGAAAATGCAAATAGTTCATTTCAACCCATTTAAAGTCATAACTAGAAAATACAATTCTAGAATATACAATTAGAAAAGTTTTATAGTATTGTCCCCTTTTCAGTGCTGTTTAGCTATTCAGTTTACTAAAACTTAGCTTATGACCCCTCATTGGAATGGGACCTGGAAAGTAAGTATTGGAACCTTCCTTGAAAATTCTTAAAAAATGAGATTGGGTGATCAGAAGAGATCCATTTCAGCAGTGCTCAGCTTGCCCTACTGTAAACGGAATTTCTTGCTAAATCTTCTCTGCCTAGTAGAATGTCTGCGCTCTCCCATAAATTGTAATACGGCGAGTCAAATCAATGGAGATGAAGTAATTTAACTTCAAAGATAATATTAAGGACCTCCACAGAATACGAAGCCTTTAACTTTAGGTACCTGCTTTTCAGAATAAAGCCCAAATATGAGCTTCCAGCTCTCTATCAGTTAAATATGATTTTCTTTCCCAGAATTGCCTATTATCAAACTCGGCTGATATGACACCGATTTCTGCTGATATAAACCAGGCTAGAGTTGTCCCCCTTGATGCATTACTAGGCACAACCAATTTGTTTATATCTAAATTTTCACATTTATTCGTCGAATGCAATCAGGAAAATTGAAATTACCAGACATCGTATAGTGATTTGAAGCAGAGTTTTGTATGATGAATTATTGATGGCAATAAGTATTTATTTATTTATTGGTGTTTAAGGTCACATACTTATGCACAATGGCTAATCATGACCATGACAGTTTTATGGGTGGAGGAAGCCGGAGTACCCGGCGAGAACCACCGTGCAGCGACAAGCAGCTGTCAGCTCCTCAACATTCGAACTCTGTTCAAGCTCCACTCAAGCAGGGTTACAGCGGTTGAAGACATATGCACCATCGACAAGCAGTACGCCTTAGTACATGGCGACATCATGCCCCATGTAGGCAGCCGGGATAAAGTGCCTTGCCCAAGGACACAATTCGGGTCGTCCCAGATGGGGATCGACCTCTGGACATCTAGCATAGAAGTCCAACAGCTCTACCACTGAGCCACTGCACTCCCGATGGCAATAAGTAATGATTAGGTGGATAAAAGGAAGAATTGGAGAATTGTACAGAAAATTCATCGCTAAGATTCAGAGTCGAAAGCAGAGTTTCGTCTGAGTGGGGAAAAGAGATAGTAGAGGAAACTTCTGACTTTGTGAAAAGATCAAGAAACAATAACATTGTCAGAAAACAGTAACGGATCTGAGAACATTTTGTAATTATTTGTTTCGGTTGAATAAATAAAGAGGTTATAACTTGATTAGTTTCAAAATGGCCAGGATATCAGCCCTCAGTAACTTTACGTCAGCTTTGGACCTTTGGTGTCAAGCTGATATGAAGTTACCTTGGGCTAATAACTTGGCCAATATGAAACTAACCAAGTAATATTTACCTCTCATTGGAAGAGCTTGTTGAGCCCATTTCATTGAGGCTGATAAGCTGTTTTTGAGACTGAAAATGAAAATTTTCAATTATTCAACAAATGTTTTGGTAAATGTCTGTATTCAGACTAGGTATAGGGTTTACAGTGATAATAGGACCTAGTACCTAAACCTGAGGTGTAAATCTTATAATTGATTAGTCAAACTAGATTTTTGCTTGTGTTCCAGTCATTAATGCTGGAGGTGACCTTAACAGTTTGCATGCTGTTGGCAGATATTCCTGCCCAGGATACAATTTAAAATACCTTGCCACTGAAATATGTAAAATTTTAGCACGTTAACCAACTTTCTCCCCTGTAAATTGAAAAAATGTTTCTACCAATTTTTAATTTTGATAAATTTACAGCATCCATGACTAGAATTGATGAAAAATATTTTGAAAATACTTGGGTTAAGAGTTGAACACCAATAAGCATAAGCATACCAGTTCAGTAGGAAATATTAACCATGCAGTGTCCGGGGTGCAAGTTCTCGGAATTGACAACACAGTTATGAACAGTTGTCTGAGCTTGTCTTTATACTTGTGTTTTGGTTTCCATAGAACCACCAAGCAACTGTCAGACTCCCCAATGTACTAATTCCGTGCAAGTAGGATTATCATTGGTTGAAGACAAGTGCACCATTAATGTGCAATACTCCTTAGTACACTGCTCCATCTTGCCCCCCACAATGGCAATCGGGATGAAGTGCCTTGCCCAAGAACACAACGCAGTCACCCCTGGTGGAGTTCAAACCGTGGACCTTTTGGTTTGCCATAACCACTGTGCCACCACGCTCCGGGAAAAGATGTTAAAAATGATTTGCACACTGATGATGAAATATCCAAAACTCCAACCTACAAATTATTCCCATAATGCAACTTGGAATTCAACCAAAGCAGTCTTTATTGAATTGGTTAAACTCCTAGTTGCATTAGGGGAAACATTTGCTTCTTGAAATTTTGGTATTTTGACATTAGTGTGTAAAGTGTTAAACCCCAATATATAAATAAAAACAATCTGATAACTCTGTATGTTTTGATCCATCATAAAATTGCATGAAATTCTGATGATTCTCTTGGGTTGAGTCACAAATACTCCAATGTCCAAGGTCACAGGAAGCACCTAGGAGTAAGAGTGGTTAGGGGCATCAAAAAGCAAACTTGAATCTGGGCATGAGTTAAGACTGGGAGTTTCCAATGTATCATAAATTGTAATGTAAAACTCAATAGTATTGACATTATTTATATTTTTATCGTCCCTTGAGAGAAACAAGGTGTCATTTGCAAATTGCTAGACCATTGCAGATGGCACCTTGTCCCACCCAAGGGGCGATGTAATTAAAGCTTTAGAAATCACCCTGCCAATTGTATAGTCTCTTTGTTTGATGATTATCAACCAAACTTTGTCATTATACATGACATACCTTTTCCCCCACCACCCCATTGGCAATGCATGTGAAATATGTCAGAAAAGAATACTGGAGAGTTTCTCGATTACTAGATATTCTCGGAAAGTGAAATCTTTTCCATTAAAAAAGGGAATGACTGCATGTGCTGCCCCCTTGCCCTCTTGGCTTCACGACAAGGGAGAAGGTGCTCCCCCTGCTACTCATGCTCTTGCTAATGAAATTCAGCCTCCATTTTATCCCTGGTTTTTCTGTCTAGCTTTGTGATTGGTGATGTTGAGATCCATTCAGCCTACTTGTGCTTATAGTACCACTTTGTTCCACTAATCAAAAGGACTCATACCACATATTCTCCGTGTATTATAATTATTTACGTTATGCTCACATTTCTTTACCTTTTGTATATTTCAGGTTGTTGGACAAATTGCTTGTTGTATGTCCAAATGTTGATTACTGTGAAGAAGTCCTACCTCGTTCTGAACTAGAAGCTCATTTACTTCACAGGTATTTTGTTTACTTTGCTTCTAATTTTAAGTTTTTCATCTTTTTAATCAAAATCTTAAATTTTTATTCCCCCGAAAAAAATTCGGGGGAATCTAGCCGTGACATCGTCCATCTGTCCATCCGTCTGTCCGTCCTGGCATAGACGGAATTCGTGTCCGCTCCATAACTTCTTACAGCCTTCAAGGATATTAATGATACTTGGTATTATTATTGCCCACAACCAGAGGGTGTGTCGCGAATAAGGTTGGAATGGCTATCAAGGCTTTTTTCGGGGGAATCAGCCACCCTTTGGTGGCCATCCTCTAGTTTCGCTCACCAAAGGGAGCTTAACTTATCACCGGCCGTCCAGCGGCCGTCATCGTGAACATTTTTCAAACGACTTCTCCTTTGAAACCACTGGTCCGATTTTCACGAAACTTCATGTGGATGTTCATTACTATATGGCAATTCAGGTTTTGTTCAAATGAAATGGCCACGTCCCATGGGGGCTCTGTATGGGGCATAACTCTGATAGCACCATATGAATTATACAAAAATTATTAAAAAATCTTCTTCTCCAGAACCAGTGGGCAGAATCTTTTGATACTTGGTATGCAGCATCTTGGTATGGGTCTGATTCAAGTTTGTTCAAATCAGCCCCCTGGATTCATATTTGGGCTCACTATAGAAGCCCGAATTCGAACTTAGTGCATTTCAGGCAAATTTCTTAAAAAAATCTAATTCTCCAGATCCAGCAGGCAGAATCTTTTGATATTTGGTATACAACATTGTGGGGTGGGTCTGATTCAAGTTTGTTCAAATCAGACCCCTGGATTCACATTTGGGCTCAGTATAGAAGCCTGAATTCGAACTTAGTGCATTTCAGGCAAATTTCTTAAAAAATCTTCTTCTCAAGATCCAGCAGGCAGAATCTATTGATATTTGGTATGCAACATTGTGGGGTGGATCTGATTCAAGTTTGTTCAAATCGGCCCCCTGGATTCATATTTGGGCTCACTATTAAAGCTCGAATTCAAACTTAGTGCATTTCAGGCAAATTTCTTAAAAAATCTTCTTCTCCAGATCCAGCAGGCAGAATCTTTTGATATTTGGTATGCAACATTGTGGGGTGGGTCTGATTCAAGTTTGTTCAAATCAGCCCCCTGGATTCACATTTGGGCTCAGTATAGAAGCACAAATTTGAACTTAGTGCATTTCAGGCAAATTTCTTAAAAAATCTTCTTCTCAAGATCCAGCACGCAGAATCTTTTGATATTTGGAATGCAACATTGTGGGGTGGATCTGATTCAAGTTTGTTCAAATCGGCCCCCTGAATTCATATTTGGGCTCACTATAAAAGCTCGAATTCGAACTTAGTGCATTTCAGGCAAATTTCTTAAAAAATCTTCTTCTCCAGATCCAGCAGGCAGAAACCTTTGATATTTGGTATGCAACATTGTGGGGTGGATCTGATTCAAGTTTGTTCAAATCGGCCCCGTGGGTTTATATTTGGGCTCAGTATAGGAGCCCAAATTTGAACTTAGTGCATTTCAGGCAAATTTCTTTAAAAATCTTCTTCTCAAGATCCAGCAGGCAGAATCTTTTGATATTGGGTATGCTGCATGCTCAGGGGGGTGAGATTCAAGTTTGTTCAAGCCAAGTCCCTGGGTTCATATTTGGGCTCACTGTGGTAGCCCGAATTATAACTTAGTTCAAAATGAGGAATTTTCTTTAAAAATCTTCTTCTTCAGATCCAGCAGTCAGAATGTCTTGATATTTGGTATGCAGCATCTTTAGGGAGGTGAGATTCAAGTTTGTTCAAACCATATCCCTAGGTCTATATTTGGGCTCACTGTGGGAGCCCGAATGATAACTTAGTTCAAAATGAGGAATTTCCTTTAAAAATCTTCTTCTTCAGTTCAGATCCTGCAGTCGGAATGTTTTGATATTTGGTATGCAGCATCCTTGGGGTGAGGGGAGTGGGGGGGGGGGGGGGGGGTGAGATTCAAGTTTGTTCAAGCCATATCCCTAGGTCCATATTTGGGCTCACTGTGGGAGCTTGAATTGTAACTTAGTTCAAAAAGAGGAATTTTCTTTAAAAATCTTCTTCTTCCGATCCAGCAGTCGGAATGTTTTGGTATGTAGTGTGTAGCATCCTTGGGGGGTTGAGATTCAAGTTTGTTAAAGCCAAGTCCTTGGGTCCATATTTGGGCTCCCTGTGGGAGCCTGAATTATAACTTAGTCAATATGAGGAATTTTTCTTTAAAAGTATTCTTCAGATTCAGCAGTCAGAATGTTTTGATATTTGGCATGCAGCATCCTTAGGGGGTGAGATTCAAGTTTGTTCAAGCCAAGTCCCTGAGTTCATATTTGGGCTCACTGTGGGAGCCCGAATGATAACTTAGTTCAAATTAGGAATTTTCTTTAAAAATCTTCTTCTTCAGATCCAGCAGATGAATGCTTTTGATATTTGGTATGCAGCATCCTTAGGGGTGTAAGATTCAGGTTTGTTCAAGCCATGTCCCAAGTTCCATAAACTTTGTCTCTCATGACTTCATTCCTTTGTAGTGTTGATGAACCATGTCTAACTGAATGTGACCCCAAATACTTCTTTGAACCACTTTGTTTGAATCACTTTGCACGGTGAGCGATTAAGGCCCCTTGGGGCCTCTTGTTTAAATTAGTTAATAATTGTTTATGAGGACTTTTCAAATTCAGCCTCCCTTTGGAATACACAGGGAGCGGAGCGGGACTTGTTTACTTTGGGAAAAGTAAACAAATTCTGCTTTATAGTGCAAGCTCTCAGACTGCCAGTTGAATTCTGTAAGGAATTCAGTACCATTATGGGCTGTTTGTTTTCACACTTTTTTTACATATAACAAGCTATTACAACTCCTTTCTTCTCCCCAGTGATGATGTGATAAATAATATTAAATATTTTGGCATCCTTCACAAGAGATGAAATAAGAAATGCGGCAAATGACGACATAAACAATATAAATCCAAAACTGTAAATGTTCAAAATCTTATCCCCATTAACTTAGTCACGACCGATTCCAAATCTAACGATCTCAAGTTGTGCCTGGTGTATGCTCGTTCGATAGTGAACAAAACTGCAAGCTTACTCGACACAATCAACGATAACAATATTTCAATATCCATGATAACTGAAACATGGTTAACTCCAGACGACACATTGACTGTTGGTGAGATCATTGCCAATGGCAAGATTCTTACACACAACCCCAGGAAGTCACAGCGAGGTGGAGGTGTGGGTGTAATCTGTGATAACACTGTGAAGGTTAAGCGTAAGGCATCTCAGACTTGGGTTACATTCGAGTGCATTGACACCATTGTAACAATCGACTCACACTCAGTCTGCCTCATTGTCATTTATCGACCCCCACAGAGCTCCAAAAACAAATTCACTGTCAACCAGTTCATTAGCGAATTCTAAGACTTCCTAGGAAGCATTACTGCGCTGCCAGGAAAGTTCATCATTGGAGGTGATTTCAATTTCCATATGGAGAAGAAAACTTCCAGTGATTCTTCTAAACTACGTGATCTTATCAGTTCAATGAATTTACGCCAACATGTTCGTGGCACTACCCCTAAAGATGGCCACACATTAGATCTGCTGATCACCAGAGAATCTGAGGCTGATCTTGTTAAAGATGTATTAATTATTGATCCTGCAATCTCTGACCATTTTATGATTATCTTCGATTTGGCACTTCCTCGTCCCTCACCTGTCCGGAAGAAAGTCATATACCACAAGTACCAAAGTATTGACCTTGCTAAGTTTGCAGATGCTATTGCTTCGTCTCCCGTTGCTAAAATTAACTAGATGCAAACTGTTGACAGAATTGAATACATCCTCACTAGCTCACTCCAAGAGGTTATTGACAAGTTTGCGCCTAAGCAAACACGCACTTTTAGCATGCGCCCTTGCTCACAGTGGTTCAGTGATGAGATTAGGTGCGCAAAAGATTTACGACGCAAACTAGAGCTTCAGTGGCGGCAAATGAAACTATGTGTTCACTGAGAGATGTTTGTCAACCAGCGAAATGTTGTTAACAAACTGGTCAAATCTGCAAAACAGAAATACTTTTCGGACTTATTGTCAGCTAATGTTAATTTCCCTAATGCGCTGTCTGTCGTTCTTGAAAAGCTTCTGTATCGTCAAAAGACAACCGTACTCCCAGAGCATTCGTCATCCAAAGACCTTGCGAATAGATTTTCTTCTTTCTTTTCTGAAAAAAATGAGACTATCAGAGCTTCGCTTGATAAAAGCTCACAATCCGATCTTCGACAGATGGCTGACATGCCATGCACCTGTGTTAAAGCTGTTGCACAGTTGTCCCAATTCAAGCCTTTGGCTACAACAGATATCCAGAGGTTAATATCCAAGGCACCATCTAAGCAATGCATGCTAGATATCATTCCAACTTGGTTGTTAAAAGCATCTCTTTCAGAGTTAACTACCCCGATCTTGAAACTGGTCAATGCCTCCCTCCACTCGGGCGTCTTTCTGACAAGCATGAAACATGCTTTAGTAAAACCTCTTCTCAAAAAGCCAACACTTGACCCAGAGGTTCTGAAAAACTACCGACCGGTCTTTAATCTTCCATTTCTATTAAAGATTATTGAGCGTGCGGTGGCTTCTCAGCTGAATTCTCATTTGGCAGCCCATGGCCTAGCCGAAGTTAACCAATCTGCATACAGATCTAATTGCAGTACAGAAATGGCGCTTCTAAGGGTCCAAAATAATATCCTCCTATCCACGGACAGGCACAACCTAACATGTCTTGTTTTGTTGGATTTAAGCGCCGCTTTTGACACCATAGATCATAACATACTTATTGAAAGACTAGCAGTGAGAATAGGCCTTACTGACCGAGCACTTAATTGGTTTTCGTCGTACCTTAATGGTCGCACACAGAGTGTCCTTATTGGCAGTGAGTCGTCAGACAAGGTCACACTACGTTTTGGCGTCCCTCAAGGATCAATGTTGGGTCCCCTACTGTACACTGTCTTTGTCTTACCTCTTGGTGACATTATCCGAAGCCATGGCCTTGACTTTCATTTTTACGCAGATGACACACAGGTGTATATTAGTTTTACTCATGCCTTTGAGCCTGAAGCATGCAGTGAGATTGAACTTTGTATTTCAGACATCAAGGCATATGGATGACTAAAAACTTTCTTAAATTGAACGATGACAAGACAGAAGTAATATATATAGGTCTACCTCATCAACTTTCAAAAATATCCAAACTGTCCCTCAGTATTGGAGGTTCTGCGATAAAACCCAGTAGCTGTGTTCGAAACTTAGGTTATTTCATGGATGAAAATTTGGTTGCTGATGAACATATCAAACATGTCTCTCGCAGTGCATTTTTTCATCTTAGAAATATTAGCAAAATTTGATCCTTCATTGAGCTTCAACAGCTTGTCCACGCCTTTGTTACCAGTCTCCTCGACTACTTCAAATCTCTTCTGATTGGCTCTAAAACATCTATTCTTGAAAAGCTACAACACATCCAAAATTGTGCTGCACGGGTCATAACCAGAACTCAAAAGTACAGCCATATAACTCCAGTACTCTCTGAGTTACACTGGCTACCCGTTAAGCAAAGAATTCAATTTAAAATTGTCCTTGTGGTGTTTAAGTGTATCTCGGGATCTGCACCATCCTACCTGTCTGATCTGCTTACCATCCACAAACCAGGTCATCAGGTCAACTCAATCTGGTTCAGCCTGTATCTAAATTTACTAGTGCTGGTGATAGGGCCTTTGTGGTTGCTGGCCCAAGGCTTTGGAATTCTCTTCCAATCGACATAAAAAATAGTAAATCTCTTGAATCATTCAAGTCTGGTACAAAAACCTACCTTTTTCGAAAGGCATTTCCTTCAGTGGTCTTTTAATTTTGGTCATAAACTGACCTTACCAGATGCGTGGGTGTGACTGAGTCAGTGAGGATTGCCTCGTTACTCGTCAAGTTACACTCACATACTTGTTTTGGTAAAGTTGTAGTTTGTTTTGTTTTTTATTTTGTTTTAATTCAATACCCTTTTTCTTATAGGTTCAGTTGCTTTTCGCCACGATATAGCCTCGGTTGCTGATGTGGCATTGGGCACCACTAAATGATAATAGTGATCCATGTATCAATGAATCTGTGAGAGAATGTATGTGTATGTGTGTATATGTATGTATGCAATTATTGTACAGCCATTGAGTACCGTGTGTGGATTCTAGGCTTTAAAATTATTATTATTATTATTAATTGAAAATAGAATATGTTTTCAATTTTTGGAATTCGCCTTAAAAAAAAAAACAGTGAGGGTTTTTAAGCTAAGTTTGAATGCTGTTTGAGAATAGTACAGGCTGGTTTTAGCCATTGTGTTGGGTAAAGAGTTCATTTAGATGAGATTTACACTAATGCTGTGCAATGCACATGGTTGATTACTCAGTTAATAATGAAATTTTTTTTTAAAGTGTGACTAACCCTATGCAATGCACAGGGTTAGTTGTACTTTCTGGTTATAAAAAAATGGCTACTGGCACATGCACCACACACTATAAGTTATGGGGCTTTCAGTGGGTGGATATGGTGTGATATAAGGCGAAGTGAGATCAATCAAAGGCTGAGCCTAATATTGCTCTTGCTGAGCCTTATATCACACCATATCCGCCCACTGAAAGCCGCATAACGTATTTATTATGCCAGTCCTTTGAAAGAGACACAACCATAAGTGTAATTTATGTTCGATATCGATCAACCTTCAAGTTCAATCATTCAAATCAAAACAAAACACACAATAAAATTTACAGTCCAGGGGGAGTAACTCGAAAATACTTGCATGAACTGAGAAGGGCAGATTATTCGGGTAAGGATTCAAGCTTGAGTTTGTCTCAGACAGTGCCAGTTGGCTTCTATACATGTCGTTTTAGTGATTTATTTATTGTATTTATTTACATTTGTTTATTAAAATTTCTCAAAGTTTGGAAGAAATGTATTATAGTTGTACATTGCTCAACAGACACACACTCGAAATTATTTGTTGTTCGTTGAACATGCAAAATTAGGAAAAACATCGAAGCGAGCGTTGGATATCAAAAACAAAATGTCGGAACTGACCGTATATAAACTGTATATACGGTCAGCTCGATGATACACAGTCTCATATACGGTCACTAGATATTGAAGCTGATTGGTCAATAACAATTACTGGCATAATAATACATGATAATATACACTGTCGAAGGCTGTAAAAATACTCAGGGACAGTTGGTTATGTTACAAAGGGTACAGGATTCAAGTGAATTTCAAAACTTAAACCATATTTCATTCTCAATTAATAGCTTGTTATATACAGATATTCTTTTGTACACCAGTAAAAGATATTCAAATCAATACGTATTTGAATAACATGAAAATATCAATGTATTAATTAATTCAACTAGTAGAACTGTGCTGCCTTATAAAACTACAGCTGTAGTCAGGGGCACTGGGAGCACTTCAGAGTGGTGGGGGGGGGGGGAGGGGGGGGGGGGTTCAGAGCCCCAGAAAAGGGCATTTACTCGCACTAGCAGCCCCGCCATGACATGCCAAAGCATGCATTTTCTGAAGGACAAAGGCAAAGTTGTGGAAGTTTGAGAGGAGGTGTCTCCCTCCTAAACTCCCCAAATCTTCCATTGAATTTTGAAAGCTCCCAGAATGGATTTGGGGTGTATTTTAGCTTTACTTTGAGAATAAATCATTGACAAAATTGAGTGATGACATGGGAAGGGCATTGTCTGTCCCCTCTCACCCTCCATGATCCAAAGGCAGAGATGGCAGCTGCCCCCCCCCCCCCCCCCCCCTCCCTGTCGCTGTGCTCCTATGTCCCTTCTGTGGTCTATTCAACTTTAATGCAGCAGACCATTCATGTCCATGCATTGAAATTTACTCTTTGCTGTCAATTCACCAATCCATTATTTTTAACAATAGCAGGAATGTCTCACAATACATTTCATTTTTTATTCTGAATTTATTAATGACTATGTATATTTTAACAAGGTTGCTGTTTGTACTTGAAACATGTTTGAATTTTACTTAACATTTTCTAAATCTTGAAATCTTTGAAAAGCATTGTATTTTAAGAACAAATGGTGAAAGTCCTTGAATTTACTTCTTTGGAAGTTGAATATCAAGATGCAAGAGAATATAATACAAGCTTGCTTGGTACATCATGTTGCTACAAAAATCAATTTGCTAACAGTTATTTATCTGTTGAAGTGAAGTATAGAAACAAAAAATATTCAAATTGTATATGAAGTTAAGTGTTCATTCCACTTTTTGTTAACCAATGTAATCAAACTTGATTGTTGAAGTGTTGTATGGCATGTTTGTTCTTGAATTTTGTGTTACACTACCTGTAATGTTTCTTATACGTTTCAGTGTCAGAGTATATCATAGTGGTTCATTTTTTAGGTGCACTGTCGCTCTTGTGCACATGTTATTTTTTAGATGGGCAGTATTGAAAATTTGATTCTGTATTGGTTTCAGTATTTTTAGTGGGGGTGGGGGGGGGGGGGGGGAAACTATGGTATCAATTCGGTATCTGACATGACTCAAATTTACTGATAGTACCAAAGGGGAATTCACAATATTAACATTCAGAACAAGTTGTTCTTGGATCATTCTACCACAGTGCTACAAATGCCACTGCCAATGAGTTCAACATTGAAATTTTTTTGCCAGCACAAATCATATCAACAGTAATTTTGTGACTTGTTCTAAGCACACTTTAACCTTTAAAGGCCCTTTTCAGGTGTTAGTGATCTGAGAGTACGTCTCCTCAGCATGCCATTTCAGGAGGTCCTGCTGACCATTGACATATCATCTGGACAGTCATTTCAGTCGACTTGGCTAGAAATCACAGCTAAGCAACTGGATATGTACAGTTTGTAGTCTAGTGGGAATTCAAGACAATTACCCAGGCCCTTCTTTCATGAAAAGGTATCCTTCATCTGTTATCAAGCATCAACAAGGCCTTATAAATAACAAATGTAGGAAAATTTGGCCTTTTTATTGCACTCCTAAAATATTATGAGTAGGATACAACTAATAAGTTCTATGCCACACCTCAGGCCTACCTAGGCTCTCGGCCCAGGTAGGCCTGAGGTGCAACATAAAAATTATTAGATATAATTATACTATTGGCAAGGAATCCTTGCTAATCCATTAGACTCACAAGTTGTCATGTTGGAAGTCTGGAATATTACCCAGTCACTTGAAGGGTTAAAAAAACTCTCTGTATATTTCTAATAGATTTATTGTTTGAACACAGTTTGTAGAATCCCTCAGCTTATCAAGATTTTCATTGTTGGCATATGCTGTTCTTATTTTCAAATCAGAGGGCAAGGAAAATTTTTCATCTCAATATGACAAGCTTGACCACATCAGTGCACCCACTGGTTATGAATGTGAACCAGCCAGCCCAAAATTGAAGGTACTCATACCCAGTGATTTGCTTAGCGCAAGAGAGACATATTTATCCCCACATTTTAAAAAATGCGGGGATATTGTCGTGATCTCCATCCGTACTTCCGTATGTCCAGTTTTGTAATTCGAAACGCTGTAACTTTCTACAGTTGTTCAATAGGGTCTGTGCAATCCAAAAATACCACTTTTAAAGTTTTGCGCCACCAGGTGGCTTCTGTGGAGCCACTTGAAAAATGCGCTAATTTTTCACTTTTCTTTCAAATAATCCCAACCAATGTAATTCAGAGTTCTATAACTGCACTAGGGTGTTGCTAAATGATCTATAGATGTGCACGAAGGTTTCAGATTTTTCAGGTGCCGTGTGGCAGTGCCACCGTTGCCACTTTCGTGTTTTCTTAGACCGTTTCCGGCAAAAGGCTCCTAGAGTATGTAATTCGAAACACTAAAACCATGCTCAAATGTTGCAGTGGGTCTGTAGATGCGCACGAAGGTTTCGGATTTTTCAGCTGCCACGTGGCTGCGCCACCGTTGCCACTTTCGTGTTTTCTTAGACCGTTTCCGGCGAAAGGCTCCTAGAGTATGTAATTCAAAATGCTAAAAGCATGCTCAGATGTTGCAGTAGGGTCTGTAGATGCGCTCTAAGGTTTCGGATTTTTTGGGTGCCACGTGGCTGTGCCACCGTTGCCACTTTCGTGTTTTCTTAGACCGTTTCCGGCGAAAGGCTCCTAGGGTATGTAATTCGAAACGCTAAAACCATGCTCAAATGTTGCAGTGGGGTCTGTAGATGCGCACGAAGGTTTCGGATTTTTCAGCTGCCACGTGGCTGCGCCACCGTTGCCACTTTCGTGTTTTCTTAGACCGTTTCTGGCGAAAAGCTTCTAGGGTATGTAATTTGAAATGCTAAAACCATGCTCAAATGTTGCAGTAGGGTCTGTAGATGCGCATGAAGGTTTCGGATTTTTTGGGTGCCACGTGACCGTGCCACCTTTGCCACTTTCGTGTTTTCTTAGACCGTTTCCAGCGAAAGGCTCGTAGGGTATGTAATTTGAAATGCTAAAACCATGCTCAAATGTTGCAGTAGGGTCTGTAGATGCGCACAAAGGTTTCGGATTTTTCATCTGCCACGTGGCTGCACCACCGTTGCCACTTTCGTGTTTTCTTAGACCGTTTCCGGCGAAAGGCTCCTAGAGTATGTAATTCAAAATGCTAAAAGCATGCTCAGATGTTGCAGTAGGGTCTGTAGATGCGCACTAAGGTTTCGGATTTTTTGGGTGCCACGTGGCTGTGCCACCGTTGCCACTTTCGTGTTTTCTTAGACCGTTTCCGGCGAAAGGCTCCTAGGGTATGTAATTCGAAACGCTAAAACCATGCTCAAATGTTGCAGTGGGGTCTGTAGATGCGCACGAAGGTTTCGGATTTTTCAGCTGCCACGTGGCTGCGCCACCGTTGCCACTTTCGTGTTTTCTTAGACCGTTTCTGGCGAAAAGCTCCTAGGGTATGTAATTTGAAATGCTAAAACCATGCTCAAATGTTGCAGTAGGGTCTGTAGATGCGCATGAAGGTTTCGGATTTTTTGGGTGCCACGTGACCGTGCCACCTTTGCCACTTTCGTGTTTTCTTGGACCGTTTCCAGCGAAAGGCTCGTAGGGTATGTAATTCGAAATGCTAAAACCATGCTCAAATGTTGCAGTAGCGTCTGTAGATGCGCACAAAGGTTTCGGATTTTTCAGGTGCTGCATGGCTGTGCCACTGTTGCCACTTTCATGTTTTCTGAGACCTTTTCTGAGACCCTTTCTGGTGAAAGGCTCCTAGGGTATGTAATTCGAAACGCTAAAACCATGCTCAAATGATTCAGTGGGGTCTGTAGATGTGCACGAAGGTTTCGGATTTTTCAGCTGCCAAGTGGCTGTGCCATTGCCACTTTCACGTTTTCTTAGACAGTTTCTGGCGAAAGGCTCCTAGGGTGTGTAATTCGAAATCCTAAAACCATGCTCAAATGTTGCAGTAGGGTATGTAGATGCGCACGAAGGTTTCAGATTTTTCAGCTGCCACGTGGCTGTACCACCGTTGCCACTTTCGTTTTTTCTTAGACCGTTTCCGATGAAAGGCTCTGGGAGTATGTAATTCGAAATGCTAAAAGCATGCTCAGGTTTCGGATTTTTGGGGTGCCATGTGGCTGTGCTACTGTTGCCACTTTCATGTTTTCTTAAACCGTTTCCAGCGAAAAGCTCCTAGGGTATGTAATTTGAAACACTAAAACCATGCTGAAATGTTGCATTGGGGTCTGTAGATCTGCACGAAGGTTTCGGATTTTTCAGCTGCCATGTGGCTGTGCCACAGTTGCCACTTTCGTGTTTTCTTAGACCGTTTCCGGCAAAAGGCTCCTAGAGTATGTAATTCGAAAAGCTAAAACCATGCTTAAATGTTGCAATGGGGTCTGTAGATGCACTGGAAGGTTTTGGATTTTTCAGGTGCCATGTGGCTGTGCCACCATTGCCACTTTCATGTTTTCTAAGACCATTTCCGGGGAAAGGCTCCTAGAGTATGTAATTCAAAACGCTAAAATAATGCTGAAATTTTGCAGTAGAGTCTGTAAATGCACAGGAAGGTTTCGGATTTTTTGGGTGCTACGTGGCTGTGTCACCGTTGCCACTTTTGTGTTTTGTTAGACCGTTTCTGGCGAAAGGCTCCTAGGGTATGTAATTCTAAATGCTAAACGCATGCTCAAATGTTGCAGTAGGGTCTGTAGATGCGTACAAAGGTTTCAGATTTTTCAGGTGCCACCATTTTGCTTTCATGTTTTCTTAGACCGTTTCCGGCAAAAAGCTCCTAGAGTATGTAATTTGAAATGCTAAAACTATGCTTAAATGTTGCAGTAGGGTCTGTAGATGTGCACGAAGGTTTCAGATTTTTGTGGTGCCATGTGGCTGTGCCACCGTTGCCACTTTCATGTTTTCTTAGACCGTTTCCGGCGAAAGGCTCCCAGGGTACATGTATGTAATTCGAAATGCTAAAGCCATGCTCAAATGTTGCAGTGGAGTCTGTAGGTGCGCATGAAGCTGTGTCACCTGTGCCACTCAATATGATTTTAGTGTGTCATATAATACATTTCATCTTTGTATCAAGCATTCATACAAAATCAAGGATGCAAATGCAGGGATACACTATAGTGTGCTTTGCACACAAGTGACACTATCTAGTTTTAAAATGTCTTGCAGAAAAGTCCAGAATATCCAACCAAAACTGCTTGATAGAGCTGCATGACCGCTGGGTTGACCTGTAAACAGGGAAATCTTGTC
Organism: Pictodentalium vernedei; assembly: GCA_031216915.1. Lineage (NCBI taxonomy): Eukaryota > Metazoa > Mollusca > Scaphopoda > Dentaliida > Dentaliidae > Pictodentalium > Pictodentalium vernedei. The sequence goes on from CM062289.1 coordinate 303,175,640, forward strand.
AGCCTTGCTCTGATTTGTCATAGGATTCCTCAGTGCATTTGTGCTATTTAACTAGTAGAGTACTGAAAGTCCATATTTGGGCATTATTCTGCAGTGTGGGCACTGCAACTTGAAGGCTTTGTATTCTGTCGATGTGCTTCGTATTATCTTTGAAGTGAATTTATTTTGTTTACTGAGATTTACCTTGTTATAATTTATGGGAGAGTGCCCATAAATTATAATAAGCCAACGACACATGAACAAATTTTGATTCCTAAAAATAATTTAGCACTCCACCAGTTAAAACTCCCATGGTAAGATTGCTTAGACCATTGGTGCTGTCTGGTCATCAATAAATGTGTTACAAGTTTTTTCCGAGCATTGGTGGCATCTGGTTACAAATGTTTTTGTGATAAGCATTTTGTGAGAGCATTAGTACCTTCTTATCAACCTACCTCAATTGTTTACAACAGGCTTGCACTACAGTGGAAGAACCTAACTCGGATAAAATACTCTCTATTTTAATCTTTCCCAAGATTTGGGAAAGAAAAGTGGTGTAAAAACACCACGAAAAAATAAGCCAAAACTGGGCCGAGTGCCATCGGCACACACCCAGTAAGGGACGCTCTTCCATAGTACAAATCCCTGACTTCCGTCACAGTGCACAATTCATCAATTCGCCATTCTTTTTCTATCCGAGGCACGAGCAGGATGTGTTTCCGCCATATGCATTATGAAACAGTGATAATTCAACTCGTGGATAATGGTTTTCCTGTGATTGGAATTATGGATCTGAAGATCGTATAATAACAGGACTGTGTTTTATATATTCTCGTTTATATTTTCAACCACATTCTCATTGTTTATTAATTACTATTCCGTTTTCGCGAATGTTTTGCGACATCGTGTCATCGCGATTCGACAATGAATTTTTTCGGTTGATAAAAAAAAAAAAAAAATTTATTGGAGTCGGTGTCGGCCGTCTGGGTTCTGCCACCTTCTCTCGTAGTTGAGGGTGTTGTTCTACTTCCTGTTTCTGTTGCGTTCACCTTTTTCTTCTACTGCTCTCACCTCTGTTCTTTCCAGTTCGGTTCCTTTAGGGCAATTCCTTTTGCCCTCGCCATTGGTGCGTTCTCGTGTCCGTTTCGTCCGCACACGCGGGTGGTGTGGAATGCAGTCATTTCGGGAGCCTCCCGACTTGACCACGTCTGATGTGAGTTTACCCCCTCCGTGGGGGATGTGCAGCTCCTCCCGCACCTGCGGGGGGGGGGGGGGGGACTGTCGTTTCGGGGTCCCCCGACTCGACCACGTCTGGTGTGAGTTTGCCCCCCTCCGTGGGGGATGTGCAGCTCCTCCCGCTCCCACGGGGGGTGGTGAACGCTTTCGTTTCGGGTCGCCCGATTCGACCACGTCTGATGAGAATTGCTCCTCCTCCGTGGGGGATGTGCAGCTCCTCCCGCACCAGCGGGGGGTGGGGACCGCTTTCGTTTCGGGGCTTCCCGATTCGACCATGTCTGATGAGAGTTATTCCCCTTCCGTGGGGAATGTGCAGTGTTTTACCGTGGTGGATACTGCGGGAGCTGTTGGTTTTCTGGTGTAGAGATGCCTGGTTCTGGGACTATGCGCCCTCTCCAGTCGACATCTGAGGCTGTCACTAGGGTTGTGACTCCTCCTTTGGAGGCCGAGCTTGGTGGCTCTCTCCGCTTTTCCGCCAGTTCCAACAGCTCCTGTCATATCTGCTGCTACTGCTGTTCCGTCTACAACGTCATTGGGCACCATTTTTAGTCGGCCTCGGCTTCTCCCTGCCAGGGTCTGCAGGGATGTCTGCAGTGTGGTTGTGGGGTTTCGGCCTCAGCCTTCCCAGACTTCCACACGGCGAAGTCAAATGGTGCTGCCGACTGAACCCCATACTGTGTCCTCTCCGCCATTGAGCACAGTAGTTTTATTCCTGCAGTGGTCTGCTGCGGTGTCTGGTTGTGTAGACGTGGGGGTATCGGCCTCAGCCTTCCCTGACTTCAACTCGGCGAAGTTGGAAGTGGCTGCCGGCCGGACCCTCTCCTGTGGTCTATGCGCCGTCAAGCACCACATTTGTCATTGGATTCAGTTGTTCTTAGTGGGACACTATGAACTCCGTGGCATTTCCGTCCTTCATTCTGGCCACACGACCAGTTTTGGGGGTCCAACGTCTTTTGTGCATCCTGGACCTTCTGCCCTGCAGAGGTCAGCGGTGACTCTCATGAGTTCCTGCTATGTTGATCCTCGGGGTGTGTCACACCCCTATACACGTCTGGCTTCAGACGTTTTAGGCTGCTGCCCGTCGTCCCATGTCGGGTGTTTTGGAGGATCGTGACCCTTCACTGGTTCAGAGGGTCAGCGGTGAAGCCACTTTGCCGGTTTGTTCCCCTGTTGAACCGGCCAGTACGGGCAGTGAGCTTAGGGAGGCCCTCTCCTTACTCACTCAGGTTCTGTCAACGAGCCTTCCTGTTGCTTCCAGCGAGGCAGCAAGTGGTTTCCAGGCACCTCCTATGGCGCCGCCTCCCGGGATTAGAAACAGGCCGCTTTCTGATCCCCTGGTGTTCCGACACCATGGGAGGCGTCGGCTGGTTTGCCCACAATGGGCTATGTGTCTTCCGACTCAGGGGAAGAGTCAGACATGCTTGATGTCGAGAGCCAGCAGTCTTCGGACTTGGGGGCAGGTCTTGATTTCGTGTTTGGGTTCCTTCTGGATCTCAAACCATCTAACCATTCGACAGTGTCAGCCAGGCCACGATCAACAGTCTATGGAGCTTCCTGCTTCTGGACGTCTTCGACCGTGCCCTTCGGTACAGTTGGTTGAAGCATTTTCAGTCTTGGACTCCAAGCTAAGTTCCAAGGCTATGAAGGCTCCGTTCTTCACCAGGGTTGACACCTTTTTGCCTCAGGCGCGTTATCGTTCCTACGATTCCGCCAATCCGTCAGTCTACCAGACTTTGACGGTTTTTGGATCAGGACTCCAATTCCCTCGGGCTTTCCAAGTCCAAGTCTGCCATCATTCCGATGACGACTCTGGAGTCCACATTGGGCTTATCGAGAGAGATGCTTGGTATACTTTCTCTCTCCGATCACGTCGTCTCAGCTTTTGCTGCTTATCTGCCTCAGATAAGATTGACGAGGTACAGGCTCCTTTGTGTGTGCTGTCCAAGGCGCTCATGCATCTTACTCACGCGCATGCCTGTAACACGGCTAATCTGGAATTAGTTCGAAGGGACTCTGTGCGGGACACAGGCCGATCCCTTCCTGAGGAGCAGTACGCTGCTCTTCGATCTGCTTTTTTTGACAGGTCTGCAACTTTTCCATGATTCTGTGTTGACGGTCCGGGATGACGTCCTACGTCATTCCAACAATCAGCTGCTGTTTCTTCAGCTTGATCAGCCTTCGAGGGTAGGCACGGGCCGTTCCAAGCCTAACAAGTACTCTCTGCTTCCTCTGCGAAGCAAAAGGGGCTGATCCTTCTGCCACCACTTCTACTTCTTACTCAAGGGGTAAGGGTAAGCGTCGGCAGTCTTGAGGGAACTCCCAGGATTCTTCATTCAGTAGAGGTGTTTTCTCCTCTCGCGAGCCTCGTGGGGGTTCGCAATGAAGGTCCTTACCTCGACTCGTTCCAGGTTGGAGGCAGGATAACAGAGTTCGCAGACCGTGGGCCACCATCACATCAGATCCTTGGATGTTAGATGTTGTTTGGTCCGGGCTGCGAATATCCTTCCGACGGCACTCCACTCTGTCTGGGGTGCCTTTTTCCAACCACAGTTCCTTCAGACATTTTACGTCTGGAACTTTTGTCCACGGAGATAGACATTCTCCTGACAAAGGGGGCGATTGAGGTCATCAAGAACATTAGGTCAGTGGGTTTCTATTCCCGCCTGTTCTTGGTGCCGAAGAAGGATGGCCGACTCCAACCGGTTCTCGATCTGAGTTTCCTGAACCAGTCTATCATTGCTCCCAAGTTCAGCATGGAGACTTTCAGGTCGGTCCTCCGTTCAATTCACCAGGGAGATATCGCTTCCAGCTTCGACCAGCGAGACGCTTACTTTCACGTTCCGATTCATTGGGCGTTACGGAAGTATCTCAGGTTCATTTTTCTGGGGCGAGTTTACCAGTTCAAGGCCATGCCTTTCGGCCTCAACCTGGTTCCTTGGTCTTTCACCAGACTGATGTCGCATGTGATAGATTTCCATCGCATACAGTCCAGGGTGACTACTTCGGCATATCTGGACGATATCCTCCAGGGGCATTCCAATGCTGCCTTCGTGGAGTCGGATGTCGCCACTCTGTTGAGCTTGCTCACGTCGCTACGTTTCAGAGTCAACGAGGAGAAGTCGGACCTGGTCCCTTCTCAGTCGTTTTATCATCTGGGGATGGCTTTCCGCACACAATTCAATTTGGTGGCGGTTCCCCAGGCCAAGGCTGTGATTCTCTCAGCTTTTGCTCTGACTCTGTCCCAGTCCACATCCGCGACGGCTCGGAGTTTTCTCCGGCTAATCGGTCTCTGCTGTTTGGTGACGGATCTCATTCCTCTAGGTCGGCTGCGTGTCCGACCTCTCCAACACTTTCTGCACAGTCGTTGGAGGCCGAATGTAGATTTTCTGGATCTGGTGCTTCAGTTTCCAGACTATCTTTATCCTCACCTTCTCCTCTGGGTGGATGTCCAGTGGCTGTCGCAGGGTGTTCCGTTGGACTTCCCCATGTCCGATCGCATTCTGACGGCAGATGCCAGCGATCTCGGATGGGGTGCGACGTTGGATCCTCTAGGTCTTTCCATTCACGGGATGGTGGACCGGAATCATGCAGCTCTACACATCAACCAGAAGGAGCTTCTTGCTCTTCTGCGTTTCAGGCAGTGGATCCCTCACCTCTCGAATCGCCAGGTCCTTCTGTTGTCTGACCATTCGACGGTGGTTGCTTACATTCGGAACCAGGGCGGCACGCACTCTGTTCCAATGTACGTTTGTCTTGGGATCTTATACTGCTCGCTCAGGATGTCCGCGCCGGGGTGGCTGTTCGTCACATTCCCGGTCGCCTGAACGTCCTAGCCGACTCCCTGTCCCGTCGGGGCAGGGTCATTTCCACCAGGTGGATGCTCCACATGGCGGGTTCCATCGATCTCTTGTGACTAGTTGGAACCATCAGGTGGACACTTTCGTGTCCCCGTGTCCAGATGCTCTGGCTTTCGCCATGGACGCTCTGGCCCTCCTTTGGGATGGTCTTGTCGGCTACACCTTCCTACCGGTTCCGATTCCGCCTCAGGTTCTCACCCAGATATGAACCTGCAATCGTCGAATCCTTTCGATCACACCTGTCGATTTGGTGGGTGTGGATCATTCTGCTCCGCTCTCTGTTAGCGGCGGTTCCGGCATGTCTCCCTCTACCTCGCGACTTTCTTTGCCAAAGTCGCCCGGGAGGTTTTCAAGTTGACCCGACTTCATTGTGCCTTCGCACATGTCTTTTATCGGGTCCTGTCTCCTCCGTAGTGGTTTTTCGAGACACGCAGTGGAGTTGCTTTTCTTCAAGGAGGCACTCACTCCACTTGTTTAGCCTCTGTGGCTAAGTGGAAGGTTCTTCTGTCGATGGTGTGTGATCACTCTGTTGCTTCTGTCACTCCTTCGATCACACTGCTTGCAGAGTTTTCTGGTATACGTTTGTTTCTGGGGGTCTCCAGCTATGTGTACTTGTCCATGCTTCGGAGACATTTTTTCCTATGTGATACCACATTGTTTCGACACTCATCCTTGCCTCTCCAAGCGTGTTCCGCTCTTTTCCTTGAAAAGGCCTAGGACTTTGCAGTTTACTCCAAGATGGTCACTTTCTTGGGCGCTGCTCTGCTTGGGGGTGGGGGGCGTTCACGCCTTTATCCTGGATGAATATGCGTTTTCCCACATGCCAGATCTCTCCTGCATCCATTTCTTGATGGACTTGTCGTGCTATTCATGCAGCTTCCGCTCGTCTAGCTACTGGTGATTGTATTACCAATTGTTTTTTCTGCCAGGAGGTGCGTGCATTGTCTTCCTCTTTTAATAACTCTGTCATGTTGTCGGATGACTGATGTTATACTGGCAGACTTCTGGAGAAATGCTACTTTCTCCTTTTCTCTGCGACAGTTGCAGGAGCCGACAGAGACCCTTGGGGCCCTCTTTCTTCGACTCAGGATGTTATCTATCCAAGCTTTTCAGCTTTTTTCAGGGTCGGTTCCAGCTTTGTGCTGTTACTGCCCTTTTCTGTCTGTGCGTCGCACTTCACATACGCCTCATCTTTCATTGGCTTTTGTAATGTTTGTGATGCTATGGTTTGATAGGCCTAGGGATCTCTTCCTCTGTCCATGGTCCCAGTGCTATTGAGTTATGTGTGGGTTGGTTATGTGATTCCCTCCAGCCTTTTGTGTATTCAGCCTGTTGTAAACAATTGAGGTAGGTTGATAAGAAGTATAAATTTTATAGTAAACTTCCTTTCTTATTATACCTACCGAAATTGTTTACATGGAGGCCCTCCCGTCTTCTTATTTGGGTAAGAATCCTTCCTCCCCGCTGATCACATAACTCCTGTGTTGTTCGGAATCAAAAGAATGACGAATTGATGCCTTGTGCACTGTGACGGAAGTCAGGGATTTGTACTATGGAAGAGCGTCCCTTACTGGGTGTGCGCCGATGGCGCTCGGCCCAGTTTTGGCTTATTTTTTCGTGGTGTTTTTACACCACTTTTCTTTCCCAAATCTTGGGAAAGATTAAAATAGAGAGTATTTTATCCGAGTTAGGTTCTTCCACTGTAGTGCAAGCCTGTTGTAAACAATTTCGGTAGGTATAATAAGAAAGGAAATTTACTATAAAATTTATACATCTTGTCATGAATATCATTGCGGAAAGATCTGTCAGAGCATTGGTGCCATCTTGTAACAAATACCTTTATTAGGTGATTTATCATGGCATTGCTCCCCCCCCCCCCACATCCCTCCCCACCTTCCGCCTTTGGGCACAGATATCTTTATGTTAAGATCTGTTGAAGCCTCTGCATCTGACGGAACTGGCTCACACTTTCAGCCTCATCACACAACAAACACACAAACTCACCTCTTTCTGTAGTTTGATTACTCTTATACTATCCAGCATAACAGATGAACTTTTATTCACTATCCCCACTTTTACTCGGGCCAACCAAAATGGTACCTGCCATAGAGTTGGGGTAGGGCCTACAAAACTCTTCTAGAACTCTTTTCTTGATCTTTACATTTAATTAATCTTTGCCCCATAACCGCTATAGATTCTGAAAAGCAGAGCCTCTGGTGAAATGTTGGCATAGTTTGGTACATTTGTTGACCCCCGAGAGGGGCCTTTGAGTGTGTTCTATTAACTGTGATGTGTCTATTTGCTGGAAGTGTACTCCTAACCAGAGCTGACGAGAGTTACTAACTATTACATCACAAGTGGCAGACTTTACCTGCCTGAAAATTTGAAGACAGAAACACCCACTGAAATACCTCATGATGGCGGCAGACTTTGTCTTGGTGGTCCGACTGGTTTCTTTGCTCTCTACCTTTGGTGTAATGCATGGATTGTTCATTCAACTGGTACACATACTGACATTACACCTACATGGGTCACAAGAGGTTAACCATCCCCACATCATCCCAGTGCGCCGAAACCCCCAACTAAGTTGGTGCATTTGTGAAAATGTGGTCACAAATCCCATTATTATAAGATCCCTTTGGATATTAGGTCATCTTGTATCTTATTATGTGTACCCATACTATGTATGGTACACATAATGCTGGCATCCGGGGTGACCATCCGTCGTTCATCCGTTCTTTGTCTGTCTGTCTGTCCGTCCATCGTCTGTCCGTCCGTCGTCCATATCCATTTCTTTGGCATTCGATAACTTGAAAAATATTGCTTGGATTGTCAAGTTACTTTATATTTGTGTTCAGGTTACTGATGTACCAAGCTGTGTAGTTTTTGGTGTAAATCTGTTATTTTGATCCTGAGATATTAACCCTTTATCCTTCAAATTGAAAATTCCTCCAATCCCTTTGGCATTCGATAACTTGAAAAATATTTCCTGGATTGTCAAGTTACTTTATATTTGTGTTCAGGTTACTGATGTGCCGAGCTGTATAGTTTTTGGTGTAAATCTGTTTTTGTCCCCCGACCCTTCGGGGGACTATTGTAATCAGCAGTGTCCATCCGTCCGTCCGTCTGTCCGTGCGTGCATCCGTGCGTCCGTCACACCCTTGTCCGGATGATAACTTTAGTTTGGATGATTTTACTGAAACTAAATTTGGTTGTCCCCCGACCCTTCGGGGGACTATTGTAATCAGCAGTGTCCGTCCGTCCGTCCGTCTGTCCATGCATGCATGCGTCCGTCCGTCCGTCCGTCACACCCTTGTCCGGATGATAACTTTAGTTTGGATGATTTTACTGAAACTAAATTTGGTATGTGTCTTACTTGGGTGGAAATGCAGGTCAAGTTCGAAAATGGACACGCTCCACTGATTTCTACTGGATTTATTCCCCTTTTTCGACTTAAAAAATACAGTTTTTGTGTTGTCCGGATGATAACTTTAGTTAGGATCATTTGATTGAAACGAAATTTAGTATGCCGCTTATTTGGGTGGAAATGCAGGTCAAGTTCGAAAATGGGCATGCTCCACTGATTTTTACTGGATTTATTCCCCTTTTTCGACTTAGAAAATACGGTTTTTGTGTTGTCCGGATGATAACTTTACTTTGGATCATTTGATTGAAACGAAACTAAGTATATGGTTTAATTGGTTGGAAATACAGGTCAAGTTAAAAAATGGCCATGCTCTGTGAACAAATTGCATCCTAACAGCTCCCTTGAATTTGCCATCTTGGTCAGGGGACCGGGGGCGTTGCCCTTGTTTAATCTTGAGATATTAACCCTTTATCCTTCAATTGAAAATTCCTCTAATCCCTTTGGCATTCGATAACTTGAAAAATGTTGCTTGGATTGTCAAGTTACTTTATATTTGTGTTCAGGTTACTGATGTGCCGAGCTGTATAGTTTTTGGTGTAAATCTGATAATTTGATCCGGAGATATTAACCCTTTATTCTTCAAATTGAAAATTCCTCCAATCCCTTTGGCATGAGATAACTCAAAAAATATCAGTCCGATTGTCATGTTACTTCATATATGTGTTCAGGTTACTGATGTGCCGAGCTGTATAGTTTTTGGTGTAAATCTGATAATTTGATCCTGTGATATTAACCCTTTATCCTTCAAATTGAGAACTCCTCCAATCCATTTCTTCGGCATTCGATAACTCAAAAAATATTAATCCGATTATCAGGTTTCTTTATATATGTATTCAGGTTACTGATGTGCTATGCTGTATAGTTTTTTATGTAAATCTAATAATTTGATCCAGAGATATTAACCATTTATCCATCAAATAAGGCACCACTCCTCCAATCCATTTCTGTATGTACCCATACCATGTATGGTGTACATAATGTCGCCATCCGGGGTGGCCCTCTGTCATACAGCTTTTTACTAGTTGCGCGTATGGGTACACATCTGACAATTTCATTGGCCTATTTTTTTTTTAAAGCATTAGTGCCACTTGCAAATACTTTCATGGTAACATTTCAAGCTTACATTGTCATCTGGTCACATGTACCTTTGTTGGAACATCTTTACAGCATTGAAGACATTTGTTCACCTTCATGTAAAACATCTTATGGTATTATCTTCTGGTCAAAAATATCTCCTTGGTAAGATTTATTATGGCTTTGAAGTCATCTGGTCACAGATTCTTTTATGATAAAATTCCTTAGGGCATTGGTTCCATCTGATCTCATATATATTCATGGTCATATGCAAGCTCTCTGGTCAACAGTCTGATTCTGTATGGTCCCCATGGGAACCCCGTAAAGAAAACCAGCTCTGTTTTTACTTGTAAAATAAGACCCCATCACCAATGCTTATGGTGGAAATGGGCAACATGGGTATTAACAGTTGACTAAACTTGACTTTATCTCCCTGTTGTCTTGATTAGCCATTGTGCAGAAATATGTGACTTTAAACACCACTAAATCAAAATAAATGAATGGTTCTGTAAGGAATTTGATGCTGTTACGGGCTGTTTGTTCACCCACTTTTTATGGAAATTTGTGTGCAGACGACCATTGATGTAATGTGATGTGCCTTTACTTACAAAGATATACAGGTATTCTTTTCTTGGCCCACTGATAAATATTCCAATCAGAACGTATTTAATTCCCCTTGAAAACATCGAGATATTAACATAATTTTGGAACTCCCTGGCATAATAATAAAACTATGACTGTGGTGAATCTTCATTTCTGATTGTCATGTCCTCAAAATGTCGATCAATTCAAGTTTTGTTTGAGCAACATTTGCAGCTTTGATTCACAGAAGAAAATGAATCTTCATGAAATTTTTCAGATTCAGTTATATCAGTTGGTCAGAAAAGCAAACCACAGGCTGAATTATTACAGACAAGTGAATTTAAACACAGAAAATGACCTATTTGATGGCTAGACTGGTTCCAGGCCAGAACAGTGTTAAATGTCTTACAGATTTAGACTGGTGGCCTGAGAGCATGAATAATATGTTTCTTAACCTTGGTGCCATCTGACATGGTTTGCAAAGTTCTTGACAAACCCTTGAAAATAACCTTTGCCTTGCAAAACCCTTGAATTTGACATTGGCCCTTGAAAAAACTTTGAATATTGGGAAAATGTTGTGAAAAGCCCTTGAATTTCTAGCAGTCCCGTGTGATACAGTTTGGGCATAATGCCAGTTCCTTCGCTTGGTCTTATTCTGGGTATTCTGCATAGTCTTGCATTGTTTTTATCAAAAGAAAAAAGGCTCATGTGTCATATTTAGGATGGGCTGGTTTTGGCTCGGCAAAACCATGCTGGTGCATTATGCCAACATTCTATTTCATTTCCATTTATATCCCTTTGTCACAAGGTCGCCGCCATAATCAAAAAGTGTGTTTATAGCTCATCATGGGTCAACAAATACAACTGATTCAAGGAAGTCAAGCAAAATTTTCATGAAGCTTTTTATTGTTTATGTCAAAAAAAAAACATAAATCTTTCGGATATGGATAATATGCGCTCAAATCTGATGAGCACAGCCAGAAACACATATCTTTAAATGTACCTGTAATTCAGCTGACTATTATTTCAAGCTTCGCAAAAAAGACAGAAAAGTTATCGTAGTTACTACCACTGGGAACGGAGTCTGAAAATGGAAATGCAAAAACTTTAAAACTGTTTTAATCTTCAGTTATGCCATTTGTTTCAAAATATGAAACACTTAAAGCTGGCGTACTATGGACTTTGCACACAATTACGAGATGCCAATCTTATAAAGGTAATGAACAAGTTTCACAGCAATTTTCTGCTATGTTTCCTGAGAGTACAAAAGCCAAGCAATTCACATGTGGTGAAAGAAAAATGGCATGCCTTAACTGTTTTGGGAACCACAAAACATTTTTAAACATTTTTAAAAAATATTGACAGAGTATAACTGGTCGCTACTGGGAGGTATTTGATGAATATCTAAATAAAAAATCACAAACTAAACAAATGGATGTTCACCTCAGATATTGGGACTCTACTTATAATGTTGATACACAGTACTATGGTTCAGTTTTTATGGGTTATGCAACTGCTCATGATTTGTTTGATCATTTCAATCAGTGTGTTCTACTTCAGAGTGGGCTCAAGACTAACAAAATTGTGCAAATTAGAATGGATGGCTCAAATGTTAACTGGAAGTTTCTTGAAGTTCAAGGAGTTTCATTAATTAGGACTAATTTATTTCAACTTCTTCAATTGTTGTTGACAGTGTGCATGTATAAAGAAAATAATCAACATTTAAGGAAATATTTGTGATGGTTTTGTTTGAGCCTTGAAAATCTGATTTTTGGTCTTGAAAATCCTTTGAATTTTTATGTGAATTGTATGAACCATGTCTGAGCACAATACCTTTAATATTTCTTTCTTTCAGGTGCCGTGGTGCAATAACTAGATGTATTAAAGCTAATTTAGGATGTACATTTCAAGGGCCAAGAAGTGCATTACAAAGTCATTTATGGGAATGTCCCTTCAGGGATAAACAAGCTGGTGTGTATAACTATCACCTAGTCTTAGTTGTGATCAAGCCTGGAAATAAGCATACTGTCATTTGCAGAATGAGGTCCCCAGAGGGTGAATTTTGTAATGCCACCCTGCTGCACAGCAGGGTAGCATCACTAAATTTCCCCCCTTTGAACCTCAATCTGAATCAAGTCTGAGGCCTAAACAGAGAGAGGAACCCAAAGGTTATATTGAGGATTCTAGCCCACTATATGAGATAGCATCAGCAAATTCACCCTCTGGTGACCTCCATCTGCAAATGACAGATTGCATATTTCCAGGCTTTGTTGTAATCAGTCTGGACAATATGCTATGTATATAAACAGGCCTAAAAATTTACTTCCATGATAATTGGTTTTGATTCTCCTGAACTCCATCTTTGAGAATACATATTTTCTGCATTTCGTTAATATTTTGGCAAAATAATGTCTTTACATCACAAAGTAATATATGCCATTAGAAGGTATAAGATTATTCAGGTTGAATGAGCTGTAGTAATAGTCCATGCTGAGTTGTTTGATGCCAGAGCTGTCAGTTGGAAATAGTCATTCTGGTTGTCACTGTTTATGCATACAGATGCTCCTTTGCTTTAACATTTTCTCATCTTTCTTTTTGGAGGTACAATATTCATGTAATTTCATGACATTTTAATTCTCATTGCAAGTAGAAGGTGAGGATACATAACCTTAAATCTGACTGAGATTACATGCTACAGGCATAGGTTTCCAGAGCAATTCTTTGTGTGGAAAAAATATACCTTATTTTATTTTCATTCATTTTTCTTTCCCAAAAACAAATTGTATTCTCATTCCCACTTTCTGAAAATGGTATTCCACTCCCAGCATCATATTCCACTCTTAGCATTGATGGGCTATTTTTTAGCTCACCTTGACAAAATCAAGCTGAGGTTATCTAATTGCTCTTCATCTTTTGTATGTCTGTCCATCCGTCCGTTGTCCATCACTATGTTTTGGACTTCTCCAAACCCACTGGGCCAATTCAAGTGAAAGTGGTGTAAGTGATGGTCCTGAAGGGGCATTGCATTTTTGATCAACTCAACATGCCCAGCCCCCAAGGAGAGGGTGGGGGAAAATGCTCCAAAATATTTTAAAATCCTCTTCTCATGAACCAGTGGGTACAATGACTTGATATTTGGTATGGAGCTTCCTCTTGAGGTGTAGAATAAAGTTTGTTCAAATAAAGTTTGTGGAGCAATATTTGCCTTTGTAATGGGAGAGGCAAGATTTTTGGCCCCTACCCAAAATTTCTATTTTCTGAACCGATGGTCCAATTTGAACCAAATTTATTATTGCAGAGATGCTATTTTTCTGGTATTTACTGGATTTCCTTTATTTCTGGGTCCGTTCTTTGCATTTTGGTTTTTAGCTCAACTTTGGCGAAGCCAAATTTGAGGTATTGTCATGGCCTGTCGTCCATCTGTCACACCGTACACACGGCTCGGGCTAGAGGCCGTATTTATGAACTGATCTTTACGAAACTTCTTGGGTACCTTTGTTATCACCGTGAGACGAGAACGAGTGTCTTTGGATCCGGTCTAAAATTCAAGACAGCCGCTGGCAGCTATTTTGTACAAAATTAGGTGCAATCAGATTTTTTGTGCAGAACTTCCATATGGAAGCTCTGATTTGAATAATTTTTTGTATGAATGTTTAGTACCATGGGATGCATCACATATAATACGGGTTTTTTTCTTGTGCTTAAATTATGCAAATTAGACTAACTTTGATTTATTTAGTGTTACTTTCAGCACTGTAAGTGCAAATGCCAATACGGCTCGAGCTAGAGGCCGTATTTATGAACCGATCTTTACGAAACTTCTTGGGTACTTTGTTATCACCGTGGAACGAGAACAAGTGTTTTGGGGTCCGATCTGAAATTCAAGATGGCCACTAGCAGCCATTTTGTACAAAATTAGGTGCAATCAGATTTTTGCGCAGAACTTCCATATGAAAGTGCTTATTTGAATAATTTTTGTGTGAATGTTTAGTACCATGGGATACATCACATATAATACAGGCTTTTCTCTTGTGCATAAATTATGCCAATTAGACTAACTTTGATCTATTTAATGTTACTTTCAGCACTGTAACTGCAAATGCCAATACGGCTCGGGCTAGAGGCATATTTAGGAACCGATCTTTACGAAACTTCTTGGGTACCTTATTATCACCGTGGGACGAAAACGAGTGGCTTTGGGTGCAGTCCAAAATTCAAGTTGGCAGCCGGCAGCCATTTTGTACCAAAATTAGTGCATTCAGTGTTTTTTACAGAACGTCTGTATGAAAGTTCTGATTTGAATAAATTTCTGTATGAATGTTTAGTAACATGGAATACATCACATATAATACAGGGTTTTTTCTCGAGCAGAAATTATGCAAATTAGATGAACTTTGATTTATTCAGTGCTACTTATACACATTAAGTGCATTGTCAATACAGCTCGGGCTAGAGGCTGTATTTATGAACCGATCTTCACCAAACTTCTTGGGTACCTTTGTTATCACCTTGGGATGAGAACGGGTGTTTCTGGGTGCGGTCCAAAATTCAGTAATTCAGTGAATTATGAAGATATGTGAGCCAATCGAAATGCTTGTTTCTTTTTTGTTTTCTTTTGTTTGCCATAGTTTATGTTTTCGCGGTATGTTGATGCTATTTGTGTGTTCAATTCAACAGTTACATGAAGTATAAAAGTAATTATTTTAAAACATCCAATAGAGTTGAAGGGTTAGGAAGACGTGTCTAAGCCTATCCTGGCTCCTTTTTGTAAATTGACTCATGAAAATATGGCTTGCTATGTATGACAAAAAGGAGCCAGGAGAGGCTTAGAATCAACCTCGGAGCATCTAGAATGGACCCCGACCTATTTGGTCATGCTCACCTTGCTGCGCTCGGCTTGTGACCACTTTGTGGTATTTTGCAAATGGGCACTAGCATCTCTGATTATTGGGTCATAAGTACTAGACTTATGCAAAAAAATGTTGTTCAGTGTCCCCATGGAAACCTCAGGAGCTAAAAATAGAAATATGTTCAAACGCCCATATTTCCCAAACCACACAGAACAGAGAACTGTTATTTGGTTTGAAGCATCCTTAGGACCAGTAGAATTGAATGGTAAAAAAAAATTGCCATCGGTTATGTCAGGGTGTAGGGGGGCTGACTGAGTCAGCATGTTTGCAAAAAGAATTTTTTTGTTTTTTCTCCAGAACCAATGGTCAGAATTGTTTGATATTTGGTATACAGCATCCAGGGGGTGGGGGGGGGGGGGGGGGGGGGGGTGGGGAATGGGATCAGATTCAAGTTTGTTAAATGAAGCCCTTTGTTTCATATTTGTGCTCAATACAGGAAAAATTTTAACTTGGGGCAATATGGAGAAGAATCTTTAAAAATCTTCTTCAGAACCACTAGTCAGAATCTTTTAATGTTTGACATACATCATTGTTATGAGGGTCAGATTCAAGGTTGTTCATACCAAGTTCCTAGGTTAATATTTGAGCTTCCTATGGAATTCAAGTACAATTTTATCCTCTCATGGGCCATGTGGATTATTTCACTCGGCTAACGCCTCGTGAAAAAATCTGCCATGCATCCCACTCAAGGATAAAAATCATAGTTGAGTCCAAGCAGTGAACTATTGTTTATTTATTTTCCTGTGCCATTATTTCAGGTAACCTAAGTAGATGTTTGCATTACTAGATTTCACTTACTAGATTTCAGTCCCAATAAGCCTGTCAGTATACATCTTTATGGACTGTAAGTTTGGCCAAGCACACACATTCCTGTCAATTTATTTTGGGGTTACTTCCACAAAGATGCCAACATTCTCATTCTCATGAAATGCCTTATTTATTCCACTAGATATGTATTCGAAAACCACACATTCACTATGGTTTGAACAGACTTTACTTTTATTCTTAGAATTTTGAATAGGTTAACTTTGGTGGTGTTTCAAGACCAGGCTTCTCTGCCTATACAGGAAGCTAAGACATGCCACTAGACTTACTGCTTGTAGAGCAGTGGGAATTCTGAAAAAAATAACCAGGCCCTCTGACCCTTAAAGGTCCTATTCCAACTTTGGTTCATTTTACCTTCCTAAGAAAACTCGTGTCTGAACATACAGTCTTGGAATAAATTTGCAAGGTCCATTCCAAGTGTATTTAAAATTGTTTCTGGACAAGTCTTGTAGGCAGCCAAGATCTACCTAGACACACCTGCAAATTCACAGAACATAAACTGTCAAAGTGTCACAAAAATTATATGTTAAAAATCCCTAGTGCTCAAATGGTTAAATGGCTGGTCAACAGAATTGTAGTGCAAACCAATTAATTTTATTTACCTACAGCCTTAACTCCTTGCATGCTGGTGAGGGATATTCCAGCCCAGGACTGGAAATTTCTTGCTATTAAAATAAGTCATATAATAATATATAAGTCAGGATATGTAACCAAATTTTCTGATGTAAGTTGTGTTGACCTTTTAACCAGCTTATCAAATGTTCATGAATATGTTATCAATCCAAGTCATGGCTACTTCACAGCAGCCATGACTGGATTTGATAAAAAAAGATTTTTAAATTACTCAGCTGGTTAAGAGTTAAAGGTTCAGGTCAGAAATAGTCATCTAATCTACCTGCATAAAAGTACACCTCTCCTCAGTGATGCTCAACCACCCCTTTGAGTCCTCCACCATCTCTTCCCCTCCACTCCACCACCAAAAATACAGTTTTAGAATGAATTTCCATTGACTAACCCATTTAGTATGCAAAAATGGTAGAAATTTGGTTGTCCAATCTTAATCTGTCAAATATTTTATTGGTTTGTTGAAACCAACCCCCCCCCCCCTTTGACCATCAGAGAGCTATCTACTCTCCTGTCTTTTCAAATTATGGAAATGCCATTATGTAAAACCAGGGTTGAAAGGGTTGGTATAAATTAAAACAAAATGTCATGAAACAAATTATTTGCATATTATCAATTTATACTGGCTTTTTCAGGAAAAAATCCAGTGATAGATGGTGATGTATCAACAATAGAGATACAGAGATCTACCCCAGATTTAGGCATTAGCATTGTTGGTGGCTGTGATACTCCTCTGGTATGTATTTTTGATGATTCACACTGTTTCCTAATGAAATCTTTAAAAAATCTTTGTTTATCAGGCACTTCCCTCATTATTGATCCTTAACTGGTTGAGTGTCAAGTCCATATTGGTTTGATTGTGAAGTGTAGTAACCATAACTTAAAGGCTTAATATTCTGTGAATGTGCTTCATATTATCTTCAAAGTGATTTATTTAATCTCTATGGATTTGTCTTGTTACATTTTAGGGGAGAGTACCTCTTGGCACCCTCCCATAAATTGCAGCAAGGTGAAGAAGACGTGTACAAATTTTCATGACCTAAAATAATGTGGCTCTCTGCCAGTTAGAGGCTTGGAGATTCACATACACTTTTGCTACACTTTGTCAGTCTAAATCTTGCGGCTTTGCAGTTATTTCAAGGATATAGGCAGCCAAGACTTTCCTAGAAAGAGCTACCAAGATACTTAGGATGTGACTTGTAAGTTTACCTAAAGAGTGCATGTTGCGGCATCTGTTATGTTGTAGTAAAAAGTGATTAAGGTCGTAATTAGGCCCTTAAGGGTTATAATTCAGCCAAGAAAACCATTTCTTCCTGTTATTTTTTAAATGCACCAAAATTTTAACAGACGAAAGCCAGTTCTTTTAAAACTCAGATAATGAAAATATGACGGTAACTGATCTGTAAAAGCAGTTGTTGAATGCCTAATAGTTGAAAACTTCATACTTCTGAGGCATTCCAAACTATTTTCAGTAGTACTTTTTTCATGAGAGAGAGAGAGAAAAGCCTCTCACCCGCATCTATAAATTTGAGAAAAATTGCCTGGGAAACAAAAAAATGTTTGCAGACATTAACAACTCTTCACACTGATGTCAAATATCAGAATTTCAACCTGCTATTTTTCCTATAATGCAATTTGGTGTTTAACCAATTCAGTATTGTTTATCAGAGCTCATTGTCAAACAAGACTGAATTGATTAAATTCTGAGTTGCATTGTGGGAAAGATCTGCTGCTTGAAATTTTGATATTTTGACATCAGTTTGTAGAAGGTTAAATGACTTAGAAAACTGTTGTTTCTTTATTATTGCTTATGACCTCTCTTTAAGTTTGCTAAGTGAGATAATTCTACATAGAGGTTATCAGTTGTGGCTTGAAGGTGTAAAAGAGCTTGAAATTCAAATGATTGTCCTTGAATGAACTTAACCCTTTACCCAACAAATCGGCCACATCCATCCAGGTAATATGCAATTTTTCAGCAGTTGAAAAAATTTTATTTTTCAAAAAAGTTTCAACAAAACCATATCTTGTGACCCCTCATTACATCGAGCTCGCCAAGCTCACCAAGCTCGTTCCATTGAGTAGTGATGAACCGATTATCAAAACTTGCTATGAACCGATTACCAATTATTTCTCTGCTGATTATGCCGATTTCGATGCTGATTCCGATGGTTGAAGTAGGACCCAGAAGAAAATCTGTTAGTGCCTGTTATACTGCAAAAGTTTGTTGATAAATCGCCAATTACAAAAGCTTAATACCACATAAGTTCTCAGAGTATATATGTTTAGTTCTGGGCCATATTAGCCAAAATAAAATTTGCATTTTTGGGAGTTGGGGTGGGGGAAGATCGTTATAAATGATACAATCACATGATATTGTTCTCTTGTGATGATTGTGTGTTATTCTGGTAAATAGTGTTAATACGGTTTTGTGTAAGAATACAATACACTTGGCTGTATTAAACAGGAAGATACTGAGCACACATACTTTGTGTCTTAATGGAATAATAATTTTGATGTTAATGTGTGTTGTAAAGTTGTGTGGTGCATTGTTTACAGATACACACGCAACTTCAGCATATATTATTAATGTTCATTGTTCAACTTGTTACCTCCCTTGATGTGTTTCTTCAGTGTTTAGATGTTCTCTGCAATCAACATTGGAGAGAAACATCAAGGGAGGTAACTGAGTTAAAAAATGAACTTGGCAAACTGAAAACGTGTTTGTGACAGTCATATGACTTACATGTTGCGTAACAATCATCTACCATTGAAAAAAGAGTGTTTTTTAGTTTTTCTCCAATTTTAATTTCTTATTGTATTGTGATGCTTGCATCATGAAGTACTACAGACTTGCAACTGAACGCATTTTATTCGTACATGTACCCAATGCAATGTTGTACAGCACCATGATTGAAGACCAGTGAGTTTGTTCAGCTGGGAATAGTTGCGATCTCGTACTGATTGCAGATGGTAAATTCATAATATCTCGGCTCTGCAAATCCCTAAATATACTGATATGCACTTCACATGTTCTTAATGGGGAAACTTTATTGAAATGGTCCAGATTTCAAAGAGATTTTAATAGTCAGTGTTAAATGTAGAATAACTGGAAACTGTCAGTTGTCATTATTGGCTGATGCCCCATAACTGGTTCCAATTGCCGATTCTGATTATCAGTTCATCACTACCTTTGAGGGGAGGGGCTCACATTCAAGGAAAATTCTTTAAAAATCTTCATCAGAACCAGATATTTGATCAGCAGCATTGTCCCATTCAGTCCTGTTGATGTTTTAGCTCCACAGAGAGTATAGATTTACTCTCTAGAACTCTCTAGAACCTTAAGAATAGCTTTTGATAAAATTTGTGTCTTAACTGTATGGAACATTCGGTGAGTGCCTAAGGCCCCCTGGAGCCTCTTGTTTATTTATTTACTTACATTTAGTTTTCTGTTTAGCTCAGAATTTCATGTTTAACTTAGTGTTTATGTCAGTTTCTGTGTTCCTTCTCTTCCCATGGCCTTTATATAAATCATACATGTTCCTCATTATCATTCTACCGTGATTTAACCCTCATCCAGTGAATATTTTTCAAATTTATTTCCATATTTTTAACGTTGAGTCTCTGTTTAGCTCACACCTAGACATTTTCAGTGTGCTAAAGTTTCTGTTAAGGTCTGGCAAGACCATTTGTAAAACATCATATCCGAGGTTCCTCATATGATCAACAATTAATAATCTAATTGTGCCATGTTGATTTTCTTCACCAGTAATTACAAATGATAGTGCACGGAAAAGGCAGTTTCCATCACCACATATTTTTTTTTAAAACAGAGGGTTCTTCCATTTCTTTATGTAGTGTACTATCAGGTATCTGATAAGTCACAGCTTTTTGAAAGTTTAAATCAAACATAGTACACTGAAGCATCTGCCAATGAAGACTGGTTGTTTCAAAGTAATACTTCTCACTTAATAATGAGGCCATTAACCCTTTCTGCTGTTAAAATTATTATTTTTTCAATTATACTTTTAAGAGGTTGTGTTTAGGTCAGCTTTGTTGCATGTTATGAGCCTGTTTGATACAGTTCTTGTGTTTGCCAAAGTTACTATCAAAGAGGAATGTTGGTGAGCTATAAGGCATTGGCGTCCTTCTTGTTTATGTCAGTAATGTTTGCTATAAATTTATTGGGTGCCTTCATTATCACGAACAAATATTTTGGGGTTCAATCAGACCCACCCGGGGACTCAAAAAGGGCGATAATTAAAAATCTTTCCCCAAAACACCAGACAAAAATAATGTTTCTCGAATTCAGCATCCCTAGTATGTGTATATTCAAATGTATTGAAGCCAAGTTCCTGTGTTAATATTTGGTGTTGTTTGGGGAGGGTAAACATTATTAGCACAACCCGATTTTCTATTTCCAGTGAGAAAAAATAAAACCTCCTCTCCCGTGGGTACCCTGTGAGCAAAAAGATAAAAAATTCAAATCCCTATATTTAAAAAAGGACTGGACAAATATATATTAATTAGTATGAACCAACCTTAGAAGGGTTTGAATCAAACAGGCCAAAACAATTGCAAACATTTGGCTTATGGTGCACCGTACAAGGATCCCCATTGTAACATTAACCCCATGGAGATTTCTTTTCTAGTTTAGCATCTAACTGTCAGCCACCTTTACAATACTTGACCTGTGCATTTGTTTCAGGCTATGGTCAGTATTTATGTACAGACCTTCACAATACTTTACATGTACCTTTGTTGTCAGGTCATTACCTAGATGTGTGTCATTGCTGTGTCACATACTATACAAGTAGATGTCTTACACAAGTTGAGCTACAGTGTCATTGACACTTTCATTTTAAAAAAAATCGTCTTTAGTGTTACAAGTGAGTCTTTTCACAAAGATAGCCAACTGACTGTTTGCACTGCATTTTGTTAACACAAAGTATTGTTGCCGAGACTAGTGATAGAGAGACAAGTGTTGTATATTCTTTGTTAGTTATTATTGCATCATAAACTGCTAACACAGCTTATTGTTGGACAAAGCAATTTAAATTAATAAAGGTTCCAAGCATTGTTATGAGACTGGTCCAAAAGTTTTTGTACCCTTTTCATCATTCAAACATATAAAAAAACACTCATAAAAAAGAGAGGTGAAAAAAACTCCCAAAGATTTAACTTTTGAAATCACGGCAGAATAAACTTGTTTTGAGTTAATTAAGGATTGTGGCGATTCGATTGAGAGACTGAAAAAAATGAATAATAACTGCTCAAAAAAGATAAACATCACCCCAAAAATATCACAAAAAAGTTTTCTTGTTGGTATTTGTCTTGTTGGGACCGTCTTGTTGGGATATTTTACATATTTATTTATTGTGAGCTATTGGGATGGGTTGCGATCCATCATCCATCCATGCATATGTCTGTCTGTCCACATGTCTGTCTGTCCAAATGTCTGTCCATCCATATGTTCCTCTGTCCATCCACAATTCCTTCAGCACACCCTGCAGGTCACAGCTGTCACCCGATCAGTTCCAAATTTCATACATGGCTTTGGGGCAATACCTAGATGGGAGCTATTGAATTTTTTTCCATTTTCGTTGAAAAACCTGGCTGCCAGCAGTTATCTTAGATTTGGCATATAAATTGTCAATTCCACTGGTACATGCCGCATCTCTCCCCCGATCTTTTTCAAACTTCATATATAGCTTTGGTGTGATGTCTAGATGGAAGCTATCGAATATTTCTGAATTTCATTGAAAAACATAGCCGCCTGTGGCCATCTCGAATTTCGCACATAAATTGTCAACAATTATATTAGCACACCCTACCTGCCACATCCCTCGCCTGATCTTTTTCAGACTTCATATGTAGTTTTGGTGTGATGTCATTTCTGTAGAAACTTGAGTGAATGTCTTGGCACTATTGGAACTTTCTATTTAGTTCAGTCCCTTCTTGGACAAGTTGAGCTGCTGTGTCATTGACACTTTCATTGGGATTCCTCTTGTTGGGATGACATCAAATATATTCCATTCTGCTTTTTTATCAATAAAATTAAACACGTGTGGGTGTTATTGGAATGAGCTGAAGAAGCTTGTTCCATTAAATCCATATCTGTATTACTTTATCATCAAGGTAGCAGATATTAACTTCACTATGAATAATTTTAATGCTTAAGCTCTTTAACCCTTTACTCAACGAATCGACCACATCCTTCCACGTAATATGCAAATTCAGCAGCTGAAAAAATATTATTTTTCAAAAAATTTCTACAAAACCCTATCATGTGTCCTCTCTTCTTTGGAACGAGCTTGATGAGCTTGTTCCAATGAGAGGGGGGGGGTCACATTATATGGTTTTGTTGTAATTTTTTTTTAATATTTAAAATAATAAATTTTGATATCGTCTGCATTGGGTAAAGGGTTAATAACTTCCTAATATGGATATAATACAGTGTCCAAAAAGGTCCACATTAAAGAAGTTCACTTTATTAGCTTATGTGATAATGCTGCAGTCAGGATGTCTTCTGTAGATGTTTAAAAGAATTCTGAATGAATCGTATCTTAGTACTTAAAAAATGTCTTTCTTTCATTTGAAATATTTCATTGCAGATCTGTGTTGTTATTCAAGAAATTTTCACTGATGGTGCTGTTGCCAAAGATGCAAGATTACAACCTGGAGATCAGATCCTCGAGGTAATAAAACATAGCTTTTCAGAATGATGGGAGAAGGGTGCTAAACATTTGTGTTGAAGACCTTAACACTTGTGTTGAAGACCTTATATATGATGAGCAAAATTGAGGGTATCTACAATTTCATTCAGAATACCAGAAATTTCACAAGATCAATCGCAAGCAAAAATTGGAATTGATTTTCTTGTGCCTACAAACAGGCCTGTGGAGATTATATTGAAAATGTAATGACTTTTATTACAGTAACTTTCAATTTTTAGCTCACCTGGCCTAAAAGGCCATGTGAGCCTTTCTCATCACTAGGTGTCTGTCGTCAACGTCGTCCATCGTCTGTAAAATTTTCACATTTTCATCTTCTTCTCTGTAACCGCTGAGACGGTGTGAACCAAACTTGGCAGGAATGGTCTATGGGAGGTCCTCTACAAACGAACCTCATTTTGTTCCTGTCGGATGAAAAACATGGCTTCCAGAGGCATTCTTTGATTCTTGTTGGTGGATTTTCAAAAATCTTCTGAAACTGCCAGGCCAAATATTTTGAAACTTCACATAAATGATGACTGGGACCCCCTCTACCAATGATCCTCATTTAATGCTGATTGGGTCACAAATATGTCCACAATTGCGGCTTAGGGGGAGCACAGTGGCTCAGTAGGTAGAGGTGCAGGCTGCAAGCCGAGAGGTCCTCGGTTCGAATCCCACCTGCGGCAACCGCGTTGTGTCCTTGGGCAAGACACTTCATCCCCATCGCCCGCGTGGGGGCACGATGACGCCGTGTACTAAGGCGTACTGCACGTCGATGGTATGCATGTCTTCAACCAATCTAACCCTGCCTGTGCTGCAGTGCGAAGTTACGATGTTGGGGAGCTGGCAGCTGCTCGTCGTTGCTCGGTGGTTCTCTCCGGGTACTCCGGCTTCCTCCACCCGTAAAACTGTCACGGTCATGATTAGCCATTGTGCATAAATATGTGACCTTAAACATCAATAAATAATAATAATTGCGGCTTATAGTTACTGTGGAAACCCTATTTGAAATCCCATTTTCCTCTTCTCTGGAAAAAACAAGGCAACGTGAAAACAAACCTGGCAGGGATAGTCTATGGGAGGTCCTCTACAAACGATCCTCATTTTGTTCCCGTGGGTTGAAAAACATGGCCGCCAGAGGCATGCTTTGATTCTGATAGGTGGATTTTCAAAAATCTTCTCCTCTGAAACTGCCAGGCCAAATGTTTTGATACTTCACATAAGTGATGACTGGGACCCTCTCTACCAACGATCCTCATTTAATGTTAATCGGGTTGTAAACATGGCCACAATTGCGGCTTATAATTACTATAGAAACCCTATGGGAAATCACATTTTCATCTTCTCTGAAACTGCTGAGCCGACGTGAACCAAACTTCGCAGGAATGGTCTATGAGAGGATGGAGAAATATGTGGCCACCAGTGGCTACATTCTAATGCTTAACCCAATGCCTCTCCTGTATGCATGAAGATCGGTACTGTCAGCAAAATACATGATTTTTGAGAATCTGGTAAGGGTTGGTTCCAGTTTTCTCCACTGAGAACTGGGAAAAAAAACCCAAAATATTGTGTATACAGTACAAGTCAAAATAAGCTGTAGCATAACTGCAATAAACTAAGTAAACTGCTGCTCCTGCCCTGACAAGATAAGAATCTGACATTTTCTGGAAAGCTATCAGTGAGAGCTTTCCAGAAAATGATGTCAGCTTCTGGTCTTATCAGTGTAGGAAAAGAAAAAGATACATAGTTTATAGGATTATCCTACAACTTATTTTGACTTAACTGTAAACCATTGCAACTGTACATGGATGCTGATATATGCATCATTAGTCGCGTGTTACTTATCAGAAAATACTGATTGTTGACAGGTGTTTGGAAAACCAGGGAAAGTTTTTGTTTACATTCTCTTGCAATCATGTCACCTCAGATGACAGTAATTATTGTATACTACTCAAAGTTTGCTAAGCACCAAGTATATCCAACTACCTGTTTTACGTTTTAGTTGAAATATTGTTATGAAAAGTGTATATATTTTATATTTAATTATATCTTTAATGATTTAAGTACAGAAATTAAGATTTTATTTGTGTTTGACATTATTTTTAGCTCAACTTTGGCGTATCCAAATTTGAGCTTATGCCTTGGCCAGTCGTCCGTCTGTCTGTCTACAATTCAATATGGCTCGGGCTAGAGGTCGTATTTATGAACCGATCTTTACGAAACTTCTTGGGTACCTTTGTTATGACCGTGGGACGAGAACGAGTGTTTTGGGGTCCGATCCGAAATTCAAGATGGCCGCTGGTGGTCATTTTGATCAAAATTAGGTGCAATCAGATTTTTGCGCAGAACTTCCATATGAAAGCGCTGATTTGAATAATTTTTTGTATGAATGTTTAGTACCATGGGATACATCACATATAATACATTTCTCATACATAAATTATGCAAATTAGACTAACTTTGATGTATACTCGCCCAAAAAAGAAAGTGTGCATTGCAGAAATTGATCAAATTCAGAAAAAATAATTTCGTAGGTGTAAAGATTGTTAACCTGTTCATGAATAGGTTATATTGAACACAAAAACAGCTTTCCCCATTAAAATTGCATTAACGTTAAATGACGTGCTGCACATTTGTGAAAAGGCATGTTTTGCACATGGAGAGTCTGAAAATTCATGCAGCAGTGTGAATCCTTGGGTATTTAAACACTAAAGTAAGGCCTTCCTATCGTTCACATTCAAACTTGCGCTGCTGTTAAAACGACTCCACATTAGCATGCCAAGATTGACAATGAATCAACATCTCCTTGCCCTGGGTATGATTAGAGCTGGCAGAACACACAGAGAGGTTGCCCAGCATTTGAACTGCCACCGTAACACTGTAGACAGGCTAGTCCATCGACATGCACAACATGATGACGTTCGAGACCGACCCCGCTCTGGGAGACCCTGAGTTACCACCCCTGCACAAGATCGGTATATCCGTGTCGTCCATCTCCGGAACCGGCAACGATGACAGCCAGGAACATCCCTAACCTGAGACGGATACATCCTCAAACAGTAATCAACCGGCTGAGAGAATACGGCTTACGGCCCCGAAGACCTGCAATCCGTCCGATTTTGACGTTACATCATCGTCGTGCTCGACTGCAGTGGCGTCGACAACATCTCAGGCATCCCTTACACTGGTGGCGATGTGTTTTATTCACAGATGAAGGTCGTTTCCATCTATCATCATCAGATGGCCGCCAGAGAGTGTACAGACGTCGAAACTAACGCTACGCAGATCCATGTGTCATGGAGCGAAACCGTTATGGGGGAGGGTCTCTCATGGTGTGGGGTGGCATCACTGCCCGTAACAGAACTGAGCTAGTCATTATTGATGGCAATCTCAATGCAGCCAGATAACGTGATGAAGTGCTTACACCTGTTGTTGTCCCATTTCTGCAACATCACGGCCCCGGCGTCATTCTACAGCAGGACAACGCCCGACCCCATGCAGCTCGTGTTGTGCAACAGTATCTGCAGCAACAACAAGTGGATGTTATTCCCTGGCCCGCACATTCGCCCGATATCTCACCCATTGAACACGTATGGGACAAAATGAAACTTCAGCTACGCCGGCTTCCCCATGCACCGTCACCGCTTGTGGAACTCCAAAGACAGCTTATCAGACTATGGAACAACATCCCACAACACTTCCATCCTAACTTGTTCACTTCCATGAGGCGTAGATGCACAGCAATAGTCGATGCAGACGGAGGTCATACCAGATATTGAGTGTGTGACTTTTGTGTTGGACCCTTAGTGGCTTTGACTCTCCATGGCACCAAGAGTATTCGTCGTAGCATAATGAAATTTCTCGTGTTGATCACAAATTGATTCATCTGTGATTGAATAAAATTTCCATGAATGAAAATGATATATATCTTTTTTTAGTGTTATTTTTTAGCATGCACACTTTCTTTTTTGGGAGAGTATATTTAGTGTTAGTTTCAGCACTGTAAGTGCAAATGCCAATACGGCTTTGGCTAGAGGCCGTATTTATAAACCAATCTTTACGAAACTTCTTGGGTACCTTTGGTATCACCGTGGGACGAGAATGAGTGTTTTGGGGTGCAGTCCAAAATTCAAGATGGCCGATGGCAGCCATTTTGTTCAAAATTAAATGCAATCAGATTTTTGCACAGAACTTCCATATGAAAGCGCTGATTTGAAAAATTTTTTGTGTGAATGTTTAGTACCATGGGAAATTATGCAAATTTGATGAACTTTGATTTTTTCAGTGCTACTTACACACAGTAAGTACACATGTCAATATGGCTGGGGCTAGAGGCTGTATTTATCAACTGATCTTCACGAAACTTCTTGGGTACCTCTGTTATCACCTTGGGACGAGAACGAGTGTTTCTGAGTGCGGTCCAAAATTCAAGATGGCTGCCAGTAGCCATTTTGTACCAAAATTCGGTCTAATCAGTTTTTTGTACACAACTTCTATACGGCTCAGGCTAGAGGCCGTATTTATGAACCGATCTTTACGAAACTTCTTGGGTACCTTTGTTATCACCGTGGGATGAAAACGAGTGTTTTTGGATGTGGTCCAAAATTCAAGATGGCCACCACAGCCATTTTGTACCAAAATTAGTGCAGTCAGTCTTTTGTACAGAACTTCTGTATGAAAGTTCTGATTTGAATAAATTTTTGTATGAATGTTTAGTAAAATGGAATACATCACATACAGTATTTGGCTTTTTTCTTGTGCAGAAATTATGCAAATTAGAAGAATTTTGATTTATTTAGTGCTACTTATACACTGTAAGTGCACATGTCAATACGGCTCGGGCTAGAGGCTGTATTTATCAACCGATCTTCACAAAACTTCTTAGGTACCTTTGTTATCACCTTGGGACGAGAATGAGTGTTTCTGAGTGCGGTCCAAAATTCAAGATGGCTGCTAGTGGCCATTTTGTACCGAAATTAGGTCCAATCAGTTTTTTGTCACAACTTCTATACAGCTCGTATTTATGAACTGATCTTCATGAAACTTCTTGGGTACCTTTGTTTTCACCTTTGGACAGGAATGAGTGTGTTTTGGGGTGCCTTTGTTATCACTGTGCTTTGAGAACAAATATTTTGGGGTTCAGTCAGACCCACTCTGGGACTCAAAGATTTCTTTTCTAGTTTAGCACCTGACTGTCACCCACCTTTACAATACTTAACCTATACATTTGTTACAGGCTACGGTCAGTATTTATGTACAGACCGTTACAATACTTTATATGTACCTTTGTTATCAGGTCAATACCTAGATCTTTGTCATTGCTGTGTCACATACTATACATGGACATGTCTTGACAAGTTGAACTACAGTGTCATTGACACTTTTATTTAGCTTTTGAATACGATAACCATGGAAAATGGATATTATTGGTAAAAGAGGAAATTTTTCAAATTTGCCAAAAACTTGACGGAACGAACTGGTATGGGTTCAATATCGGGTATGAGACCCATTATTGTTAATTACAGCTTCACAAGTAATGACAACACCTTCTCATGCTCCCATTCAGGTTCCAGATGGTCCTTTGTGGGATGTTCTTCCATTCTTGGACCAGCATGGCACCAAACTCCTGAACACTTCTTGGTTGGACTGGACGGACTGAAATTGGAAGCTGCAACTCATTCCAGACATCTTCGATCGGATTGAGGTCAGGGGATCTTGCTGGCCAGTCCATACGCTCAATCCCATCCCTGTGTCGGTACTCCCTGATAGCATGGGCAACATGAGGACGGGCATTATCGTCCATCAGAATGAATCTATCACCCACTGCACCTGCATACAATCTGACGTGGGCATCCAGGATCGTATCAATATACCGCTGTGCAGTCAATGTACCATGGTCAAGGACACAAAGCTCTGTACGTCCATCCCAGCTGATGCCGCCCCAGACCATTATTGACCCTTCACCATAGCGGTCATGCTCAGCAATGTTGGCTGCATGGAATCGCTCTCCTGGTCTTCTCCATACCTAGAATGCCTATCTGTATTGTTTAGGCAGTACCTTGACTCATCTGTAAAAAGGACAGGTCAATCTTCTCTTATCCATCCAACGTGATACATGGCCCATTCATATCGTGCCAGGCGGTGGTTCTGGGACAGCTGAATGCAAATACATGGTCTTCTCGATCGGAGACCACCTTCGTGTAACCTTGCTCGGAGAGTCTGCATCGAAACTTTTACCCCGGATGCATTCTGAAGGTCACTGCGAAGCTGGGTTGCTGTGTTGAAGCTGTTCAGACAGACCTGAATGATCAGAAACTGGTCTTCAGCTGCAGATGTTGCCCTGTCTCTGCTACCACCATGTCGTCTGACTGGTGTGCCATACTGCAGAAATCTTGCTCAGGCTCTGGTGATCACAGTATGGTGCACACAAAGGGTTTCACCAACCTGACGATGGGTAGCCTGTTGTTCCACCATACCTACAGCCTACCACATTTCTGCTTCAGACAAATGTCTTCTTACATTTGCATTCGCCATATTCAATCATTAAGTCACAAGGGTGTGTGTTAAAATGAAGACTGAATACCCTACACATCTCATGTGCAATATAGACAGTACACGGAAACATCATGGAAATCAAGATGTACATGCTTTCCATGACTGTCACGAAATGTCTGCGCCTGTCGGGAGCTAATTTAAACACTGGGGACCATCCCAATACATTCCTCAATCATATCCATGAAAAAATTCGCAAATGTGTCACAAGAAAATTTCACAATGGTGTGTCAAATATGTGGTGCTTAGCAAACTTTGAGTAGTATATATCTTTTAAGATTTGACAAAAATTGGAGTAATGTGTTTCCTGTAACCCTTTTACCTATCCAAAGCTATTTTGAAAAGAGAATACTGTCTGAAAAAAGTTGTAATTTTTCAAAAATATTTAACCTTCTTATTTTTTTGTTGAAAACAGAATTCATAAATGTGTGCGTTTTCAAGAAAATCTTCTTTTAAACTACAAGGCCAAATGGTTTGAAAACTTAGTGTGACTGATGACTGTAACCCCCTCTACCAATGATCCTCATTTTAATTTTCATCGGGTTGCAATTATGGCTGCAATTGTGGCTTATAGTTACTATAGAAACCCTATAGGAAATAACATTTTTAGCTCAACTTTGACGAAGTCAAATTTGAGCTATTGTCATGGCCCGTCATCCGTCGTCCGTCTGTCCGTCCATCCGTCTGTCCGTCTGGTCGTCTGTCCGTCTGTCCGTACGTCAACAATTGGCTATGGCTCGGGCTAGAGGTCGTATTTATGAACCGATCTTTACGAAACTTCTTGTGTACCTTTGTTATGACCCTGGGACGGGAACGAGTGTTTTTAGGTGTGGTCCGAAATTCAAGATGGCTGCCAGCGGCCATTTTGTACCGATGATGCAAAAATCAGTTTTTTGTACAAAACTTCTGTATGAAAGTTCTGATTTGAATAAAGTTTTGTATAAATGTTTAGTACCATGGGATACATCACATATAATACGGGTTTTTTTCTCGTGCGTAAATTATGCAAATTAGACTGACTTTGATTTATTTAGTGTTACTTTCAGAGCTGTAAGTGCCAAGCTGCTATGGCTCGGGCTAGAGGCCGTATTTGTGAACCAATCTTTACGAAACTTCTTGGGTACCTTTGTTATGACCGTGGGATGAGAACGAGTGTTTTTGGGTGCATTCCGAAATTCAAGATGGCAGCCAGCAGCCATTTTGTACCGATGATGCAGAAATTTTTTTTTTGTACAGAACTTCCATATGAAAGCTCTGATTTGAATAATTTTTCGTATGAATGTTTTGTACCATGGGATACATCACATATAATACGGGTTTTTTTCTCGTGCGTAGATTGTGCAAATTAGACTAATTTTGATGTTTTTTGGTGTTACTTTCAGCACTGTAAGTGCAAATGCCAATACGGCTCGGGCTAGAGGCCGTATTTATGAACCGATCTTTACGAAACTCCTTGGGTACCTTTGTTATCACCGTGGGACGAGAACGAGTGTTTTTGGGTGTGGTTCGAAATTCAAGATGGCCGATGGCAGCCATTTTGTACAAAATTTGGTGCAATCAGATTTTTGCACAGAACTTCCATATGAAAGCGCTGATTTGAATAATTTTTTGTGTGAATGTTTAGTACCATGGGATACATCACATATAATACGGGTTTTTTTCTCGTGCAGAAATTATGCAAATTAGATGAACTTTGATTTATTCAGTGCTACTTATACACTGTAAGTGCACATGTCAATACGGCTCGGGCTAGAGGCTGTATTTATGAACCGATCCTCACAAAACATCTTGGGTACCTTTGATATCACCTTGGGACGAGAACGAGTGTTTCTGGGTGCGGTCCAAAATTCGAGATGGCTGCCAGTGGCCATTTTGTACCGAAATTAGGTCTAATCAGTTTTTTGTACACAACTTCTATACGGCTCAGGCTAGAGGCCATATTTATGAACCGATCTTTACGAAACTTATTGGGTACCTTTGTTATCACCGTGGGATGAGAACGAGTGTTTTTGGGTGTGGTTCGAAAATCAAGATGGCCACCAGCAGCCATTTTGTACCAAAATTAGTGCAATCAGTTTTTTGTACAGAACTTCTGTATGAAAGTTCTGATTTGAATAAATTTTTGTATGAATGTTTAGTAACATGGAATACATCACATATAGTACAGGTTTTTTTCTCGTGCAGAAATTATGCAAATTAGATGAACTTTGATTTATTCAGTGCTACTTATACACTGTAAGTGCACATGTCAATATGGCTCGGGCTAGAGGCTGTATTTATGAACCGATCTTCACAAAACTTCTTGGGTACCTTTGTTATCACCTTGGGACGAGAATGAGTGTTTCTGGGTGCGGTCCAAAATTCAAGATGGCAGCCAGTGGCCATTTTGTACCGAAATTAGGTCCAGTCAGTTTTTTGTCACAACTTCTACACAGCTCATATTTGTGAACTGATCTTCACGAAACTTCTTGGGTACCTTTGTTTTCATCTTGGGACAGGAATGAGTGTGTTTTGGGGTGCCTTTGTTATCACAGTGCTATGAGAACAAATATTTTGGGGTTCAGTCAGACCCATTCTGGGACGCAAAGATTTCTTTTCTAGTTTAGCATCTGACTGTCACCCACCTCTACAATACTTTACCTATACATTTGTTACAGGCAATGGTCAGTATTTATGTACAGACCGTTACAATACTTTATATGTACCTTTGTTATCAGGTCATTACCTAGATGTTTGTCATTGCTGTATCACATACTATACATGTACATGTCTTTGTCTTTGTCTTGACAAGTTGAGCTACAGTGTCATTGACACTTTCATTTTATCATCTTCACTGAAAGTACTGAGCCAATGTGAACCAGACTTGGCTATGAGAGGTTCTCTACAACTGTTACTTATTTTATTCCTGTTGGGTGAAGCATTCTTTGATTCTGATTGGTCAATATTGAAAACTCTTCTCCTCTGAAACCACAGGGCCAAATGTTTTGAAACTTTGCATGGTTGATAACTGGGACACCCTCCACCAACGTTCCTCATTTTAATGTTGACCGTATTGCAAATATGGCCACAATTGCAGTTTATAGTTACTATAGAAAAATCCTATAGGAAATCACATTTTCATTTTCTCTCTGGAACTATTGAGCTGACGTGAACCAAAACTTGGCAAGAATGGTCTATAGGAGGCCCTCTACAAACGATCCTCTTTTTGTTGCCGTTGGCTGGAAAATATGGCCACCAGAGACATTCTATGATTCTGTTTGATGGATTCAAATGTTTTGAAACTTCACGTGATTGAAGACTGGGACACCTTCTACCAATGATCCTTATGTAATGTTGATGTAATGTTACAAACATGGCCACAATTGCAGCTTATAGTTAACATGGAAAGCCTATGGGTGACCACATTTTTATATGCAGTTCCAGGTGAGCGATTACAGGCTCTGCAGAGCCTCTAGTTATGATTCCAATTACAGTTACTCCACTTATTGAAAGTAATAATTGCAGTTAGCCCCACAAAGTAGATCTTCTGTGTCTCAAACCTTTTTTGGTCGAGTTGTGTTAACAACCGAGACCTATGGTTTGGAAATGTTCGGTGTGCGTCTGGGCGGGCGTCCTCACACTGTTAGCTTAATAACTTGAACAAACATTCTCCAATTTGACTAATATTTGCTGTACAAGTCTTTTGCAATAATATCTCAATCAAATTCGAAAACTGGCCCTACCGATTTTTCAATACAGAGTCATGGGCCTTAATTCATCAATTTGTTTTAATTTAGAGCTCCTTAGTGCAGTTACTTGAACAAATGTTCTCCGATTTGAATAATATTTACCATACAGGTCTTTTGCAATAATATCTCAATCAAGTTCGAAAACTAGTCTGGCCCGATTTTTCATTACAGAGTTATGGGCCTTAATTTATCAATTGTAACAAATTTTGAGCTCCTTGCAATAACTTGGACAAACGTTCTCCGATGTGACTAATATTTGCCATTCTGGTTTTTTGCAATAATATCTCAAGCAAGTTTGAAAACTGGCCTGGCCCAATTTTTCATGACAGAGTTATGGGCTTTAATTCGTCAATTTTAACGAATTTTGAGCTCGATGGTGCATTAACTTGAACAATCATTCTCCGATTTGACTAATATTTGCCATACTTGTCTTTTGCAATAATATCACAAGCGATTTCGAAAACTGGCCTGGCCCAATTTTTCTTTTCAGAGTTATGGGTCTTAAATCATCAATTTTCACGAATTTTTAGCTTGATAGTGCAATAACTTGAACAAACATTCTCCAATTTGACTAATATTTACCATACAGGTCTTTTGCAATAATATCTCAAGTAAGTTTCGAAAACTGGCACGGTCCAAATTTTTACAAATTTTTTAATTCAGTGTGGTGACATTTCTGATTTTCAATAGAGAGTGCATGAAGAAAGTAGCCACAACTCAACACCTGCATCTTCAATACGTACCTCTTGTTTGTAAAATTGCATGTCGGTGGGCTTTTTTTAAATTTTTTTTTGTAATTATTTCTTTCCCATCAAAAGTTGATGTTGTTGGTTTGTTTTATGTTTTAGGCCTCTTAATCTACAGAATAGCATGGGTGGTGGTGTATTTCATCCCTTGAGTGCAAGAAGACTTTGCAATGCTAAAGCATTGCAAAGTCTTGTTGCACTCAAGGGACAAATTTATCAATTTTATTAACTTTGGTAAAATATCAGACATAAACCATTTCATTTTTAGCCCGACTGTTTACAGTGAGGGCTATAGTCATGACTTTTGTCCGTCTGTCATCCATCCGTCCATCTGTCTGTCTGTTAACTTTAGAGTTTTGGTTAAAGTTTGTGGTTAAAGTTTTTTTTACTGAAGGTTCAAGTGTTTTTGTTTTTTTTAACCTGTCTAGTCATGACTTTCTTCTGTCTGTCTGTTAACATTTGGAGTTTTGGTTAAAGTTTGTGGTTAAAGTTTTTTAGTCAACCTTAAAGTTTTTGGGTTTTTTTTTTTCTTTTGAATTGATATTACTATTGATTGTATCATTCTCATTTTGTTTTTATTTTTTTATGTTTCATGTTATTTTGGGAAATATTTAACCCTTTTTTGTATGGCAATTTAACTTGCAACTTCAAGGTTAAAGTTTTTTTTTTGGGGGGGGGGGGGGGGGGAGGTGTTTTAAAATTACACCTTTAATTCTTCAAACAGTTTAGTGGAATGTCACTGTTTCTTATTTGGGACAATGTCTACTATAGACTGAACATTTCTACAATGATTTTCATTAATATCGGCATGATTTTAACCCCTTTTAAACATGTTTTCAGACTTACTTTCTTTGTATTTGAAATTAGACTTTGCCACATACTTTCTTACTCTAATTCTTGCATGGTCAATACAACTTAATGATTCCATTTACATCAATGATTTCTTTTATCAGTTTTAGGAAATGTTTAACCCAATTTTGCCAATCAATTTTACTTAGTATTCCCAGATTAAAGTTTCGGATTAAAGTTCTGCTTTTCAAGGTTCTACCATTCATTCTCCAAACACTCTGTTACAATGTCATTTCTTTTTTTCATTTTGGGCAAGGTCTACTGAAGCTGTCCACTGTAGTTTCAAATAATATTGGCATTAATTTAACCCTTTTCACAATTTTTTTCGAACTTAGTTTCTCTAAATTTCATTTTTTTTTTCCACAATATACATTTTGAACTATTTACAGTCACTACATGTGGCCCCCCCCCCCCCCCCCCCCCCCCACCCCAGGCCAATTAGGCTTTTTTTTTCTTTCATCAAAAAGGCATTTTTTATAGTTTTGGTAAAACTTTGTGGTTAAAAACCCAAACACCCCTCCACCCCCCACCCCCCCCCCCCCCCCCCAATTATGCATTTTTTTTCTTTCCTCCAATATGCATTTTGAACTATTTACAGTCACATGCAGAACCTTTTTTTTAAACTCACGATTCCCCCCCCCCCCTCCCTCCCCCCCTCCCCAATTTGGTTAAAGTTTGTAGTTAATCCTCCTCCCCTCCCCAATTAGGCACTTTTTTTTCTTTCGTCAAAAATGTTTCTTTACAGTTTTGGTTAAAGTTTGTGGTTAAAAACCCCAAACACCTATGTTTTGAGGCAAAAATTGAAAAATAATAGAATTTGAATGATGAGTTTTAGCTTAACTTAGTATTAATTATGACTCAATTTACTTAAATGCAACATCATTAATTATGACATGAATGTCATAAATGGATTATAAAGTCAAGGTAAGTTCAGTGTCAATGACAGTTTCATTGTGAATTGGACTGGCTAGGTATGACTTACATTAGGATTTAAGTGATGAAATATTGCAAGGTTAAAACATCACACTATGGGTTAATATCGTTTCTGTATTTGACAGGTCAATGGAGAAGACCTCACACAAGCAACACATTATCAGGCAAAAAATTCACTCAGTCAGTATTATCCAATCTGTCGTATGACACTTTATCGAGAAAAAGCAGAAGAAAGTCGGCCAATAGAGAAAGAAGGTAACTTCAACTTTATCTTCATTGCTGCATGTTACAGATATAAAGGCCCTCTAATGAGTCTTAGTTTCATATGAAATTTCTGTTCCGAGTTCACTAAAACTGATCTGAGCCAAGGGTTACCAAACTTAAATCAGTTTTCGTGAATGGGGTTAAGAAGCCCATATCTGGGCTTTATTCTGAAGTGCAGGTACTCCCAACTTAAAAGCTTCATATTCTGTGTCTCTGCTCCATTTTAACTTTGGATTGGGACTCTTTTGTCTGTACAGATTTTCTTCGTTAAAATTTATAGGAAAGTGCCCTAACACTCTCTCATAAATTGTAACAGGGAGAATACATGTGAACAAATTTTGTTAACCAAAAATAATTCGGCACTCTATCAGTTAACCAAGCATAGTGATACTACAAATTTGTTCATTAAATTTGCCACTTCTTATCATCTCATCAGTTGATAGTTGAATATGGGCATTCAGTTTCTCTGTCTGCTTCAGAATGGTAACATATAGATGGGCAGTACATCAAAAATACAGTTCTGTATTGATATCAGTATCTGGTCAGTACCAAATACAATACTGATATTGTGTGAAGTAAACCAAAAAAATACCACTGCCAACCCTGAAATTTAAATACTTCCCAACTAAAAACAGAATTTACTAAACAACATCCTTGTATTTCACGCAAAATACATGAAACATCAAAAGAGTGAAAATTATAATTGATTAAAATATATACAATATTTTTGTTTCAGAAATCTTGAAGATTACATTAACCAAATCTAAAGGAAAACAGCTTGGTATGAAATTAGTTGGTAAAAGGTACAAATAGTTACATTTACATTGCCTTATTATTATTTTTTCTGTAATATTTATTAAATAAATTCCACCACTGATGCCAAAAACCGTTCATTTTAGAAGCAGAATTTTGCCACAGTGATTTACATAATTTTTTGATTCACCAATTTGGTGGTAACTTCATAGTTGAGTTCAAGAAATGGAAGCAAACAAGATAAAAACTCCTTTAGCTGCTTATTGGGAAGACATTTTTTATACATGAAGTCAGGTTCATCGTATCATTCAACAATTTTTCTAGATGATTGGTCTCTATATAGGGTGAAAATAAACAGAGGGAGGCAAGTGAAAGTTGCTGTGCATATGAGACTTTTACAATTAGTAGTACAAATGGGTGATTAATACAGACCCAAACCCTCATAATTTGATGAAAACTTCAACCAGCTTTTGAAGTGACGAGGAATTTTCCTGTAAATCGTTCACAGAATGCATTAAACTTCAGTTGACATTTGAAATATTTTGTGTTTCATGCAGCCACTTTCTGGAGCAGGCCATATTATGGTAAGGCCTTGTCCATCTGTTTGTCTTTTAGTGTTTGCTTGTCCACGCAATAACTTGAAAATGAAATGCACCATGGATCCTATTTTTTTTTTTTGTTCTGGCTAGAAGAAGGTTCCTTTCGTTAATCAGTTTTTTGCCATATCCAATATGGCCACCATGGCAGCCATCTTCGATTTTTTGTCATTTTTGCTTGTCTGCGCATTAACTTGAAAATGAAATGCATCATGGATCCCATCTTTTTGTGGTGGATTAGTGGTGAAAAGAGGAAGGTTCCTGTCAATAATTAGTATTCTAGCATATCCAGTATGGCTGCCATGGCAACCATCTTGTGTGACTAATACTTTTCCTTGTCCACATGAAAACTTTAATAATAATGAACTAATTGTAGCCACAGTTTGTGTGAGCAGTTATCTCAACACCATTGAGATCAAGTTCAAACTTTGGTCAAATCCGGGTGACCATATTATGGTATGGGAATGTCCTTGTATCCATCGGTCCATTGACTTTTTGTTAGCTCAACTTTGGCAAAGCCAATTTTCAGCTTTTGTCATGGCCCGTCGTCCGTCTGTCCGTACATCAACAATTGGATACGGCTCAGGCTAGAGGCTGTATTTATGAACCAATCTTTACGAAACTTCTTGGGTACCTTTGTTATGACTGTGGGACGAGAACGAGTGTTTTTGGGTGCAGTCCGAAATTCAAAATGGCTGCCAGCCGCCATTTTGTACCGACAGAAATCTGTTTTTTGTACAGAACTTCCATATGAAAGCTCTGATTTGAATAATTTTTTGTATGAATGTTTAGTACCATGAGATACATCACATATCATATGGGTTTTTTTCTCGTGTGTAAATTATGCAAATTAGACTAACTTTGATTTATTTAGTGTTACTTTCAACACTTTCAGTGCAAATGCCAATACGGCTTGAGCTAGAGGCCGCATTTATGAACCAATCTTTACGAAACTTCTTGGGTACCTTTGTTATCACTGTGGGACAAGAACGAGTGTTTTTGGGTCCGGACCGAAATTCAAGATGGCCGCTGGCAGCCATTTTGTTCAAAATTAGGGGCAATGAGATTTTTGCACAGAACTTCCATATGAAAGTGCTGATTTGAAATTTTTTTTGTGTGAATGTTTAGTACCATGGGATACATCACATATAATACGTGTTTTTTTCTCATGCAGAAATTATGCAAATTAGATGAAATTTGATTTTTTTTAGTGCTATTTACACACAGTAAGTACACATGTCAATACGGCGCGGGCTAGAGGCTGTATTTATCAACCAATCTTCACGAAACTTCTTGGGTACCTCTGTTATCACCTTGGGACGAGAACGAGTGTTTCTGAGTGCGGTCCAAAATTCAAGATGGCTGCCAGTGGCCATTTTGTACCGAAATTAGGTCTAATCAGTTTTTTGTACACATCTTCTATATGGCTCAGGCTAGAGGCCGTATTTATGAACCGATCTTTTCGAAACTTCTTGGGTACCTTTGTTATCACCATGGGATGAGAACGAGTGTTTTTGGGTGTGGTCCGAAATTCAAGATGGCCACCAGCAGCCATTTTATACCAAAATTAGTGCAATCAGTCTTTTGTACAGAACTTCTCTATGAAAGTTTTGATTTGAATCAGTTTTTGTATGAATGTTTAGTAAAATGGAATACATCACATACAGTACAGGTTTTTTTCTCGTGCAGACATTATGCAAATTAGATGAATTTTGATTTATTTAGTGCTACTTATACACTGTAAATGCACATGTCAATACGGCGCAGGCTAGAGGCTGTATTTATCAACCGATCTTCACGAAACTTCTTGGGTAGCTTTGTTATCACCTTGGGACAAGAATGAGTGTTTCTGATTCAAGATGGCTGCCAGTGGCCATTTTGTACCGAAATTAGGTCCAATCAGTTTTTTGTCACAACTTCTATACAGCTCGTATTTATGAACTGATCTTCACGAAACTTCTTGGGTACCTTTGTTTTCACCTTGGGACAGGAATGAGTGTGTTTTGGGGTGCCTTTGTTATCACTGTGCTATGAGAACAAATATTTTGGGGTTCAGTCAGACCCACTCTGGGACTCGAAGATTTCTTTTCTAGTTTAGCATCTGACTGTCAACCACCTTTACAATACTTTACCTATACATTTGTTAAGGCTACGGTTAGTATTTATGTACAGACCGTTACAATACTTTATATGTACCTTTGTTATCAGGTCATTACCTAGATGTTTGTCATTGCTGTGTCACATACTATACATGTATATGTCTTGACAGGTTGAGCTACAGTGTCATTGACACTTTCATTTGTCTATATAATAACTTCAATAATTAAAAACTGACTCTAACCTGACTTGGTATGAGCAATTATCTTAACAAAATTGAGGTTATTGTTCGAATTTCAGTCTAGTCCAACAAATTTTTACTGAGCTATGCCCCTTTTTTCGAGTTAGAAAATTATATTTTTTATACCCCCTGTAAACAAAGTTTGGGGGGTATATAGGAATCACCCTGTCCATCCGTCCGTCTCTCCATCCATCTGTCCGTCCGTCCGTCCATCCTTATAAGCGCATCTCCTCCTAAACCGTTTGAAGAATTTTTATGAAACTTTGTACAATGGAAGAACTCCATATGAAGATGTGCATGAAGCAATATAATTCCGTTCTGACATTTCCAAGGGGAGATAATCTAACTTATACATTTCAGGCACGGGGAGTATCACTTTGTGAGCTTGCTCACAGTACCTCTAGTTTGTCATGTCCCCACTATAATTTTAGTAATTACAACCAGATTGTAGCCACATGTGGTATGAGCATTTATTGAACAATTTTGAGGTCAAGTTCAAATTTTTGTCCTATCTGACCTAGAGACAATATCATGTTGTGGGCATGTCCACCCATCTGTCCATTCATTCACCTGTTAACTTTTTGTTTACCCACAGTAACTGAAGTTTTTATTAGCAGCTGTATAATGATGACACTACCTGGTGGTACACTTGTTTCTCTTTATTATCACATTCAGTGGATAGTAAAGAAATTATGTATGTATTGCTTCAATTTTGCTTTTTTTCTCCCATTATATCTAAAGAAAATAAACTATGAATCGGCATTTGATAGAACTAATTCAACACTTTATGCAAATGACTACTTTGCTCATTAATGAGTGAGTGACAAAATGTGTGACATAAGGATGTCACAAGAAATGAGAGACTGGATTGAGTGATGAACTCACTTCAGAAATGATTGGATGATTAATGTCACATCGGGTAATTCTTAAAACTATAATTAAAGCACATCATGCATTGCCTGGGCAGTTTTTAGTTCATAACAGAAAACAGCAGAGAGTTACTGCAGGACTATACATAATATTAATATATTCAACAGGTAATGTTTTATCCCATTCACAGGTTTAAAACAATATCTCATAGACTGTGCATGCAGTGTTTTTCCAACCCACCCACTTGGCAAAATATTTCTTATATTCAAACATTGCTTGTCTACTAGATTATTAGCTCACCTGACTTTCAGTCAGGAGAGCTATAGTGATCACTCGTCGTCCGTCGTCTGGCGTCTGTCGTCCGGCGTCCGTGAACATGGTGTTTGCGTATTCTCCTCCCAAACCGCTGAACCAATTTAATTGATATTTGAGATAATAGTTTGTTATGACATCGCAATTTGATTTTGTTCAAATCAAGTTGCCCCGCCCGTAGGTAGGGCCACACCCAAAAAGTGAGCTGAAATCTTAAAAAATCTTCTTCTCATGAACCAGCAGTAGCAGAGACTTGATATTTGGTGTGCAGCTTCCTTTTGAGGTGTAGACTCAGATTTGTTCAAGAGAAGTTTGTGGGGCTGTACTTGGCGTCGTTATGGGAGGGGCAAAATTTTTGGCCCCGCCCGAAATTTCTATTTTCCAAACCGAGAGGCTGATTTGAACCAAATTTTATGTGAGGGCTTATTGGGTCATAAGTACCTAATTTATGCTGATTTTTTTTTCCCCGTAGCCCCATGGGAACCGCAGGAGCTAAAAATAGAAAAAAATTAAAACGCCCATATCTCCAAAACTGCACGGCACCGAGAATTTTTATTTGGTGTGAAGCTTCCTTAGGACCAACAGAAAGAATTGGTAAAAAAAAAATTGCCATCGGTTTTATCATAGGGTACAGTTTCGGGACTTTGAAAAAGTGCTGAGTCAGCACTTTTTAACACTGTAGGCAATGGGAAAAACA
Source organism: Pictodentalium vernedei (assembly GCA_031216915.1). Taxonomy (NCBI): domain Eukaryota; kingdom Metazoa; phylum Mollusca; class Scaphopoda; order Dentaliida; family Dentaliidae; genus Pictodentalium; species Pictodentalium vernedei. The sequence goes on from CM062289.1 coordinate 303,217,505, forward strand.
TTAAAAAATCTTCTTCTCCAGATCCAGCAGGCAGAATCTTTTGATATTTGGTATGCAACATTGGAGGGTGGATCTGATTCAAGTTTGTTCAAATCGGCCCCCTGGGTTCATATTTGGGCTCAGTATAGGAGCCCGATTTCGAACTTAGTGCATTTCAGGCAAATTTCTTAAAAAATCTTCTTCTCCAGATCCAGCAGGCAGAATCTTTTGATATTTGGTATGCAACATTGTGGGGTGGATCTGATTCAAGTTTGTTCAAATCGGCCCCTTGGGTTTATATTTGGGCTCAGTATAGGAGCCCAAATTTGAACTTAGTGCATTTCAGGCAAATTTCTTTGAAAATCTTCTTCTCAAGATCCAGCAGGCAGAATCTTTTGATATTGGGTATGCAACATTGTGGGGTGGATCTGATTCAAGTTTGTTCAAATCGGCTCCCTGGGTTTATATTTGGGCTCAGTATAGGAGCCCAAATTTGAACTTAGTGCTTTTCAGGCAAATTTCTTAAAAAATCTTCTTCTCCAGATCCAGCAGGCAGAATCTTTTGATATTTGGTATGCAACATTGTGGGGTGGATCTGATTCTATTTTGTTCAAATCGGCTCCCTAGATTCATATTTGGGCTCACTATAGAAGCTCGAATTTGAACTTAGTGCATTTCAGGCAAATTTCTTCAAAAATCTTCTTCTCCAGATCCTGCAGGCAGAATCTTTTGATATTTGGTATGCAACATTGTGGGGTGGATCTGATTCCAGTTTGTTCAAATCAGCCACCTGTATTCATATTTGGGCTCACGATAGAAGCTAAAATTCGAACTTAGTGCATTTCAGGCAAATTTCTTTGAAAATCTTTTTCTCAAGATCCAGCAGGCAGAATCTTGTGATATTTGGTATGCAGCATCCTTAGGGGGGGTGAGATTCAAGTTTGTTCAAGCCATGTCCCTAGGTCCATATTTGGGCTCACTGTGGGAGCTTGAATTGTAACTTTGTTCGAAATGAGGAATTTTCTTAAAAAATCTTCTTCTTCAGATCCAGCAGTCCGAATGGTTTGATATGTGGTGAGTAGCATCCTTGGGGGGGAGGGGGGGGGGGGATTCAAGTGTGTTAAAGCCAAGTCCATGGGTCCATATGTGGGCTCCCTGTGGGAGCCCAAATTATAACTTAGTCAATATGACGAATTTTTCTTTAAAAATCTTCTTCTTCAGATTCAGCAGTTGGAACGTTTTGATATTTGGCATGGAGCAACCTTGGGGGCTGAGATTCAAGTTTGTTCAGGCCAAGTCCCTTGGTTCATATTTGGGCTCACTATGGGAGCCTGAATGACAACTTAGTTCAAAATGAGGAATTTTCTTTAAAAATCTTCAGATCCAGCAGATGAATGCTTTTGATATTTTTTATGCAGCATCCTTAGGGGGGTAAGATTCAAGTTTGTTCAAGCCATGTCCCTAGGTCCATATTTGGGCTGATTGTGGGAGCTCGAATTGTAACTTGGTTCAAAATGAGGAATTTTCTTTAAAAATCTTCTTCTTCAGATCCAGCAGTCGGAATGTTTTGATATTTGGTGTGCAGAATCCTTAGGGGTGTGAGATTCAGGTTTGTTAAAGCCAAGTCCCTGGGTTCATATATGGGTTCCCTGTGGGAGCCCGAATTATGACTTAGTTCAGTATGAGGAATATTCTTTAAAAATCTTTTTTTAGATCCACTGGTCAGAATATTTGGATATTTGGTTTCAGCTTTTCTTAGGAGGAGCAGATGCAACTTGTGGAAATCAATTCTCTGGGTTGATATTTAGGCTACCATGTCAGGTGAGCGCCCTCAGGCCCCCTGGGGCCTCTTGTTAACAAATGCAAGAAGAAGAAATAGATGTTTGTTTGTGGGGAGGGGGGAGGGGCATAAAGACACTTCCAGCATTTATAGCTGTATCATAACCAGAAGTGATAAATAGCCCTTGTTTATCCCTTAATTCCTTGAGATATCGAGTTGTGACGAAGTCAAAGTCGACTTATAGTTTGAAGCATGGCGGGCAGGCATAAACATTTGGTTTCCAGATGATAACTTGATAATGGTTTAACCCACATTCATGAAACTTAATAGGTAGGTTAGCATCGGTGAGAGGAAGAACCATATTTATTTTGGACTCGCTAGGTCAAAGGTCAAGGTCACAGTGACCTTGAACATAGTAAATCATAAACAATTGGTTTTCGAATGATAACTTGACTATGGTTCAACCCACATTCATGAAACTTCATATGTAGGTTGGCATTCGTGAGAGGAAGAACCCTATTTATTTTGGTCTCACTAGGTCAAAGGTCACGGGCACAGAGACCCTGAACATAGTCAATCAAAACAATTGGTTTCCAGATGATAACTTGATAATGGTTCAATACACGTTCATGAAACTTCATAGGTAGGTTGGCATCAGTGAGAGGAAGAAGCCTATTTGTTTTGAACTTGCTAGGTGAAAAGTCAAGGTCACTGACCTTCAACATAGTAAATCCGTAAAACAATTGGTTTCTGGATGATATCTTGATAATGGTATGACCCACGTTCTTGAATCTTCATAGGTAGGTTGGCATAGGTGAGAGGAAGAACCCTATTTATTTTGGACTCACTAGATCAAAGGTCAAGAGTGTTTGTTTACATTGGCAACAGTCTCTTTTGAGGGGGGCTATTTGCCTTTGGAGTAGTTTATCTCACTACAAGATACATTATTATTATCCGTAAGTGTTGCATTAATTATTTAATATAATTTTAAAATTTTTGACCACACTTAGCCTTGGGATCCATTGGGGCTCAACGTTACTTTTCAGAAACTTGGGCTTGGCTGAAAAAATATTTTTCAAAAATTATTTTGATTCTCAATTGTTTTTTCATTATTAATGGATCATGTTATTATGTATATTTGTGTTTAGGGGTTTGTGCGAGTACTAGGACTTGTTGTTGACTTTTCACAATGAAAGGATATTGTTCAAATTGTAATAGGAAGAAGTCTGCCTCTGACTTTCATGATCATTGTATTAATTGTAGTCAGTGTACTCGCACTAATCCCTGTTCTATATGTCAATATTGGGATGACAAACATTGGAAACGTGTGTCACGATATGTTGTTAGTGGAGAAAGGGCTATGCCGGCTCTTTCTCCGCAGAGTCACTCTACTCTATCAGTTTCTATTTCAGAGGAACAAGAACAGGGTGATGTTTCCATGTTATCTTCCGCAAGTGCGCTTCCGTCGTCACAAATGAATACAGAGCTAGCGGCAAAAGTGCTCTTGGAGATAAGACAAATGTCATCCGCTAGCTCACCCGGTGTAGCGTCCATTCACCGAATGGTTCGGCAGCCAGGTTCGTCCGATGCGGTCCAGGAGGAAATGTTGGGTGATGCAAGCACTATAAACATTCAACGTGCACACCCAGTGACGGCGGATAGTAGGAGAGATCGGAGGAAGCCTTCGAGTCCGGTTCCTAGCTCGTCCAGGTCCAGCCGGGCCGCGAGCGAGAGAGGTCCCTCTCTCGTACAACAACATCTGGGACCAGATGTTGTGGTACAAAATGTGTCGCAAGCGGAGCACACGTCCGTCGCTCGGGACGCTCCGTTGTATAGGCAGTCCGCGGAGACTGCTCAGGCTTCTTCCTCTCACCAGCGCACACGACCACACCTTGGCTACGTGACCGCCGATATTTTACCAGCTTCGCCGATCAGGGATTCTTCGGCGACCAGGTCACGCCATCCGGTAGTCAGGGACATGAGGCCGGTGGACTCCGGACGTTCGCATAGGAAGAGTATGCGGGAGTCACCAGATGCGGAGCTGCCCTCGGCGAAGCAGCGAAAGACTGCGCCTCCACCTGTCAGACGTGCTTGTTCAAATAGCACAACTTATCGCAGCATCGGATCGGGAAATATTCGATGCCGCTGGGTCGGTACGCTCCGCGGATGACCGGGAGCATCATGAGGTCCGACCGGATGGTGAAAGGGATACGGATGACTTGGAGCTATCCCTTTCGGAACAACATAAAGCTGCCGTGGACTTCATCCGGCACTTTCTTCCTCAAGTTGTTCCGTCGGGCCAGACTGCTGCGGTTCCGGACAAGAGAATTATAGCGTCATTGGACTCTGATTTCTTTGAGCGGTTCAGGGACATCGCTCCCGAGTTTCCGTCTCAGTTCAATAATGTTGCAAGAACATTTGAATTATTGAACGACGCAATATTTAAACTTGCTTCCAAATCAGGAAAAGCGGGTTTCTTGTCCGCCAATACTCTCAACCTGCCTTTCATTAATGCAAGGAATAAATTCGATACGGCAGGACAGGGTATCCCGAGAGTTCCTCTGCGTATGGACGACGAGGCGGAAGACATAGAATTATCATTACCGTCATCTGCGTCTATTCCAACCGCGGTGTTGGAGACGACTATTTCGTCTAACAGAGCCAGTTTAGATGCTTTATCTTACGCAGACCACCTTACTAAGGCGTTATCACTGCGTCTTCAAGGGAAAGAATTCCAGGATATACAATCCTCTTTAAGACTTCTTTCAAGGGCAGTAGCTTATTCCACGTGTAACTCCGCCCTTTCAGTGGCAAACCTGGAGTTGGTTAGACGTGATGCAGCCCTAGCTACATCCACACTCGTGGATAGTAAGGTGAAGAACTCTCTCAGAGTCGCTTCGGTCTCCAGAGAACTTCTCTTCGACGGCAAGCTTTCGGCAATTTATGATAAAATTACTAAGAAAGCTTCGGATTCTCTGCTGTTCAAATCTGCTTCTAAGAAGTCGGACACGGCAGATAAGAGTAAGACAGGCACTTCTGGGTCTAATGCGCCCAAGAGAGGTTCCTATAGAGGTTCCGGTGCATCCTCTTGGTCTTATTCAAGAGACCGTCAAGGCAGCGACTCACGTGCGGACGTCCTTCGGGCCGGGACAACCGGTCGGACGCCCCGAGGTCGACGGGACGAGGTGCGGGTCGTGGAGGACGTAGTTTCTCCTACCGCAGGCCTCCCAGGTCCAGGAGGTGATGGCTTCAACCTCTATCGCGTGCCGGTTGGCGGAAGGTTGTCGAGTTTTTCACAAGAGTGGGCGTCGATTACGGACGACCCTTGGGTGAGAGGGGTGATTTCGGAAGGTCTAAAGATATCCTTCAAACGAAAGCCTCCATTAACTCGAAGTCCATAATGGACTCAACTTCCGTCAAATGCGCAGAAAAGAGACGCTCTGTTATCAGAGGTGCAGTCTCTTTTAATGAAGAACGCGGTAGAGGTCATAGAAAACCAGGAGACACCGGGATTCTACAGCCTTCTGTTTCTGGTTCCGAACCCAGACGGCTCGTTCCGTCCAGTCATAGATTTGAGCTGGATAAACAAGCTGATCGTCGCTCCGAAGTTTTATATGGAGACGATTCGATCGGTCAGAGCGAGTATTCGGGTGAACGATTATGCAACAAGCATAGATCTCAAAGATGCGTACTTTCACGTCATGGTACATCCGACATTCAGAAAGTATCTACGCTTCGCAGTCCTAGGGGTGGTGTATCAATTCCGGGCGATGTGCTTCGGATTGAATCTAGCACCCTGGGCTTTCACTCGGGCAATGAACTTGGTAATGATGTATTTCCGAGCTCATTCGTCTGCGGTAACGTCGGCCTACCTGGACGACATTCTTCAGAGGTACGGCAACGAGTTAACGCTTCAGAACGATGTGCAGAATCTGCTTCTATTGCTCCGACGTCTCGGTTTTATAATAAACGAGGAGAAGTCGGATCTGGTGCCGTCCAAGTCATTCACACATCTGGGAATGAGCTTCGAGATGCACAACAATCTCGTTCGTCTGCCGTTAACCAGAGCGAAATTAGTCAGTTGTTACGCTCGCTATTGTCTGCACGCAGACAAAGTCACAGCAAGGGAGTTCATGAGACTGATAGGTCTGTGCGGAGCCGCTGCGGATCTCATTCCGATGGGGCGGTTACGCACGCGTCCTCTCCAAATTTTCTTGACTCAGAATTGGAGTGTGAAAATTCATTCGCTCGACATAGACGTTCTCTTGTCAGATCAAGTGAAACGAGAGATTCAGACTTGGGCAAATATTCAGTGGTTAACTCAGGGAGTTCCGCTGCAGTTGCCGGATCCGAGTTTTACCATTATGACGGATGCCAGTCAAACAGGTTGGGGTGCATCATTGATTCCAACGGATTCGAGATGCCAGGGTCTTTGGGATCCGCAATTCCTGGGCAAGCACACAAACATCAAGGAAATGATGTCAATTTGGCTTGCATTACGTCATTGGATGGACATTATTCACAATGCTCATGTCCAAATCCTATCCGACAATACGACAGTAGTGGCGTATATACGGAATCAGGGAGGCACTCATTCAATTCCGTTGTTCAATCTAACGGAAAGAATCCTTCTGTTTGCCCTAGAACGTCAAGTTCTTCTTTCGGTCCGTCATATACCGGGTCGTCTGAACGTACTAGCAGACTCCCTTTCACGAAAGGGTCACTTGTTGCCGTCGGAGTGGACTCTCAACAAACAAGTATTCAATCAGATTTGCTACCAGTGGGAATGGCCAATGATAGACTTATTTGCGACACATCTCAACAATCAGTTGCAGACATATGTGTCTCCGTGTCCGGATCCAAGAGCATTTGCAGTAGACGCTCTGTCGATCCCTTGGGACGGAATGATAGGATATGCGTATCCTCCAGCGCCGTTAATTAAGCAAGTATTGCTAAAGATAAAACAATCTCAATGCAAGATTCTGTTGGTAGCATCTCTGTCTCCACAGAGACCGTGGATAAATCTACTCGGGTGTCTGTTGTGGGACCTACCGCGAAAGCTTCCTCCACGGGAGGATCTTCTTTCGCAGGGGAGATCGCGTCAACTCCATCACAACCCGCAAGGTCTCAACCTTCACGTTTTTCCGTTGTGCGGTCCTTCTTGCATGGCAAGCACTTTACAGGACGAGCAGTGGACGCGATTTCTAACTGTAGGAGGACCTCCTCTTCGCTAAACTATGCGGCTAAGTGGAAGGTTTTTCGTCATTGGTGTAGGGATCATTCTGTTGATATTTTTGATCCCTCCATACCAGACATTGCAAACTTTCTAGTATACTTGTTTGACGAAATCAAACTGCAGCCTGTTACTATTAAGGGTTATAGGTCTATGTTATCTGATACCTATGCACATCATGATAGTTTACAAATTGGATCTAATGTCTCTTTATCTAAGTTAATTAGAAACTTCTCGATAAATAGACCCAGAATTCTTAGGTTAATTCCTAAGTGGAATTTAGCTTGGGTTCTTCTTAAATTGAAGGAAAAGCCATTTGAACCTCTTGGGACAGTAGATTTCAAATTCTTGTCTTATAAGACAGCTTTTCTCTTAGCTTTCTCTTCTGCTAGAAGAGTCAGTGAGCTTCATGCACTGTCGGTGGATGATTCTCACTATCGTAGTGTCGGGAACACTATCACCTTCACTACTAATGTGGGATTTTTAGCTAAGAATCAGGCTCCTAATAAATATCCGGAACCTATTGTTATTAAGGCTCTTCCGTCTTCAGACGGGCGTAGGCCTTTACTCTGTCCTGTTAGAGCACTACGTATCTATAAACAGAGATCTCAGTTTATCAGAAAGGGACGGAAACGTTTCTTTCTGTCTTTGATGCCTAATAGAAAGGACATTTCAGTCCATTCTATTGCTAGATGGATTCAATTAACTATCCGTACTGCTTATGAAGATTTATCTTCTTCTCAGCAGTCTGTGCTTAAGATTTCTGCTCATGAAGTAAGAGCTCTTTCTACTTCCTGGGCTTATGCTAATAGTGTTGCTATTACAGATTTAATGAAGGCTGCTTATTGGTCTCAGCCATCCACATTTACGAATTTTTATCTCAGAAATATTGAGTCCATTTCTGGAGACCTGCATTGTTTAGGTCCGTTATCTGTTGCTCAGAATGTCGTCCACTAAACAGTTGCAACTATAGTTATGCAGGCTTTCTGTTCCGGCAGGGACTCCGTCCGGCTGCCCTCTTCGCTCTGGGCTATTTGACCCAGGGCAAGGGGAAGGGGGGGGGGGAGGGTGTTCCCTTAGGTCACCTGCTTTATTGTGAAAAGCAAGGGAATGCCTCCTCCGAAGTCAGTATTTCTGAGTCGTTTCCGGGATGGTTTTAAAGTGTAATATTAATGTTAAAATTCATTCATGTCATATTTTTAAAGTGTAGCTCGGTGTGAAGCATTTGTATATGTCAAGTGTCAAACGGGCGTTAATATACAATCCTCGGACACTTTTAAAGAATATAAAGAGTCTCAATTCTCTGGACTAACTTTATTTATTGGCTTACTTTAAAAATAATTAGTATAAAGGGTTATACTGGATGTTAATAGAGAACATGAATGTTATTGTGCTCAATTATGAAGGGTATTGTATCTTTCTAATTTAACATAAAATAAGAAAGATACATGTAAAGTCTAATACTCCTTTTCTCCTTGAGGGGTTGACTCTATATTATATAGTTGAGCTTATTGGATTTTCCTCTATGTCCTAGGCCCTCCAGCCTTTTTACTATTCAGCTAAGTCTGGGTCATTGGTACAGTATAAAAATGTTAAAAAATTTATAGTAATTTTTATATTTTTTATACTTACCAATGACCCAGACGGGGATGGCACTCCCAGGAGTTGGGAACTCTTGCCTCCCCGCTGAGTACATAGCTCTGACCAGGCACTGCCAGTAAGAATGATAATTGGCGCCAATTTCGGAACGTTCTTGACACTGCGCATGCGCAGTTAGGGCAAAGTATGGAGGTCCTTTAGGACATGATTTCTTTTGGTTTTAGATGCAAATTTTGGGGATTGGGGGGCAAAATTTGTGTTTGGCCCTGGATTTTTTAGAGTTAGCACCAGCTAAGTCTGGGTCATTGGTAAGTATAAAAAATATATAAATTACTATAAATTTTTTAACTTTTGTGCTGTGACAACTCGACATTGGATCGGTGATCCTATCAACATTTTTACTTCACTTCGATAGGCTCCACCTGTGGCATTGCTGTATGTGCATCCAAAACTTGCCTAGAAACAACTGCCACGGTGCTTAGAATGTAACTTGAAAGCTTATGCACAGACTGCATTTTGGGGCACCTGTTCCATTGCTACTGAAATGATCAAAGTCAAAATTAGTCCTTTAACTCCTTGCATGCTTCTTGCGGATATTCCTGCCCAGGCCAGTGAAATAAGTATAATTTGAGCACTTCAATCCAAATTCTTCCTAGTATATTGGATTATCTGTTTGACCAATGATTTTTTAAGTTAACTTTATACAAATTTTTCATCAAATCTAGTCATGGCTGCTTCTCAGCAGCCATGGCTAGATGTAATGAAAAATATTTTTTAAAATACTCAGCGGGTTAAGAGTTAAGGGTTATGTATGACATATGTAACTGTTGTGTCCCATGGGAATCCTGGGAAGTGGAGCAGTGATTGTTTACTCTGATAAACAAGTTTTATGTTACTGAGAAAATATAACACGTTAACCAACATGTATTGTAGATGTCCTCTAAAGCGGGCAGTATTGGCTAAACAAGTATTCATGCCTGTGTTGTTATCATGATATAACATTTAATGCTGAAATGTACTGTAAGCACAAATAAACAAACAGTTAACTGATGTTGACATAGATACAAAAATAAAAAAATAATTATTCTTATATAAAAAACAGGAGGGGAAAGTTTGTCGTTCTGACCTCCACTCTTCCACATAATTCTCATGTACCTTTCTCATTGCCATGTTTCCGTTTGACAAAGAAGGTTCTGGAATGACCTGGGTAATATGTTATTAGCAGATTTTATTAGTAAAAATGTATTGTAAGAATTTTTTATACTGGATCATCTAAAATAAGATTTCATAATTTTAATTTAGGAATGGTCCTGGTGTGTACATATTAAACCTGGTGGCTGATGGTCTTGCTGCTTTAGATGGGCGGTTAAAACCAGATGACAGAGTTTTAGAGATAAATGGTCAGGATGTGTCATATGGTACTCAGGAACAAGCTGCCTGGGTAATCCAGGTATGTATAAATCTGCTGTAGCAAGTGAAGGCTGATGGATTACCCTTTGAAAAGAAAGATAATTGACAAATTGTTCTCTTGTTCTGACAAGCTTCTGTAATAATAGATTAGAAAAGTAAACACCTTAATTTTTCCATGAGTCCTGAGGCTATTGAAAAAATATTGAACTGGTTTCACAGGCACCTTCCTCATCCAAATTTTTTTTAGCTCCATCAATTTTTGTTCATTTAGCTCTTTGATTCTTATTATATCACAGTTTTGATGACAAAGAGCAAGGGAAAAATGCAGTGTTAAAATGGTTAACCCTTTTACCTAGCATGAATAGCAGATGATACCTGCAAATAATGGAATAACTAAAAAAATATCCATTAATCCATTTTTAATCTCGGAAACATAGCTTGTGACCTCTGAATGAAATGAGCTCATTGAGCTTGTTCTAATGAGGGATCATAAGCAATGTTTACTGGGAAGAAAAAGAAGAAGAAAATTGTATTTTAAAATAATAAAATTTGAATGGCAACTTTTGGATTCATCATATACAGTGCAAAATTTTGACTTATTCAATTAAAAACAAAGAAAATGCGAAATGGAAGGTGCATATTTAAGCCTTGGTGAACACAAATATATACAGAGTAGCAGACAAATGTTTCACAATTTTTGATCTCTTGAAATATCTGACGCCCATTCATGAGATGTGCAGAGGGTATAGTCATGGTAGGTTTCAAAGAAGTTATATAATAGAATGGAAACATAGTCCTTAAAAATGAATGCCACTGCTCTTTAAAAGTATGTACAGAGTGCTTGAGTTTCACTTCTAAAAATCTGTATGAATCGTGCATAAGAAACACCACAGCTAAACCGTAATGAATGAATGTCTCAGCTAACTACATTATATAAATTGGTGATACTGAGAGGGTGCTCTATTTTATTTTCTAGTTTATACAAGAATAGGAGGAACTTTCAGTTAGTAGAATAGTTGACTATGAGCATTTTTATTGCCTAATTTTGGGAAACTTGACTCACCTGTTTTCATCTCTCTGTTCTTTCTATATTTTGTAGCATGCTACAGAAAGAGTCAAGATAATAATATCACGCAAAAGCCGTCCACAGACCCCAGACATAATCCGGTCAACTGTTATGGATTCAACAGACAATAACCTCCTCATTAATTTTGACATTGAAAAACCATTGTTTTGTAGAGTATGCCAAGAACGAATTGTGACTATCAATAAGGTAAGATTAATTGAATAACTACTTTTCCATTGAAACATCAATCAACAAAACTGTGGAAGGCTGACATCAAATCAAATGAGTCCCACCGTTAATCAGTGAAATGTCAGTATAAATGGTTGTTCTCAACACTTTTATAGAAGCGTAAAATGCATTTCTCAACAAACTGAACACTTCATTATGTTGATGCATGTCAAGTGGTGTGGTTTACAGGAAGTCAGAATGTTAGTAGAGCTGGGCATTTTTTTTTTACCAGTTCAATTTGGTCTTTTGCAGCAAACTGGAAAACCGAATCATAAAACCCAGCAATAAACAGCCAAACAGTTTTGCTGTGTTTGTTCATAAACTGATCAAACTATCTTATTGGAAGGGAACTGGACGGACTAGTGGCCACTATGGACTCTCATCACAAAAGGGAAAATAAATTGTGTTCTCATTGTCACATGTACTCCCTTATTGACTTGTCCACTAGAGGAGTCAATAAGGGGGAACATATGACAATGCGAACATGCATAGGTTAGATGAACTTTATTCATTTGTTAACAAAATTGTTGTTTTTGTCGACTTGATAGGCTTAGCAACTGATCCCATGGAACCCCTAAGAATGAGAGAAGATAAGTTAGGCTGAACCCCTTGGAGGTACTTAAAGACAGGGCATTTGTTTGGTGAGTTGTGTCGTACAAAGTATTGAGAATTTTTTTCAAGTCAAGGAGTCTGAAGTGTTATTTTCTATTTGTTTTGAACACATAGAAAAACTGAACTGAAACCAAGTTTTTACATAGCAAAACTGAACTGAAACCAAGTTTTTTTCTTTAACCCTTTACCTAACATGAAAGCAGACGACACTTGCAAACAAAATTCTTGAATAACTAAATTTTTATACTGTACCAATGACCCAGACTTAGCTGGTGCTAACTCTAAAATATTTAGGGCCAAACACAAATTAAACCCCCCAATCCCCAAAATTTGCATCTAAAACCGAAAATTACATGTCCTATATGGTCCTCCATACTTTTACTCCACTGCGCATGCACAGTGTCAAGGATGTCTCGAAATTGGCGCAATTATCATTCTTTGTTTGGCCCTCAATTCAGATACATCTCTGATATTTGTGCTTGTAAATCTCAGTTTAAATGATGCCAGACACATAATTATGAGAGAAATGGTGGATATATGGAGGAAATAGAAGGAGGAGAGGAAGAAACAGTGGAAGGAAATGTTAAGGGCGAAATTATTTCATGTTACCTATATTTTTATACTGTACCAATGACCCAGACATAGCTGGTGCTAACTCTTAAAATATAGGGCCAAACACAAATTTTGCCCCCCAATCCCCAAAATTTGCATCTAAAACTAAAGAAAACATGTCCTGAAAGGCCCTCCACACTTCGCCCCTACTGCGCATGCGCAGTGTCAAGGACGTTCCGAAATTGGCGCCATTTATCATTCTAAGTTTGGCCCTTCATCAGTTAACATCTGACTGATCTTTGTGCTTTTAAATCTCAGTTTAAATGATGCCAGACACATAAATATTAGTGAAATGGTGATTCTAAGGAGGATAGAAAAGGAGGAGAGGAAAAGAATGTGTGACAGAATATTATCAGGGCTGTAACTTAAAATTTTTTAATGAAATTATGTTAAGTTACCTATTTTCAAGGCAGCAGCCATTTTGTTGTCATTCTGATTATTTAGTTACACTGTTTTTTCAAGTGTTTTTCCTCTCTCCCTGTCCTTTAAGTTCCCCCTTGCTATTCTCCCATGCTTTTGGCATAGTTTCTGTAATTATTATTACTAAAATTTCTTGGGAGTTTTAGCTGAATAACAGAATGAATTCTGTTCTTTCCCCATGTTTACGTCTTCACCTACGGGTGGTTAGGCGTTGTGTTCTGCATCTACCATCTGATGTTCTGCAGTTTCTTCCCTGGAAGTCTCTGTTTTGCATCAGATGGTGTATTTTTGGTAACTGATTTCGGGCCTGGGTGCCTGGAGTCTTATTTAGTGTTTTTACACTCATTGTTTACATTTACAACAGCCCTCTGTGTGAGGGGGGGATTTCTAAATAATAATATCTTTATGTTATTTTAATCATAACTAGATACATTATTATTGTTCGTAAGTGTTGAATAAATTGTTTAAAATATTTTTAAAATTTTTGTCCACACTTAGGCTCGGGATCCATTGGGGCTCAACGTTACTTTTCAGAAACTTGGGCTGTTCTGAAAAAATATTTTTTCAAAATATTTTGATTTCAATTATTTTTTCTATATTAATGGATCATATTATTATTATTATTTTGATTGCCAGGGGTTAGTGCGAGTACCAGGACTTGTTTTCTTTTCACATTGAAAGGATATTGATCAGTTGTTTTAAGAGGAAGTCTTCCTCTGACCTTATTATCATTCTATATGTGGTCAGTGTACTCGCATTAACTCCTGTTCTGTATCGTATGATTTCGATGACAATATGGGAAGCGTATGTCACGGTATGTTGTTGGGGATTTGGACACTCCGGTCCTTTCCCCGCAGAGTCACTCTACTTTATCAATTTCTATTTCAGACGATCAAGATTAGGGTGATGTATCTGTGATGCCTTCCAACAGTGTGCCTCCGTCGTCACAATTAATGAAGGGCTAGCGGAAAAGTGCTCATGTAATACGCCAATTGCCTAAGAGGACCCTAGTAGGTTCGACGGCCTTTGACGTCCGCTAGCTCGCCCGGTGTAGCGTCCATTCACCGAATGGTTCGGCAGCCGGGTTCGTCCGTTGCGGTCTAGAAGGAATTTTGGGGTGATGCGAGCACTATAAAATTAACTTAATGCACACCCAGTGACGGCGGATCGGAGGGAGAACGGAGGAAGCCTTTTAGTCCGGTTCATAGCTCGTTCCGGTCCATCCGGACGGCAAGCGAGAGAGGCCCCTCTCTCGTTCAACAACATCTGGCCCCAGATGTTGTGGTACAAATGTGTCGCTAGCGGAGCATACGTCCGTCGCTCGGGACGCTCCGTTGTATAGGCAGTCCGCTGAGACTGCTAAGGCTTCCTCTTCTCGTCAGCGCACACGACCGCACCTTGGCTGCGTGACCGCCGATATATTACCAGCTTCGCCGATCAAGGATTCTTCGGCGACCAGGTCACACCATCCGGCAGCCAGGGATTCGAGACCGATGGACTCCGGACGTTCGCATAGGAAAAGTATGCGGGAGCCATCTGATGCGGAGCTGCCCTCGGCGAAGCAGCGATAGACTGCGCCTCCGCAGGTCTCGACGCCGGACATTCTTGTGCACATAGCACAGCTTATCGCAGCATCCCAGCAGCCGACAGAAACGGTGTCGGATCGAGAATTATCCGACAGCGCTGGGTCGGTAGCCGGGGACTCGAGGCCTGCAGACTCCGGACGTTCGCATAGGAAGTGTGCGGGAGTCAACGTACACGGAGCTTCCAGCGGCAATGCATCGTAAGTCCGCTACTGCACAGGCCTCGGGAACGGACGTGCTTTCCTTATTAGCACAGTTTATCGCAGCATCCCAGCATCAACTGAATCTGTCGCATATATTTTATCCGACGATGCTGGGTCGGGACGCTCCGCGGAAGCGGGTACGGACGTCCGAAAGTTTCATCCGGTCCGACGGGATACCGAAAGGGATTCGGAGGATTTCAAGCTTTCCCTTTCGGAACAACATATGCTGCGATGCCGGATAAGAAACTGATAGCGTCGGTGGACTTAGAAATTTTTGGTTCGGTTCAGGGACATCGTCCCTCAGTTCCGACATAGTCCAATAATGTCACACAAACTTTCGAATTATTGAACGACGCTATATATATTATTATTTTATGCTTGCTATCCAAGCATTTCTGGTTTCTTGTTCGAAGAGTTATGGAGATGTCTTTCAAAAGTGTGCCTCTGTCGTCATAGTTAATGAAGAGTTAGCGGCAATAAGTGCTCATGGAATATGTCTATCGCTTACGGAGTGACATTCGCTAGCTCACCCGGTGTAGCGTACATTCATCGAATGGTTCGGCTGCCGGGTTCGTCCGTTGCGGTCTAGGAAGGAGATTTGGGTGATGCGAGCACTTTAATTACTTTAGTACTCACCCAGTGACAGCAGATTGAGGACAGATCGGAGGAAGCCAACAACATAGGGGACCGCATGTTGTGGTTCAGATATTTTACATTCGGAGCATATGTCCGTTGCTCGGGACGCTCCGTTATATTGACAGTCCGAGAGACTGTCTTTAATGCTTCCTCATCCTCACAGCCGGGCACACGACCGCACATTGGCTACGTGACCTCGAGTATCCGATCAGTTTCGGCATTCAGTGATTCCACAGCGAATAGGTCGCGCCATCCGGTAGCCAAGGGACACGAGGCCTATACACTCCGTTCGCTCGCATATTGGAAGTATGCACGGGGTAACGATCTCGGAGCTTCCTGCGGCAATGCATCGTAAGACCGCTGCTCCTCAGGCCTCAGTGACGGACGTGCTATCCGAGTTAGCACAGTTGTTTCGCAGCATCCCAGCAATTGACAGTTTCTCGGTCGAATCAGGAATTATCCGACGGCGCTGGGTCGGTGCGGTCTGCGGTTGCATCAAGCTACGGACGACCGAACGCTTTATAGGGTCCGACAGGATGGCGAAAGGGATTCGAAAGATTTCGAGTTTTCCCTTTAGTAGTATCGGAAGATGCCTTTCATATCTTCTGGCATTTCTTCCAGTGATTATTTTTCGGACTTCATTGCTGCGATCTTGGATAAGAGACTTATAGCGTCATTGGACTCGAATTTTTCGATCGGTACAGGGACTTTGTCCCTGACTTACCGACGCAGTCCAATATTGTCATTACAACATGTGTTTTATTTTTCGACGCTATATATTTTTATATATATACAAGCCTGCTACTAAGCATGATAGTTTAGTTTCTTGTCCGCGTGGCTCATTTCTGCCATTTTATCTTTTTTACATATAGTTTATTTTGGCAGAGCAGGGCATACCGAGAGTTCATATGCGTCTAGACGGTGTGATTAAAGACTGCATATATTCTTTTTCGCCGTTTATGTCTTTTCCAATTTCAATGTTGGGAATGACATTATGTATAGTAGACTTAACTTAGACGCTTTATTATACGTAATCCGCCTTACTGAGGCGTTATCATTACGTCTTCAAGAAAAGATTTACGGGATATTATTCTCAATGTAATTTCTTTTGAGGGCAGTAGTTTGTTCACGTATAACTCCGCCCTTCAGTGGCTGATTGGAGTTGGTTAGACGTGATGCAGCCCTAGCTACATCCACGCGTGGATAGTAGGTTAAGAACTCTCTCAGAGTCGCTTCGTTCTCGGAGGAGCTTCTCTTCGACGGCAACTTTCCGGCAATCCATGAATTGCTTGATTTATACATTCTCTTGTCTATCTAGTGTTACAAGAGATTCAGACTGGGGCAAACATTCGGTGGTTGACTCAGAGAGTGCCGCCGCAGTTGCCGGACCCGAGTGTGGCTGTTATGACGGTTGCCAGTCAAACAGATTGGGATATATACTGATCCCTACGGATTCGAAGTGCCAGGGTCTTTGGGTTCCGCAGTCTTTTAGCTATCAGTTTAACTTCCGCGGAATAATGTTTTTTAGGCTTGCTTTATGTCATTGCATGAACATTATTCAGAAACGCATGCCCAAATTCCTGTCCTTTAATTCGACAGTAGTGGCGTATCTCCGGAACCAGGGAGGCACTCTTTAGTTTCCGTTATTCAATTTAATGGAAAGAATCCGTCTGTTGGTTATAGTACACCAAGTTCAGTTTTGGTCCGTCATATTCTGGGTCGTCTGATTGTTTTATCGCACTCCCGTTCTCTTACGGGTCGCTTGTTGCTGTCAGAATGGACTCTCAACAAACAAGTATTCAATCAGATTTGCTATCTATGGGAGCGCCCAATGATGTTTTATTTATGACACAGCTTGCTAATCAATTGCAGACGTATGTGTTGGCTTGTCCAGATCTCTGAGCTAATACTGTTAACGCTCTATTGATCTATAGGACGGAATGATAGGATACGCGTATCCTCCGGCGCTGTTGTTTTAGCAGGTATTGCTAAGATAAACAACCACAATACATTTCTGTTGATAGCATCTCTATCTTCACAGAGATCATGAGTAATTTACTCTCTTGTCTACTGTGGATCTTAACGTGAAATCTTCCTCTATGTGAGGATCTTTTTTCACTGGGTAAATCGTGTCATCTTTATCACAACCAGCAAGGTCGCAACCTTCATGTATTCCATTGTGTAGTCCGTATTGCATTGTAAGCACTGTACTGGACGAGCTTTGGACGCGATTTCTTACTATAGGAGATCCTCTTCTTCGCTATTCTATGCGACTAAAGTGGAGGCTCTTCCGTCGTGGTGTAGGGATCATTATGTTCATATGGTTGATCCCTCCATACTACTCATTGCTATTTTTTAGTATACTTGTTTCACAAGATCTACTGCAGCCTGTTGTTATTTAGGTTATAGGTTTATGTTACCTCATACCTATGCACTCTACGATAGTTTACAATTGAGTCTTTTGTCTCTTTATCTAAGTCAGTTAGTAACTTTTTGATAAATAGACTTAGAATCTTTAGATTAAATTCCTATACGGATTTTAACTTCGGTTCTTACTTAGCTAAGTAATCATTTGAGCCTCTGGAAACAGTAGTTTTCAAATTCTGACCTTTTAGACAGTAATTCTGTTGGTTTCTCTTTTACTGTAGAGTCAGTGAGTTTCATGCACTATCGATGGATGATTTTCACTTTCATAGTTTCGGAATCAATACTTCCGTTACTATTTAGGTTGGATTGTTGCATAAGAGTTAGGCTCCTATTATCCGGAACCTATTATTTTAAGGTCCTTCCGTCTTCGTATGGGCATAGGCCTTTACTCTTTCCGGGTACAGTTTATATATTTATAAACAGATATCTGTTTATTACAAGGGCGTAAGCTTCTTCTGTCTTTGATGTCTAGTAGAAGGACGTTACGCTCCATTTTATTGTTAATGGATTCTATTAACTAGCGTACTGCTATGGTATATCATTGGCTTAGCAGTTGTGCTTAAGATTTCGGCTCATGAAGTAAGAGTTCTTCTACTTCTTGGGCTTACATTAATAGTGTTGCTATTATAGATTTTTGAAGGCTGCTCATTGCGCTCAGCCATCCATTCATGAATTTTATCTCAGAAATATCGAGTCCATTTCTGGAGGCCTCTATTGTTAGGTCTATTATCTACTGCTCAGAATGTCATTCACTTAACAGTTGCTACTATAGCTAGGTAGGCTGTCTGTTTCGGCAGTGTCTCCGTTCGGCTGCCCTCTTCGCTCTGGGCTATTTGACCCAGGGCAAGAAAAAGGGGGGGGGGAGGGTGTTCCCTTGGGTCACCTGTTTTTACTATGAAAACAAGGGGATACCTCCTCCGGAGTTAGTAATTCTGAGCTGTTATTGGGATGGTTGTTTAGTGAGAAGTTTAAGTTTATAAAATTCATTCAAGTCTTAGTTTTTAAAGTATAGCTTTTGAATATTGCATATGTCAACGGACATGATTATGCAATTCTCACACACTTTTAGGAGTATAAGAGTCTCTATTCTCTAGACTTACTTTATTATTGGCTTACTTTAAAAATTATTAGTATAAGGATTATTGGATATTAATAGAGTACATGGATGTATGAAGCTCAATTTTTGGAAGGTGTTGTATCTTTCTAATTTATCATAAATAAGAAAGATACATGTAAGGCCTATTACTTCTTTTCCCTACAGGGGATGACTCTATTTTATTTTATTGAGCGTATTCCATTTTGCTCTATGTCCTTGGCCCTCCAGCCTTTTTACTATTCAGCTATGTCTGGGTCATTGGTACAGTATAAAAATGTAAAAAAATTTATAGTAATTTATATATTTTTTATACTTACCAATGACCCAGACGGGGATGGCCCTCCCAGGAGTTGGGAACTCTTGCCTCCCCGCTGAGTACATAGCGCTTACCAGGCACTGGTTATTAGAATGATAAATGGCGCCAATTTCGGAACGTCCTTGACACTGCGCATGCGCAGTAGGGGCAAAGTGTGGAGGGCCTTTCAGGACATGTTTTCTTTAGTTTTAGATGCAAATTTTGGGGATTGGGGGGCAAAATTTGTGTTTGGCCCTATATTTTAAGAGTTAGCACCAGCTATGTCTGGGTCATTGGTAAGTATAAAAAATATATAAATTACTATAAATTTTTTTACTTTCGAGGCATGGCCCTGTTGTGGTCATTCTTGCTATGAATGTTCCATTGTTTGATCAGTGTTTCCTCTCTCCCTTTCCTTTATTCCCCCCCTAGCTATTCTCCCATGCTCTTGGCATATTTTTTGTAATGTTCATTACTAAAATTTCTTGGGGAGTTTTGGCTTGGTAACAGAATAATATTCTGTTTTTTCCCCATGTTTACTTCCTCACCCTTGGGTGTTTAGGCATTTTGGTCTGCATCTAACAACTGATATTCTGCAGTTTCTTCTCTGGAAGTCTCTGTTTTGCATCAGATAGTGTTTAAATTGGTAACTGATTTTGGGCCATGTTTATCAGTGCCTGGAGTCATGTTTCTGGTTTGTGTACACTTTTTGTTTGTGTTGACAACGGTTACTTCTGATAGTGATTTCTTGTCCTCTGCTTAGTTCAGTTCATAGCAAGATACTTTAATATTGTCCGTAAGTGTTACATTAACTTTTTGAAATGGTTTTAAAATTTTTGTCCACACTTAGGCTTTTTTGGGATCCATTTCGGCACATTGTTCCCATTGGGAACTTGGATTCTTCCGAAAATTTGTTCAAAAATTTTGGGGGGGGGGAAATTATTTTCTTTTGAAATGTTATAATGGATTATATTATATTATGTTTCTTTGTTTCAAGGGTTAGTGCGAGTAATATGCCTGTGTATATGTTTTCTTGAAAAAATATTGTTCAAATTGTAATGCGAGGATATCTTCCTCTGATTCTCAGTTTCATTGTGTTTCTTATAGTCAATGTATTCGTACTAATTCTTGCTCTGTGTGTGTTGATTGGAATGACAACGTTGGAAATGTGTCTCAGGGTATTTTGTTAGCGGTGAGGGGTCCATTCCGATCCTCTCTCCGCAGGGTCACTCTGTCTCTTTTTAAGAATTCAGAGTGATGTTTCTGTGATGTCTTCAACAAGTGTGTCTCCACCGTTGCAATATTAGGGCTAGCGGAAAGTGCTCAAGGTATTACGACAATTGCCGAAGAGTTCCTTAGTAGGATCGAAGGCATTGCTCGTCTGCTAGTCCGCCCGATGTCGAATGGATCGGCATCTGGGTTTGTCCGTTGCGGTCCAGGGAAGCAGATTGGGTGATGCAAGCACTATAAAACATCGAATGTGCACACCCAGCAACGACGGATCCGAGGATAGTACGGAGGAAGCCTGTCAGTCCGGTAGCTAGCTCGTCCAGGTCCACCAGGCCCGCGAGCGAGAGAGGCCCCCTCTCTCTTACATCAACATCTGCGCCGTGATGTTGTTGTATGTTTGTTCGTTAGTCGGAGCTTATGTCCACTCCCCCTGCTCGGAACGCTCCGTCGCATAGACAGTCTGACGCGGCTGTTATATTGGCTTCCTCATCCTCACGTCAACACTCACGACCGCACCTTGGCTATGTGACCACAGATTTCCAGGGGACGTTCGCATGTTATATAATGCAGGATTGAACGTCCCTGGTGCTCCTGCTTCGCCGACCAAGGAATACACGTCGACCAGGTCACTCTATCTGCTAGCCAAGGACACAAGCCTTTCTAGTTGGGACGTTCGCATATTACATAAATGCAGGAATGGACGTCCCTGGAGCTTCCAGCGGATAATTACGTAGGACCGCGGCTCCACAGGTCTCATTGAGTAACATGAACAAGGTGATGTTACCGTGATGTCTTCGTAAAGTGTGCTTCCATCGTCATAGTCAAATGAAGAGCTAGCGGTAAAAGTGCTCATGCAGATACGTCAATTGCCTAAGAGGTCCCAAGTAGGATCAACGCGTTGGCGTCCCCTAGCTCGCCCAGTGTAGTGACCATTCATCGAATGGCTCAGCAGCCAGGTTCGTCTGTTGCAGTCCAGGAAGGAGATTTGGGTGATGCGAGCACTATAAAATACAATGTGCACACCCAGTGACGACGGATACGAGGATGGTACGGAGGAAGCCTATTAGTCTAGTCAGGTCAATCCGGGCTGCGAGCGAGAGAGGTCCCTCTCTCGTACTACAACATCTGGGCCCAGATGTTGTAGTACAAAACGTTCCTCAGTCGGAGCATACGACCACCGCTCGGGACGCTCCGTTATATAGACAGTCTGGAGAGACTGCTCTTTCGGCTTCCTCATTCTCACGGCAGCACACGCAACCGCACCTTGGCTATGTGACCAGTGATATTCAACCAACATCGCTGACCAGGGATTCTACGGTGACCAGGTCACACCATCCGGTAGCCAAGGATACGAGGCCTTCATACTCCGGATGTTCGCATATAAGAAGTATGCAGGAGTCAATGTCCAAGGAGCTTCTAGCGGCTAAATCCTGTAAGACCGCAGCTCCACAGGCCTCCGTTACGGATATGTTATCGCAGATAGCACAAATTATCGCAGCATCCCAGAAACTGACAGTAACTCTGTCGGATCAGGAATTATCCGAGGAAGCTGGGTTGGTACGTTCCGCTGCAGGTTCAGGCACGGACGACCAAGAATTACAAGTGGTCCGACAGGATGGCAAAAGCGATACAGAGGAGTTGTATTTTTCCCTTTTGGAACAACATAATTGCCGTAGAGTGCATCCGGCATTATCATCTGACATTGTTCCTCCGGACCAAAATGCTGTGTTGCCAGATAAGAGACTGATAGCGCCACTGGACACAGAATTCTTAATCGGTTTAGGGACATCGTCCCTCAGTTTCCGACATAGTCCAGTAATGTCTCACGAACATTTGAACTATTGAATGACGCTATATTTAACTTGCTACCTAAACGGGCAGATCCGGTTTCTTATTGGCAAATGCTCTACATCTGCCTTTCATCAATTCAAGGAATAATTTCGAAACGGCAGGACAGAGCATTCCAAGAGTTTCTCTGCGTCTAGACGACCAGGCCGAAGACCTAGTATTGTCTATACCGTCGTCTATGTCAATTCCAACCACGATGTTGGAAACGACAATATCGTCTAGCAAGGTTAGCTTAGACGCATTATCGTACGCAGATCACCTTACCAGAGCATTATCATTACGTCTCAAAGGAAAAAGAATTCCAGGATGTACAACCTCCTTAAGAGTTCTTTCAAGGGCCTTAGCATTCTCCACGTATAACTCTGCCCTTTTAGTGGCAAATTGGGAGTTGGTTAGACGTGACGCGGCCCTGTGGATAGTAAGGTGAAAAACTCTCTCAGAGTCGCTCCGGTCTCTGGAGAGTTTCTCTTCGACGGCAAGCTTTCCGCAATCTATGATCAGATAACAAAGAAAACTTCAGACTCTCTGCTATTCAAATCCGCTTCCATAGAGTCAGATTCAGCGGAGAAAAGTAGGACAGGCACTTCTGGGGCGAATACGTCCAAGGGAAGTTCCTATAGATGTTCCTATGCATCCTCTAGGTCTTACTCTAGAGACTGTCAGGGTAGCGACTCAGGTAGGGGCCGTAATACTGGCCGAGACATCCGGTCAGATGCCCCTAGGTCGACGGGGCAAGGTGCGGGCCGTGGAGGACGTGGTTTCTCCTTCCACAAGCCTCGCAGGACCAGGAGGTAATGGTATTAACCTCTATCGTGTTCCAGTGAGCGGAAGACTTTGGAGTTTCTCAATCAATTGGGAGTAGATTACGGACGTCACTTGGATTTGAGGGGTGATTTCAGAAGGACTAAATTGTCCTTAAGACGAAAACCTCCATTAACTCGAAGTCCAAGATCGACTCAGCTTCCGGCAAGTCTGCAGGAAAGAGGCTCGCTTCCATCAGAAGTCCAGTCTCTTCTGGAATGATCGCGATAGAGATCGTAGAAATCCAGGAATTTCCAGGTTTCTACAACCATCGTTTTCTGGTTCCAAAACCAGACGGCTCGTTCTGTCCACTCATAAATCTGAGCTGGATGAACAAGCTGATCGTGGCTCCAAGTTTTTATATGGAGACCATCCTTTCGGTCAGAGCGAGTATTCGGGTGTACGACTATGCTACATGCATAGATCTCAAGATGCGTACTTTCATGTCATGGTACATCAGGCGTTCAGAAAGTATCTTCGCTTCCTCATCATAGGAGTCGAGTATCAGCTCCGAGCAATGTGCTTCGGTCTGAATCTAGCCCCCTGGGCTTTCACTTGAATAATGAACTCTGTGATGATTCATTTCCGAGCCCATTCGTCTGCGATAACGTCAGCCTACCTGGGCGACATTCTTCAGAGGTACGGCAATGAGTTAATGCTTCAGAACGATGTGCAGAATCTGCTTCTATTGCTCCGACGTTTTGGTTTCATAAGTAAACGAGGAGAAGTCGAATCTGGTATCGTCCAAGTCATTCACCCACCGGAGGATGAGCTTCGAGACGCACAACATTCTCGTTCGTCTGCCGTTAACCAGAGCGAAATTAATCAGTCGTTATGCTCGCTATTGTCTTCACTCAGACCAGGTTTCAGCGAGAGATCTCATGAGACTGATAGGTTTGTGAGGAGTTGCCGCGATTTTATTCCAGTGGGGCGGCTACGCACTTGTCCTCTCCAAATTTCTTCTGACCCAGAATTGGAGGGTGAAGATTCTTTCGCTCAATACGGACATCCTCTTGTCAAATCAAGTGAATAAGAGATTCAGACTTGGGCAGATTTTCAGTGGTTAACTCAGGGAGTTCCACTGCAATTACCGGATCCGAGTTTTACAGTTTTGACGGATGCCTGTCAAACAGGTTGGGACGCAGCATTGAGCCCAACGGATTTGAAGTGCCAGGGTCTTTGGTATCTGTAGTTCCTAATCAAGCACATAAACATCAAGAATGATGTCATTTTGGCTTGCGCTACGTCATTGGATGAACGTTATTCAGAATGCTCACGTGCAAATTCTGTCCGACAATTCGACGGTATTAGCATATATTCGGAACCAGGGAGGCACTCATTCCATTCTGTTATTCAAGTTAACGGAATGAATCCTTCTGTTTGTACTAGAACATCAAGTTCTCCTATCGGCGTGTCATATTCCGGGTCGTCGGAACATATTAGCGGACTCCCTTTTCACGGAGGGGCCGTTTGTTGCCATCAGAATGGACTTTCAACAAATGAGTATTCAATCAGATTTGCTACCACTGAGAGCGGCCAATGATGGACTTATTTGCGACGCATCTCAACAATCAGTTGCAGGCGTATGTGTCACCATGTTCGGATCCTCGAGCGTTTGCAGTAGACGCTCTATCGATCTCGTGAGATGGAATAATAGGATATGCGTATCCTCCAGCGCCGTTGATTCAGCAGATATTGCTCAAGTTAAATAATCTCAATGCAAAATTCTGTTGGTAGCATCGCTGTCTCCACAAAGACTGTGGATTAATCTACTCAGTTGTCTGTTGTGGGACATGCCGTGGAAGCTTCCTCCACTTTTCAGTCCATTCTATGGCTAGATGGATTCAATTAACTATCAGTACTCCTTATGATAATATCTTCAACTCAGCAGTCTGTGCTTAAGATTTCAGCTCATGAAGTTTTTTCTGCATCATGGGCTTACACAAATAGTGTTGCTATTACAGATCTAATGAGGGCTGCATATTGGTTTCAGCCTTCCACTTTCACGAATTTGTACCTTTGAAATATTGAGTTCATTTCTGGAGATCTGCATTGTTTAGGTCTGTTATCTGTTGCTCATAATGTCGTCCACTAAACAGTTGCAACTATAGTGATGTAGGCTTCTGGTTCTGGCAGTGACTCTGTCCTGCTGCCCTCTTCGCTCTGGAGTATTTGATCCAGGGCAAGGGCAAGGGGAAGGGGGGGGGGGGGTGTTCCCTTAGGTCACCTGCTTTATAGTGAAAAGCAAGGGAATACCTCCCCTGGAGTCAGTAATTCCAGTCGGTACCGGGATGATTTTAAAGTGTAAAGCTAATGTTTACTCATCCATGTAATATTTTTAAAGTGTAGCTCGGTGTGAAGCATTTGTATATGTCACATGTCATCCGGGCGTTAATATACAATCCTCGGACACTTTTAATGAGTATAAAGAGTCTCATTTCTCTGGACTTCCTTTATTTATTGGCTTTCCTTTAAAAATAATTAGCATAACGGGTTATACTGGAGGTTAATAGAGATCATTGTGCTCAATTACAGAATGGTGTTGTGTCTTTCTCGTTTTGATGCAAATAGAAAGATACATGTAAAGCCTATTTCTCCTTTTTCCTCGAGGGGATAATTCTGTTATATGTAGTTGAGTCTATTGGATTTTCTTTATGTCTTAGGCCCTCCAACCTTTTTACTATTCAGCTAAGTCTGGGTCATTGGTACAGTATAAAAATGTTAAAAAATTTATAGTAATTTATATATTTTTTATACTTACCAATGACCCAGACGGGGATGGCCCTCCCATGAGTTGGGAACTCATACCTCCCTGCTGAGTACATAACGCTTACCAGGCACTGGTTGTAAGAATGATAATTGTGCCCATTTTGAGACCTCCTTGACACTGCGCATGCGCAGTGGAGTAAAAGTATGGAGGACCATATAGGACATGTAATTTTCGGTTTTAGATGCAAATTTGGGGATTGGGGGGTAAAATTTGTGTTTGGCCCTAAATATTTTAGAGTTAGCACCAGCTAAGTCTGGGTCATTGGTAACTATAAAACATATATAAATTACTATAAATTTTTTAACTTTTCTTCATTTTTTTCAAGATAAACTATTGCCATCATGCGTGCAGAAGTCTGTTAGTCTGCGAGTCATTTTCCTTTAGCACAGGCTACACCCCATAATTCTTGTCTGATCGTCACAAAATTTCATATGCAGGTTTGGGGTCATGTCGAGATGAGAACGTCCCCTTTTGGTTGCGATCAGTCAACAGTGATGGCTGCCCGAGCCCAAAACCCGAAAACCTTTAGCACAGTCTACAGGTCGTATTTATTAAGCGATTTCATTGTAACTTGGTAGGATGCCTCTGTATAATATCTAGATGAGAACGTCTCCTTTTAGTCGTGATCTGTCAACCATGATGGCTGCCCAAGCCCGAAACCCAAAAACTTTAGCACAGTCTGCAGGTCATATTTAATATGGAGGGATTTCATTGTAACTTGGTAAGATGACTCTGTATGATGTCTAGAGAACTTCCCCATTTGGTCACGATCTGTCAACCATGACAACTGCCCAAGCCCAAAACCTCAAAACCTTTAGCACAGTCTACAGGTCATATTTATAGAGGGATTTCATTGTAACTTGGTAGGTTGACTCCATATAATGTCTAGAGGAGAATGTCCCCTTTTGGTTGTGATTGGTCAACTGTGACAGCTACAGGGGCCTGAAGATCTTTAGCACAGTCTGTAGGTCATATTTATGAAGGGATTTCATTGTAACTTGGTAGGATGACTCTAGATAATGTCTAGATGAGAACATCCCCTTATGGTTGTGATCATTCAGCCGTGACAGCTGCCCAAGCCCAAAACCCAAAAACATTTAGCACAGTCTACAGGTCATATTTATGGAGGGATTTCATTGTAACTTTGTAGGTTGATTCTATATAATGTCTAGATGATAACGTCCCTTTTTGGTCGCGATTGGTCAGCTGTGATGGCTACAGGGGCCCAAAGCCCAAAAACCTTTAGCACAGTCTACAGGTCATATTTATGAAGGGATTTCATTGTAACTTGGTAGGATGACTCCAGATAATGCCTAGATGAGAACGTCCCCTTTTGGTCACGCTCATTCAACCATGATGGCAGCCTGAGCCCAAAACCCGAAAAGCTTTAGCACAGACTACAGTTCATATTTATGAAGAGATTTTGTTGTAACTTGGTAGGATGACTCAGTATAATGTCTAGATGAGGACGTCCCCTTTTGGTTGCGATTGGCCAACCGTGATGGCTACACAGACCCGAAGCCCAAAAATCTTTAGCACACCCCTCAATTCTTTAGTACAGTCTACACCTCATACTATTTTTATTGAAAACATAGCATACAGGGAACAGAAATTAACAAATTCCCAATTATCACAATTCTTGTCTTATTTCATAATCCTTTCATACACATTGAACATTATCCTTTTCATCAAACATAACACACAGACAAGTTAAGCTACAGTGTCATTGACACTTTTATTTCATTTTCAGGATCCTTCAGAAACATTAGGTATTAGTGTAGCCGGTGGAGTTGGTAGCCAGAGAGGAGATACTCCTGTATTTGTTTCTAATATTAATCCAAATGGATGCCTTGGTAGAAGTAGAAGAATTAAAGTGAGTGGATATTATCATAGTGGGAGTGTATTACAAGAACAAGCATCCTCCTTAATATCTTTCACTCATTATCTCCTATCCTTTTCTCAATCTTCAGAATTTATTGTAACTTAATAAATTCTGTATGCATCTAGATCTCAGGACTCCTGCCACTCGTTGAATTTCTGGGAGAGTGCTTGAATATTAGAACTTTTCTCGAAAACCCATCACAAATGATATATCAAGCAGGATTCATTTTAACAATATTTACCTCACCTCACAGCGAGATGAATATTATTGGAATGGATATTCACAACTAAATAGAATATCTGCTTAACTGGTAAAGTGCTGAGTTTTTTCTGACAACAAATCAAAGCTCACTGTATACTGCTCTATTACATTTAATTGGATAATGCCTTATAGCACTATCCAATTAAATGTCAGAGAGCAAGGTATTGTATAAAAAATCTGATGCATATCAGGGACAATAAAGGCTTCCTAAGGCAGAATGTAGCTACAGACAGTTATTACCTGTCACTTTTAGCAAAGCCCAAAATAGGGCTTCCAGCACTCTACCAGTTAATAGAATGAGAACAATGCATTAGATTGTGAATATGATTATATGATATGATATTAAAATCATCAATATTGAGTATAAAGTCCCAGAGCTAATATGTACATGTGAACCCCCTGTGTAGGTCTTGGAGGGGAGCTTGCTTTTGCCACAGACAAAGCTTAGCTCCTTACAAGCCGCTGGCGGATATTCCTGCCCAGGAAGGTTTCTCTTGCCACTGAAATAAGAATAATTCGGGCACATGTAATAAATTTTTCCCCTGTAAATGGCATAGATTTTTTCATCAATCATTTCTTGAGTTAAATTTAGTGGAATTTTTCATCAAATCTAATCATGGCTGCTATGAAGCAGCCATGACTAGATCTGATGAAAAATATCATGAAAATACACAGCGGGTTAAGAGTTAAAAATGCATGAATATTTATTTCTATCTTCCCAAAAGCCTTTGAAAATATACCAGGAAGATCATGGGACTTCTGAAATTGACTCAGTCAAATGCAGGAATCTTTGATCTGTATGGCCATGGATTTCATTATTTTGATTTATTTGATTATTTTCCATTAAGTCACTCTTATCAATATCAGACATTGTTCTAAGTTGTATGGGGATTTTGATTGTGCATTTATATATACTACTCATAATTTGCTAAGGATCACCCCCTGTTCAGAGACATATTTGTACATAAAAGGTAAATGTGTAAATTTTTATGTACCAATTGCTCTCTGAGTAGGGTTGTGTGTGGCAAATTGTGAGTAGTATATATGTGAACCAATACACTATACATATTTTTATACTGAAACCAATGGTCCAGACTTAGCTGGTGCAACCTCAATATTGTGTTCCAGTCTTCACCACCGAAGTCGGATTAACCTGTAGCTAGTCACTCGAGGTATTTTTATACGGGACATGCGTCAAAAGATCTGGGGTCAGATCTCCGTCACATGCGCAGCATATGGTGAAGAAGCGGATAATCGCTGCTCTGCAAGCCTCGTTCGTGGACTTGAGCATCAGAATGTGCAGCGTATCGCAGCATCCCAGTAGTTGCAGGTTCTGCTGTCAACAGACTCTGGTAGTGAGCTGTCGGACGGTGCTGGGTTGGTCCAGTCATCTGTAAATTCGGATGGTGTTGACCATGTTTTCAGATGGAACATTCAGATGGTGAGAGGGCTACAGAGGTTGAATCTCCATCCCTCACAGAATGGCACATTGAGACTATGAATTTTTATTCATAAGCTCTTCGAATCTTGTTCCATCTGAACAAAAGTCTGCGTTTGCTAGGCAAAAAACAGCTTTCTGCATGAGGCAAAGGAAAGACGAAGATCTTTCCTTCCCGGGTCTTTCGGCTCAGGTGTTGAAGGCTTTCGATCCGATTAACGACACCTCCCTTGGCTTAGCAGTAGTATAAGAAAGGCAATGATCTGTTCCTTACGAATAGATGATCGATAGGTCATAGATAGGCTGAGACAGCTGTCTTGTTTGGAATAGAGCCGTTATAAGGAATAAGTACGCCTTTTCCTTCTTGGTGTTGTATTCCTAGGCGTCAGAGGCATTTAGTGCTATTGTGGATACCATAGTAACCTTATGTACTGTTAGAGCGGTCTTTTCTTATACATTAGCGGCTAACGCCATAAGTCTCCATTTAATGAGCTGTATAAGGCTGCAGGGTAACACACAGATATCTGTCTTCACCGATATATGACTTCTAGGCTGTGTTACCTATTCTGAGATCGCTAGCTTTTTGAAATAAGGACGTTAGAAGGAAAGATTACGTTTTCCTTTTTGGTGAAGTATTCCTAGGCGTCACAGACAATTAGTCCTATTGTTGTCGCCTTAGTTTGGCTTATGTGAATTAAGAGCGGTCTGTGTTTATATCTCATTAGCAGCTAATGTCATAGTGGCCTTATATATTTTACAGCGGTCTTTTTCTTATACATTTCAGCTAACGTTGTAAGTCGCCATTTAGTGAGCTTTCCAAGGCCGCAGGTGACAGTGATATTTGGCTTCGTGGAGATGAAGACTAATAAACTGCGTTAGCTAAGCTGAGACTACTCTCTCTTTGGAATTACAGCCGTTAGAAGAGCGGTCCTTTATTCCTTACCTTGAGTGACTAATGTTGTAAGTCTCCATTTAGTGAGCTTTCAAAGTCGCATGTTTCACCAAGATATCTGTCTTCATGTGATGAAGACTGATTAGCTGCGCTAGCTAATCTGAGACTGCTGTCTCTTTGGAATTAGGGCCGTTAAAAGGAAAGAGTACCTTGATTCTTTCTCGGTGTTGTATTCTTAGACATCTGGGGTTTTTAGTCCTTTTGTTGATGCCTTATAAGAATCAAGTGCAGCCCTTTTTCCCTTAACTTGAGCGACTAACATTGTAAGTCTCTGTCTAGTGAGCTTTTTAAAGTCGCAAAAATTACACCGAGATATCGGTCTTCAAAATGAAAATCTGGAAATGAAGTCCTCTATGCTTCCTTAGCTAGGCTGAGACTGCTGTCTTTTGAGAATAGAACCGCTAAAGGAAAGAGTTCATATTTTTCTTCTTGGTGTTTTCCTCAGTGTCACAGACTTTAGTCTTATTGTTGACAATATAGTAGCCAATCTAGAATTATGAGCGGTGTTTTTTCCCTATCATTAGCAGCTAGCATTGTAAGTCTCCTTTAATAAGCTTCTAGGGCCGCAGCTAACAGCCATTTAATTGTCTTCATGAATAGGAAGACTTTTAGCGGTTTCAGCCAGGCTGAGACCACTGTCCTATCGGACAGGGTACCGTTACAAGAGAAGAGTTTGTTCTCTCCTTTGCAGTATTGTTTTTGTGTTAGTTGTCTGAGGCTTTTAGCCCTATTGATGACGCCATATTAAACTAGTGTGATTAATGAGCGTTCTTTCGAATGCCTATAGTTAACTCCTTTTCAGGAATATATTTCCTGCTATAATCAGAACGAGGTGCAAGGAGTTCATCTAGGTTTTTATGATTGGGTGCCGGAACATAGTTTTTCGCCTCCCGATTCATTTTTATCAAATCTATTTCCACATGGTGGATTGGATATTATGTCTATATGGTGTATTATTTGGCACCATGGTGTACTGTCTTGATTTCAAGGGATATGTCGATTCTGTTTCCGCGGGTATATTCCTTGCAAAAGTGCCAGGTTCATCACGTCCTCCTCCATCCTTAGTGGCATTAAGGAGTCGGTCAGATGTGAGGAAGCCCTACTGTCTCTATACTATTCTAGTTAACTAACATTAAAGCCTTACAAGTTGCGCTGGGTTAGTGTGATTATGCATGCTTTGACTAACTATAAGCTGTTTAGCTGTATTACTCTTTATTGAGAATAGCAGCAGCAGTATAGCTTAGGGAATGTACTGTGAAGCTTCTTTTTCATTCAGTGGAAAAGGAATTTGTCACTGTTCCAAGCTGTTCCAAGCTTTAATACTACTACACCGGCCTTCCTTATCTAGTGATTCAAGTAATTCGTGTTGGGGGGTTCGATATGATTTATTCATCGAAGCCCCCCCCCCCCCCCCCCCCATATTTTTTTTAAGGGGCAGTTACAGGGCAGGACATAGTGCTCTTCCTGTAAGCGTCATATGCATTCAATTATATGCATGTCTTTCATTGCTTTTCGATTGGCGGGTGGGTTGTGGTCTAATGGCGACATCAGGGACACATCCACTCTTTAATTGGTTTGCTTCCTGTGGTTAGTCGTTCATAAGTTGTATATGAGAATATGATTCCTGAACAGTAACTGTTTTTGGATTCCGAATTCTTTCATGAATACATTCGGTTGATATTGCTAGCCTTCGTGTTCCTGTGTGGCAGGTATGTCAGTTATGTGGACGACATTCTCCAAATGTGGCAATTAGTCCACTCTGAGAAGTTTCGCTCAGAATTGTCTGCTTTTCTTACGACGTATGATTCTATTCCTCAGGTTAATCGCATTAGCGTTGTTTTATTCCTTCAGTTTCCTGGTTAGTTTTTGTATCGCTCGGTCATGCCATTGATACAGGCTGTATTCAGACAAGGGTACAGGTGGGATTCGGTTGATTTGCGTGCATAATATGTATATATTATTAGGCAGACATATTATTGAATAGATTCTCATAAATTCTTGCTCTGCGTTAGTATAGAGCTTATGAGAATTTTGGAGCTAGTTGGATCAGTTATGGAGTTTCCAACAGGCCATTTATGCATACGTTCTCTATTTTTGGCTTCATTATTCGGAGTGGTTCAAAATTTGTGTTTGGCCCTTAATAATATTGAGGTTGCACCAGCTAAGTCTGGGTCATTGGTAAGTATAAAAAATATACAAATTACTTTAAATTTAACATATTTTTATACTGTACCAATGACCCAGACTTAGCTGGTGCTAACTCCACAAAAACCAGGGCCAAACACAAATTTTGCCCCCCAATCCCCAAAATTTGCATCCAAAACAAAAAGAAATCATGTCCTAAAGGACCTCCATAGTACGACTCTACTGCGCATGCGCAGTGACGCAGTCGTCCCGAAATTGGCGCCAAATATCATTCTCTGTTTGGCCCTTCATCAGTCAACATCTCACTGATCTTTGTGCTTGTAAATCTCAGTTTAAAGGATGCCAGACACGTAATTCTTGGAGAAAATGTGATTCTAAGGAGGATAGAAGGAGGAGAGGAAAAAAGAAGTGGCAAAAAATAATCAGGGCTGTACTTAAAATTTTTTGTTAAAATTATGTTAAGTTGCCTATTTTCGAGGCAAACGCCTCTTGTTGTCATTCTTGCTAATTGTTGCACTGCTTATTCAGTGTTTCCTCTCCCCTAACCTTCTAAAGTCCCCCCTTGCAATTCTCCCATGCTTTTGGCATATTTTTGAGAAGTTTCATTTCTAAAATTTCCCTGGGAGAGTTGCTTGGTTACAGAATGTTTTCTGTTATTTTCCCCATAGTTACGTTTTCACCCATGGGTGTATAACGTTTGTGTTCTGCATCTTCCATCTGATGTTCTGCAGATTCTCCCCTGGGAGTCTCTGTTTTGCATCAGATAGAGTGTAATTGAGGACTGATTCCGGGCCAGTTTTTTCAGTGCCTGGAGTCATGTTTTCTTCTGTGTTTACACTGTTTGTTTTCATTGGCAACAGCCTTTTTTGAGGGGGGCTGTTTGCCTTTGAGGTAGTTTATCTCATTATAAGATACATTTATATTATCCGAAAGTGTCTCATTAATTATTTTATATAATTTTAAAATTTTTGACCACACTTTGCCATCGGATCCATCGGGGCTCAACGTTACTTTTCAGCAACTTGGGCTTCGCAGAAAAAATATTTTTTCAAAATTATTTTGTTTTGCAATTGTTTTTTCATTTATTAATGGATCATGTTATTATGTATCTTTGTGTCAGGGGTTTTTGCGAGTAACTAGGACTTATTGTTGTTCCTTCACAATGAAAGGAACTTGTTCAAATTGTAATAGGAAGAAATCTTCCTCTGACTTTCATGATTATTGCATAAATTGTAGTCAGTGTTCTCGCATTAATCCCTGTCCTGTATGTGAACATTGGGATGAGAAACATTGGAAACGTGTGTCACGATATGTTGTTTCTGGAGAAAGAGCGATGCCGGCTCTTTCTCCACAAGGTCACTCTACTCTCTCAGTTTCTATTTCAGAGGAACCAGAACAGGGTGATGTTTCCATGTTATCTTCTTCAAGTGTGCGTCCGTCGTCACAATTAAATACAGAGCTAGCGGCAAAAGTGCTCATGGAGATTAGACAAATGTCGTCCGCTAGCTCGCCCGGTGTAGCGTCCATTCACCGAATGGTTCGGCAGCCGGGTTCGTCCGATGCGGTCCAAGAGGAAATTTTGGGTGATGCGAGCACTATAAAAATAATAGATGCACACCCAGTGACGGCGGATAGTGAACGAGAACGGAGGAAGCCTTTTAGTCCGGTTCCTAGCTCGTCCAGGTCCAGCCGGGCCGCGAGCGAGAGAGGCCCCTCTCTCGTACAACAACATCTGGGACCAGATGTTGTGGTACAAAATGTGTCTTTAGCGGAGCATACGTCCGTCGCTCGGGACGCTCCGTTGTATAAGCAGTCCGCAGAGACTGTTAAGGCTTCCTCTTCTCGCCGGCGCACACGACCGCACCTTGGCTGCGTGACCTCCGATATCTTGCCAGCTTCGCCGAGGAAGGATTATTCGGCGACCAGGTCACACCATCCGGCAGCCAGGGACTCGAGACCGATGGACTCCGGACGTTCGCATAGGAAAAGTATGCGGGAGCCATCCGATGCGGAGCTGCCCTCGGCAAAGCAGCGAAAGACCGCTCCTCCGCAGGTCTCGACGTCGGACATTCTAGTGCAGATAGCACAGCTTATCGCAGCATCCCAGCAGCCGACAGAGACGGTGTCGGATCGAGAATTATCCGACGGCGCTGGGTCGGTACGCTCCGCCGAAGCATCGGGGGCGGACGACCGGGAACATCGGGAGGTCCGACCGGATGGTGAAAGGGATACGGATGAATTGGAGCTATCCCTTTCGGAACAACACAAAGCTGCCGTAGACTTCATCCGGCACTTTCTTCCTCAAGTTGTTCCGTTGGGCCAGACTGCTGCGCTTCCGGACAGGAGAATTATAGCGTCATTGGACTCTGATTTTTTCGAGCGGTTCAGGGACATCGCTCCCGAGTTTCCGTCGCAGTCCAATAATGTTGCAAGAACATTTGAATTATTGAACGACGCTATTTTTAAACTTGCTTCCAGGACAGGGAAAGCAGGCTTCTTGTCCGCAAATACTCTCAACCTGCCTTTCATTAATGCAAGGAATAAATTCGACACGGCAGGTCAGGGTATACCGAGAGTTCCTCTGCGTATGGACGACGAGGCGGAAGACTTAGAGCTATCATTACCGTCGTCAGCTTCTATTCCAACCGCAGTGTTGGAAACAGCTATTGCGTCTAACAGAGCCAATTTAGATGCCTTATCTTACGCAGATCACCTTACGAAGGCGTTATCACTGCGTCTTCAAGGGGAAGAGTTTCAGGATATACAATCCTCCTTAAGACTTCTTTCAAGGGCAGTAGCTTATTCCACGTGTAACTCCGCCCTTTCAGTGGCTAATCTGGAGTTGGTTAGACGTGACGCAGCCCTGTCTACATCCACACTAGTGGATTCTAAGGTGAAGAACTCTCTTAGAGTCGCTTCGGTCTCAGGAGATCTTCTCTTTGACGGCAAGCTTTCCGCTATTTATGATAATATTAAAAAGAAAGCTAGTGATTCTCTGTTGTATAGATCCGCTCCTAAAAGGTCGGATTCAGCAGACACGAATAAGGCGGGCACTTCTGGGTCTTATCCGCCCAAGAGAGGTTCCTATAGAGGTTCCGGTGCGTCCTCTAGCTCTTATTCGAGAGACCGTCAGGATAGCGACTCTCGTTCGGGACGTCCCTCAGGCCGGGACAATCGGTCGGACGCCCCGAGGTCGACGAGGCGAGGTGCGGGTCGTGGAAGACGTGGTTTCTCCTACCGCAGGCCTCGCAGATCCAGGAGGTGATGGCTCAAACCTCTATCGCGTTCCGGTTGGCGGAAGGTTGTCGAGTTTTTCTCAAGAGTGGGCGTCGATTACGGACGACCCTTGGGTGAGAGGAGTGACTTCGGAAGGTCTAAAGATATCCTTCAATCGAAAGCCTCCATTAACTCGAAGTCCAAAGTGGACTCATCTTCCGTCAAACCCTCAGAAAAGAGACGCTCTGCTATCAGAGGTGCAGTCTCTTTTAATGAAGAACGCGGTAGAGGTCGTAGAAAACCAGGAATCACTGGGATTCTACAGCCATCTGTTTCTGGTTCCGAAACCAGACGGCTCGTTCCGTCCAGTCATAGATTTGAGCTGGATAAACAAGCTGATCATCGCTCCGAAGTTTTATATGGAGACGATTCGATCGGTCAGAGCGAGTATTCGGGTGAACGATTATGCAACGAGCATAGATCTCAAAGATGCGTACTTTCACGTCATGGTACATCCGACATTCCGAAAGTATCTACGCTTCGCAGTCCTAGGAGTGGTGTATCAGTTCCGGGCCATGTGCTTCGGATTGAATCTAGCACCCTGGGCTTTCACTCGAGTAATGAACTCGGTAATGATTTACTTCCGAGCTCATTCGTCTGCGGTAACGTCGGCCTACCTGGACGACATTCTTCAGAGGTACGGCAACGAGTTAACGCTTCAGAACGATGTTCAGAATCTTCTTCTATTGCTCCGACGTCTCGGTTTCATAGTAAACGAGGAGAAGTCGGATCTGGTGCCGTCCAAGTCATTCACTCATCTGGGAATGAGCTTCGAGACGCACAACAATCTCGTTCGTCTGCCGTTAACCAGAGCGAAATTAGTCAGTTGTTACGCTCGCTATTGTCTAAATACAGACAAAGTCACAGCGAGAGAATTTATGAGACTGATAGGTCTGTGCGGAGCCGCTGCGGATCTCATTCCGATGGGACGGCTACGCACACGGCCTCTTCAAATTTTCTTGACTCAGAATTGGAGTGTGAAAATTCATTCGCTCGATGTAGACGTTCTCTTGTCAGATCAAGTGAAACAAGAGATTCAGACTTGGGCAAACATTCAGTGGTTAACTCAAGGAGTTCCGCTGCAGTTGCCGGATCCGAGTTTTACCATTATGACGGATGCCAGTCAAACAGGTTGGGGTGCATCATTAATCCCAACGGATTCGAGATGCCAGGGTCTTTGGGATCCGCAATTCCTGTGCAAGCACATAAACATCAAGGAAATGATGTCAATTTGGCTTGCGTTACGTCACTGGATGGACATTATTCACGATGCTCATGTCCAAATCCTATCCGACAATACGACAGTAGTGGCGTATATACGGAATCAGGGAGGCACTCATTCAGTTCCGTTGTTCAATCTAACGGAAAGAATCCTTCTGTTTGCGTTGGAACATCACGTTCTTCTTTCGGTCCGTCACATACCGGGTCGTCTGAATGTGCTAGCAGACTCCCTTTCTCGAAAGGGTCGCTTGTTGCCGTCGGAGTGGACTCTCAACAAACAAGTATTCAATCAGATTTGCTACCAATGGGAACGGCCAATGATAGACTTATTTGCGACACATCTCAACAATCAGTTGCAGACGTATGTGTCCCCGTGTCCGGATCCAAGAGCATTTGCTGTAGACGCTCTATCGATCCCTTGGGACGGAATGATAGGATATGCGTATCCTCCAGCGCCGTTAATTCAACAAGTATTGCTAAAGATAAAACAATCTCAATGCAAGATTCTGTTGGTAGCATCTCTGTCGCCACAGAGACCGTGGATAAATCTACTCAGGTGTCTGTTGTGGGACCTACCGCGGAAGCTCCCTCCACGAGAGGATCTTCTTTGGCAGGGGAAATCGCGCCAACTGCATCACAACCCGCAAGGTCTCAACCTTCACGTTTTTCCGTTGTGCGGTCCTTCTTGCATGGCAAGCACTTTACAGGACGAGCAGTGGACGCGATTTCTAACTGTAGGAGGACCTCCTCTTCGCTAAACTATGCGGCTAAGTGGAAGGTTTTCCGTCGTTGGTGTAGGGATCATTCTGTTGATATATTTGATCCCTCTATACCAGACATTGCTAACTTTCTAGTATACTTGTTTGACGAAATCAAACTGCAACCGGTTACTATAAAGGGTTATAGATCTATGTTATCTGATACCTATGCACATCATGATAGTTTACAAATTGGATCTAATGTCTCTTTATCGAAATTGGTTAGAAACTTTTCGATAAATAGACCCAGAACTCTTAGATTAATTCCTAAGTGGAATTTAGCTTGGGTTCTCCTTAAATTGAAGGAAAAGCCATTTGAACCTCTTGGGACAGTAGATTTCAAATTCTTATCTTATAAGACAGCTTTTCTCTTAGCTTTCTCTTCTGCCAGAAGAGTCAGTGAGCTTCATGCACTATCGGTGGATGATTCTCATTATCGTAGTGTTGGGAACACTATCACCTTCACTACTAACGTCGGTTTTTTAGCTAAGAATCAGGCTCCTAATAAATATCCGGAACCTATTGTTATTAAGGCTCTTCCGTCTTCAGACGGGCGTAGGCCTTTACTCTGTCCTGTTAGAGCACTACGTATCTATAAACAGAGATCTCAGTTCATCAGAAAGGGACGGAAACGTTTCTTTCTGTCTTTGATGCCTAATAGAAAGGACATTTCAGTCCATTCTATTGCTAGATGGATTCAGTTAACTATCCGTACTGCGTATGAAGATTTATCTTCTTCTCAGCAGTCTGTGCTTAAGATTTCTGCTCATGAAGTAAGAGCTCTTTCTACTTCCTGGGCTTATGCTAATAGTGTTGCTATTACAGATTTAATGAAGGCTGCTTATTGGTCTCAGCCATCCACATTTACTAATTTTTATCTCAGAAATATTGAGTCCATTTCTGGAGACCTGCATTGTTTAGGTCCGTTATCTGTTGCTCAGAATGTCGTCCACTAAACAGTTGCAACTATAGTTATGCAGGCTTTCTGTTCCGGCAGTGACTCCGTCCGGCTGCCCTCTTCGCTCTGGGCTATTTGACCCAGGGCAAGGGGAAGGGGGGGGGGGCGGGTGTTCCCTTAGGTCACCTGCTTTATAGTGAAAAGAAAGGGAATGCCTCCTCCAAGACAGTATTTCTGAGTCGCTTCCGGGATGGTTTTAAAGTGTAATATTAATGTTTAATTTCATTCATGTCTTATTTTTAAAGTGTAGCTCGGTGTGAAGCATTTGTATATGTCAAGTGTCAAACGGGCTTTAATATACAATACTCGGACACTTTTAAATGATTATAAAGAGTCTCAATTCTCTGGACTACTTTATTTATTGGCTTGTTTTAATAATAATTAGTATAAAGGTTATACTGGATATTAATAGAGAACATGAATGTTATTGTGCTCAATTATTAAGGGTAGTGTATCTTTCTAATTTAAATATTAAATAAGAAAGATACATGTAAAGCCTAATACTCCTTTTCTCCTTAAGGGGTTATCTCTTTATTTTATAATTGAGCTTATTGGATTTTCCTCTATGTCCTAGGCCCTCCAGCCTGTTTACTATTCAGCTAAGTCTGGGTCATTGGTACAGTATAAAAATGTTAAAAAATTTATAGTAATTTATATATTTTTTATACTTACCAATGACCCAGACGGGGATGGCCCTCCCTGAGTTGGGAACTCTTGCCTCCCCGCTGAGTACATAGCGCTGACCAGGCACTGCCAGTAAGAATGATATTTGGCGCCAATTTCGGGACGACTGCGTCACTGCGCATGCGCAGTAGAGTCGTACTATGGAGGTCCTTTAGGACATGATTTCTTTTTGTTTTGGATGCAAATTTTGGGGATTGGGGGGCAAAATTTGTGTTTGGCCCTGGTTTTTGTGGAGTTAGCACCAGCTAAGTCTGGGTCATTGGTAAGTATAAAAAATATATAAATTACTATAAATTTTTTAACTTTCTTGCAAGATTCATATTCTCAGGCTACAAAGTCATCCTCTCAGATACAGAGTATAAATAATTTCTGAATAACTGTTTTAGCCGTGAAAGGCCACATTCTGACTTTGATCACTTGTCACTGCTCAGCACAGGTGCTCCAACATGCAATCACTAGGTAAACATTAAAGTTACCTATACCTATATAGTAAGCCAAGACTTACCTTGAAACAGATGCATAACTACAGAATATAGATTGTCAAAGGTTAGGAAAAAATGTATAAAAAAATCTTCAGGCCTTAAAGGGTTAACCCTTAACCCAATGTAACGGCCAAAACTGGCCAGCACTTTTCACAAACATCACCATCCAGTTTTTATTATTATTTCATTTTTTGTCTCAAAAACATATCTTACGACGCCTCTTTGGAACGAGCTCATTCCAATGAGAGGTCATAACCTATGTTGTTGATGCAAAAAATGAATAAAAATTAGTTATTCAAGAATTTTATCTGCAGGTGTCGTCAGCCTTTTGTGTTAGGTAAAGGGTTAAGTCAGTTTATCTTGATTCATCAAGCATCTGACAAATAAAAGAGACAAAGAGAAAGTATCATAATCCACAATCAAGCCAGTACCTTTATAATCAATACCACTATTGTAGATCAAATTTCAAGCTGTTTGCAAATTATTTCCCAGTCATGACTTGCCAATAACTAAATCAGTTGAATAAAACATAAAACAGCATTCAAATGTAATTGAGAAGGTGCATGTTGCATGCTTATTGCATGTCCATATTATTGCCAATAACAGGATGACACATGATAACCAAAGAGTACAAGCTCATAAATTATGTTAAATCAATCATAGCTTGGGTGTAACTATTGAATGTGGCTCTTAATCATTTGAGATTTCAGAAAAGTAGAGGACAGTTATTTCATGTGTCATGCCAAAGTGCTTCATTTCAGAGTGTATTGGCGTGTGCACCTATGACACACACACCAATTTATCGGACCCCCCTCCCATGGGAACCCTGGGAAGTGAAGCAGTGCTTGTTTACTGTGGTAAGCAAGCTCTGTTTTACTGGTAAAGTAGGACTCTCCGACCCTCTTGCAAGGTCTTTTAGCCTGTTGTGCATACTGTCGTTTTATTGGCATTGCAAACTTTAAAAAAATTGTTTTATGTCAGATAGAGTACCGAAGTTAATAAAATGGATAAAATTCACCATTGCCCATGTTATTTTGAAGATTATGAGGTCTACAACATAAAACAAACCAAGTATATGAACCTCTTAGTGTAAAGAAATAATTGCAAAAATATTTTAAAAACAAGAAAAATGTTACTAAGGTAACACATGCCCCCCCCCCCCCCCCCCCCCTTGTGACCTTCACCTTGCAGATGCGGCGGAAACTATTATACGCGACACACCTTCTGACTGTCCTTAACATTTGTAAAAAGTTTTAACAATTGTACTATGATTCGTTTCTGAGTTATGGCTGAGACACAAATATTTACCGATTTTTAGTGTGACCTTGAAATGTGACCTTGACCTTGAATGTACGAACCCAGCTATGGTGTGTGACACATCCTCCCATGGCCCTTTATAATTGTGTGAAGTTTGATGTCTGTGACCCTAACCGTGTTCAGTGTGACCTTGAAATGTGACCTTGACCTTACGGACCTGGCTGTGGTGTGTGACACATCCACCTGTTGCCCTTTATAATTGAGCGATGTTAGATGATTGTAGCCCTAATAGTTTTGGAGTTATGCTTGAGACACGATTTGTGACCCTGAACATATGAAGATCAATTGTGACCTCCACCTTGCAGATGCGGTGGAAACTATTATACGCGACACACCTTCTGACTGTTCTTAACATTTGTAAAAAGTTTAACAACTGTACCATGATTCGTTTCTGAGTTATGGCTGAGACACGAATATTGACCAGTTTTCAGAGTGACCTTGAAATGTGACCTTGACCTTGAAGGTACGAACCCGGCTATGGTGTGTGACACATCCTCCCACGGTCCTTTATAATTGTGTGAAGTTTGATGACTGTGGCCCTAACCGTTTTCGGGTTATTGGCTCGGACACACATATACCCACAGACGGATGGACACACGCACACTTCAATCACTATATGCCACCCA
Source organism: Pictodentalium vernedei (assembly GCA_031216915.1). Taxonomy (NCBI): domain Eukaryota; kingdom Metazoa; phylum Mollusca; class Scaphopoda; order Dentaliida; family Dentaliidae; genus Pictodentalium; species Pictodentalium vernedei. The sequence continues at coordinate 303,259,333 of CM062289.1, forward strand.
ACTTAAGTCGGGGGGCATAAAAACAGCTCACTCACATGCATTTTTAGCTTAACTTGACAAAGTCAAGATAAGCTATTGCCATCATGTGTGCGGAAGTCTGTTAGTTTGTGAGTCATTTTCCTTTAGCACCGGCTACACCCCGTAGTTCTTGTCTGATCTTCACGAAATTTCATATGCAGGTTTGGTGTCATGTCTAGATGAGAACGTCACCTTTTGGTCATGATTGGTCAGCCGGTATGGCTGCCTGAGCCCAAAACCTGAAAAGCATTAGCACAGTCTACAGGTCGTATTTATGAAGGGATTTCATTGTAATTTGGTAGGATGCCTCTGTATAATGTCTAGATGAGAATGTACCCTTTTGGTCATGATCTGTCAGCCGTGATGGCTGCCCAAGCCCGAAACCCAAAAACTTCTAGCACAGTGTGCAGGTCATATTTAATATGGAGGGATTTCATTGTAACTTGGTAGATGAGAACTTCCCCATTTGGTCGTGATCTGTCAACCGTGATGACTGCCCGAGCCCGAAACCCGAAAACCTTTAGCACAGTCTACAGGTCAGATATATATGGAAGGATTTCATTGTAACTTGGTAGGTTGATTTCATATAATGTCTAGATGAGAATGTCCTCTTTTGAACGTAATTGGTCAACTGTGATGTCTACAGTGGCTCAAAGCCCGAAAACATTTAGCACAGTCTACAGGTCATATATATGAAGTGATTTCATTGTAACTTGGTAGGATGACTCCAAATAATGTCTAGATGAGAAGGTCCCCTTTTGGTCGCGATCATTCAGCTGGCTGCCCAAGCCCGAAACCCGAAAACCTTGAGCATAGTCTATAGGTCGTATTTATGGAAGGATTTCATTGTAACTTGTTTGGTTGACTCCATATAATGCCTAGATGATGACATCCCCTTTTGGTTGTGATTGGTCAACTGTGACAGCTACAGGGACCCAAAGCCCAAAAACCTTTAGCACAGTCTACAGGTCATCTTTATAAAAGGATTTCATTGTAACTTTGTAGGATCACTCCAGATAATCCCCAGATGAGAATGGCCCCTTTTGGTTGCGATCATTCAACCATGATGGCTGCCCGAGCCCAAAACCCGAAAGTACAGACTACAGGTTGTATTTGTGAAGGGATTTCATTGTAACTTGGTAGAATGACTCAGTATAATGTCGAGATGATGATGTCCCCTTTTAGTTGCAATCGGTCAACTGTGATGGCTACACAGGCCTGAAGCCCAAAAACCTTTAGCACAGTCTACAGGCCATATTTATGAAGGAATTTCATTTAAACTTGATAGGATGACTCGTTTGGGAATAATTTCACTCTAACTTGGTAACTGTGAGGGCCACATACATTAACTGTGAAGGCCACATTAACCCACCCCTCAGTTCTTTAGTACAGTCTACACCTCATATTATTTTTATTAAAAACATAGCATATAGGGAACAGAAATTAACATATTCCCAATAATCACAATTCTTGTCTTATTTCATAATCCTTTCATAAACATTGAAAATTATCCTTTTCATCAAGCACAACACACAGACAAGTTATTTAAAAAAATGGCCTGAGAAACAGACATTCTATTTTATGTGACCTTATGATTCCTCATCGGAACGAGCTCAGTAAGCTCATTCCAATGAAAGGTCATAAGCTATGGTTTTGAGTTAAAATTTGAAATGAAAGTGTCAATGACACTGTAGCTCAACTTGTCAAGACAAAGACATGTACATGTATAGTATGTGACACAGCAATGACAAACATCTAGGTAATGACCTGATAACAAAGGTACATATAAAGTATTGTAACGGTCTGTACATAAATACTGACCGTTGCCTTAACAAATGTATAGGTAAAGTATTGTAAAGGTGGGTGACAGTCAGATGCTGAACTAGAAAAAATCTTTGAGTCCCAGAGTGGGTCTGACTGAACCCCAAAATATTTGTTCTCATAGCACAGTGATAACAAAGGCACCCCAAAACACACTCGTTCCTGTCCCAAGGTGAAAACAAAAGTACTCAAGAAGTTTTGTGAAGATCAGTTCATAAATACGAGCTGTATAGAACTTGTGACAAAAAACTGATTGGACCTAATTTCGGTACAACATGGCCACTGGCAGCCATCTTGAATTTTGGACCGTACCCAGAAACACTCATTCTCATCCCAAGGAGATAACAAAGGTACCCAAGAAGTTTTGTGAAGATCGGTTCATAAATACAGCCTTTACCCTGAGCCGTATTGACATGTGTGCTTAACATTGTGTAAGTTGCACTGAATAAATCAAAGTTCATCTAATTTGCATAATTTCTGCACGAAAAAAAAAAACCCTTACAATATGTGATGTATTCCATGTTACTAAACATTCATACAAAAATTTATTAAAATCAGAACTTTCATACAGAAGTTCTATACAAAAGACTGATTGCACTAATTTTGGTACAAAATGGCTGCTGGTGGCCATCTTGATTTTCGGACCACACCCAAAAACACTCGCTCTCATCCCATGGTGATAACAATGGTACCCAAGAAGTTTCGTAAAGATTGGTTCATAAATATGGTCTCTAGTCTGAGCTGTATAGAAGTTGTGTACCAAAAACTGATTAGACCTAATTTCGGTCCAAAATGGCCGCTGGCAGCCATCTTGAATTTTAGACCGCACCCAGAAACACTCGTTCTCGTCCCAAGGTGATAACAAAGGTACCCAAGACATTTCGTGAAGATCAGTTCATAAATACAGACTCTAGTCTGAGCCGTATTGACATGTGTACTTACTGTGTGTAAGTCGCACTGAAAAAATCAAAGTTCATCTAATTTGCATAATTTCTGCACGAGAAAAAAACCCGTATTATATGTGATGCATCCCATGGTACTAAACATTCACACAAAAAAATTATTCAAATCAGGGCTTTCATATGGAAGTTCTGTGCAAAAATCTGATTGCACCTAATTTTGTACAAAATGGCTGCCATCGGCCATCTTGAATTTCGGACCGGACCCAAAAACACTCGTTCTCGTCCCACGGTGATACCAAAGGTACCTAAGAAGTTTCGTAAAGATCGGTTCATAAATACGGCCTCTAGCCCGAGCCGTATTGGCATTTGCACTTACAGTGCTGAAAGTAACCCCCAAAAACATCAAAATTAGTCTAATTTGCACAATTTACGTACGAGAAAAAAACCCGTATTATATGTGATGTATCCCATGGTACTAAACATTCATACAAAAAATTATTCAAATCAGAGCTTTCATATGGAAGTTCTGTACAAAAAACAGATTTCTGCATCATCGGTACAAAATGGCAGCTGGCAGCCATCTTGAATTTCGGACCGCACCCAAAAACACTCGTTCTCGTCCCACGGTCATAACAAAGGTACCCAAGAAGTTTCGTAAAGATCGGTTCATAAATACGGCCTCTAGCCTGAGCCATGGCAGCTTGGCACTTACAGCTCTGAAAGTAACACTAAATAAATCAAAGTCAGTCTAATCTGCATAATTTACGCACGAGAAAAAAACCCGTATTATATGTGATGTATCCCATGGTACTAAACATTTATACAAAACTTTATTCATATCAGAACTTTCATACAGAAGTTCTGTACAAAAAACTGATTTTTGCATCATCGGTACAAAATGGCCACTGGCAGCCATCTTGAATTTCGGACCACACCTAAAAACACTCGTTCCCGTCCCAGGGTCATAACAAAGGTACACAAGAAGTTTCATAAAGATCGGTTCATAAATACGACCTCTAGCCCGAGCCATAGCCAATTGTTGACGTACGGACAGACGGACAGACGGACGACAGGCCATGACAATAGCTCAAATTTGACTTCGTCAAAGTTGAGCTAAAAATGTAATTTGAACGGCAATTTGTGCACATAACTCTGTTATGGCTATTAAGTTGGAAAAAGGTTTGTAGGAATTTATCCACATGAACCCTGTATGAATAGAACCAATTTTATTGAACTTTGTCTTCCATGGTAATGTCATTTATGTTACATTTTTCTTTCCTTTTAGAAAGGAGATGTGTGTTTGGGAATAAATGGAACAAACCTGTTGGGTTTAACCCACAAGGAGGCTGTGAAACATTTGAAGTTATATGCCGAATCAAAAGTTGTTACCTTAAAGCTTATAGAAGGTCCAGAAACCTGTGACGGTCCAGTCAATTTCGCTCCAACCTGGATATATTGGTTACAATTACCTAGGTAAGTCATTCAAAGTTGTTTCTATCACACAGAATCAGATATTTATGCTACATGCACAGTCCATTCAGTTTGCTACAACCTGTATGTATTGTGTTCAGCTATTTTGGTATACCATTCAGGGCATAAAACTCATACAAGAATCAAAATTGATTTTATCAAATGAGTCTCGCAAAAGAAAACAATGAGAACCAACTTTGTTTCTTGCAAAATATTCATTTGATTCTTATCATAGATTCTGAAAAGTGCCGTAGAATTCTGCTAATTTATTTTGCTTCCTCATAATAAGGTAAGACTTTGACTTCGTAGTGGTGGCTAATGAAATCTTGGTTGCCTATGCAGGCAGCCAAGACTTCACTAGAAACCAGTGCCAAGATTCTGTAACTTCCATCAGCAAGACCACTAAAAGCTTGTATGTTGCAACATGAATTCTACGTGTACATGGAAGACAAGAAACTCACTAAAAGTGGAACTATAGCAAAGTCTGGAAGAATTAAAATCGGGTAAATATATCTATATGCAGTTTGTTTATCACTGAGTAATAATACTGGTTGCACTCACAGGGGTATAACAATTCTCTGAAATTAAACATAACTGAAAATTAATGATTTTTACTATTACTATCTTTTAGCTATAAGCTGAGCATTTATTGATATATGTTATTTGACAGAGTTCATTGAGATCTGCCAAACAAGATATAAAAGATTAAGTGCCTCTATTGGATGTATTATAGCAAAAAATGTCTTTTAATGTGGGGGAATTCAGTAGATGTTGGAGTATTTCTTCGACAGATTACAACATTTTTAGCCCGACTGTTTACAGTGAGGGCTATAGTAATGACTTTTGTCCGTCTGTCCATCTGTTAACATTGAGAGTTTTGGTTAAAGTTTGTGGTTAAAGGTTTTACTGAGAAGGTTCAAGTGGGCTTTTTTTTTTTTCTTTTCCTGTTTAGTTGACATTTTGAGTTTTGGTTAAAGTTTGTGGTTAAAGTTTTTTATTCAACCTTCAAGTACAGGCTATACCCGGTAGTTCTTGTCTGATCATATGAAATTTCATATGCAGGTTTTAGGTCATGTCTATGTGAGAACATCCCCTTGTGGTCGTGACCGGTCAACCGGTATGGCTGCCCGAGCCCAAAACCCGAAAACCATTAGCACAGTCTACAGGTCATATTTATGAAGGGATTTCATTGCAACTTCATAGAATGCCTCTCTATAATGCCTAGATGAGAACGTCCCCGTTTGGGCATGATCTGTCAACCATGATGGCTGCCCAAGCCCTAAACCCAAAAACTTTTAGCACAGTCTGCAGGTCATGTTTAGTGTGGACGGATTTCATTGTAACTTGATACGATGACTCCGTATGATGTCAACATGAGAATTTCCCCATTTGGGTACGATCTATCAACCGTCACGACTGCCCGAGCCCAAAACCTTTAGCACAGTCTACAGGTCATATTTATGGAGGGATTTCATTGTAACTTGATAGGTTGACTTCATATAATGTCTACATGAGAAAGTCTCCTTTTGGACGTGATTGGGCAACTGTGAAGGCTACAGGTGCCCAAAGCCCGAAAACATTCAGCACAGTCTACAGGTCATATTTATGAAGGGATTTCATTGTAACTTCGTAGGATCAATCCACATGATGCCCAGATGAGAATGTCCCCTTTTGGTTGCGATCATTCAACCATGATGGCTGCCTGAGCCCGAAGCCCGAAAACCTTTAGCACAGTCTACACGTCATATTTATGGAGGGATTTCATTGTAACTTGATAGGTTGACTTCATATAATGTCTAGATGAGAACGTCCCCTTTTGGGCAACTGTGACGGCAACGGAGGCCCAAAGCCCGAAAATCTTTAGAATATTCCACAGCCCATAATTATGAAGGGATTTCATTGTAGCTTGGTAGGATGACTCCAAGTTTGTGGTTAAAAACCCAGACAAACACCACCACCTCCTACCCCCACCCCCTACCCCCACCCCCCAGCCACGATTAGGCTTTTTTTTTTCTTCTTTTCTGCAATATGCATTTTGAATTATTTACAGTCACTACATGCAGAACCTGTTTTTAAACTTATGTACCCCCCCCCCCCCCCCCCCCCCCCCCCCCGCTGGGGGCCAATTGGGCACTTTTTAGCTCATCTTGACAAAATCAAGCTGAGCTAATCTAATCGCTTCCCGTCCGGCGTCCATCATCTGGCGTCCGGCGTCCGTCAACACCATGTTTTGGTCTTCTCCTCCAAATCCACTGGGCCAATTCAAG